>CM073543.1:9375000-10000000 GCA_037074615.1 Leucaena leucocephala | reverse complement strand
ATTAAATATTATTAGATATATTAGAGTATCTTGTATTCTATAATACATCATAATATATACAAATAACATAAAATTCTCCAAATATTCAACTAGCTTGAATTTCAACCTCCCGAGCACAATTGTGATAGGTGTCAGGATCGAACACCCTGATTTGATGCCTTACTATATCCCAATATTCATCATGGGGCAAAGCTCCCAATAATGTGTTTACCCGATCTTTCTCTACATAAATTCTATTATCCATTTGTGAATAAACATAGGCATTTCAAGTACAAGTTAGATAGTCTAAATAACAATTAAGAGTAATACATGAAGAAGGAATGTTGACCCAAAGTAGCCTTGGAACTTTATTATCATGTCTTCTACATCATTAACTAACCATCCTAAGCTGCGTGCTGGTCGATATCATGGAAGAAGCTGATATAAACAGTAGATATAAACAGTGATATTTTTTTTATTCTATATCTTTCTAGTAATTTACTAATAATAAAAGTCTTACTGGTAATAACTACCCAAATACCTATTTATTTAAAATCATATTTTTTTCATAAGGTCTTTTCCAATAGGCCCTTTTCCAAAAGTTATCTAAAAACTCTTTTTTATGTTCATTATTATTCTGAAAGTATTAAAATATGTATAACATAACCTAATTCTAACAGTAACCAAATGAATATTTACCATGTTAGACCTTATGACAGGTATGATTCCAAGTGTTCATAACTTTACTTTCTTCTTTGCTCACTTTTGTCGTTTTCATGAAAGTGTAATGTTGTTCCCTAGAAGTGTAATATTATTTTTGGGGTTTCTTCTTTGAGAAGAACGTTGCGAAAACTTTCTTAGTATAAGTGAATTTATCTGCGTATATATGGGTTGTTATATATGTAATATTTTGTCAGGAGGGGATTTGATTTAATGGTTATATTCCTACCGTCCTTATTTGCCAGCTTGAAGGGCAATGCTTTTGCATGTGTTTGAAGTAGACAATCAGAATGATTTGTACATATATAAAAAAAGAGAAATTTTTTAATAAGGTCAAATTTAAAATTTTTATCAATTTAAGATATATTTAATCACTCAACTGTTATTCTTAATATATAAAAATTAATTAAAATAGATTTATAACTATATATATTTTTGACCTAATAAATTTGCAGAAGAAAAAAAGAGCCCAATCCTAAATCGAAATAGGTTGGGATCCATTAATTTTTTATTAGGTTTATAAAAAATATTAACTGTCAGACCTCATATCATAATTTAATAATATCCAAATAAAAAATTTTATTAACTTTTTTGAAAAATAAATTTATAACTCTCCCTTCTTTCCAATAACAGTATAACACAATTTAATAGCACTTGTTTATGTGCATTGTTGAGACCTCAATTGATCTAAATCCTGGCAGAAATACTTGCCGCCCTGCATATTCGCAAAAAATTTATTCCCCATCCACGCAAGCATATAAATAAATATTGGTCACTGTTTATTATCATTCCTATCAACGATGACAATGTTGACCACCCAGCGACAATATATCCATAGCCCACTGTTCCATATCACTGTTCCCTCCTCCTTCCATTGTCATCATCCTTCTTCTAGATCCCTCTTCTATTGTCATCACGACATGATCTGGAAGAAGATGACGACATGATCTGGAAGAAGATGAATTGACTGCTTCCTCCTTTGATGAATAGGACCAGACGATGGGTACCATATATGGACAAAACTACTGCCTCTCCTTTTCTGGTGATAAGGACCATACAACGAGAACCCACCATCTTTTTATTCTTTCTTCACCTCCGTCGGAAATAGTGAAGCAAAATAACGACGAGAGAGAAGAAGCAAAGAGTATAGATGGTGACGGGAGAAGACTGAAGGCCAAAAGTGAATAGTAGGATGGCGACTGGGAGAGAAAGTAGGAAAAATATATTGATAAAATAATAATTAAATAAACTATAAGCTTTTTTGTCTACCCAAAAGCTATTACTAACCGCTTATCTAAAATCTAGATTTAAATCAAGAAAAAAGTACTTATAGAGTAACCTATGTTGTTTAGTTAAAATTTTCCCCGCTTATGCTTGCAGCGCAAGGCAGCAAAGTATATAAGATCATTAGCTTCTCGAAGGGATCCTTGAAAGATCGCCGTCGATGTCCAAGCATACCCTTGATTCTGTCCCCCAGTAAAATATCATTCTTCGCTTGTTATTCTTTCTTCTATCTTTTTATTTTTGTTAATTTTTGCTTTAGTCAGTCATGAACTGAGGACCGAAATTGTGATTGTCACGTCCCGAAATTTGGACCATGACCGGCACAGAATATGAATAACTTCACATTCCGAAAGCCTAAAACTTTAGATAAAACATTTGATTCATCCATAACGTGTTTTTTTCAAAATCAACTGAATCCTTTCTAAGGTCAATGTGGAGCTTCACCCTTTTCAAAATAATACAAGTTCTTAAGAAAAACAATTACATCAAAAGTAGTATTTGTCAAACGGCGCTTCGGATCAACGACGAGGCTCTTTACTGCTCAGCCGAAGGATTAGGGTCACCTGCACTATCTGAAGCCAAATAATCTACTCGTGAATAACGTCCCCAAAAACAAACATGATTTAAAGAATGCGTAAGTCAACAATGCATAATCGTGTTGAAAATGTACTTCATAACATTTCGTAATCTGATGCAAGTCTTTCTGTAAATATTTGTATTTCAAGGAAAACAACAATCTGAAATAACCATTTCAAACCAATCGTTGAAATAACCTTTTCAAATCAATCGTTGAAATAACCATTTCTTTCAAAATCATAACTTTTCTGTAGAACTTCAACAGAACGAAAACAGACGTGGACACATAGTCCACGAGGGTAACTAACCAATCTGGCAGCTCGAAGCTGCTAACTGTCGGTGGCTCAAGGCCACTAACCTTCGCGAGTACGAAACCCACGGTGAAATCTGGTAGCTCAACCACTACCCTTCGCGAGTACGAAACCCACGGTGAAATCTGGTAGCTTAGCCACTACCCTTCGCGAGTACGAAACCCACGGTGAAATCTGGTAGCTCAACCACTACCCTTCGCGAGTACGAAACCCACGGTGAAATCTGTCGAGCTCGTGTAACCAAGGTGCACCAAGGACTAACAGTACTGCTGTTAGCAACCAGCGTTCTGTATTCTGTCCTAAAATATTTCCATCATGCATGGGGTTTATTTCACATGAAATAATCTCAATCGTTTCAATGCCATAATCATTGGTAAAAACCACTTTGAATTTCTAAAACCCCAGCATGAACATTCGAAATCAAGTTACTGTAAAAATATATGCAATTCACGTAGGAATATTTCATGAATAACATCAGTTCACTGTCAAACTCTTTCTAAAGCCTCTTTATCCATTTTCATGCATAATCGTAATCTTTTGTAAATCGATCGAAAGAAAATTATTTCTAGCGATTTAAACCATACTTTCGTAAAACTTGCTTTTCAAAATCCATATTTGAAATTCATCATTTGGAATGACAATGCATTTAAAAAAATGTAAATTTTAGGGAACGTTATTCACTCACCTGCCACGCTCCTAAACAGTTACTCCTTTCAGCCCAGCCACTTCGATTACTTTCTTTTCTCAATCCCCTGATAGTTGAAATAGTATATTAACATCCTATTTAAAGATCAACATAAATAAATCACCTTTTGGCTACAACCAAATATAAAGGCAAACACTATCATTCCTAAACCTTGAACACATCCCTTACAAAACTTTATAACTCCCAAATTTCTCACAGAATTACTTAATTCTGACACTCCAACTCCATAAGCTTTTTATTTCATCTTTCCTTTTCATATGTATAAATATATATATACATATGCTTAACAGAGCAATCCCCAACCACTTCTTTCATTTAATTAGAACTATCTAAGCTTATGTACAACTAACAATATTCCAAAACACATACAGTGCACACACGCCGAACACCCTCACACCCAGAACACTCACACAGCAGCGGTAATCACCGTGCATACACATATCTTCCCATGTATCATTCTTCAGCCAAACTCAACCTCAATTCAGTATTGACAAAATCCTCACAAAATCTCATAAATATATACATATGCACCCCAACCATCCTAACAAGTCATATACACCATTTCTTCTCAACCCAACACCAAACTTAACAATTCCTTTTCTAAATTCACCCACGGCATCCCCTGCTCATCAACTATTTCGATGACAACATAGCATTCACACAAGCATATCTTCACGGCATCCACGAGCCCAAAACTGCATCATCCTCACGGCAACATACACAGCACATATATTCACAGCATACTTTACATATACGTATATTCTCCATTTCAGAGAAAAACTAGAGCACAGGGGAAAACAATAAATCACCCAAAAACATATCTTCACTTCGTGATAGCAATTACGGATAAATGAGCATGAATATGTTCCCTCAATCATAAACATCGTCCCTTAGACCTTCGTATGATCCTTAGCAGCAATGCATTCATATATATATCTATAATTCCACACACACAGAACCCAAAACAGGGCACTGCACAGCGGTAACAAGGAAAGGAGAAATTTAGAGGCTTACCACGCCTAAGGCAACTGAACCGAGAAGGGGGGTCAGAGATCGAAGGTGCTATAAAGGCGACGAATGAAGATGACAGCGGCGGCCAACGACAGAACAAGGAAGGAAAGAAAACTTCCCTCAACTACGATCCGCGCAACCAAGGAAAGACGACAAGCAACGACAATTTACGGTGATACAGAAAACAATCTCTTCTGGCAGGGGTTAACAGAGTACACAGCGTCGAGCTTCACGGTCTCTTGCTCCCGAGACTTCCTTCACCTCTCTCGTACCCCTTTCCCAACCAACGCTCCTAAGCTCCTTTAATTAACCGACCGCAATGAGGAAGGATTGACAGCTCTGGGGTGATTACACAAAGGGGAATTTGACGGACACGGCACCGATAGCGTGACCCTCCTTCTCCGCTGCCCACACTCCCTGCTGCCGCTGAGACGTCGCCTGCTGCGCCGTGAGTTTCAGAGGAAGAAATGGTGAATGTACGGTGCATCAAAGTTGAAAAAAGGGGGAAGGGTATTTTTTTGTAATTTCACGTGTGAAAAAAAAAAAAAAAAAACCCCACCAGCTGCAGCCGCTAGGTCTCGAACGCGGGATCTCAGGGTTTTCCTTCCGCATGTGGACCACTCTGCTAACCACAACCCTTTGATATTTTCCGCAACAAATATACCTATAACCCTTAATAACTTGATTCACTAAAATAAAAGTTCTTGAGCCATAACATTCTTCCCCGCTTAAGAAATTCAGTCCTCCGAATTTGAAAACATGCTTACCTTAGTCCTCGAATAAATATGGGGGTTTGATTCGTATCTCACTCTCCATTTCCCAAGTAGCTTCTTCCTATGAGTGATTACGCCCTAACACTTTGACTGAAGGAATCTCTTTTGATTTGAATTTCTTTACTTGCCCATCTATAATAGTTACTGGGTACTCATTATAGGACGAGTCTTCGTTTGCCTGAACCTCTTGATAAATAATACTGGTGCGCCCCACGGAGAAATACCAGGTCATACAAACCCCTTATATAACAATTCTTGTAACTGAGTATCTAATTCCCTTAACTGAGAGGGCGCCATCCTATAAGGCGGAATATAAATTGGTTGCATGTCCAAAATGACGTCCATACCAAATTCTATCTCTCTATCTAGGGGTAAATCTGGCAATGTCTCCGGAAAGATGTCAGGAAATTCTTGAACAACAGAAATTTGGTTTAAACTGCTAATAGACCTGTTAACATCTTGAACTACAGCTAAACATCCCTGACAACTCATAGCCAATATTCGTTTGGCTATTAAAACAGAGATCAAGTTAGTTAGTTTCTCTACTTCGTTCCCTTGCATCACAAACAAAGTTTCCCTGGAATATTAAACTTAACCACCTTCAAGTAGCAATCAACAGTAGCATAACATGAAGCTAACCAATCTATGCCCAAATTCACATCAAAGTCAATCATATCAAGTATCAACAAATCAACCAAACTTTCTCTATCCTCAATAGACATTTCACAAGATTTATACACTTGTGAAACTGATAAAGATTCTCCAACAAGGGTAGCCACAGTGAAAGGACAATCAAGTCTAACTAAATTCTTATCCATCATCTTAGCAAAATATTTTGAAATATAAGAATGTATCAATCCAGGCTTAAGCAATACATAAGCTTTTTGAGATATAAAGTAATAATACCTGTGACCCCGTCATTTGAGGCCCGAGCATCTTGTCTAGCCATCGCATACACCCTAACTTGTCCCTGACCTGAAGAAGGTTGTGCTTTATTCTTCGAAGGCCGTTCTGATGTACCTCTACCCGTCGAGGCAGTTGTCCCAATGGACGGAGTTGCGAAAGTAGCAGGGTGAGGAGAAGGTCGAGCTGATCCATAGTTTGAAGTAGTTTGAGCAAACGGACAATCTCTCTTCAGGTGACCCGGCTGTCCACACCCATAACATGCCCCCAAAGTCTTAAAACAGGCTCCGAAATGATATTTCCCACACATATCACAGAGAGATCTAGAATAATTAGACTGACTACCCCCAGACTGAGGTCTAGCACCATCAAACTTAGGTCTCAGGCCAGAAACACCCATTGAAGATCCATGAGGACTGGGCGCAGGCTGCATAGCAAAAGACGAGGGTTGGCTCTGAGAACAATTCCCTTTAAATGAAGTGCCTTGGAACTTCCCGTTCCCAGTCTTCTGTTTCTTGAAAACCTCATCTTCTTCCATGTGCCGTAACTCAATTCTCAAAGCACAGTCTACCACATCGGCATAAGAGGCAAAATGATTGAGCATCGGGGCTACCGCATCATGAATATGTATCGGCAATCCCTGAATAAACCTACCGATCCTATCCCTCTCTAATGGAATCAAGGTAGATGCATATGAAGAAAGCTCTGTAAATCTTCTGTCATACTCAGCCACAGACATTCCAGAGGTACATTTCAACAGAAGAAATTCCTTGACTCTGGCATCCTTTTTACTCTGGGGAAGAAAGCGCTTTAGGAAAAGATCCTTGAAATCCGCCCATGACAATAACGGTACTCTATCCCCCTGAAATCCTGGCACTGTCTTACTCCAGGCATTTGCAATTCCCTCAAGTCAAAACAAGGCAAACTCCACACACTGCACATCTGGACATCTCAAAGCCCGGCATCTTTTCTCAATTCCTTCCAAGAACTCCATGGGTTCCTCTCGAGAGTCAAACCCTGAGAACTTCGGAGGATCCAACTTTATAAACTCTGATAACCTGATCACTATAGATTCTTCCTCCATAACCTGGGGTGTCTCTACCTGAGTCTCATGCCTAGAGGATGTAGAGATCTCAGGAGACTGTGGATGAGGGGTTTCAGCTTCAGATAGAATTTCCTGAAGGTGTCTAAAGGGTCGACCTCTTCGAGCCCTAGCTCCCCTACGACCCTGTCCTCGGCCTTGAGGAGGCAAATCACTTCGCTGAGCAGAGCCTTGATCTGAAGCTCTATCACCCCTAGAGCTCCCTCCAGATGGTAGACGTCTAGGCGGCATTTAACTATTCATAAAACGCAGAAAATATTCAATTTCAAGAAAAATACGTTTTCAAAATCATAAGAAAACACCACTTTTGAATTTCTTCTAGAGATCTTCAGAAATGCCTCAACTATAGTTATGCCCGGGTTCATAACGATAATTGAGACCCCACCGAAGTATCTCTGCTCTACTTAACCATAGAAAAACTTTGGCCACCCAGCGACAATATATCCATAGCCCACTGTTCCATATCACTGTTCCCTCCTCCTTCCATTGTCATCATCCTTCTTCTAGATCCCTCTTCTATTGTCATCACGACATGATCTGGAAGAAGATGACGACATGATCTGGAAGAAGATGAATTGACTGCTTCCTCCTTTGATGAATAGGACCAGACGATGGGTACCATATATGGACAAAACTACTGCCTCTCCTTTTCTGGTGATAAGGACCATACAACGAGAACCCACCATCTTTTTATTCTTTCTTCACCTCCGTCGGAAATAGTGAAGCAAAATAACGACGAGAGAGAAGAAGCAAAGAGTATAGATGGTGACGGGAGAAGACTGAAGGCCAAAAGTGAATAGTAGGATGGCGACTGGGAGAGAAAGTAGGAAAAATATATTGATAAAATAATAATTAAATAAACTATAAGCTTTTTTGTCTACCCAAAAGCTATTACTAACCGCTTATCTAAAATCTAGATTTAAATCAAGAAAAAAGTACTTATAGAGTAACCTATGTTGTTTAGTTAAAATTTTCCCCGCTTATGCTTGCAGCGCAAGGCAGCAAAGTATATAAGATCATTAGCTTCTCGAAGGGATCCTTGAAAGATCGCCGTCGATGTCCAAGCATACCCTTGATTCTGTCCCCCAGTAAAATATCATTCTTCGCTTGTTATTCTTTCTTCTATCTTTTTATTTTTGTTAATTTTTGCTTTAGTCAGTCATGAACTGAGGACCGAAATTGTGATTGTCACGTCCCGAAATTTGGACCATGACCGGCACAGAATATGAATAACTTCACATTCCGAAAGCCTAAAACTTTAGATAAAACATTTGATTCATCCATAACGTGTTTTTTTCAAAATCAACTGAATCCTTTCTAAGGTCAATGTGGAGCTTCACCCTTTTCAAAATAATACAAGTTCTTAAGAAAAACAATTACATCAAAAGTAGTATTTGTCAAACGGCGCTTCGGATCAACGACGAGGCTCTTTACTGCTCAGCCGAAGGATTAGGGTCACCTGCACTATCTGAAGCCAAATAATCTACTCGTGAATAACGTCCCCAAAAACAAACATGATTTAAAGAATGCGTAAGTCAACAATGCATAATCGTGTTGAAAATGTACTTCATAACATTTCGTAATCTGATGCAAGTCTTTCTGTAAATATTTGTATTTCAAGGAAAACAACAATCTGAAATAACCATTTCAAACCAATCGTTGAAATAACCTTTTCAAATCAATCGTTGAAATAACCATTTCTTTCAAAATCATAACTTTTCTGTAGAACTTCAACAGAACGAAAACAGACGTGGACACATAGTCCACGAGGGTAACTAACCAATCTGGCAGCTCGAAGCTGCTAACTGTCGGTGGCTCAAGGCCACTAACCTTCGCGAGTACGAAACCCACGGTGAAATCTGGTAGCTCAACCACTACCCTTCGCGAGTACGAAACCCACGGTGAAATCTGGTAGCTTAGCCACTACCCTTCGCGAGTACGAAACCCACGGTGAAATCTGGTAGCTCAACCACTACCCTTCGCGAGTACGAAACCCACGGTGAAATCTGTCGAGCTCGTGTAACCAAGGTGCACCAAGGACTAACAGTACTGCTGTTAGCAACCAGCGTTCTGTATTCTGTCCTAAAATATTTCCATCATGCATGGGGTTTATTTCACATGAAATAATCTCAATCGTTTCAATGCCATAATCATTGGTAAAAACCACTTTGAATTTCTAAAACCCCAGCATGAACATTCGAAATCAAGTTACTGTAAAAATATATGCAATTCACGTAGGAATATTTCATGAATAACATCAGTTCACTGTCAAACTCTTTCTAAAGCCTCTTTATCCATTTTCATGCATAATCGTAATCTTTTGTAAATCGATCGAAAGAAAATTATTTCTAGCGATTTAAACCATACTTTCGTAAAACTTGCTTTTCAAAATCCATATTTGAAATTCATCATTTGGAATGACAATGCATTTAAAAAAATGTAAATTTTAGGGAACGTTATTCACTCACCTGCCACGCTCCTAAACAGTTACTCCTTTCAGCCCAGCCACTTCGATTACTTTCTTTTCTCAATCCCCTGATAGTTGAAATAGTATATTAACATCCTATTTAAAGATCAACATAAATAAATCACCTTTTGGCTACAACCAAATATAAAGGCAAACACTATCATTCCTAAACCTTGAACACATCCCTTACAAAACTTTATAACTCCCAAATTTCTCACAGAATTACTTAATTCTGACACTCCAACTCCATAAGCTTTTTATTTCATCTTTCCTTTTCATATGTATAAATATATATATACATATGCTTAACAGAGCAATCCCCAACCACTTCTTTCATTTAATTAGAACTATCTAAGCTTATGTACAACTAACAATATTCCAAAACACATACAGTGCACACACGCCGAACACCCTCACACCCAGAACACTCACACAGCAGCGGTAATCACCGTGCATACACATATCTTCCCATGTATCATTCTTCAGCCAAACTCAACCTCAATTCAGTATTGACAAAATCCTCACAAAATCTCATAAATATATACATATGCACCCCAACCATCCTAACAAGTCATATACACCATTTCTTCTCAACCCAACACCAAACTTAACAATTCCTTTTCTAAATTCACCCACGGCATCCCCTGCTCATCAACTATTTCGATGACAACATAGCATTCACACAAGCATATCTTCACGGCATCCACGAGCCCAAAACTGCATCATCCTCACGGCAACATACACAGCACATATATTCACAGCATACTTTACATATACGTATATTCTCCATTTCAGAGAAAAACTAGAGCACAGGGGAAAACAATAAATCACCCAAAAACATATCTTCACTTCGTGATAGCAATTACGGATAAATGAGCATGAATATGTTCCCTCAATCATAAACATCGTCCCTTAGACCTTCGTATGATCCTTAGCAGCAATGCATTCATATATATATCTATAATTCCACACACACAGAACCCAAAACAGGGCACTGCACAGCGGTAACAAGGAAAGGAGAAATTTAGAGGCTTACCACGCCTAAGGCAACTGAACCGAGAAGGGGGGTCAGAGATCGAAGGTGCTATAAAGGCGACGAATGAAGATGACAGCGGCGGCCAACGACAGAACAAGGAAGGAAAGAAAACTTCCCTCAACTACGATCCGCGCAACCAAGGAAAGACGACAAGCAACGACAATTTACGGTGATACAGAAAACAATCTCTTCTGGCAGGGGTTAACAGAGTACACAGCGTCGATCTTCACGGTCTCTTGCTCCCGAGACTTCCTTCACCTCTCTCGTACCCCTTTCCCAACCAACGCTCCTAAGCTCCTTTAATTAACCGACCGCAATGAGGAAGGATTGACAGCTCTGGGGTGATTACACAAAGGGGAATTTGACGGACACGGCACCGATAGCGTGACCCTCCTTCTCCGCTGCCCACACTCCCTGCTGCCGCTGAGACGTCGCCTGCTGCGCCGTGAGTTTCAGAGGAAGAAATGGTGAATGTACGGTGCATCAAAGTTGAAAAAAGGGGGAAGGGTATTTTTTTGTAATTTCACGTGTGAAAAAAAAAAAAAACCCCACCAGCTGCAGCCGCTAGGTCTCGAACGCGGGATCTCAGGGTTTTCCTTCCGCATGTGGACCACTCTGCTAACCACAACCCTTTGATATTTTCCGCAACAAATATACCTATAACCCTTAATAACTTGATTCACTAAAATAAAAGTTCTTGAGCCATAACAGTGATAATCACATATGTGATAACTCTTATAACTGTTAGTTGATTTCGATCAGCTGGCTATCTGCATGACCACTATGCATGCAGCCACCATTTAGAAAGTAGAGCCTCAAGACAAAGATGCCAGTAGGTTTTCTTTTCTTTTGTTGGGGCCTGAAAAGATGACAGCTGGCTATTGCATCATATTCAGTGTCACGTCCCGAAATTTGGACGTGACCGGCACAGAATATGAATAATTTCACATTCTGAAAGCCTAATACTTTAAATAGAACAGTCAAACTTTCCATATCATCTTTCAAAATGAGTAGAATCTTTTCTAAGGACTATGTGGAGCATTTACCTTCTTTTCAAAATAATACAAACACTTTCTAAATGATAATTTTATCAAAAGTAGTTTTGTCAAAAACGACACTTCGGATCAGCAACAAGGCTCTTCACTGCTCAGCGAAAGGGTTAAGGTCACCTGCACTATCTGAAGCCAAATAATCTACTCGTGAATAACGTCCCAAAAACATAATTTAAAAGAATGCGGAAATAAACAATGCATAATCATGTTGAAAATGTATTTCATAATATTTCGTAATCTGATTCAAATCTTTCCGTAAACATTTGTATTTCAGGGGAAACAAGAATCTGAAAGAACAATTTCAAATCAATCATTTAAAAATAATTCTTTTAAAACCATAATCTTTCTGTAGGACTTCAACAGAACAAAAACAGACGTGGACACACAGTCCACGAGGGTAACTAACCATTCTGGTGGCTCGAAGCCACTAACTGTCGCGAGAATAAATCCCATGAAATAATTCTGGTGGCTCAAGGCCACAAACTGTCGAGCTCGAGTAACCAAGGTGCACCAAGGACTAACAGTACTGCTGTTAGCAACCAGCATTCTGTATTCCGTCCTAAAACATTTCCATCATACATGGGGTTTATTTCACATGAAATAATCTCAATCGTTTCAATGCCATAACCATTGGTAAAATCACTTTAACTTTCCAAAAACCCCAGCACGTACCTTTGAAATCAAATTACTGTAAAAACATATGAAATTCGCATAGGAATATATTTCATAAATAACATCAGTTCAATGCAACTTTTGCAAACTCTTTTCAAAAGCCTCTTTATCTATTTTCATACATAATCATAATTCCTTTGTAAACCAATCGAAAGAAAATCTTTTCCAACGATTTAAACCATACTTTCATAAACTTGTTTTTCAAAATTTTATATTTAAAATTCCACCTTTGAAATGACAATTCATTTAAAAATATAACATTTAGGGAACGTTATTCACTCACCTGCCACGCTCCAAAAACCTTTACCCGTTTCAGCCAATCACATTCGATTATTTCACTCCTCAATTCCCTGATATCCCAAAACAATATATTAACATCCTAATCAACATTGCAACAAAAATAAATCATGTTTAACCTAATATTCCCTTTCATTTCATGCTTCCAATCAATCACAAAGACGCAATACATATGCTCCTAAGCCATCATCCTCTGACATTGATTCAATCATACAATCATACGGTACAGACTTCCAACCACACTAAATTTGACAATCTTGAGCCAATTATGTCTATTTTCCCCTTTCCATTCTTCTACCACACTTAATGAACATCCACAGACAATTAAATTCATCATTCCTCTCAAACTCCCTATTCCAAAAGAAATGTAATTCACCTCTTCTATACCAAGTACTTTTGATCTAATACCATCATTGCAAGCTATTTACATATTCATTAACTTCCATTAGCTTCCCAATTCATTTACACACACCAAATAAATTCCCATCTTCCTTTATTCTTAACATTCGAGATCCACATGATCCTAAAGGCTTTACTTGGCCTTAACCATGACTTCACCCTTCTAACACTTGATTTATATTAAAATCCTTCATTGCATCAAAATTTAAGCTTAAACAACACCTAATTGAACATTACTTGAACCCCATAATATACTTTAATGATTACAACTCCAAACACAAACTAACCATTCAAGGATAGGTTACCCAACCAATTCTTTAACTATTAACATTCAAAATTTCATGCTTTGGTCATCATTGAAACACTTGCTTCTTAACAATTATACTTTAGTTTTCCTTAACCATTTTTCACAAGCTTTGACGGCGCTTAACTTTATGCATACTCATAGTCTAATCCCTCAAGGCAGAGGCAATTTATATCTAAATATATGTCCTATGCTAAACAGTGATCAAAACAGCAGTTCCAACATCCTATTCTCTATTTCCGCTTACCCTAACAGACATACATGCTATAACATTATATATATCACATCATTACCAAGTTCTTCAAGCTTGGCGCCCAAACAAATATATATATACATATAACCAACAGCAACCCAGAGGTACACCCAATTAGCAGTAATGATCACACAACCATAAGCTTTTATTTCCTTTTTCATTTTAACAATATTAGCTCATTCTCTTATATTACTTCACAGCTCACGCAAACCTTATATGTACATATATGTATGTATGCATATTCTGCTCAGATTCAACCAAAATAGCCGTGCCTTATACAAATATATATATATATATATCTGCGCATGCATACATATATGCGCACATACCAATCTCCCTAACCAGCCCCAAAACCACCAACTAGAATCACAGCACACACACACATGCATATCTTCACAGAACCCGCGCGCACAGAGACCCCTGAATTGAAAAATCATTCCTGGCGTCAACACCCTTAACAAAATAATGACCCAATACACAGCACACAAGGCGAGCATTCATATAACTTTTCCTAAAACCAAACCAGTGACCATTTTCCCTGACAGCATATTCTAATTATGATGTCTTTAATAGCTACAGAACTCATACCTCAGCAACCAGAAGCAATTCGCAGCCAACACAACAAGGAACGATGGGTTAATGCTCTTAAGGCTCGAAACTCAGAATCTGGAAACCCCTACAGCAAATACCTTATCAATTTCCATTTTTCTCTCGACGGCTCAAACAGAAGAGAACAGAAACAGGGGTGCCAGAGGTGAAGACAGAAAATCCCAGAATTTACCTTAAGCGATCGACGACCACACAAGATAGGTCTCTGCTCTCCGAGTACTATCTTGACAACACTTGGAGTTCACTATCTCCCACCATCACACTCCCTCGGCACACACTGTTTCTCTGAAAAACTTGCGACATTAGGAGAAATCGGCATCACTGACAGAAGAAACAAGCCATTGCACGGCGATGGGTCTCACAGCAGCGACAGAACTCCCCGAACGCAAAGCCTCACTTTTCCTTTCCCCCTCCCTTTCTGTCTCCATTTATCAAACCAGTGAAGCCTACCGATGATGCGACAATACACACTATGACGACTCATCAGAGGCCCTGATAGAACAATGCGGTAGCAGCATCTAGTCGCACGTCAACAGCTCTCCCATGACATGACGCTTCTGTCGCTGCCTCTACCGCCTGCGCCGCTGAAAAGGAACTAGAGAAGGAAATGGTGAGGAGTACGGTGTCTGCAAAGTTTAAAAGAGCGAAGGGTATTTTGGTAATTTCACGTGTGAGAAAAAGAAAATAACCCTTTCCTTCAACACTGGCCAGGGCTCGAACACGGGACATCACGGTTACTTCAGCGCCTTTCACCACTTGGCTACTGCCTAACCATTTGAAACTTTCTGCGTCGAATAAATACATATCCCATTGTTAAATTTATTTTATCTATTAAATTTTTTTTCAAGCCATAACATTCAGTCATAGCATATGCATGTCTCTCTTGGCAGCATCATTTCATTTCTTCAAACTGATGTTCAGGTTGGAAGGTAGGATGGAGAGGTTATTTTATGGCTTCCTAATCATTGTATTTTAGCTATTTCCATGTCTATATTTCATATTAAAAAGTAGTTTTCAGTGCTCTCCTGTCCTCCATTGTTTGTAGAAAGGGAAAACTTCTATGTTTGAGATTCAAATTTGAAGTTCAGGTTCAGGCAGTGAGACAAGATGGCTAGTTATGAACTGGTTTTAGGCTTTGATATTGTCTTGGTGATGGGATTTGTATATAATTTAGTCTTGCAACTATAAGTCATATTATTTTAGACTACTGGTTAGTGAGAGCTTGTCCAGATTTCCAGATAATGGAATCCAATGTTAGAATCAAATTTGAAGGCCTGACGTTTGGTCCTCCTCTTTGTTCATTCCTTCCTTTTTTGATTGTTTATTATTATTGTCTTGTGAAAATAACAGAGCCAAAGCAGTGTGTTTAACCTTGATTTTGCTCTTCATAATAAATTACCATAAAGTAGCTTGCATTATTGAAAAATCAATTTTAAATCTGCTAAATGGTATTCATATCTTTGTCACTCATTTTGGGGCCCATTGTCAGTTTGTTACTACAAGCATACTTCTGTTATTTCTTTCTGTTTTGTGAATAGTAGATTGGAAGAACTCATTTTGGCTGCTTATATGTGGGTTTGCAATCTAAATGTTGTCAAAATCTTTTATAACAAACGTGGGTTAATTTTAAGTCATTTATCATATTTAATCATACTGTGATTTTAGTTTTCTCGTTGTTGATTCTCTACCAATTATACTGTCATTGCCAAGAAGCAAGATGGAGATGACTACAGCTCTGTATAGAGACTGTATGAGATTAACTGCATGACATTACAAGCGTGATCGAACTAAGAACTTCTTACTTACAAGAGAATGCCATTGGCTTGTTTTTGGATAACTAAGTATATTTTTTTCAATTAGATTTTATAGAGTTTGAGATGAGTTCCTTGATATTTCTTATAAGTTTTGTTTAATATATTGATAATTTTATTCCTTGGAATAGAGTTTGAGAATATTCCTTGATGTTCCTTGGGATATTGGGAAATAGTAGTAGGGAAATTTTTTATATATAATAATAATTATTTCTGTTCCTTTCTATGGAAATATGTGCTTCTTTCTTCCCATGTCTTGCTTGCTCCATCATTTTATTCAGTTTGAAGTTAATGAAATCTAACGTATTCTTACTTTTCTTCAATTTTAGCTACACCCTGCTCCGGTTTTAAATATAGAATTTAGTTTAAAGATTTACTTTAATATTAAATATAAGATCTTATCATACTTTGTCTTCTTAATTTATAATTTTTTTTATATTAATCTTAATGATTGGACATATTAAATAGGGTTTTTATCAATGAAAATATGTTTCAAAACAAATAATTAAATGAGAACAACTAACATATCTTTTTTTACAAATAACTAATTTAAATTATTTTTTAATATTTATAAATTAATTATTTACTTTTTATATTTATGATGAAAGCGAGTATTGTCCTAAACCAAAAATTGGTTTCATAGCGATCAGATTTCACATACTCAACCATAACAACTATCATATCATCTTATTTTCCTGCTCTCCATATGCGTAAGCACATGTAAGTGTTTTTTTCCTTTGAAATGTTATTTTAATAATTATAGTCTTTAATGCAAGAGTTATTAATTTATAAACATTAAAACATAGTTAAATTAATTATTTATAATAAATATGTATAGATTTTTTTTAAGTAAGCTTTCTAATAATGTATATTATAATTACCCTTTAATGAGAACCTTCATACAATTAATAGAAATATTTTAAAAATTATAAATTTAAGAAATAAAATAGATTAAGATATTATATTTAAATATATATGATTTTTTATCTAATTTTTATATTTAATACCATGACAATATTACCATGTTGCTTGTAGAAAAGAAGATATACTCTACATTTTGTGTGAATCTAGAATCAATAATTCTTTTTCACTTTTTTTGTCTTGTTCAATTTTCTATGATTTTCTAAATATGATTGACTCACTAGTTACATGAGATCATTGCAAAGTCCTTCAATCTACATGTTATGGCTCAAGAATTTTCAGATTTTAAAAATTTGATTTAGCAAACAATATATATATTCATAGCAGGAATTTCAGAGATGAGGCAGTAGCTTAGTGGCTGAAGGAGTGGGAGTTAAATTGTAAGGTGTCGTGTTTGAATCCTGAGAGCTACAGAAGGGAAGTTTTAATTTTTTTTCCCAACGCATAAAATTACGAAACTGCCCCTATCCCTTTAAACATTTCAGACGCCGTACTCTCTTCATTATGCTCTGAATCTCTCGGCCATGCAGGCGACGTCTCAGCGGCAATAGAAGAAGAGAGCAGCAGGGAAGGAGAGCCTCACGCTATCGATGCCATGTTCCATCCATTTTCCCTCTGTATCATCATGCCAGAGTTGTCAATCCAACCACAGTGCCCGACATGATAAATGGGGCAGAGGTGGTATGCCGAAAAGGGAAGGAGAAGGGTAAAAGAAAAAAAAAAAGGATTTTTATTTAATGCCTACTTGGAAATTTGTATGCCTATATGGAAGATTTATTCAAAAACAATTATGCTTAGTACATAGTTGAATGAAATTGAACTAAATTTAAAATATTATAAATAAAATATCATAAATAAGATTAAAATATTAGATATATTTAAAAATAATATTATAATATTATGTGTTACTTTATATATGATTAAATTATAAGAAGATGATATCTATGAGATATTTATATAAAAAAATTATAAATAACTCCCTTTTTATATATTTTTTATGAATTAATTGGGATTTATGTGTTAGTGACCAAAAACAAAAACCGAAGCATTATTAAATTTTTCTCTCGTGGTATGAGGCAAGAGAATAATTGTGTGATCAACTTAATTAATTGGTGTGTTAAAATGAGCTATTGTGGTTATCCTATCAGAATAATTGTGTGAGTAATTATTAATTAGGTAATTTATTTATACATATTCATGCTGTAACAAATTCCAAATTGCATAATGTTTCTTCCCATTAATCATTTAAATTATTTAGTCCCCCCAATTACATAATGAAAGATTAATACTCATTAATTTCCATGGTCATTCATACCATAATTCTTAAAGTAAAATTTCTTTTACATTAAAAAAGTAGCCCATGCAATGCATGGGGACGATGTCAAGCTATATAGATTAGAGTAAAGTGTGAATTTATTCTAAGTTTCTGTTTAAAAGAAATGTTCACCTAAAGGTTTTCTTAGGATTAATATTATCATAAAAATTTTAAATATAATAATATTATCTCAATTTATTAAAAAAATTAATATTAATTATTAAAAAATTAATGTGACCATTAAAAAATTAACAATAAGAGAGTAAATTTACGCTTTAACCTTTTTATATTAGGGACTATAATATCTATATCTATAATTGAATGTAGTGTCATGTCTTGAATATAGAATATAAATAATTTTATATTTTGGAAGTCTAATCGATGCCGTGTTCCGTCCATTTCCCCTCTGTATCGTCGTGCCAGAGTTGTCAATCCAACCACAGTGTCATCGACATGATAAATGGGGCAGAGGAGTGTCTGATGCGAGAAGCAGGGGAAAATCAGTGAAGGGCGAGATTCTGGGTGTGTTGCCAACGACGGTAGAGCAGTGATTTTTCTTTCAGACAGAAAGCGACGGAAAAGAAAAAGGGCCCTGAGCTTGCGACGCCGGTGACAGAACTTCAGAATCTTCGACTGTAGTGGTGAGTTCTCTGACTCTGCTCACCATCGCTGAGATTCTTGATTTCTGGGGTTTGTCTACTGTTGGAATCACGAAATGTTACTGCAATTGGGGTATGTTGTTCTGTATGGTTTTAGTATTTTGCATCTCTGCTCTGTGATCTGACCGAGATATTTAGACATGTCTCGGTGTGTAAATCTTGAATTTTTGGATACTCATCTCCTTCCTTTTTTGTTTTGGACATCTTCTGTGGTTGTTCCTGTTAATTCCCGATAGTATATGCATGTATTGTGAGAGCTCGCTGCTGTGTGTTCATGTGGACTCTGTTATGGGACAGAAGGGGGCTGAAAATATGTGTTGCTGCTGGGGGGATGTTTCATCAATAAGTGTGTATCTGTATTTTCTTTCGTTGCTGTGAGCTGCTGTTCTGTTTAAGAGATATATATATACACGAGTCAAACAAAACAGAGAAAGAACTGAGGCTGGTGTCAGTTGGATTGTATAACGCAAACTTGTGTCTTTGGTTTATCTGATTTCAGGCACCCTGAAGACTAAGTTAAGGGTATTGGATGTGCTAGTATGGGGTTAATCGAAGCTTTTAGTTGCTCTTAAAGAAAGATGTTTATTTAATTAAGGTAATTGAAGTTAATATGCCCAGGGTTATAAGATATGAGGCTTTTGATAATCCATTGAATTTTAAGTTTGTCCAATTGTTGGCTCATAATTCTTGAACTCTCATGGCCTTACTAATTTTATGATGGTGCAACAATTGGTCCCCAAAAAAAGATGGTGTGTATCATTTTGTGTTGGTTTCATCTTTTTTTTGCTTGAAAGATTTTTTTTTAAAAAAAATAAGAGGTGCTTTAAAAAAAATTTGAATGTTTGTTTATGATTTTAAAAATAATTAGAATATAAAAATATAACACCTTTCTATACAAATTTTTGTCTTATACTAATAGTAAAATAGGAGAGAAACAGAGTCGTGCAAATTTGCCCCATTATTCAGAGAAGAAGGATTAACATACTCTTAAATTTATATTTATTTTTATCTAAAATATTAATCCTTATAATAAATAGAAGCTTAGGCCATTTCGGAGACTAAAACTTAAATTTGTACAAATTTAAAATACTAAATATTATATTAACTTTAAATCAACTAATATTATACGTAGACGTAAGCCACTTAATTCTCTCACAGATTATGTATTTCGTCTAGAGTTAAAAGAGGCATAAAAGGGGAAAGGTTGTTTACAATAGAAAAGTGCCATTGGGTTTTGATCTTGAGCCAAATTAGGATAATAAGGGATTGAGATTTTTTAAGAAACAGCTTCGCTCAGAATCCTTCAGAATCACCTTGCATCCTCTTCCTTTATGCATCCGTTTCCCTCTTTTAAATAGAAAAGTGTTTAAAAATACTGTTCTTTTAAAAAACAGTTTTTAAAAAAATTGAAAAATAAACTTTTAAAAAATTCAAAAACACTTTTTTAAAGTGTTCTTTTAAAAAGATTGTTTTATATTTTATAAAAAAACATTTTAAAATGGTGTTTTAAAAAATATACTTTTAAAAAAATTGAAAAACACCTTTTTAAAATGTTTTTTAAAACTTTTTTTTTTAAAAAAAAATGGTTAAAAGAGGGGATAACGGACGCATAAGGTTTTTTTTTTTTTTTGGTTGAAAGGGGAGGGATAAAAGAAGAGGAGGCAAGTATTTAAAAGAGGGAAGCTAATGCATAAAGGAAGAGGAGACAAGGTGATTATGAGGGATTATGAGGGAAGCTGTTTTTGAGAGGATCCCATCCGATAATAAGTTATAATTTTGATGGGGAAAATCATTTTATTAATCCTTATACTTTTCCTCAATTTTTAATTTATATTTATGTGTTTTTCTCTTTTAATTAAATATTTAGCTTTTCTCCGTTAAGAACAATTAGTTTTTGTGAGTGGTTGATGATGCTAACAAACAAAGTTATAAGGATTAGTATCATGTTAACATAGCAAATTAAATGATTTAATTAATAGAAAAAAATACAAATACCGGTAAAAGTGTTGGATTAAATTTAATTGTCTTGGTAGTCATAAATATTTATGAATATTCATAAATATTTATGAATATTCCATCTCTAAAAAACCTATAGTGTTGATGCACTGTTAGCTTTTACACTATCACTATTGAAAAATTGAAAAGCTTTTACACAATATTTAAAACACTAAAGATTAGGGTTGAAAATATGGAAGATAAGTCTAAAACATACTTTAGGGTATTGGGGCTCCTACAAAAAATATTTTAAGATGTTAAATAAACTACAAAATTTTAAGATATTGAACGCACCTATTGGATGAATCTAAGCCCTAAAATTTTTTATAGAATCTCTAATTATATAATTGTACATTAAATAATTATTTCATGTGGGTCTGTTTGTTCATTGACATTGGAGTAAACACAGAGGCACATCATGAATATAAAAAGTTATTCATTTAAATTAGAGTACCAACCAAAATTTTCTATTTTAAAAAAAAAGTCCATACACATTTTTATTATGAAGTCTAGCATATCAACATACAGGTCATCATTTTGGAAAAAAAGATAATTTTTTATTTAATTTTTGCAGATTAAAAAGTATTTAATTATTAAACTATAGATTATTCAAATACAACTAGTTAAAAGTGTTAGCCATCTTTTTCTACTGTCGTGTGCGTATAGTCATTTTGAATATAGTATTTTATGGAAAACTTAATTCACTGTATCCAGTTCTAGCTTATATATTTCATGCTGACTCATAACTTGGCTGGCACATGAGTTTCCATCATCTTTATTATACACTCCTTAATTCCTTAATATAATACCTAATTTAGTAGTTAATTTTAATTATAAATATAAGAATATTTATAATATTTATTATTTTTTTTAAATTATTGCTATTATTGATATTCCCTTAACAATAATTAAACAAGAAAGTTGAAAATTAAAAAAAAATATTTATAATATTTTAAAAAAAAGATCTCATATTAATTAATTTAATTAAATTTATTAATCTAATTAAAATAATTAAATATATTATATATTATAGACCGAATAGTCAACTAACTTATATATTTTATTATATGTAGCCAACTAGTTTACCATAGAGCTTTGTGAAAGGGGTCATCCCCTCCCAAATATTTTTTTGTATTTATTTAGATCATTATATTTTATATAAAATAACTATCATTTAATATCTTATAGGTAAAACATGATGCAGTTTTTAATTTTTAAAGATTTAGATTTGCTCTCAAATTTTTTTAATTCAGAGTATTAAATTTTTGAAAAATCATTAAAAAAATTGAATGATAAATTGAATTACGTGACTTATAAATAGTAAAAAAACATGCTCTACCCCTGCCTATAAATATGACCTTAGTAGCTTATAAATAATACAATTTATTTTTATTTTTATTTTTATGTTTTTATATGTTATTTATGTAGTTTTTGGGATTTATAATTAATTTGAAAATTGGGCATGATAATACATATTATGCTGACAAAAGTACATAAAAAGTAGCCAGTTGAGGAAGATATCAGATTAATTCAAAACGTTAACACACTTAATTTTTCTATTTAATCTTTTTCTAACTTTTTTAAGAAATTAAATTTTAAATGTAGATTATAAATCCATAAGAAATAATCATGGAGGAACATATTATTTTTTGTCTAGAGAAAACAATAATTAAGGTGTCCGAGATACAAGATTAACTTATATTAAAAATTAATCTAGCAAATACATGAAAATAATTTTCATAAAATAGATTTCCCATGTATGTATACGTGCGCGCGCGCGTGTTTTTTTTAGTTGGGGAGTATTATGATACTTCCATCTCTATTTTAAATATTTATTAGTATTTTTATACTTATAAAAAGTTTATAGTATTTAACGCATTTTAAGTAAAATTTTATGTGCATTTGTGCACCTTTACCATTTTTGAGTAGGAGGTATTTTAGTACTTCTATCTCTATTTTAAATATTCATAAGTATTTTTACACTTCTAAACAATTTATGGTATTTAACGCACTTTAAGTAAAAGTTTATGTGTATTTTTGCATATTTACCATTTTCAAGTTGGGTATTTTTGTACATTTATAAAAAGCAACAGATGTTCGCATATTTTAATGGACTTATAATTTTTGTGTGGATTTTAAATATTTATGGGCACTTTTGCACACTAAAAATGTTTATGGCGCTAGAAATAAGTTAAGTCTTTAACATGGACTTACGGTCTAGTCTAATTAAAGCTTGATAGTGCGTGTCCTATTTAGCAATAGGTCATGCTTCTTACCTAATTAAAATGCTACTAATTTAAATAGGCTATATTGTTTTTACAAGAAGTGACTTATAAGCTTACAACCTTGAGATATTTAATTTTATATAGGTTATAAATAGACTCAAAGCCGATACTAAAAGTTTTTTATTTATAAAAATGTAAACTTTAAAATTTATTAAAAGTTTACATTTGACTTTTAAAGGATCAAGCTTAAGCCTAAGGGTGTGTTTGGCTCAATAAAAAGAATAGGAGAGAAATGATTTTAATGGAGGCAAAGGGAAAGAAGGGAAGATGATGGATTTTATTATTACCTTGTTTGGATTAACATTTAGGGAGGGGAGGGATTTTAATATTAACTTGTTTGGTTCAAAAGGGGAGGGGAGGAAAAATATTTTTATATGGACAATTTACCCTTATATTATTTTGAAGAATATTTTAATATAATATATTGGTAATGTTAGGATATTAAATATATTATGGACATATTGCAAACATTCAAAGTTTCCATAACGTTTTCTAAAATAACCAGAATTTTTTCTAAGGACTATATGGGCATTTACCTTCTTTTCAAAATAATACAAGCACTTTTTAAATGATAATTATATCAAAAGTAATTTTTGTCAAAAATGACACTTCAGACCGGCAACTAGGCTCTTCACTTCTCAACGGGAAGGTTAAGATCAACTGCACTATTTTAAGCCAAATAATATATTCGTGAATAACATCATAAAAATATTATTTAAAAAATGCGAAAATAAACAATGCGTAATCATGTTGAAAATATATTTCATAACATTTCGTAATCTGATGCAAACCTTTTCTTAAATATTTGTATTTCAGAAAAAACAACAATATGAAATAACAATTTTAAATCAACAGTTTAAAAATAATCATTTCAAAACCATAATCTTTCTGTAGGACTTCAACATAACATAAACAGATGTGGACATATCTAACCAATCTAGCGGCTCGAAGCCACTAATAAAGACGTGGACACACAGTCTACGAGGGTAAACAACAATCAGAAGCGCCCCAAAGCCACAAAACAGACGCAGGTACAAAACTTACAAATAATATACGCGAAAATAAATCTCACGAATAACCGTCACGAGTACAAAACTCACGTATCTCTATCGAGCTCAGGTAACTAAGGTGCACCAAGAATTAACAGTATGCTAGCAACCAGCATTCTATATTATGTCCTTTCTAAAATGTTTCTATCATGCGTGGGGTTTATTATATATGTAATAATCTCAATCGTTTCAACGTCATAACCTTTGATAAAATCACTTTAAATTTTAAAAAACCCCAGCATGAACATTTAAAATCTAATGTTAAGTTAATGTGAAAACATATGAAATTCACAAGGAATATTTCATGAATATCATCAGTTCAATATAACATTTGTCAAATTTATTTCTAAAACCTCTTTATGTTTCTAAAACCTCTTCATCTATTTTTATGCATAATTGTAATTCTTTTGTAAACTGTTTGAAAATGAATCCTTTGACAACTATGAGTTTTAGTATTTTCAGTAGGAAAAAATAAGGATTAGGACATTTACCAGTTGAACAACGTAGACTCCAACATCTATTAGAAGTTTGACTAAACTCCATCAAGATATTGAAACCATCTATTACTGAGATATCATAGAAGTCCAAATTATTGCGTTGGTTAAGAGAAAATTCTAGTTGGTGGTGCTCCAAAGAGTTAAAAATAGAGAAGTGGGTTTAAAAATTTTTAATTAATTTTTCTCACTTTTTTATCTTATATATATTCTTTATTAAAATTTAAAATTTTATAACCCTACTTTTTCAAAAAAAAAAATTAAATACCAAAGAGACCGTAAGTTATTTTTTAATTATATGAGTAGGGTTCTACATCTAATTATTTTTCATACTATATCTAATTTTACCGTTATTATTTAAACTACATCCATCTATATGACTAACTTGCATTGCATCACCTTTAACGCAAAGGTGTCCATGCTTTTTGTTATAATTCTACAAGCTATATAGAGAATATATTTGTATTCTAAATATAAAATTCGGTTTATTTTATGAATAAATTTTATAATTTTTTTTCACAAATGATTCCTACTAATTGGGTATTAAATTTTTTTATGGAAAGTAGTTCTAGGGCAAATGATTAAAGAAGATCTTTTTGATAAATCAATACATATTATTTTATAAATAATTAATTTAAATATTTTTTAATCTTTATAATTTAATTATTTAACTTTTAGAATTAGAAGAAAAAATTAATAATTTTTTCTTACTTTGTGGTCATTATAGAAAATTTGCAGTCACCTTAACAGACGGCGTAATCATCTCCAACACGTTGATGTATACACTGAACATTGTCATGCTCAAAATAGAGGTAGCTCTTTCTTTTTGTCTTTTTTAAGTAATCAAAAAATAAAATAATAATTTTATGCATTTATGTTGGCATCTAGAAAATAGCACATTTCCCACATTGTTTTTTAAACTCTTTTTATACAACTCTGAAGCCTATACTAAGGATAGAAATAGATTAGGTTAGACTAGACTTTAGGTAAATAGACCTAAGTTTATAATAAAAATTTGAAGTATAAGTTTGTATACAAGTTTTTTTTAGATATCCTTTTATTCAACCGCTAGATTTTCTCACTTCCCCTTATTTTTTGCCTTTTTTTAAGGGCTGTGTTTTACGCTGAAATTTTGGAAAGGGAAAAGGAAAATATTAGATTTTCCATTGTTTGACACGTTTGGTTGCAACATTTTTTACGAGAATGATTTCTGACAGTAGGCAAATTTTATGAAGTATAAGGGAACCTCTCTTTCCACCTCTTTTGGTGGGAACGATTTCCTATAATTGGAAATTCCCAAATAACTCCTCCATCTTCTTCCTCCACGCTCTCGTTTTTTATCGTCTTCATTGTTGCGTCATCTTCATTGGTATCGGTAATGGGAGAAGATCAAAAAATGGTGGTCGACATTCTTGAGAATAAGACTCCCAAGAAACAACTTGAATTCTCTAGAAGTTTCACTTTGAGGTTATTGGAAGGGTGACTCCCAAGATCCCAGGTTAATTAGAGATTTTTCCAAAACAATCTTTATTTTTTTAATATATATTTTATATATAATCTTATATTTATGTATTAATTAATATTTATATACATTATTTTAATATATTAATTTTATTACTATTTAATATTTATATTTATTTATTAATATTTCATCTTGATTGATTAATAAATACTAATCAAGGGTAATATAGTCATTTATATTTTTTATACTATTTACTAGATCTGATCATTTTCATATAGTTCTTATCTATTTTTCCATATTTTTAACTTATCAAATATAATTTTTTAATTGAATTATTTTTCATTTCAATACCTACTAACCATGCACCCGATCGACAATTTTTCATTCCCTTATTTTCTGTCACTAACAATTCTTTTTACTAAACGCGGCTTAGTAGAGAGTATGTATGTGTGTGTGTGTGTGTATAGAATCTGCAGATAATTATACGCTATTACGCTTTAATTTTGCGTACTTTATTATCTTTTAGTTTACCTCTTTTCCTTTTTATTTGTAAAAATAATATTAGGTTATGATGGAGTTAATTCGATCTTTATTCTCCTTTTTATAAATGAAGAGTTGATAAGTATAATAATTTATTTAATAGGCATTTTCAGATTATTTGAATTGTTCGCTAGCATGTGTATAGTATAATCTTTTATCATCTGCTTCTTCAATGAGTACAGATCCCCAACACTACTATAGAAATGAAAATATTTTATGATGATGTTATTTAAAAAATTGTCTTTTATAGTACTCTTTTAATCTTTAATATGAGAGCTAATTGATTTTGTACATATATTAAGAAAATTAAATAAAATAGTTAATTATAAATAATATGAGTTGCAAATATTATTATGGGAGTTGCAAATATCATTGATACCATTATAGATTGTAAATACCATTGATAAAGTTGCAAATACCATTGTTAAAGTTACAAATACCATTGTTAATGTTGCAAACACCATTATTAAAGTTGCAAATACTATTGTTAAAGTTATAAATATCATTATGGAAGTTACAAATACAATTGTCAGATTTATAAATACTATTGACAAAGTTATAAATACCATTATAGGAGTGACAAATACCATTTTTAGAATTGTAAATATCATTGTTGAAGTTGTAAATCGTATTGTCAAACTTGTAAATATTATTGGCAAAGTGAAGGCTAATTTAGTCTTTACACATAAATTTATAAATGACAGATTGTGCCTCCTGTCCAATTTATCATTTTCAATATTGAGATGCTCAATTTGTTTTTATGAAATTGAAATGGACTTTCTTTGTCTTTTTTCCAAAAAAATAATAGTTATATAAAATATGGAATTTTAACCGTTTATATTTTCATCCAATAATAGAGATGGGATGAGAAGAAGCAAAATAAAGAAAGATATGAGGAAATGATCCAAATTTGAGAAAAGGGGAGGTATAAGGAAGAAATATTTACTTAAAGTATCACGCCATCTAAATTCTATCTAATCAAAATACAACAACTCAACACATTTTAATCTTAGTTAGCCGATGACTCATTTAAAATAATTCACATTATATTTTTTAAAAATAAACTTTTTAATTTAGTTCAAATGAGATATTATATTATCAAATTAAAATATTTATTTTAAAAAAATCATGAATTTTTTAGATAAGCCATCAGGCTAGTTGTTATATTTTGATTGGATAAAATTCGGATGATATAATACTCCTAAACTATATAAGTATTTCTCAATATAAGGATTGGGGAGGTTGGGTAGAAATAAATGTGACAATGCATTGGTGATTTAAACCACATTGTAAGCAAGAAGAGAAGTTTGGGTGTTAGGATGAGAGCAATGAAGAAGAGAAGGCTAAAAGATAGAAGAGTAGTGGGATAGAGAAGGGAAGTAATTGGGCTCCAAAAGGTAGGGGTGTTTATAAAGCCCATAGCCTGGTATGCCTATCTGAGCCCGCGAGAAAAAAGCCCTGCCCAACCAGATAAATATAGGGCAAGACCAAGTATCGGGCTGTAAAATACAGCTCATGTTTTTTTTGGGCTAAGCACTGGGTAGGGGTTATACTGCCTTACTCTGCCCATGAGCATTCCTTCTTTTATTTTTTTACTTTTCTCCCTAGATGTTACACTTAGAAATGAGAATATGACAGCTACTTATGACTAAATGATTATTTTAGAAATATGAGTAGTTAAGTAGGTAAGTTGCGTCTTTTAATATTTATAACTATATTTTTTTTCTTTTTCTTTAACTTTACTAATCATAATATAATTACATTATAAATTATAATTATTTATTTTATTTTTTTTAGATGCTTCATCCTTGTCAATATTCAAAAAATTGATATAAATTTGCAATTACAAATTACTTAGACTTCAAGGCTTTTTTTTATATGTAATAAATTTCAAGACTTTAATTATTATCTTTTTATTACCTTATTTTTAGTGGATTATAGATATTATTTAACTCTTGAAGACATATGAATATGGTATTATTTTAGAAGTTTATAATTACAAATTGTTTTACATAACATGAGCATGACATTACAATTTGGACATGCCCAGCTCGCTCATACCCAGAACAAAATAGTTAGGGCTTTTATCGGGCAGGATCAGGTGTTAGGCTACAAAATGCAGCCCATGTTTTTTTTGGGTAGGGACCAGGCAGGAGAGTTGTCCTACCCAGCCTAACCCTGCCCATGAACATCCCTACCAAAGGCAAGGGCTAGTTGGGTCAAGGGATGGGGATAAGAACGTAACCATATCAATGTAAACACGTATACGTACAATCCTGTCAAGATCAAGTTTGAATTTAGAATATAATAATTGGACATATTGTCCAAAAGGCAAGGGTTAGTTGTATCGCAATTCGCAAGGTAGAAACTCTTGTTACGAGGACAAATTGGACAAGAATTTTGCTTTATGTGCGCTTTTAATTAGTGTGTAATACTGTTTTTAGAATATCAATAAAATTAAAGAATTGTTTATGTAGGAAATATTAATGAATCATACTCCCATATGATATAACCCCGTCCTATATCCTGTTCTATCCTGACCTTGTACCGATTCTAATCGAGATTGGGATAGGTCGGGATAGGACAAGAATTTCCGAATTCCTGATTTATTTTAAAAAAATAATAGACAAATAGATAGTTATTTAATCACTTAATAATCCACAACTACTAGCTATAAACTACAAGCAACTCACACCTGTATCAATAAAAGAATAAAGAAACAGTAGGAAAAGAAAGCGATGGGAAAAATGGAAACTCAACGTCAATTTATCATGGGTTTACAATTCAAAACATCCTGAACAACCAACTGATTATGCATTCCAAGGCATGAAAATTTATCATGGAATTGCCTCAGTTTGCTTTAGAAGCAATGCATGAAAATTATGGTTGACAGAGTACATAACAAGGCAGAAAATGAGAACTGTCAGGACAGCTATATTGCAACCTCGAGCAGTACGACATGGCAAACCTATGTAATCTGCCAACCTCTGCAGGTGCAGAAAAAAATATCAGGGATAACTCATGAGCAATAAGAATCTATTCAAGAATCACCCCATGGATTCTACACTACATTTGCGGGGGATAATAATCTCTGTCTCTCTCTCTGTCAATGTGTGTTCTTGCATGTGTCAGAACAAATAAACTCATCGACGCAAAACAGAAGAAATAAAGAAAAATTGTACTTCCCAAGGTGTGTGATGAAATGAAAAACTATTGCTTTCATGATTATGCAAGAGAAAACAAACAAACATCACAAAATCCTTCATTACACACAAAAAGATATGTATATGTATACGCCGTACAAGTCCTTTGTTGTATTAGAGAGATTTAGAAGCTTACATCTGTTAGCTGGTGGTGGAGGTTTAGGGATTTCTTCAAGTCCTCCTCCTCACATGGTGCTCATAACTGAGTCATTATTTGGTATGAAAGCTGATGATGGCTCATCATCTGAATATTTGAAGATGGTACATTTTGAATCTCCTCCTGAATTCAATCCCATAACTATAATTAACCACAGTTCTTTACTCATCCCACATACATGCATATATATATAATTCAGCAAAGAAAAAAAACCCTCATTTTGTTCCTATTTACTCATCACTTTAATTAATAAATTGATGATTTTTTTCCTATTTCAATACCGATCTGAGAACAAGATATGAGAAGGCAGGGTGGGGAGGGTTTGGAGTCAAAAATTGAAATTTTTTCTGTAATCTATTGCTTAACAACTGAAGCTGAGTCCACAGACCAAAAAAAAAGACAAAGGAAGAAAGAAAGGAAAGGGAAGAAGATATAATTGATAGGTATGAATGTGTTCATGGCTCATGCGTCACAAATATGACTATTGTGTCCAAGCTCCCACAATAAATGCTACTGACAGGAATATAAATCACATCTCATTAACAAAAAATTGCTAAAAAGAAGGGATGCACAAACATGGTTAAAGCTAAAATGAAGGAGGTAGTGTCTAAATCGCCAATATATATTATCAATATAGAAAAGTTTTCATATCAGTTGTTCAGATGTCATATAATTACTAGCAAACTGCTAAAGGAAACCTTCACAGCAAATTTTGAGAGTAAATTCGTCACCTTGAAAAGAATTGCTTGATGCCTACAAAGTCTAGAAGATACGCTACCGATAGGAAGCACAACACACTTGTGAAAATTCCTCAATCTCTTACTAACCAACTTCCAGTGCCCGTGGAGATCGCCTTGTTCTGCTGAAAAAGTAACCCTTCATATATACATATTAACCCAAAACAAAGCAAAACCTAAAGATTCCAACAAATTGAGGAATTTGAGGGAGCGAGCACCGCTGGCCGATTGGGGGAGGAAGTGAGAGTGAGAGTGAGACTGAGAGATAGAAGTGTGTGCCGTTGAGTGCTGAGGGGTGAGGGTCACTGGTCGCCTGGTCTACTCGTCTCGTCAAGGAAGTTGGTGAGAAAGTGAGGTGAGAGATATTCAACATTTATTTAAAATATATATATATATATCCTCGAGACAGGATATGAATCATGAGGGTCAGCTCAAGTCCTATTCTGTCTCAACCCTTCCTTCTGTCCCAATTTGATGAGTTCCTATCTCGGTCATTATTGAGATGGGATGGACCCGTCCCAAAACTACTAAGACTGAGCCAACTGAGCCAAGACACCGGGGATGGGACGATTTTGAAAAGAGTATTTAGAAACTTGCAGACATACAAGCAAATGTGAATATGTGGAAACTAGGGACAAAAGGGCCACGTGGTATGAGAAAGATGATGACACGTGGTGGACACTTGTGTAATTGGTGGGTAAATGGTGGATGTTTTTCCTGTGATGTTTCGTTGGTTGCTTCTAAGACTCGTGTTGTTCATGCCTGACACCAAATATATGGGTGCGTATAAAGCTTATCGTCTAATGCGCTCACATGACCCTTGCCCTACCCAACCTAAAAAATATAAAGTGTGAGTATTAAATTACAAAATATAGTCTATTATTATTTTTAGGTAGGTATCTGAGTAGGGAGTTGTTCTGCTCATGCACACTCTTTTTAAGTTTTTACCTTTTCTCTTATATACTATATTTGAAAAGGAGAATATGATAGCTACTAGTGATTAAATTGTTATTTTACAAATATAAGTAAAGTAGGTAAGTTATATCCTTTAAAAATTTTAATTAGATTGATTTTTTTATTTTTTAACTTTGTTGACCATCATATAATTATATTACAAATTATAATTATTTTTTTATTTTTTAATATGCTTTATTCTTATCAACTTTGAGGAGATTAATGCAAAGTTGCAATTATAAACTATTTAGACTTGAAGATTTATATATATATATACAATAGAATTCAATACTTTAATTACTATATTTTTATTTCCCTATTATTAGTGAATTATGGATATTATTTAATTTTTAAAGACAAATATATATGGTGTTATTTTATAAATTCATAATTGTATATTTTTATCCTATGTACAATATGAGCAAAGTATCACTACTTGGGTATGGAAGCCCGCCTTACTCAACTCGCCCATGTTTAGCCCGAAATAATTAATGCTTTTACCGGATATAGCCTGAAAGTTGTAAAATGTAGCCAATTTTTTTTTCAGGCTAAGCACCGAGTAGGGCTATCGTGCCCATTTCAGTCATTTAAAAAATTTATTATAAGCTAATATTTCAATACAAATTCTACATTTGTAAAATTAGAAATGTAATACGACGGATTTTGCAGTTTGCCAACCAAAGGTCCAATTTTGTCTCGAAAGTCTTAACGTAAATGTTGTGAGTCTCTGGAAGTTTATGTTTAATCAATATTATCATAACAGTGTTAAAATATAAACAAAGTTACCATTAAATAACTAAAGTTTACTATTTAGAAGCTAATATTAATTGTTAAAATTTTTAAAAATTAAGGGAGAAATTGTTATTTTTTAAGATTCTCGAACACTTTTAGGATGATATTGATCTAACAAAAACTTCCGGATACTTCTAACATATATGCAAAAATTTTGAGGATAAAATTGGACCTTAACCTAATCAATTATTAGTATTTAATTTTATTATTAATTTTTTAAGAATGAAAAAATTGGAGAGAGAGATAAAGCCACCCGGCTAATCGGTGGATGAAGTCCTTGTTTTCAGATTGACAAAGTTGGCATACGTATATATCAACTTGCTGGAGAAGACTACACAAGGTACTAACAAAAGTATTTTGACCAAGCTTGAATAAACATTGGTTAAATGAATAAGTCTATGTTTAAAAGATAACAAAGTTTAGAAAAGAACACTTAAAAATAAATAGTAGCTCAATATATTAGTTCAACTTATGAATCATTGCACAAGATATTAAATACAAGGAATACGTCTTGACATTTTGAATATATTAGGATTATATCTGGATGTTCAAGATATAAATAGTATAGAATGAATTAACTATTACTAACTTTGATTGAAGGTTATAAATAGTGTAGAATGAATTAGAGCGGTATCTTAAAAAAATACATAGCTCACTCCCTTGAGGGTCCCTAACTGATTGTGGATCACAACTTCATATCATCTAACATGCTATAGGTATATATTAAAGTCCTCCACTACTAGTGGAATGATTTATATTTTCTATATATTTAAAGTTTAGAAAATGAGATAGCCCATCGTAATGCACGGGCTGAGAGGGGGCGGCTATGTAGCCCACTCCAAAATACTAGCCTGAGCCCGCCCCTTTTAGTAGCAAGCTAACCTCCAGCCTGCTAGTCCGCCCACTTTTTTTAATATTTTTAAAAAAAGATTTCTAAATTTTTAAAATATTAATAAAATATTTCCAATTTCATATTAGAATAATTAAAAAATTGTTAATATTATACTCTTAAAAAATTTTATTTTATATAAAAAAACTCAAATTTTATAACTATAAACATAAATAAATATTAACATAATATTAATTAATTATAATATGTCAACATATATAAATAAATAATTATCTTTACTAGTATTCGATAATAAAAATATTCAAAATAATATTTAAAAAATTAATTAATTATATTTTTTTAAAAAAATTTCCTTATTTAAAATTTAATTTAATTGGAATAAATGAATAGTCTTTCTTATAAATCTAACATATGATATTAATTATATTTTTAAAAAAGTTATCCTTATTTAAAATTTAATATAATATTTTTCAGAACTACTGGCGATGCAACTAGCTTATATATTTTATATTGCCCCATAACTTGACTAGCACAATGGAGTTCCACCGTGCTTATTATATATATATAACTAGTTTATATATTTTATTATATGTAGACACGTCATGGCTATATTGTTTAAATATATGTAAATTTATTTTTTTTGTTTTGAATAAAAAATGATTTAAACATCTGGTTGATTTTAATGAGGTGCTTAAAGATGCCTTATGAAATGTAGTTTGTAATTTTTGTTTGCTTTTATTCATGAATTGTTATGCTCACATCGCTAATAGTTCATTATGTCAATAGCAAATTGTTTTGGTGACAGCATCACCCGCCACATATAATTTCAACATTATTAATTGATGAATTATATATAATGCTGTGATATTTTATTCCAATAATTTAATAACATTATTTTCTTCGCGATGATATTTTACATCATGAAAGTCTCAATTCTTTAGTACTCTCTGTAATTTCTTTTTAATTAGAGTATCAAATCTTTAAAAAACTAAACTATTTTTTATTAATAAAATATTAAAATATTATTTACTTTATGTAGAATCTAATTATAAAAAAATAAAAAAATACATTTAGGAGGTTGAGAATTTTTGGCCGCCACAATGTATTTCCCCCATTCTTATTACACACACACACACACATATTACAATTAGTTTATACTTTTTTTTATATTATCAAGTCCTTGTTTTGAAGTAATTGAATTAATCAATTAATTTAATTTTGGCGTCATGATTGCCTTTCCTCATATAAATATCTCTCCTGAAACTTCAGATTTAAAGTATCTAACGAGGCTTTAGTCGTTTAGCTTATATTCTTTGACTATATAAATTAAATTATTTAGATTAAAATATTAGTTTAGTTGCTTATTTGTAAAAAAAACTACATTAATTTCTTTAAAATATTATTTTTAATTATTTACATTAGAACTATTTATAATGAAAAATCTATAATTTGTGCAATTAATATGAATTAGTTAGGAAAATATTATAAATATGTGAGACAATATATTGTGATTTTATATCTATTATCAATATAAAACTCTCTAATTAGCTTCAATACTTTTTATAAGACTCAATGAGTAATTATATGTAGACACGTATACAGCATCATCGTTTAAATTTTCAAAAGCGTAAAACCAAAGCTTACTGAACCCTATATATACCCATTGTGGTAGTCCCTCTTCTTCACAAAGCAATCACCACATAATAATATATTGTTCCTAAAATGACCTTCCTCAAAAGCCTTTCTCTGTTCACTCTCCTCTTGGCTATCAGCTTCACTTTCATACAAGCTGCCAGATTTGATATCACAAATAGATGGTCCTACACTGTGTGGCCAGCTGCTTTACCCACCGGTGGCGGTCGGCAATTGAATTCCGGTCAAACATGGTCCCTTGATATTCCCGTCGGCACTATTAGTGGTAGCATATGGGGTTGACCTGGCTGCAGCTTTGACGGGGCGGGTCGTGGCCGTTGCAACATCGGTGACTGTGGAGGTGCACTCCAATGTCAACTCTCTGGAGTGCCATCAACTACACTTATAGAATTTTCTCTTAACCAGTTCAGCAATTTGGACTTTTACGATATTTCAGGGATTGATGGTTTTAATATTCCGATGGAATTTAGTCCAACTTCTAATGGATGTAAGGGTCTTCGATGTCGAGATGCTTACATTTTTCCAGAAGACAATACTAAAACTCATAGTTGTCCATCTTGAACTAACTATAGGGTTGTCTTTTGCCCTTAAATATGTTAGTCGCTTCATGTTTTTCTTATTCCTACCTCCAAATAAAGAACCATGTAATATTTCAACATAAAAACAAACATGTAATATCATGATAAGCTGCCATATGTGTGCACTTCTTGCTAGGTGGGAAATAAATAAATTCTCAACTCTAATTATTATTTATTTGGATGCATCTTTATTCTTTTGGTTTTGGTTTGGAGTCTCTAATGTACCTCTCTCTAATGGCCTTTGTGATCTCTCAACCTCCCAAATACTCTTTCCTTTTTTACTTTATCATTATATTTTATATAAAATGAGTGATGTTTTAATATCTTATAGGTATGAAATGATGCAATTTTAATTCTTTTTATTTAAAGAAAAAGTACTCTAAAATTGTGCAGCTTTGTTGCAAAAAATAATTGTGTGATTTTGATTTATTATTTTAAAAAAAGCGCAAAAAAATAAAATTTCACCATTTCATACCCATAATACATCAAAATATCATCCATGTAAAATCTAATTATCAAAAGAGAACGTAAAAAAAAACCTTTAGAGAGCATTAGTGGCCCCAAACCCTTTTTTCATGGGAGTATGATTCATTGATCTCATAAAAATCACTTCTATAACATAATTAAATTGATCTTCTCTTTTTGGTAATAAAATAAATGGCATATCACAATCTAGAAGTAATACAAGAAGTCAACGTATGCAGATAGAAATTTATAATACAAACTATTAGTTTAACAAATAAGGAACATATAGATCAAGGGACTTGATGAACAGCATCATATGCCACAGGAACTGGCTTGTGGAATTAGACAACCATCATAAAATCATCCTTATCTTTTGTAAGCAATCCAGAAGCTCTAATATTTTGACCAGAAACGGTCAGAAATTTTCGATTTTAAAATTTTTGAGTTTTTAAAGAAAAAATACTCAAAAATTGTGCAATTTTGATTTTATCATTTTGAAAGATTGAAAAAAAAATTCAATACTACACCATCAAATATTTATCTTAATCATTAAGCTTAGGATTTAAGGCGCAGGTTTCCCTCACAAGTCTTCTGGCATATCGGAGTGAGAATCCAAACCCTGTAGTCACCATTTCATAACCACCTCATATACCCACTTTTTTTTATATTATTTATTATATTATATTATTAAGTATCTAGTTTTGAGATTCATAGCTGTTCATTCTGACATAAGTGTCTCATCTAAAAATCAAACTCTAATTCAAAAGAAATCTAATGAGAGTTTAAATTATAGAGTTGATAGCCTCATATAACCCCTTATTCGTAGATTTCAAGATATACCAACAATGCAATGCAACTAATGGTTTATCATAATAATTAAGCCCAGGACTTTTGAAAAAGCACAGTAACCATTAATCAAATTTCAGAACTTTGCTAGCCTCAATTCTCAAAGCCTAATGTCATGATACAGGGCTTATGTGAAATGGGCTGAAAAGGAATATGGGCTGGAGATGAAGTAAATGGGCTGAAAGTATGTTATAGGAGCCCACGGGTACCATCAGAGCTGTGGATGAATTTAGACTCGCTATCTCTAGTGTCTTCTTTTCTCTCTGATCTACCATAGTCTAAGCGTCTATGGAGTTTCTCTCCTTTTACAACTTCTTGATTCTATTGTAATTGGGGCTATATCCCTCTTATATTTCTTATTATAGTTGTTTTATAGTTTACCTTAATCTTGTTGAATCTTGAGATCATTACACTCACCTACACCCAAACCATGCGCATTAATTTTGCCCAATCAAACAATAAAAAGAGATGTTCGACAGACTTCCTACTACTATGAGAGCAAATAGAACAAACCGCACTTGAACAACAAATCAATTTGCAAAAATACTCAAGAGAAGGAACAACATTCCTAAAGAACGCCACAAAATAAATAATTTGACCTTGGGGGTATTTTTAATTTCTATATTTCCTTCCATAAAAGGATGAAGTGGGAACATTCTATCGCAGATTAGCGCGGTGAGACGCTAATCTACAAGTGAAATGATAATAACTTTTTTTTATTAAATTCACAATTGATTATTTAAGGATTTAACCATAGAGATGTGGTTTTTGATCAAAGCTTTAAGCCACTTAAATATACTTGAAAACCAAGCTTTGGTTAGAATAGCAATTTTGGAAAATTTAAGGGTATCTCTCGGCCAAACATGGTTCATGGAGAAACTTTGAGATTTTGTTAAATTTGAGTTTAAATATGGATTCCTCATGAAAAAAAAATAAGTGGGGAATGTTCAAGGGAATAACTTTGGAAGTTAAGAATAAAAAGGTGAGATTTTAGGACAAAGAGAGCAACAAGGAAGAGTAATCTTGAGATGTTAGTGATTTCAATGGTCTTAATGGGCTTAGAAATTGATGTGTCATGTCTACTTAGGGCTACTGAACACTTAAAGTAGAATTAGAGGTTTGAACAAATAAGTTCTAAGTAAAGAAATCAAGAGAAGTGGAAAGTTTAGAGATAGCAAAGTTCACCTTATTATTGTATGCTTAGCTGGGTCGTTATTGTATATATATGTATCTTTCTATAGGAATTATAGGGATATATGTTATTATATACTAAAATTAATTAGTGCAATTATTTCTCATTATGATTTAACATATGAAATACTAGATATATCTACCAAGTATATTTCAGCTCTATGAATAATATTACATGTGAAAATGCAATTTCAAATCATGTAAATGGAATTAAAAATAAGCATTTCAAATCATATTCATTATTTTATGGTATTAAAATCAATAAAATTCAATGCTCCAGTAATACAAATAACATTACAAACATATGATCATCCGACTTATTCAATTACGTCTATAAATACTTTTATTGTAAAATATAAAGTCCATGTTTAATTTCTTCAGTATCACGAAGTTGTATATCATCAAAATTCAGAAGTTATATATTCATATTTTTCATGAAGAATGGTATGAAGAAAGTCCATGATCTACACGCCTGATTGACAGCAATAAATTTCTTATTGGTCAGTAGTTCGAATGATGTGTCATCCATTGCACGAACATCACAGCCAATCAACAAAGGAGCCTTTATATATGTATACACACGTATAACACATCTTGTTTGATTAATTAATTTACAACCATGAATTAAAGTCCAGTGACTGATTTGTTCTTGTGTTTTGAGAACGATATTCTTCAGTGGTCATTCCTCCATTTCCAACTTCCAACATATCTGGATCTGTTCCTAAATTTTGGGGATATATCAACTCTTAATTATATTTTTTTTTCTAATGATATGAGAATAATTATATATAACTAATGTGAGAGGACTCATCAATCATACATGGAGAAGAAAATTGGCCTTCCTGAGTTCAATAAAGCTTCCGACATTTTAGAATACTTTTTTGTGTTTGTGAAAAGTACACATGGACTACATTGTAATTATTGAAGAAAGATAAGAATATTTATGTGTAAATAAATATTATGAAATTATATCATAGTACCTAATTCAGAGAATATTTTAACCTAGGTAAGAGGCTTATAAGTTATTTTAAGACCTCAAAGAGATAGCAAAGAGAATTGCATAAATGGAAATTTATATTGGGATCAAAAGTATAATTTCTGAAAGTTCTGGTCCTTAAGTATAATTATAAAAAATTTATTTGAAAATTTAGAAATGTGACGCAAATTCAATCAAAATAGAGAAAATATCCAAAGTGATATTTAAGGTCTAATTAATTAGTTAGAAATTCCCTAGAGAATTAATTATGGGATTTATTTCATGAAATTGCTAAACTCTCTACCTAAAAATCCCAATTTTTGCCCAAATTGAAAGAGAATGATGTAACTTGGACTAGCAAGAGAGGGAATAATTTCTAGACATATTAATAAATTGTACTATCAACAAGGTTGGGTATAGGGAAATGGTTAGTCCCTCACAATATAACGAATTAAAGTTTAGATCCTGTTGAGAGATGTGCTCACATTTAGTACCTGATAATACTTTGAATAGAATTACTTCTAATAACAGGATATTTATGCTTAAAAAAAGAAAATATACTAGTAACATAGTATTGATTTAGCAGTGTAAGCCAAGTTCATAACTCCATTAGTATATGTATAGTGTGGCCACACGTTATTATATGTCTTACACTTTGATATTTGTGGAGCAACCTGTGTCTCAAGCGAAGCAAGGAAGAAGAGTTTAAGTTTAAAGTGTGATCAAGGTAGCATTTTACCTATTCAAACATTTTGACTTTCCTATAGATTCAATATCTATATCATTTTATATTATCATTTTTATGTAATTAAAGGAAATTCCTAGACATTTCACATCTAATAATTTGGCCATAGGAAAAAAAATTTCATCTTACCTTTCTATCCTCACATTCCAAGTCAAGTCAACCAAAATATTCTTAACGTAAAAAAAAGGGGCATAATAATATAGTCACATTTGCTGTGTTATTTAATTATTTTACATATAAATTTACCAAAATTAAATATAAAAACACTTACTTTTTACCAACTAAGAAACTCAAATATTATCCATGAAAAAACAAATATGTTTAATAATGAGGTAGAAAAAAAATAGAACACATAGCAAAATATGATTAGAGAACTTAATATAATAGTTATAAGAAATATGATCTACATTTTGTCCTTGGGTCTCTTTCAATGCATGATGCATGAATATAATGGTGAAAAGATGTGACAACCACATCCATAATAAATACATTTTATATTGAAAATTTTAATGTCCCAAATTTAACATTTTACAAAAATATTATAATTTTATATAAAAATATAAATAAGTATAAACGGTTAAAATTGAATATAGATAGTTCACATCTATAGGCTGTTGTTCCAAAAGTTATGTAAAAGTAGGCTGTTGTTCCCCCATGAGGATCGATGCATTATTAATCCGTGTTTTGCCCTTTAATATGCTAGTCGCTTCATATTTTCGTATCCCTACCTTCAAATAAAGAGCAATACAATAATAAATGCTTCTATGTAAGAAGAGTAGTCTGTAGTCTAGGTCTTTCTTTCATCTTCACCCACAGAGTAGAAAGATAAGATGATGTTTTTTTTTTGTATTGCTACAAAATGAGATGTGAAGTGTGTAGGAAATTTCTTCATCAATAATAAATGCTCTTATGTTAGAACGTCCTGGTCTTAGTCTTCCTTTCATCTTCATTTTATCCATACACCTATTTTAAAGAAGCTAATAATTTCTCATTCAATACCTTCCCCACAATTCATTTTCATTTCCCTTCACAAGTGACCTCCATGCATTCTTGGCCAGCTAAGCGGTATTAATTCAGTGGCTACCTTTTTCCCTGACAAATATATAGAAGTAAGAAATCAGTCCCAAATTTACCAGTGAGATTAATTAATCTCAAATTAGCCCAAGAAAACAAAATGACCGAAAATATAAGAAATTGACTTTGTTTATCTAAACAATAAAAAGCGTTTGGCTTTCTAAACCGCCTTCATCGGGACTAACTTTAAGTCAGGTATAAAAAGCCTATTTAACTGGTCTAAAACACTCTTTTTTTTCTGTTAATGTATTGTGCTTTTAAATTAAGATCATTGATCAAGTTTTGGATAATAATGAAAGCTTATAATGCATTTTATTGAGCTCCACTTCTCTTCCGTCGAAGTTATATTTGAATGATAAGAACTTGACGAAAGAAAACGTGGGAATAAAGAAAAGAAAGTCTTGCTTAAACTTGATTATCATGCCCACTGATCGACATAGGAGATTGATTATTAGTTGATTTCAATTTAACTCTCTTGCAAATAATTTATTATAGAGCGGAGTTTTAAAAGAAAATTAAATCCACTAGACGACATAATCTTCAACATGATATACACATACGTTTATTAAAAATAAAAAAAAAATTAGCAACTCAAATAAAAAAACACTAAGAAACAAATATTTTGAAGAGGATGATGAACGATCAAATTATTTGCTTCATAAAATATCATAGAATTATGAGAATAAAAAACCATTCATTGTGCATAAAAGCACACAACCCAAAAAAAGTATTAAATAAGTCTCCACATTTCGTGGCTTTTATCCTCATTCCTCCACATTCTTTAGAAAAACACTTGTTAAGACATTCTTACACTGCAGTGAGGCCTTTAAGAGTTTAATGCCCTGCCCAAAAGAAAAATAAACACAGAGATTAAATGAAAACAAATTATTAACAATGATTCATTGAAAATAGGAATAATCTTTATTTCCTCTTATTCAAACATTTTCTAAAAAAAATAATAAGATCCATATGCACACACATAAAATATATTTATTCAGTCCTTAATATAAAATATAATTGGAGAGTTACAACTTGTTAATAATAGAGTTTTCTATAACCTAAAACTAGTTATATGGATTGAAGTTGACACGATAATTGATTTTTTTTTCTAATTAGAAGGGTCCACTTGAAATTTTTATTTATCACATACTACTAAGTCACAATGCCATTTTTTTATTAAAAAAAGCAAGTATTAACCGCTTGAAGTTATACTTATAAGTGGAATTGAACTTATAATATTTTTATTAAATCTGTAACATTTTACTTATAAAAAGTTTTCATGCTTCTAAATCATAAAACCATTCATATATAAAAATTCACAACGTTCCAACTCATTCTAGTAACTTGACCTTCAACCTCAAAATTTACATACATGGCTTGTTCAAAAAAATAATGCTTTCATTGTGATTAATAATTTTATATTTTAGCAAAAAATTATAAATTATCTTATTTAAATAAATATTACATTTGTTGGAAAAAAAATATATATTTATTTTTTGGTTAAGTTACATCCAGCAGCATAAGATATTTTTTCAATAGCAATTAATATTTTAAACTAATGTGTTGTTCATCGAGCACCCTAAAACCTAAAATTTAGCTTGCTAATTGCTGCTGAGTAAAACTGTACCAAAAATGCATAAATATATTATGTGCTCTTAAAAAAAATTATTTTAAAATATCAAATCAATCACAAATTAATTTAAGATTACAAGAATGTATCCTTAATTTCTCTGCAAAGTGAAATGTAATGTCCATTTGACTCAAGGCATATTAAAATATGTAGCCCAATATCTGGCCCAACCAGGAGGTATAGCCCATATATTAATATAAACCCAAATGTCATCTTTTTGTTTTTTAAAAGAACAACTTGTGATGGATCGTTTTCTGGGTTGGATTAACAGAAAATGATCCGTCGTAATCCTACTTTATTGTTATTATAGTTACAACATTTTGAGAAATATCCTAATTCTTAGGTATTTAGATTTATACTTGAGGATAATTGATGACTCGCTATATCCGACATTAGTATCGTCTAAGGGGAAGGGATATTTCTTCTTACTTTTAAATCTAACCCCTTTCCAAAAGTTTTAGTAAAAAAAAAACACACAGAAAACCATCTGGCGGCTTACTTATTTTTCAATTTTTTCTTAATTTTGAGAAGCTTATTTTTTTTTTTGGAATTTCTCTCACAAGACCATATTCTAAGACTGAAACTGCGACAAAATGAATTCGAGGATGAAGGCAGATCCAATTTTTATCTTTCTTCTTATTTTTGAATTAGAACTGTGGAAGAATGTTGTAAAGTTCATAATTTTTTTATTTCATTTGTATGGATCTGTGTGTGCCAAAAATGAATTACAAAATTTCCACATAATGATTGGATATGCATTACAGTAATTAAAAAAGGTTAAAAAAAACTTGTTTTAACCTAAACCTTTTTCATTTCCAGTCCCATGATCACATTCATCTTTGCCCCAAGTCTCAGCTGCAACGTCTTCCGTCTTCCTCCCTACCTTCATCGCCTTTGCCGACCTCTGCCACTGTTCTAAGTTGGTGTTTGCGATGGCGACCTCCATTTTCCCCCTCGTCATCTCTTCTGCTTCTCTTAGTCTGCGTTCTCGTCTCTGCTCAGCCACGCCGTCATCTCGTCCTCTCACCCCATCGATGTCATATCTGTCTATGCCGTTCACGTTTGCGTTCCGGTTCGTTCTACTTACACCGTGAACATCAACGAATTCCTTTCTCAAACTTGTGACTTTCCCTTCATAGTTGTTCTTCTCTTCTTGTTCAACGTCTCCTTTCCCTCCAAAGATCAGTGCTATCGCCATTCCCTACTTCTTCCATGTCTGCTCTGCTTGTGCGACCTTCTCTTCGGGATAGCTCACGTCGCCTCCTCTGATTTTCCTTCCTTCGCCCCGTAATTGTTGTTCTTCACTCTTGCGCTGTGGTTGCTGCAATTTCTATTTTGTTGTTCTTTAGCTACTCGGAAGGTATTCCTCTAGACTTGTTTACTTTTGGTTTTAGTTTTGTGATAGGATTAGAGTTGGAAAACTGAATTTTTGAGGGAGAAGTTATGATTGTTGGGATTTGTAATCTGATTTGTAGTGTAGACTTGTGTGAATAGGTTTGAACTGAACTTTGTGAAATGGACTTTTAGAGCATGAATTTAGAATGTTTTATTGCTGTGGTTGTGTATTTAACGACTTGATCTTTTGCACAGTGGTGGAACGTTGGTTTTAGGAAAGTTTATGAGTGATGAAAATTATTGTTGACGATTGAAGCTGAGCAAAGTTCTTTTGGATTAGAAATTAAACTTTTAGGTTGGAAGCTTGTTGTTTTGTTTTGTTTTCCTCTTCTGCTTTTCTTTTGCTTTTGATGGTAGCACTTGTTTCTGATGAGATTGAGGCCAATACTGATGTTGGCCACAATGCAGCAATTGGAGCTAAATATCACATGGATTCTCCATTATTTATTTTAATTTGCTGCTTTCTGTTGTTTTTTGTTGGACTTCCTGTTTGAATCATTTTGGAATGCGATGTTGTGCAATGCTCTCCAAATTTTATAATTATGGATTGAGATATATTTGGTTATAAGTATCTATTTGGTAGATAGCATTTTTTGCCAATCATACAGCTATTTTTCTTTTTGTAACTTGTGGATATGGTTGCTATATTTCATGGCTTATAGGTGTTGATTTTTGTGCCGCTGATGCAACCTTTTTGTTATTTGTTGCATGAGAGAGGACCATAAATTTTTCCCTTGTGACTGGACGCTGTCCATTTTAAGTTGGGAGTGAGGTTATTTTTTATTTTAACGAGTTGATCACATATGCTTTTTATACTGAAATTTTTCAAAAAACAAAAAATTACCTAATGATAACTTGTGAACTGCCTTCTTCTTCCTTCTTCTTCTTATTTGAAAACTTGGAGCTTGTTTAATTGGGACTGAGAACTACATCTTGCAAGCATGTGAATCCAAGGTACTTTAGGTACGTACCTTGTGTTTTTCTAAGGTACGTACCTTAGCCAATGTCCAAATGCTGTAATGAGAACGATATTTTTCAGTGGTCATTCCTCCATTTCCAACTTCCAACATATCTGGATCTGTTTCCAAATTTTGAGGATATAAATCAACTCTTAATTATATATTTTTCTTAATGATTTAATAATAATAATAATAAGTGATTAACAAGTGAAGTTAATTAATTAATCACCATTCCATCCGCCTGGTCCAGCATAATGCCCATCTATCATTTGCATCTGCTATATTTGTCATACTAGACACAAAAGCGATTCATATATTATTAGTCATCCATGAAAAATTGATAATTAATTTGTATACACACACACACACATGGTGATAAGTATAATTTCTTAATATTTATGCTATAACTTTCCAATTTATCTTCAATATCTCCTGTTTTTTTTTGTACTAAAAAGTTTAGTGGGTTTAGCACCAACCTTTCACTAAGGTTAGGATATAGCACTATGACTCAGAGAGTACTTACAGGAAACTTATGAGATTGCTTACTAAAAAAGCTCTTATAACGGCAGTGGAAATCAAACTCATGTCATTGTAGAATGAGTTCGATCCTTATTATCTGTGCCAATTCTTATTGGCTTCAATATCTCCTGCTATTCTCCAACTATTCCTTACATTTTTACCACCAAAATTCTTGGTCCTCTTGGCCACTACAAGTTCATAAACCAACTTATCATAAATAAATTCCTACTTTAGCCCTACAAAAGAATAAGACTCCACTTAAAATATGAGAATAAAAAATATAATTTATCTGTCAAAATTATGTAACCAATGTGAGAGGACTCACCACTCACACATGGAGAAGAAAATTGGCCTTCCCGTGCCTTCATAGTCTTTTCGCCACCAAAACCACATTTCTAGCTCAAAGTTCCTTCATAAATCTTGTTCCCATTATTAAAAGCAACATTTATTATGGTTTTAGATTTTTAAGAGGATGAGTTTGAAGTGGCAAAGATGGAGAAAGAGGCGGAGAAACTAAAAGCAAGCCACAACAAGGAGTTACGGAAAGCCTAAGTTTATGTATGAGTTAAGTTTTATTAATTATTATATTGTTGTGTAGATGCTGGATAATGGTTTATGAGAAAGGATTATGGCCTTAGCTAGAGAGTTTAGCCTTGAAGAAATATTGTTGGAATTGAAAGCTTGAATATAAAGTGTGGATGTACTTTTGGGAACTCATTTTTCCTATGGAAAGTACTGCCAACATTTTTATTTGTTCTTGAATAGATAATGATTTATCAAAGAGAATATGGATTTTCTTCAAAGTTAGAATCCATGAAAAAAATTATTAAGAATCAAGTTAGAGGAAAGTTGCAATTTTTGAAGGAAATGAGCAGAGCTCTCGGCCTTGAGGAGTTGAGAGGAAAGGAGTGAGCTTTTGAAAATTATAAGCTCATTGTAAAAACTCGAATTTTCACCCTTAAAGAGAAAGTAAAGAACAAAGTAAGGGGTAAAGGGTTTTTCTTCAAGTTCATAACTCCATTAGCACATGTATAGTCTTGGTCACACGTTATTATATGTCTTAGGCTTTGATATTTGTGGAGCAACCCGTGGCTCAAGTGAAGGAAGGAAGAAGAATTTAAGCTTAAAGTGTGATCCAGGTAGCATTTTACCTATTCTAGCAATTTGACTTTCCTATGGATTCAATTTCTAGAACAATCAAAATAAATTACTACTGTGATTACACCGTTAGGCTCAATCAGAAGGTAAAAATGTTTATTATTTTAGAAAAATTGTTGACAAATCTCTCATAATAAAATTTATTACCTAATAATTCTTGAAATTCATTTTGAACCCAAGTACAACCTATCTGTAATGGATGTAACTCTTCTTTAGTTGTATGTAATTTATCTTATGCTATGTGTACATGTTTTCTATTTTGCACATATTTACAAAAATGTTACAAATAACTGAAAAATAATTACACCTGTTAAAAAAACTATGCTTACATCCTTAAACAAATTTCAAATACTTTTAAGCAATAAATTTTATATTGGAAGATTTTTTTAGCAATCTTCTCCTAATTTTTTGGGGGAAAAAGAAATATTCTATTGCCATTTTTGGCCAGATGAAATCTATTATCATTCAAGCCTCAAATACTACAACAATAATTACAAAAGTCATACAACAGATTAAGCCCACTTATATGACTTACATTTGATTAATAAAAAGGCCCTGACCATACAACACATAAATCATATCACAACTAATATTTGTCCTCAAATGTCTGGGGAAAAACTAAATTTATCACTAGGCAATGCCGCCAAATACGGTTTTGTTCCTTTGCTTAAACATGTTCTTGATCTTGTTTAATGATGCCACAACATTTGTCATGTTGTTACGTGTTTCTGGAATATCATTGCAACAATTCAATGCCAATTCAAGAATAGAGCATGTGGATGTCAATATGTTACCAATATGTTGTTCATCTCCTTGTAATAAATTGGAATCGACGATTTGAATTATTGCATGTGGCATTGCTGTGCTTACCCAACTCCTTAAACTCATCCCCAAAACAAACATGTCTTCAATTGGTTTTTTCCTTGTGAAAACTTCTATCAGTGTGATTCCATAACTGTACACATCTGCTTTTGTCGAAACAACTCCCAAAGATCCATACTCTGCATACAATCAAATTCTCCCTAAAAAATCTACATACTAATGACTAATAAAGATGATAATCAAATCAAGAACATTTAATGTTTTACGAACACATGTGTGGCACAGCGACACAAATATGTTAATGCTAAGTTTGAGTCCAAAATCTTATACGTCTGCGGTGAGTAGCATTGGCACTAGGGTCACAAAAATTTGTTACTGTTCTAAAATAAATTAGTTGACATATTCCAACATATTTTAAAAATAGAATCAAGAACATTGAATGTTTTGTGAACATCCATAGTATCTAAATTTACATGTCATACACTGATGCTATCCAGAATTGCTGATTTGAATCTAGAGTGATAACATGTGCAAGATTTTAGGAATTGAAAAAAAAATATTTTTTGAACATAAATGCAAAAGAGAGGAAAAAAGATAAGAAAAATAAGACACATGGTTTGAAAATAATTACCAGGTGCAATATAGCCGACTGTAAGAATTGTTTTAGTATGAGTCTTAGATTGTCCTTCATCTAATAGTTTAGAAGTTTCAAAGTCACTCACATGAGCAACCATATTATCATCTAACAAGATGTTACTTGGCTTTAAATCATAATGGATTACTGGCACTGACAAGCCATGATGAAGATATTCCAAAGCAAATGCTACATCAATCATTACTTTCAACCTTTGGAGAAAATCTAAACAATAGTTATGAGAATATAACCATTTTTCAAGGCTACCTTTGGGCATGAAATCCATTATCAAAGACTTGAAATCAACGTCATTGGAGCAACTAGTTATGATTTTCACCAAATTTCGATGGCGCACGTTACGCATTGTGTCACATTCTACTTCAAAGCTCTTTGACATTGCTTCTGAATCAAAATGGAAGACTTTAACTGCAACCATTGTCCCATCCTGAAGCATTCCTCTGAACACAGAACCATAGCTACCGCTTCCAAGCAAGTTGCTCTCATCAAATCCATTGGTTGCTTCTAGAATTTCAAAATACGAAATTCTTCTTGGCAATCCTAAAGTTGAAACATTCCCTTCAACTTGGTCCTTACTTTATTTTTTTTGTTTGAATCGGAGCAAGATAATGCCTAAAGCAACCAAAATTATTGACGCAACCATTGGTAATATGTATTTCAACAATATCAATTTTGTCATTGACCTTTTTTTATTTCTACATGGAGGCACTTTCAATCGTGATTGGCCACAAAGAGCTTCATTCATCATAAGTGACTCAAAACTTAAATTTTTAAAAATCCCACCACTTGGAATCTCTCCTTGTAGTTTATTATAGGAGAGATTAAGAAACTTAAGGTAAAGAAGTGACTCCAAAGATTTAGGGATTACCAGACAAATTATTTTGAGAGAGATCCAAATTCACTAAGCTTAGCATGTTTCCAAATGATTCAGGAATATTCCCATGCAATTTATTATCCGCTAAGGAGATATTTTGTAAATTCTGCAAGCCACCTAAAGTTGTGGGGATGATGCCTGAAAGATTATTTTTTGACAAATCAATTGATATAAGAGCTTTCAAGTCCCATTTCCTATATGAAAGATTTCCAACTAAATTATTGGAAGATAAATTTACTCCCAATATATCTTTTTAAGTTCCAAAATGAAGAGGGTATCTTTGAAGTCAACATATTGGAGCCCACATCAAGCTTTTGTAAGGATGTCATATTTCCTATGCAAGGCGGCAATGCTCCAGAGAACTTGTTTCCACTTAGATAAAGATAGCCAAGTCCTCTGATTTCACAAATCTCTTCAACAATTAAGCCGTGTAGCTCATTACCAGAAAGATCTAAACCTTGAAGAGCTTTTAAGTTGTTGTTAGTTCTTGGAATTGGTCCATTCAAAACATTTGTATGGAAACTCAGTAAAATCAAATTAGTAAAATTCCCCATCTCTGGTGGTATGTTTCCTGTAACATCCCAAAACTTATAAAAATGATATATAAAATGTAATTGAGGTTTAAGGATATTTTATAAAATTTAAAACATGTAAAAAATAGTTTAGTGAATTTTTGGTGTTAAATTTATAAAGGAGTTGAGAAGAAAATAATTATTTAAAAATATTTCATGACTTAGGAAATTTAAGAAGAAATTATGGAATAGGTATTTTGGGATTTATAAAATAATGAAAGATTTTATTTCCTAAAAAATGGCCCAAATGACTTATTAAAGCACTATTTTTTAAAAAAAAAAACTAAAAAAAAGTTAGATTTTATCGTTTGTTCACAAATTGTTTTAGGAAAATTACTTTATGAGTTAGATAAGATATTGGAAGAATTATTCCTTATACATCATTAGGCATTAATTTATAAAGGCTTCAGTATATATATAGAAAAAAGAAAAGAAAAGAAAAGAGGGGTATAAAATTAAGGCAAAAGGACATGATGGTCATTCTCCTCACCACACACTAACATTCATGTGACCCGCGCACTTAAACACGCTCTGCCTCTTACTCTCATTTTCATCATCGTCATTTTATAGGGTTAACAGTGCGAGAGGGAGAGTGAGCGAACTATGCAAGAGAGGACCAGAGGTGTGTTGCCAGAGGGAGAAGGAGGAGGAACTACTGGATTTTTACTGCAACCATAGTTTCTGACCAAGGCGAGTCTTCTAACTACTTCTCCACCTTTAGTTTTTCAGATCTCTATCATTTGGGTGTGTTTAGGGAGATTAAAATTGAAGCTTGTGGAATAAAATGTTCGATCTAGTGAAGATAAGTAAAGCTTTAAGCTTTTTGACACTGATTGATACATTATACTGATTTCATGTGTTTGGTTTGCTTTGGGTTTTGATTTCGAAAACAGGGGCATGTTGTTTTGGAATGTGTGAATTTGGATTATCTGAAATTTAGTTAATGATTCTCTGATATTTGGCTAATGATGTATCGCTCAGTGTTTACTGAAAGAATAGTTCTGTATTGGTCCGAAATATGAAGCTTGATGGTAGAGAAAGTCGATTTTGAGCCCAAGCTCTGTGCTTATAAACGTATAGTGTTAGATTCCTTAATGGGATATAAATTTCTGCAAATAAGTGGATTTGAGAATGTGGCGTGATGGATTGAAATTTGAAATGGGAAAATTTCATTACAGTTCTTAGATGTAATGAATATTGTATAGGCATGCATATGTGTGTGTCTTTGGCGCTTTGGGTATGCTGAAATTGAATTGTGTTGTTAAGGGAGCATTTTCAGAATTGGAAATATGGTTTGGGAGGAACTGCTGTTTGATTATTTTAGGACATCATGCTTAAAATGATCGTAATAATTATGGTAAAAGTATTGATTACGGCACATGTTTGAAAGCTTGATGTTTTTGAAGGAAAACTGATTAGAGCTCACGGTTTTGGTGCTCTAGGGTGAAGAATTATAAAATTGAATTTCATAAGCTTTTCTTGTATGATTTGCTCAATCAGCCACCATTTCCTTAGGAAGGAGATAATTTTTGTTAAGTTAAAATTATTAGACAAGTATAAAGCAAAAGATCTAAGTTAATGAATTGGAGTTTGGGGTTTTGAGAAAGATTATTTATGCCATTTGAATATATATAGATGTGTATATATATATATATAAATATATTTGTCAAAAATAACAATCTACTTTCATAAGGGCAGTGCTTGAAAAGAGATGCGATTTTTAGGGAAGTTACTTAAGTTACAAGTTTTATGCAATGGATTTGCTGAGAGATCCAAAAATTCCAAATTTCTACAATCTGTCAATGTTTTTAGAATTGGGGTCATCTATGATGGTTAGGTTGTTGGTAGATAATCAAATACCTTAACTGGCCAAATGTAGCTGGTAAAATCCCTCCAAACATGTTATCTACCAATTCTATAATGTTTAGTGTAGAAGCATTAGCTATAGTATCTGGGATTTTTCTAGAAAGTTTGTTACCCCATAAATGCAGTTCTTCTAAATTTGGAAGGCTATTTCCAAAATCTGATGGAAGACTACCCGAAAGAGAATTGCTTTGTAAACCCAAGAGATTCAAAGGGGAATTTTTAAAACTAATTGACAGAATTGACTTGTTCAAATTGCGAAGTACGTACCTGTGAAAAAGTTGCCTACCAAATGTAACTTTTGAAGCATAGTCAAATTTGCAATCTGCCTTGATATGTATCCACTAAATCTATTATATTCTATCGCAAACACTTGGAGCTCCTTGCATTGTATCCAATCAGATGGTAAGGCACCAGACAATTTATTTCGTGAAAGAGCCAAATATTGTATTTTGGGAAGTCCATGACACATATATGAGAGGAGGCCTCCAGACAAATTATTCCAACCCAAATCAATTTTTTGCAGCTTCGACATATTGAAGACAGTTGATGGTATATGGCCAGAAAATCCATTACCATCTAAGTATGTAGTTTGAAGATTTTGAAGATCCCCAAATTCTTTGGGAATATCTCCTAAATAAAATCCGAAAGAAGAACAAAAAAGAAAAAGAAAACATAATGTTGTTTAAGCTGATAAAACAAATTAGAAAGAAAAAAAATACGGTAACTAGCACATCATAATTTAAGGAAAGAATATATATACCTTTTAAGTTATTATGATCAAGCCCTAACTTTTGAAGCTTAGTCAAATTTCCAATGCCTCTTGGTATGCGTCCAAAAAGCTGATTATCAGCCAAACTTATAAAGTACGCATTTGTTAGATTAGTAATTCCATTAGGAATATCTCTTGCAATAAGGGAAAGAAATATTAATAATTGTTGATGCATATAGAATCATATTATGGAAACTAATAAATTCTATATCTAACATGATAACATAATTATTCTTTCATGTAATTTCTCCCTTAAAATTAGCTTCTTGAACACACACAAAATTACTTAAACATGTCTGATAGTTATTAATTCAATAAAAAAGAAAAAAAGGAAATAACTTAATTAGTCAAGTAAATACTGGAGAAATACTTATATGGTTTGGTATGTCACATCATCTGAATTTTATCCAATTAAAATATAATCACTCAATCAATTGTAATTCTAGTAGGCTGATAACTCATTTGAAAAAATTTATATTTTATTTTAATTTTAAGGAAAATAAACTCTTAATTTAGTTCAGTTAAATTTTTATTCTTTTAAATTAAAATATTTGTTTTTCTTGAATACAAAATAAAATGGATTTTTCTTTCAGATGAATCATTAGCTAACTAACAAAATAATATGATAAATATTTATATTTTTATTGAATAAAATCAAGATGATATGATATCTTAAGTATTTAAATGTTTCGCTTATAGACTAAAATAATAATTATGAAACAAAATTTCTCGTACAACATAAATTCAAATAAACGAAGCCTTTATTTTCAATATAAGACAATATAATCTCATATAATTGATATAGCAACTAAAGTTAAGACAAAACAAATGATACGCTTTAGATAGGACGTGATAAAAAAATAGTTGGATATATTAAACGTCTAAAGGTGTTGGCTAAAATGTATTTAACAAATAGTTGGGCCTCCAATTTGATAAAGTGAAATATCTACTAATAATATATATTGTACTTCCAAAAATCAAGAATTGAGGTGTGAATAACATTCCTACCCTATGTTGAATTTATATATAAATTCTAGCTGGCATCTATATACAATCCTCCGGTCACCGTTCTGCTTCCTCCCCTATGATGCCGGGAAGGTCACCCCCTCCCCCCCCCCCCAAAAAAAATTTCTTATTTACCAACAAAATAAAAATAGAGGATACCAAGTATCAACTAGGATTAAGATTAAGAAAGGTGATAGTTTTTTCGTTAGTTAGTTGTCAGCAATCAGTACAGGCAACAACAATTTGGGCTATTGAGATTTTGTTTATTTTATAAATATATAAATTATTTCATTAAACAATATTTCATTTAAATGAAAATAAACGATAAATAACTTCTATTTATTCTATGTTTTGAACAATCCCAAAGTGTGAATGTACAAAAGAAATTTAAGTAGAGATTTGACACATTCGATAATACACACCTGTCAAATTGCTAGATCCTAAATCAATCTCCTGCAACTCCAATATATTGAATATACTTGATGGTATACGCCCAGAAAATCCATTAACATCTAAGTATATAATTTTCAGATTTTGAAGATCCCCAAACTCATCAGGAATATCTCCTAAAATCCAAAAGAACAAGAATAAAAAAGGAAACAAAATGTTATTTATGGTGAGAGAGAAAAAAAAGATGGCAGCTAGCACATCATAATTTGGCGAATTTTAGGATTATGCTTAATTAAAACAACTTGTATTTTTGCCAAGCCTCCATAGACTTACTTCGCTCTTTTGTTCTAATTTATAATTTGATTTGAAAGAATTGAAATTAACTAAAGGTGGAATGAGAAATAATAAAAAACTCAAGGCACCAAAGGGAAAAGAACAAATTTGAAAATAAAGCTATCAAAACTAACATTAGAAAAATTCATAATAGTATATGAAGGAGAAATACCTGATAAGGAATTGTAGGACAAAATGAACTGCTCAAGAGAGGATAAATTAGAAATAGTTGGAGGTATTATTCCATAAAGGTTATTTCTTGAAATCCGTAAAATCTTTAAACGTTGAAGTCTTCCAATCTCAAGTGGAATAGATCCTTCTATAAAATTGAGTCTCCAATTTAAGGTCTCCAATTGTGATAAATTAGATATACTTGGAGGAATAACACCTCCAAAATTATTACTCTCAAGAATTAAGTGTTGAAGCGAGAATAAGCTTCCAATCCATGTTGGAATATATCCATAGAATTGATTATAGCTCAAGTTGAGAACTTTCAACTTGTCTAACTGATTCAACCCTTTTGGCATCTCACCAGAAAAGTTGTTGCTATGAAGGTCAAGCTCAACTAAGAAAGACACATTTCCAATTTGTGAGGGTAAGGTACCTTTGAGACCCATCTCACTAAGATTGAAGGTCTTCACTCTCCAATGGTTGGAATCATCACATGTAATGCCAACCCAATTGCAGATAGAAGAAGAGTTTGATGACCAATTAGCCAAGTGATTGTAAGGGTCCGTCACAGAATATTTCAGAGCAAGCAGCGCAGATTCATCACTGGTTAAAGTGGTCTTACATGAAATGGGATGAACCATGACACAAAGTAATATGAACGTGCGGATGTATAAATGAAAACAAAGATTTGTCATGATGGATGAATTGAAGGCTTCTAAGATTAAACGGGAATATGAAGAAGGTTATCCTATATATATACGTGCACACATGGGAAAATTTAATCTTTTAGTCCTTGGAGTTTTAATTCAATTGAAATTTAATCCTTGAATTTGAACAAAATACAACTTAGCCCTATAGTTTTAATTATTTAAAACTTTAATCTTTAAACTTCATAACATATAGAATTTTATTTTTTAAAATATAGGCAATAATATTTAGGTTAACCTATAGGTACTGAATTGTATCAATTCAAAATTTAGGGATGAGGTTCTAATTGGGTCAAAACTACAAAGACAAGTACTAATTAAGTTAAAATTTAGGGATTAAGTTATAACTTAAACGAAATTATATATATAGACAAAAAAGATTAATTTTCCCTTTATATATCCTTTGAAATTGAATAAAATTGTACAATCATCTAAAGTAGTTTGTGACCCCCAGTTAGGTAAAGACACAAATATATAATAAGTTGAATTCTATAAACGATGGCAATAGCAGTAGAAAAGTCAGCAATGGCTAGCTATTTATATAAGGGGAAATAATTATGAGGTCCCAAAGAAAGGAATAATCATCCTAAAATTTAATAACAATTTATGAACATATAATGATAAGTTCTAGTATATAAAATGACAACAAGCTTATGTTGTTCACTTGTGATTTTAACTTTTTGGTAATTAATTCTTTTCTTTGAGACATCATAGTCATTCTCTCATTATAAAAGATCCCTTCCCATCATGATAATATTAGTGCATTCATTAACTTATTGGAGAAGATTTGGATTATTTGAATTTAAAAATAAAAAAGACACATTTTTTTATATAAAATTTTTTTGGTGATTTCAGCACCAATTTTCCACCAAGGGGCATAGCATCAGGACTTAGAAAGCGCTTACAGGGGATTTAAGAGATCGCTTATTAAATGTGTCCTCACAACAGTAGTAGGAATTGAATTTATATCCTTGTGGGATACAAGCTCATTTCTTACCATATGTGCCAACTCTCATTAGAAAAAAATACACATTTTGAAAAAGACCTATTTAATTAGTCTAAAAGACTTTTTTTTTCTGCTAGTGTATTGTACTTTTGCATTAAGATCATTGATCATGTTTTGGATAATAATGAAAGAGATTATAATGCACTTTATTAAGCTTCACTTCTCTTCGGTGGAAGTTATATTTGAATGATAAGAATTTAAAGAAAGAAATCGTGGGAATAAAGAAAAGAAAGTCATGGTTAAGCTTGATTAGTACGCCCACTAATTATCAAAATAATAAAATTGAAGTGTATAATTCAACAATAATAATTAGCAAGTTGAGGATAACGTTCTCTCCACATTGCACAAATCACATTAGAAGAGTCAATGCTTATAAGTCTTGGTAAATTTGAGGTCTTCACAAATTTGGGGTCCATCCACCGAACGAAAACGTGAATTGGCAAGGATGTAACTAACCTTTTTCTTAAGAATTTGGTAAGAAGACACTAAATGACATAGTTTTCAACATGATATACACATACGTTTATTAAAATTACAAAAAGAAATTAACAGCTCAAATAAAAAACACTAAGAAACAAATATTTTCAAGACTATGATGAACGATCAAATTTTATGCTTAATAAAATATCCACTATCAAAAAATATAACAGCAGTTAAATGTGGCATTTCATAGCAGTTTTTTGAGTAGCGTGAATTCTACTTCTATTGTAAGCACAATGAAAATATTTCTATTTGCTAGATCGGTGATATAAAACATTTGAATTACTTAACTTGCTAAGATGAATGGCTCATCTAGATGTCCATCTATCTAAAAATTGACTGAAACAAATCCAAATTTCTCATCTACTTGGACAGTATTACTATTAAACCACTTACATTCTTATATCAGGAATAACTAATCTATTACATTTGAAATAGTTGACATATGGATAGAAAAATAACCCATCACTTTTCTTCAAAGCACTTCTCTCAACAACTTGAAGAAACCTTTCTACCATATTTTCATATTCCTTAGTAGTTCTCTTAGCTTTCATCCAACTATGATCTACTATTACCTTAAATGTAAACAATCTCAAATGGTAACCAAATCCATCAAATAAGAAATAAATAGGAACCAATATTTTTAATAAGCCAATTAACAACAAAATTTTTTAATAACAATGTATTATTTTTCAAAATTCACACAAACACACCTATGACAAAATATGAACCAATGAATAATCTAAATACTACAACAATGAAATCTTTAGTAAGGTAATATAGACCATAATATCTAATATATTTTATAACAAAAATATTAAACAACAGAACAATTGATGAAAATGCATACAGATTCAAAACATTCAAAAAAAACACTCAAACAAATAAGAACTAATGTAACAAACTAAAACTTCAAAAATCAAGTCTTTAATACAAGGATAATATGATGTATTATAGCTTATAAATAAAAACAACCGAAAAGCAAAAAAAATGAGCAAATAACGCAGTTAAATTGTGACTTACGACACTACGACATAGAATGACGACGAAGATAATAGAGAACAGCATTATCAACAAAGATATGCACCAAAAATAGGAGTAAAATGCTGAGAAATGACATTTGAGCAAGTCTATCGTGGTTTGGTAGAGCATCAGAATACACACTGCTGTAAAAAAGCGAAACTGAAAGGGTTTTTGAAATGTCGCAGGACTTTTAACGGTAGTTTTCTATAAAAACCTTCATTAAAAGTCTGTAAAAACTTATAACAACGGCTTTTAATAAAATCGCTATTATAAGTATAAACTCGATTGGACACCTGTTAAATGCCTTTTATGGCGGTTGTGTATAAAACAACTGTAAAAAGGTTTTAAAATATGATTTATTTATAAATATACTACCTCTTTTTTTATAGTATTTTTTCTTTTAACTATCATGATAAATATTTTTTCTAGTATTGTTTATAGAATTATGAGAATGAAAAATCATTCATTCTGCATAAAAACACACAACCCAAAAAAAACTAAATAAGTCTCCACGTTGCGTTGCTTTTATCGTCATTCTTTCACATTCTTCAGAAAAACACTTGTCAAGACATTCTTACACTGCAGTGCGGCCTTTAAGAGTTTAATGCCCTGGAAGAAAAATTAACATAGATTAAATGAAGATAAATTATTAACAATGAGTCATTGAAAATAAGAATAATCTTTTTTTCTCTTATTCAAACTTTTCTAAAAAAATAATACAGATGCATATGCACATACATAAAACATATTTATCTAACTTTAATATAAAATTTAATTGAAGAGTTCATGTTAATCTAAAGTTTGAGTTCTTTGAATTTTTCAAAAGTTAGTGAGGGGATAGTGTAGTAATTTGCTTCATCTAAGAACCAATGCTTCTAACTCTTAGTGGGCAACGTTAAAATTTTGAGGTCTTCACAAACTTGGGGCACAAACTTGGGGCCCACCCATTAAATGAAAACGTATGCAACAAGACAATTTAATTTTTTTTTTAATTAGAACTGTGGGAGAATGTTTTAGAGTTCATAATTTGTGTTGTTACAAAGAAATTTAAGGGGTTCCACAGGATCCCCATTAAGATTATGATATAACAGTAAGACTCAAAAAACTATTACAAAGAACTTACAAGATCACTTATCATATTGTAAAGTTTATAATTATTTTATTTCATTTGTATGGATTTGTGTGTGCCAAAAATGAATTTTAAAATTTCCACATAATGAATTGATATACATTAAATTAATTTTTTTATTATAAAATTTTTTTAAAAGAGGTTGGACTCACCTACAATTTAAAGGCAGGATGAAACTTCCTTTTCTCCTAGGCGATACTAATGTTGGGTAGGGTAAGCCGTCAATTACTCTCATACGTAAACCTAAGCACTCAGGAGTTAAAATGCCTCCCCAACCGCCATGACTGAAATCACAAAAAAAGTGATACTCCCTAAGGATCAAACATGTTTCAAATAGTCGTATATCTCATACTTTCGTCAACTAAACCCAAAGTCAATATTATATCAATATTTTACTTATATATAAACGAATGGGATCATAGGCCTATGTTAAATAGTATATGGGAAATAATTCTTCAACAAATTGGGAATCTCTAAATTCTTTGAGCAATTGCAATGAGTTGACAGCGAGCTAAACTTGGACCAAAATAATTTTGGAGGCCATTTACCAAATACCATAGGCAATTTGTTCACCCAGCTTGGACGAAATCAAATAAGTGATAGAATTCCTTTGGCATTAGGAAATCTCATCAACCTGATGTATCTAGATATAAGGATGAATTATTTCACTGACACTATTCGAATTACTTTTGGCAAGTTTCAAAACATGCAATACTTGTCTTTGGGGGGAAATAAATTTTCTGGAGAAATAATACATTTCATAGGCAATCTCACTCACTTGTTTCACCTAGATTTATCACATAATATGTTGGACGGAAAGTTCCTCCAAGTATTGTAAATTGTGAAAATTTAAAATATCTTCATCTGTCAATAACTCTTTTGGCGGTGATATCCCTAATGAGGTTGGAGACATAAAAAATTTTTGGGCAATTAGATGTCTCTCACAATCATTTAACTGGAAATATTCCTACAACCATTGAAAGATTACCAGAGCTTAGAGTATCTCATTTTGCAGGGAAAGTTCTTTCAAGAAACCATCTCCTTATCTTTGGATTCACTGAGAGATCTAAGATATCTAGACTTGTCTCAAAATAACTTGTTCAATTCATAAGGAGTACAATTTTGTTGTAGTTCTAGTCGCAACACTTGGGGAGACATCCTAGCTTTTGGGTGCCTATGTTTATAACTGAAGATAATTGACGACTCGCCTTGCCTGATATTGGTATAGCCTATGAGGAAAAGAGATTTCGTTTTGCCCTTGAATTGTAGGTAAACCCAATCCCTTTTCAAAAATTTTTGTAATAAAAAAAATTCCAAAAGGCCTATAAGATATTACTCTTTTGGAGTACCTAAATGTTTCCTTCAACCTTCCAATGAGGGCTGCTAGCAAGAGTTTCATTGCGGAATGTAATGGAAGCATGAAATACAAGGCAACAAAATTAGGTAAAAATCATATCATGTTGTTGTAGCATAGAATACAAGGGCAATGAGTTCAAAGCTCTAGTTTACGATCGAGTATATGGTGAATGGAATATTGGAAAATTGGTTACACCCCCCCCCAGTTCAGAAAATCTAGATCATTCAAGAGTTTTGCTCATCGATCAAATAATCAATATTCTTATCAATGTTGTATCAGCATTAAACTATCTTCATTATGAATATGGGCAACCACTTGTTCATTGTGATTTGAAACCAAACAATGTCCTTGTTGACGATAACATAGTTGCTCTTTTGAGTATTTTGGATTGACAAGACTACTCTCAACTTTTGAAGTCATTTCTAATTAAAAAGCATCACAATTGGAGTAAAGGGTACCATTGGCTATATTCCCCCAGGTATTGTTTAATTTTTTTCCTACCAAATCATGCAATTATTTGCTTTCAAAGTCTTCAATTTTTTATTTTTTATTTTTTATAAGAGGACTTATAAGCTTGTAACATTTCGGAACCCGACTAAATGAATGCAATAACGCGATTTGTATATGTAATGGGTTCTGAAGTGTCTTATTTTAATGAGATGTTAATGAAGAGAAGACCTTCTGAAGCCTTGTTTGAGGATGGTCACGATCTCATAAATATGTGCAAGTATTTTTCCAAACAATCTTTTTCATATTGTGAGCCCAACTATTCTCCCTATTGAATTAGAACTTGTGACTGCATCAAGAGACTCAAAGAAGAACGTGCTAAAGATCAATCCTAATGTGGAGAAATGCTTATGTAGTTTGTTTAGGATTGGACTTGCTTGCTCAATGGAATCACCGCACGAAAGAATGAGTGCAGCCGATGTTATGAGGGAGATAAACTCTATCTTTATGGGGAGTACGATATTTTCTTGATACAACTCCCATGATTTCATTCAATGAAATATTTTCACTACATGTATAATGCTTATACTTAACTTTAGGGCTTGCATAAACCCAATAGTCTGCCTACTCCGATCCAGTCCAACACAAGTCAATGTGATTTTAAACTAAAAAAAATCAATATGAATACTAAATAGGACTGACTAAACTAAGTTAGTTGTATACCCTAGACCAGACCTCATACTACCCTTAAGAACCAATCGGTATGGCCTCACCCATTATTTAATTAGATTTAATAATATATTTTCTTTTAAATTACATGGCAAAGGCACAAAAATACCCGCGAAATTTAACCTAAGGAGTGGCCAACACTATAAAATTTTTGGAGGTGCAAAAGTACCCATAATGTTTAAAAATGGGTATAAGAATATCAAATTCTATTAGTTAACTGTTAGAAAGAACTCTTGCCTAAAAATGTTAATATGGATGCAGATATGGTACAATTATATCATATTTGCATCTATATGCCGTAAGAAGAGGAGGTTTAATGAATTTGAAACCGTTGCTCTTACCAAAAGTTGTACGAATGTCATAAAAAAATGCTATAAAAGATGAAATGTCACGTCCCTATTTTTGGACTGTGACCGGCACAGAATATAAATACATCATATTCTGAAAGCCTAGCATTTTAAGTAAAACCTTTAAATTCTTCATAGCATTTGTTCAAAATCATACAAACGTTTTCTAAGGTTCATGCAAAGCATTATCCTTTCCAAAATAATAAAAATTCTTAAGAAGCAATTACATCAAAAGTAGTATTTATCAAACGAAGCTTCGGATCAACAGCAAGGCTCTTTACCGCTCAGCTGGAGAATTAGGGTCACCTGTACTATCTGAAGCCAAATAATCTACTCGTGAATAACGTCCCAAAAACATGATTTAAAGAATGCGGAAAATAATCAATGCATAATCATATTAAAGTGTATTTCATATCTGTTATAGCCTGGAATTTTGTATAAAAGAAAAAAATATATTTAAAATTTATTAAAGAGGTATATATATATATATATGTTACGAATAATGGCAAGGTGAAAACGTTAGCTGAGTGGTTATGAGGCGAGAATTAACGTATGAGATCCCGTGTTCGATCCCTGGGTGTTGTAAGGGAGAATTTTCTTTTTATCAGCATGCAAAAGTTCCATTTTGTCCTCCCCTTCTTTTTCTCTGCATCGTACCTCTATCTTCCTTCCGACTTTGGATTCCAGTGGTGCCGCAGGCGAAGAGCAGAGATGGCAGGGCAGCAGCGCGGCGTAGGTGAATGGTGGCAGTGGTTCAGCGTGCGGCGCGGGAAGGGAGTACACGGCACGGAAGGTCGCTGCGATCGTCCTTAAGAAGCAATCCTTCCCCGCTCCATTCATTTTCTGTCAACAGCGAGGTTGCATTGAGAAGGAGCGGAAGTCAAGTTCTGCAGGTGTGTCGTGAGTCCTGCATCCGAGTTACTGCAGGTGAATATCCCTTCCGGTATACCACCCTTGCGGTTATCACTGTCACCGTGTAGCAGTTATCCGTCGCCGTTCTTTGCTACTGTAGCAAGTCTCTGCTACTGTAGCAAGTCCTTGATTCCAATCTTCGTCTTGCTTCTGTCATGATCTGTTCGTTATCGCCATCCTCTGTGCCGAGTCACTGTCGCCGTTAGAGTGGTGCTACTGTCGCCGATGATCTATATCCTGTAACACTATAGCAAGTCCAGATTCCCAACCTCTTTCCTGTCTCTGTCGCTGTGCAAGTCATCGCTGTTGATCTGGGAGGTGAGTCTTGGTTTCCATTTCAACCGCTGGCTCTCCTGTTCCTTTTTGATTCCATTCAGTTGCGATTAATTCATTGAACTGGAGGATTAGTGTGGTGTGTGCTGTGAAGGTTTAGGGGTGTGAGTCTTTCTGTTGAATGTGGGTGTTTGAAGCCGTGAGGGAAGGGTCCTGGATAGTATATATATATACTCATATGTCGTGCTCTGCTTATGAACTTGAAGTTGGGTAAGTGAACGATTTAGTAACTTCCATCAAGTTGTGCAATGTATTCTAAGTGAATTCGGTGTTTCTCTGTTTTGGGAAAACCCGCTGAATAGACTGGGCAGAGGTTGAGGGATTGCCTTTGAACTTGAAGCTGTAAGTGTGTATTTGTTGCTGTTATTGGATGGTTATTGTTGTTGGACGAGGGGTGTCGAGGGTATGTATATGTACATGCATACTGTCTGGTTTAGGAAGTATAGGCCAGGGGTTATTGTTTCAGACTTGAAAGCTAGCTGGGAGGTATTAACTTGCATTGTTGTATATGCTTACTGTAGCTGCTATGATGTGGGGTATGTGGATGTTGGAGTGTTGGGGCCTAGCCAATATTTGGTTGTGTGTGTATGTGTGTGAAACAGAGAGGAACAAGGGAATGCGTGAGCAGTGATGTTGTTGTGTGGGCATTACCGTGGGTATATGTATACTCTGTTGTTGTCAGATTTTGGTGCCCTGGGTTGAATAAGAATGGGTTATTGAGGTTATACATTTATGCTGTTTGAATAATACATCTTGGGTATGCATGCATTGTGAAAGAATACGTATATATATGGTGCTGTTGTTAGGGATTTAAATGATGGAAGCAAGAATTAAAGGACAAGGGTGTGCTGTTGATATGTGTATATTGCGTATGTGTGCATTATGTAAGAATATATATTATACATGTGATAATGTAGTCCAGGAAAGAGAGGGCAGAAGCATGCCATAAATGGGTTGTAAATTTTGGGTTATGTTTTGAGATAGAGATAAGCTTATAAGTATTTCAACTTGGTAAAGAGAATGTTTTGAATATTAAAAAAAAAACATCATTAGAACTATTATGAGCTATTATAATTGATTTGAAGCTTTAAGGTGCTAACCCCAATATTGAGTTGAGTTTTGGGTTAAGGGATGCTTGTTATTAGTTCAAAGGTTAATGAGCAATGTCTTTTGAAAATGATTTAATATGGTAATCCCATTGTGGATATGTGGTAATTGGGAAATGGTAGGAACTTATGAGTTGAGTTGTGGTTGTATGGTTGATAGTGTTTTATAGATTGAAATGATAGTCTAAGGATGATTGATTTCTGTGGAAGCTTTAAATAGAATGTTAATATATTGTTTCGGGATACCAGGGAATTGAGAAGTGAATGTAATCGAAGTTGTTGGACTGAAAAGAGTAACGGTTTAGGAGCGTGGCAGGTGAGTGAATAACGTTCCCTACAAATTTACATTTTCAAATGCATTGTTATTTCAAATGATGAATTTCAAATATGGATTTCGAAAAGCAAGTTTTACGAAATTATGATTTAAATCATTAGACATGATTTTCTTTCGATCGATTTATAAAAGATTATGATTATGCATGAAAATGGATAAAGAAGCTTTAGAAAAAGATTTGACAGTGAACTGATGTTATTCATGAAATATTTCTCTGTGAATTGCATATGTTTTTACAGTAACTTGATTTTGTAAGTTCATGCTGGGGTAACAGAAATTCAAAGTGACTTTATCAATGATTATGATATTTTGAAACGATTGAGATCTTTACATGTGAAAAGGACCCCACGCATGATGAAAACGTTTTAGGACGGAATACAGAACGCTGGTTGCTAATAGCAGTACTGTTAGTCCTTGGTGCACCTTGGTATTCGAGCTCGACAGTTTGTGGCATAGCCACCAGAATTATTTCGTGGGATTCGTTCTCGCGACAGTTTGTGGCCTTGAGCCACCAGAATTATTTCGTGGGATTTATTCTCGCGACAGTTTGTGGCATAGCCACCAGAATTATTCGTGGGATTTATTCTCGCGACAGTTTGTGGCCTTGAGCCACCAGAATGGTTAGTTACCCTCGTGGATTGTGTGTCCACGTCTATTTTTGTTCTGTTAAAGTCCTACAGAAGGATCATGGTTTTGAAAAGATTGTTTTGAATGAGTTATTTGAAACAGTTATTTCATATTGTTATTTTTCCTGAAATACAAAAGATTATAGAAAGGTGTGCATCAGATTACGAAATGTTACGAAATATATTTTCAATATGATTATGCATTGATTATTTTCCGCATTCTTTAAATCATGTTTTTGGGACGTTATTCACGAGTAGATTATTTGGCCTCAGATAGTGCAGGTGACCCTAATCCTCCCGCTGAGCAGTGAAAAGCCTCGTCGCAGATCCGAAGCGTGGTTTTTGAACAAGATTGATTTTTATCTTTATTAAGTACTTGTGTTATTTTGATAAAAAGGTAAATGCTCCACATAGACCTTAGAAAATATTATGTTTATTTTGAAAAATGTTGTGGAAACTTTAAACGTTGTATTTGAGATTTTAGGCTTTCGGAATATGAAACTATTCATATTCTGTGCCGGTCACGGTCCAAATTTTGGGACGTGACAATATCGCTTTGAAATCTAATTCAAACCTTTTTGTCAACATTTGTATTTCCGGGGAAATAACCGTATGAACTAACTGTTTCAAATAACTCATTCAAAACAATCTTTTCAAAACCATGATCTTTCTGTAGGACTTCAACAGAACAAAAACAGACGTGGACACACAGTCCACGAGGGTAACTAACCATTCTGGTGGCTCGAAGCCACTAACTATCGCGAGAATAAATCCCACGAAATAATTCTGGTGACTCAAGGCCACAAACTGTCGCGAGAACGAATCCCACGAAATAATTCTGGTGGCTCAAGGCCACAAACTGTCGAGCTTGAGTAACCAAGGTGCACCAAGGACTAACAGTACTGCTGTTAGCAACCAGTGTTCTGTATTCTGTCCTAAAACATTTCCATCATGCGTGAGGTTTATTTCACATGAAATAATCTCAATCGTTTCAATGCCATAACCATTTGGTAAAAACCTCTTTGAATTTCAAAACCCCAGCATGTACATTTAAAATCAAATTACTGTAAAATCATATAAAATTCGCATAAGAATATATTGCATGAATAACATTAGTTCAATGCAACTTTTGCCAAACTCTTTTCAAAAGCTTATTCATCCATTTTCATACATAATCATAATTCTTTTATAAACCAATCGAAAGAAAATAATTTCTAACGATTTAAACTATAATTTCGTAAAACTTGCTTTTCAAAATCCATATTTGAAATTATCATTTGAAATGACAGTGCATTTGAAAAATGTAAATTTTAGGGAACGTTATTCACTCACCTGCCACGCTCCTAAACCGTTACTCCTCCCACCAAACACTTGCTACAAGATTACTTCTCGTCCCCTGGTATTCCGAAATAGTATTAATATTCTATTCAAAGCTCCAACAGGACTAAATCACCTTGAAACTACAGCCAAACATAAAGGCAAACACTTAATCATTTCTACACCTTGAACACACCCTTTTGCACAACTTTGCAACTTTCAAAATTTCTCTCCCAACTACTTAATTCTAACAATTCACTTCCATTAGTTTCCTATTTCATATATATATACATATTCCTATCAAAAGCAACTCTATTTTCTTTATCTTCTTTCTTTCTAACTCATAACCGCAACCTCATTCCACATAACCACCTGTTTTTGTTTCCTCACCCCTTTGTCAACATAACCACGCACACACCACAGCAGCATAACAGGCACATACACAGCGCACAACCCACAGAAACAAAGTGACAGCAATGCTCATCGTTCATAACTATTGACAGCACACAACATGCATACCTTCACAGAACCCGCAAGCACAGTATGACAACAACAAATATATATAACACTGCAGCAACCCAGCATGCATCCAAAGATTATACACATTGCGACAGAAACCTTTTCCCAAATCCACAAGTTCACAACGCCAGAACCATAAGCACGATCACGGAAAAACTAAGGAAAAAGGGTGAAACTTACCACCCCTCTTACTATTGAGAAATCACAGCAACCGACCCACGGGACAGAGCAGGAAGATGACCGAGCCCAGCTTCCCGACTTCCTTCCCTCTGCCAACCGCAACCGACCCCCAAAACAGGGGAGGACCGAAGATACAAACCGAACAGAGTGAGCCCAATGCGCACGATAACGAGCTAGAAGAAAAGGAGTTTGAATGCGGGTTTCGGTTTAAGAAGCTTACCCACGGAACCAATCGCCAAAGAGCAACTGGAAATCGACCTCCGAGACTTGCTACAGTAGCAGAGGATTGCTACAGTAGCTAGAAACGGTGACGGGCAGCTGCAATGCGGTGACGACGGCAACCACTAGTATGGTTTACTAGAAGAAGTACTCACCGGCACTAAAACCCGACTCACTGCACTTGCGACACGCCTACACCTTGCATTTCTAACTCTCACCGCAGCCTCACTGACGACGGAACAAGAAAGGGATCAGGCGGAATACTTCTTAAAGGCGACCAGCCGCACTTCCGTGCCGTGCACTCTTCTCCCGCGCCGCAAGCTGAGCCTCTGCCGTCCCGTACCTACCCGCGCTGCTGCCTTGCCGTCTCAGCTCGCAGGAATGAAAAATTAGGGAGAAAATTCAGAGGTTCGGTGAGAAATGGACACAGGGACAAAAGAGTAATTTCACGCGCCTGAGGAAAAATTTTTTTTGAATTTCGCTTCCGCTGCACTCGAACACGGGCCGACAGTTTTTCTCCTCGCCTCATGAACCATTCGGCTAACGCTTCCCATACGAAATATTTCACCATAAATATACATATAACCGTTAATTAAATTCATAATCATAACATGAAAGATCCTGGTAGCTTCTCTATTCCTTGCCAAATTGAAAGCTAATTTTAGAGTAAGGCCCTTTGTGATCTTGGAGCTAGTGTCAATCTTATGCCTCTTTCTATTTACAACAAATTCGAGTTGGGTGAAACTAGACCAACAACAATGACATTACAATTCACAAATAAAAGCATAACTTATCCCTCTAGTATTATTGAAGATGTGCTTATCAAAGTAGATAAGTTCATTTTTTTTAAAAGGAGATCTCGTTGTTTTTTTATTATGAAGCGGATCAAGACATCCCTATCATCTTAAGAAGACCTTTCTTAACAACTGCTAGAGCCATATTGATATTGAAAAAGGGTTAAGTCACTTTTCAAGTTGATGATGAACATGTCACTTCCAATATGCACAAGTTAATAAAGCCTTTTAATGAGCCTGATCATTACTTTTGTGTTAACATGACTAAACAAGGGTTGCAAGAGAAACCTAACAACACAAGTCCAAATGATCCCATTAAAACTTTGTTGCTGGGGTTCAAGTGGAGGATGATGAGTTGGAAGAGTGCATGGTTATCATGGATGCACCATCAACTTATTGTTACACCTTACTCTAGAATCACGAGTTGTTTATCAATTTTAGAACTAAATGTAACCCAATTAGATTTGTTAGCAAGTCCAAACACTTAAAAACTTTTCTTTAAAACTTTGATACCAATGGCATTTATTTTTCTTAAAACTTTAAAAAATCATATATTTTAATCTATACATCCAAAAATTACAAACTACCACTCATTTTAAAGCTCATGATGTCTACTTTTACCCTGTAAAATCTTAAGACTTAACTCATGCAATTGCCTTGCTTCCAAATTAGAAGCAAATCCATAATTCATCAATGCTTGATGAAGTTATAACTACTACTAATCATGCATTCTAGCTATGCTTTAGTATAACATTTACCTTAGCTTGTGCTTACTTCTCTTGATCTTTCTTATGGAAGTTAATTACATGCCACCACATGCACTTAACTTATTTAGTTAGATTATACAAACCTGCATATTTATATATATATATATATATATGTACATTAACAACCACAAATAGACAAATAGTAAACAACTATTGATAGCTAAGTGGCTTCCTTCAAGTCTCCACCTCCAAATTTCCTCCACAAGCTCGCTATTTCCTTTCAAGGAACTTGTTCCTACTGTAGGTACATGGGATAAAAAGGGTAAGATTAGGGGGAATCTGAGAAGCAAAACTTCAACTTAATATATAATGTGCAATAGTAATTAACTAAGCATGTAAACGGCTAATGCAAGAATAACACCTTACAAGCAAACACAAATGCCCACGGTACAACTCAAGCAAGGATATTACATGTTCAAAAGCATAATTATAGCTTACATGGCAAATAAACATGCAAACAACCAAGTATAAACTATATAAGAGTTGATAAGTTTCACTACCTTTATCTTTATCCTTTCATTTGCACCATATTCTTGATTCCTTTCCTTGTATCTTGTTGGAGAACTTGGGCACAAAACAAAACCTAGGAAATATATATGTATAGGGGCAGGTTAATATTCATCTTTGATATACTTTAATAGTACACTTAATCTCTCTCAAATCCCCAAACTCCAACCCTTTTAACTTTGCTCTTATTACCTTTTATCTTGTTTATTCTCTTACTTGGAAATTCCTCTCTCATGCTCGGCCTATACAACTCGGCATAAGGAATTCATTTTTAAGCTTTGAATTACAAAATTCCAGCACCAATTTAGCCAAACAGTGGCTGGACGAACAGGGGAGAAAAGAGAAGTTCATATATTTTAACCCCATTGCTACTAAACATTACATAGAATTCTCTAAGAACATCTTATGCATGATTTAACAATTTGGGACACTAATAACATATCACGATGCATCAAAACAGGGCCTTTCTTCAAATGTTTTTAATTACCAACATTGTATTCCATGAGCATTCCGTCATCTTTAATTCTTGACTTACTTATCTTCTTACTTTTAAATTCTTTCCTCATGCCACTTTTGAGTTCATTAGGGCATTTAAGTTTACCCAAAATGTAACTCCCTCAAGCTCAACTATGCTGTCCACAATAGTGTCAAACCAGCAAGTTCACTTCCAAATTATAGCTTTCAAAGTTGCATCATAATATTCCCAAACTTATGCTAGAGAATTGCTTTTACTCCAAGACCTCTACTAAGCTCATTACCATAGCTAAATTTAACCAAAAGTTAACTCTCTCTTAGCTAAGCAATGCTGTCCAAAACAGGGGTTAAGGAAAAATCCATGAAATTCAACTCTATTATTTCCAAACATCACATAGTTTCCTTAAGATACTTTATATGTGTGATTTAGCAATTTAGGACACTTGTTTCACATTATATCACCTTAGAGCAGTAGCTAATTTCTTCCTTAAATATCTAAAATTTAAATCCATCAGGCATTCATCCTCGTACATCAAAGTGTCACTTCTACTACACAACCTCTATATATTTAAGCACTTTGCCTTCTTCTAAAATTTTGGACAGCACTTCCCTTGAATTATTAAATTTTCTAGCTTTACAAAATCCCCTTATAAGAATATTGAAAAGTTTAGATTCAACAAAACTTAATCCTTTACTCTCCAAGTTACATTGACCGAAACAGGAGAAAGAACAAAACTTTGTTTTATCACCTCATTTCATCTATTCATCACCTTGAAGTCTCTCAGTGCTTTGCACATATTATTTTTCACTTGAATATAAATTTAACATATAAAATTAAAAGCAGAGGGCATTTTGTTCAGTTTTCAGCCTCCAAAAATTTTAGCGTTAACATTCAAACATTCTAGCCACAATCAATATCACAGAACATCATGATAAGCTTGAATCTTTGCTTAACTATAGTTATTCCACTTGTTCCTTAACTTTTCCTCACTAACCAGGCGCAACCAGCAGGAAAAGAAATGGGACGAGCTGCACTCTCACACCCACCAGACAACAACGATTGAGGAGGAACAAGGAAGAGTGAAGAGCAGCAAACACGACTTACACACCAACATGCTGGCGGCAACTCAAAACAGGAGATTGTCTCTCTGTGATTTACCACTTAAAACACCGATTTAAGGCTTGATCCCACTTTCTTAAACTTCTTTCTCTACTTAATCAGAGATTTAACTTAAAAGCTCCAAATCTAATCGGTTAACAATGCTAAAAATTAAAGAAAACAGAGGAGACAGACCCAAGGCGGAGTCAGGAAACTCACCTCAGGAGCCAACGGCGTCACGAGCTCAGTCTCCGGCGTCGCAACCTCTGGTCCTTCTCCCGTGTTCCTCCCTCGCCCTCGCCCTCGCCCTCGCCCTCTTCTTCTCTCTCTGCGTTCTCTGCTTTCTCTAAATCGCAGAATAAGAAAATAACGGCGAAGGAGGTGTGAAGAAGACGCCGGGCGAAATGAGGCTTATGGAGGAAGAGAGAGCTTAAATGGTTTAATCAATATTATTTTATTTGCATTTCTGCCACTTTTACATTTTGTTAGGCCTTTAACCATTTTTAGTAAATCATTATGATTATCATCTCTCTCGGCTCTTCCTCCTATCCCGAAACTCCAACGATAATTGAATTGCAGTAAAATTGAAACTAATTTTTTAAAACCCTCTAATTTCCTAGGGATTAAATCACAAATTAAATATTTTTTTAAGGGCTAAAATATAATTGTTGTTGAAGACTCTATGGAAGTCCTAGGGGCTCAATTGAATGGGAACAAGGACTAAAGAGGTACAGAAACACTTACTAATGAGTTTGAAAGCTCAAAAACACTTTTAAAGTGAAAAATATAAAGCACTAGAAAAATAAAACAACCTCGAACTCCATACTTTTCTTTTTGTTTTGGGCCTAAAAATTGCGCCTTAAATTCTGTGTTGTTTGCGACAGCCAACCGCACAGACAAGATGACTTAACTTTAAAAATATATAATTAATTTTGCACATCATAAAAATTATAAATTATGACATTTAGAAATGTCGAGATATTTACTTTTCTAATGCAAAACAAAACACTTAAAGATATTATCATTTGGAAAAGTCTAAAAATCTAAAATCCCAAGAACTCAAAATTTTCTAAATGAGATAATGATATAAATTCAAAAATTTATAATTAATTACAAAAATATCAAAAAATTATAAAGTAAGCCTCCTTCAAAACTTTGGAATGTCTACTTTTCAACTAAAGAAAAATGAGGAATTAAGACTATTCAAAACAAATTTAAAGATATGAATTTCAATCATTCCCTTAGTGTTTCTAATCATAAAATAAATCACTTGTTATCTCAATTTCCCACACAAATTAAACTTAACTAACGCTAAACTTCAAAATTAAAAATGAGAATGTTATAGGGTAAATATCTAATTTTGTCTTAAGAAATTTTGCGTAAGAGTAATAGATATTTAGATTTTTTTTTCAATATCGTCAGTATTAAAATATGAGCAATAATGTACCTCTCCTCTAACTATGGCCAAACGGACGTCTGCCAGCAGACATTATGCTACATATGATTCCATGTAGGTATGATTGTGCTTTCTTCTTGGGTTATTTTTGCTTTCGAAGTTTTCAAGAAAAAATATTGGCTAGAAGTGTTAAAAAAAATAGTAGTGTCAATCAAATTTAATAGCAAAATGAAAAAAAAGCATATGAAAAATTGCTAAAGGAGTAAATGAGTTGAATTTGTAAAAGTGAAACATGAATCTCCGACTCTTGAAATTTAATTCATCTAACAAAATTTTGTATGCAATTCTGATTTAATGATTTTTGGTATTATGACAGTGGGTATTCTAAATGGAGTACCGTGAGAGGATGTCTAGCAAGAAACCATGTGGAGTGATCCCAACATGGTGATTGTAAGATATGAAGGGCAGTTGTTTACCATCTGCCTCTATCCCTATATTCTTTGGAGTTTGTTTACATATGCTTCATGGTTTCTGTCATTTTTATTTTGTTTTATGTTCTCATCAGTCTTTTATGTGCTTTTTTTTGTTTTACTGTTAAATTTAGACGAAATTACTTATTCTTTTAAAACATTTTCAGAGAATATTGTGCTTTCACAAAAACTTCTAAAACAAAAGTGAGCAAAAAAGAAAGTATAGTTATGGATATGTAGAATCATAAGTGACATAAGGTCTAATATGGTAACTGTTTGTTTAGTTACTATTAAAGTTGTGCTATATTACTTATATTTTGACACTTTCAAGGTAATATTAAATGTAAAAAATCTTTTTAATACCCATAGCTCATACGTGAAAAATAAAATTTAACATGAACCCAATATCTTTTAGATTTCTAAATAAAAAGAAGATAATTATGAACTAGGGAAATATGCTATTTAGTAATAACGGTGCAATAAATATTATATAATGAGTTAAGATGGTTGAGTTGGTCTAATTAATGTGCTAAATTAAGGTTCGAGTTGGCTTTAAATACGACTCTCCACAATTTTTTTTCTTTTTAGCTTGTGAAACCGCCGTGATCAACCAATCTAAAATAGCATATAAATTCAAAATACAATGCAATTGCAATTGCCTTTTGTTGATTTTACACTTTTGGGATGTTTTGCTATATTTTAATTTTCAAATATTATATTTCAATATGAATTACAGTTTATTAATTAAATTTAAAATTAATCAGAAAATTCTGGAATAATTTTATATGAATATATATATTTATAAGCATAATAATTATATTTTATTTAGAAAAGTAATAATAAATTTTAAAAAGATAACGATTAAATATTTAATTTTAGGATTACCTTGTAAATATTCTATTCATACTTGCATTGTGGGAATGGGTTTTTTTTTAGTTTAAGACAAATTCAATGAGTTAATTATCTTTTCTTTTTTACTTTGATAAATTTGGTGGAACTATAAAAATTGGAAGATGAATTTCCCGTTAAAACAACAACCTAATTTCAAAATTATATGCATATGTGTGCATCCAATCCTCAATAATTCAAGACAAAAAATTATTCATATATTTTTTTGTCAAAAAATAATTATTCATATATTATATATGAACTTAATACATTAGATCAAACTTATACCATTATGTAGATTAGGGGTGTGCATGGGCAGGGTTGGGCAGGGCAGCCCCCTGCCCGGTGCCCTGCCCAAAAAATGCATGAGCTGCATTTTACAGCCCGATGCCCGGCCCTACCCCGTCAAAGCCCTAATAATTTTGGGCAGGGCATGCCCAAGTCGTGATGTCATGCTCATGTTATAAAAAAATCTGTAATTATGAACTTTTAAAATAATACTATATTTATGTGTCTTTAAAAGTTAAATAATATCTATAATTCACTAAGAATAAGATAACAAAGCTAATAATTAAAATCTTGAGATCCATTGCATATAAAAAATAAGCGTTGAAATCTAAGTAGTTTGTAATTATAACTTTGTATCAATCTCCCAAATATTGACAAAGATAAAACGTCTAAAAAAATAAAATAAATAATTATAATTTGTAATGTAATCATATGATAATTAACAAAGTTAAAAAAGAAGAAAAAATTAGTATAGTTATAAATATTAAAAGATACAACTTACCTACTTAACTACTTATATTTCTAAAATTACCTTATAGTCACTAGTAGCTATCATATTCTCCCTTCTAAGATAGAGAAAAAATAAAAAAAATAAAAGAAGAGGTGCTCATGGGCAGGGCAGGGCAGCCCCTATGCCCGGTGCCCAGTGCCCAGTCCGAAAAATGCATGGGCTATATTTTGTAGTCCGATGCCCAGCCCTGCCCGATATTTATCGGGCTGGGTAGGGCATTTTTCTTGCAGGTTGGGCAGGGCATAGCGGGCCATAGGCATTGTGCACAACCCTAATGTAGATAACCCATCTCATTTCACACTACACAATACTTTAAAAACTTTGTCTAGTTATCTGACAAGAACTAAACAAAGCTATTGTCAGATCCATTGTGTCTATCGGCACTGATCGGAGTTGTTAGTCCGTCAGGCTTATTGGCCTTGCAATATTTTTCCTCAATTTGTTTGACCACAAACATGGCAGTCTCAGCTAGCTTCTTCATATTAGGCAGTTGATAGTTCTGAACTAAGTAAACCCCACAGGCTGTCCCTGGTATGAAAAGGAAATAGAATCTGATTATATCCATCACACTTACGTTATTCTATTGGAGACTGCTCTTGTGAGGGTCAGATGGATTTCTCAATAGTTATTTTAATCACTGCCCTAGAAGAAGCAATAATCAATGTGAGCATATTAAATTAAAATCTAAGCTAAATTATATAAAACTTTCCTCAAGTTTTAGTCATATACAAATAACCTTCTTAAGTCTAAACGTTCAAAATTTAATAATAAACCGTCTAGTAGACATTATTTTATATATTTTAAATTGAGTTTTTTTTGTCCCCTTCATCTAGTTTATAGAAATTTCTTCTAAAGAGCAAAATCAAGATTACACGCTCTGCTTTGGCTTTGGCGTTGACAGTTTCACAAGACAAATAAAGCTATAATAAGATTAAACAATCAGAACAGGAAAGAATGAATTCTCACAAAAAAAAAAAAAAAAGCAGGATCAGAAATCAGATCAAACAACGGAAGACAGGTGAGCTTTGAAAATCACATATTAATCTAAAGTATAAACATAGAAACAGACAAAATACAAGTCCCACTACTAAATTTCAAAGTATAACAAAAAATGACATAAACAAACCATGAATAAACAATTGGTACGGCAAGTATCATTTCAAACAAACATTCAAGATTGCAAATTTGGTCACTGGTAATATAAACATAGTGCAAATTTGTGGGGAAGTTTTTGCTCAGAATAGTATTGCTCCAATTTTTTTTAAAAATCAATATTACTCTAAAAGTTTTAAAACGTAACAATATTATATTAATATTGACCATTAAAAAATGGATGTTATCATTAATATTTTAACAGTAAAAATAATATTATTCCATTTTAACACTTTCGAAATAATCTTAAACCCCAAAAAATCTTTTAAAGCAATATTACTTCTTAATAAAAACTTTTGGTAAATTTACCCCTTAACCCAGTATACACCAACATCAAATCCCCTCCAAACCAGAATTATACATGCGTAATACCTCTTATATAAGCACATAAAATTTCACTTATAATAAAAAAGTCTTCACGAAGTTCTTCTCAAAGTAGAGCAGTTGGCTTTTTTACTTTTGAAATGCCAATGAATTCGAAGAAATTTCAAATATCATCAGAATATCAACCATCAAATAACAACTCGTTTACAGTAACACTATTTTTCTAACACCACATGATTTTGGGAGATTGACACTCTTAACCCTCTCTTCCTCTCCAAATTTTGAAATCCCCTAACACCACAAATTTTTGACCCACAATGTGCGAAGATCAACTAAAATGAAAAAATGGGAAAGGAAAACAGAATAACAAATGATGATTCGATTCGTACTGACGGTGACGGTGGTGGGTGTATTTCAACGTCGACGGTGATATGGGAAGAAGAAGAACAGGTTGGTGTTCCATGGATGACGAAGAACCTCATGATATACCAGTACCGAATTCTTGAGTTGCAAGCACATCTTAGCTCAGATATAGGGAAATTCTATTTTTTATGAAATAATATATATTATGGAATATATGCTTGCATTACAAGAGAACTCTCATGTCTCATATTACGCGGTTTAATCTTTAATCTTTTCTTTCTTTTCTTTTGTTTGGCCATAAAATATCAGTTTAGCTCTTTTGACTTAGCAATAAAATGTTATAAATATAATAAAAAAATTAATATTCAAGTCCCATAATTTTAGGTCCTTAGAATTCTTTTTTTATTAGGTTATATTGGTCCTTATATTTATAATTTATTAATCTGTAAAAAAGTATAATGTTAGTAATTAATAACTAGGGTTGCACATGGGCATGACAAACCTTTTGCCCGATGTCTAGCCTGAATGATGAACAGGCGGCATTTTGTTATCCAGGGCACAAATCATTTTTTGTTGGGCAAGGCTAGATTAGGTAGGACAAGCTTCTTATCCAAGTAGTGACATTCTGGCTATAATATTTAATTAAGCTTTAATAAACAATATTTTGAAACTCAAATATATTATGTAATTCAAAAGATTAAAACAAATATAAATACTAACAGCCAACATAATTTTACAATAATCCTATAATCAAATACAACACAATAGATCTTTAACGCAACATTTATAAGTCTACAACTTGAGTCTTGAAATATAAAATAATGCTGTTAAATATTGAAGGTTATGAATGGAAATTGAATCTATTATTTTATTCATACCTACATTGAAAATAATAGCCACAAACTCTAAAATTAGATAAAAAAATTAGTATTGGGCTATTGAAGGACTTGAATTTCTTGGACTTTTGCAACCATATGGGTATAACGTTCTTGACTATTTTGATAATCCTTTTAAGTTTGTCCAATTGTTGGCTCTTAAATCTTACTAGGTTTATATTTGAAAGTAATTAATAGCTTACCCTACCTAATATTAGTATCACCTAAGAAAAAAATAGACTTTACTCTACGTTTAGATCATAGGTGAGCCTAACCTATTTCAAAAAAAAATTATATAAAATCAAATTCTTGAACTCTCATGACCGTACTAATTTTATGATGGTGAAAAAATTGGCCAAAAAAAAAAGATGGTGTCATTTTGGGTTGGTTTCATCTTTTTTTCTTATGAAAGTATTTTTTTTTAAAAAAAAGGGATGCTTTTAAAATATTTTAGAATATTTGTTTATGATTTTAAAAAAAATCAGAATATAAAAATATAACACCTTTGTGGCTTTGTATACAAATTTTTGTCTTATACTAATAGTAAAATAGGAGAGAGGCATAGTTGTGCAGAGTGGCCCCATTATTCAAAGGGTTAATATACCCTCAAATTTATTTTCATTTTAGTTTTAATTCTTTAAATTTCATTTCATCTAAAATATTGGTCATTATAATAAACAGAAATTTAGACCATTTTATCATTTGAATAATCAAAACTTATAATTTAAAAGTTAAGAGACTTAAACTAAAATTAGTACAAATTTAAATAACCAAATATAGTATTAGCCCTGAATCAACTAAGCTTATACAGAAACGTAAGCTAATGAATTCCCTCACACATAATGTATTCCGTCTAGAGTGTAAAAGAGGCATAAAAGGGGAAAGGTCATTTACAATAGAGAAGTGCAATTGGGTTTTGATCTTGAGCCAAATTAGGATAATAAGTTATGATTTTAATGGGGAAAATCATTTTATAGGTCTCTATATTTTCTCTCAATTTTTAATTTAGTACCTATGTATTTTTATTTTTTAATTAAATATTTAACTTTTCTTTATTAAGAACAATTAGTTTCTGTGAGGGGTTAATGATGCTAACAAACAAAGTTATGAGGATAAGTAGCAGTGGTAATATAGCAAATTAAAAGATTTAATTAAGAAAAAAATACAGATACAAATAATAGTGTTGGATTATATTTAATGGTCTTGTTATTTTTGGTTGCAGATAGTGATATTAAAAAATGGTTGGAGACCTATTTTTACAAATTGTTTAATGACGAGGCAGGAGGGTCGAGTTATGAGCTAGAGGATTTAACACGAGAAGTTGAACCAAATTTAGCTTTTTACCGTAGGATCCATATTGGTGAGGTTAAAGAGGCGCTTAAAAAAATGAAAAAATAGTAAAGTTGTTGGACCTGATGGTATTCCTATTGAAGTTTGAAAGTATTTAGGTGAAGTGGGGGTGGTGTGGCTTGCTAAACTTTTTAATGTGATCTTAAGTTTTAAGAAAATGCCGGATAAATGGAGGAAAAGTACTTTAGTTCCTATTTACAAAAATAAAGGGGATATTCAAAATTGTGCAAACTACAGGGGATAAAACTTATGAGTCACACTATGAAGTTGTGGGAAAAGGTAATTGAACACAGGTTAAGATTAGAGATTGATATTACTGAGAACCAGTGTGGTTTTATGCCAGGTAGGTCTACAATAGAAGTGATTTATTTATTAAGGGGGTTAATGGAAAGGTACCAGATTAAAAGAAGAGACTTGCATATGGTCTTCATTGACTTAGAAAAAGCATATGATCTAGTGCCAAGGGAGGTGTTTTGGAAAGCTTTGGAAAAGAAAGGTGTACGTATGGCATATATCAAGGCAATAAAAGATATGTATGAGGGGGTAATAACTACTGTAAGAACGTCTGGGGATGAAACAAAAGATTTTCCCATAAAGATTGGTCTACATCAGGGATCATCCTTGAGTCCTTATTTATTTAATCTAGTAGTGGATGTTCTAACTAAGCCTATTCAAGAAGAAAACCCTAAGTGCATACTTTTTGCTGACGATATAGTTCTTGTAGCGGAGTCAAGAGAAGAAATTAATTTTAAACTTGAGTAATGGAGAAGTACTTTAGAGTCGAAGGGTTTTCGTCTGAGTAGAAGTAAGACTGAATATATGCATTGCAATTTCGATAAGAGGCAAGTCAGAAGTAACTTGGAGGTCAGATTGGGAGATCAAGTTATTCCACAAATAGATAAGTTTAAATATTTGGGATCAATTATACAGAAGGACGGTGAAATTTTGGAGGATGTTCATCATAGAATTTAGGCCGGGTGGTTTAAATGGAGAAATGCTACTGGGGTTATATGTGATCGGAAAGTACCAGCTAAAGTAAACGGAAAGTTTTATCGCACTGCTATAAGACCAGCAATACTTTATTGAAGTGAATGCTGGGCTTTAAAAGGACAGTATGAGCATAAAGTTGGGGTAGCTGAGATGAGGATGTTGAGATGGATGTGTGGGCATACAAGAAAAGATAAGATTCATAATGAACATATACGGGGAAGAGTTGGAGTGGCACTTATTGAAGAGAAAATGGTAGAGAACCGTCTTAGGTGGTTTGGACACATACAAAGAAGGTCAAGGGATGCGCCAATGAAGAGGGTGGATCAAACAGTATGGATACCGATTAAAAGGACTAGAGGAAGGTCAAAGAGAACGCTCAAAGAGGCCATTGAGCGGGATCTCTTTGTTAATAACCTATCCAAAGATTTAGTTTTTGATACAGCACAATGGCATCATATGATCCATGTAGCTGACCATATTTAATGGGATAAGGCTGGTTGTTGTTGTTGGTCTTGTTATTTTTGCTATCATTTTACATATTTATGAAAATTCCATCTCTAAAAAATCTATAGTGTTGGATGCACTTTAGGTATTTTTATACCTTTACACTATTACTATTGAAAATTTGAAAAGCTTTTACTTAGCTTTTACACAATATTGAAAATAACTAAAGATTAGGGTTGAAAATATGAAAGATAGGTCTAAAACATACTTTAGGGTATTGGGGCTCCTAAAAATATATTTTAGAGTGCTAATTAAACCATAAACTTTTTAAGATATTGAACACACCTACTGGATGAATCTTAGCCCTAAAATTCTTTTTATAGAATCTCTAATTATATAATTGTACATTAAATAATTATTTCATGTGGGTCTGTTCATTCTCTTTTATTATAAAGTCTAGCATATCAACATACAGGTCATCTTTTTTTTTAAAAAAAAAAAGATAATTTTTATTTAACTTTTTGAGATTAAAAAGTATTTAATTAATGAACCGTGGATTATTCAAATACGACCAGCCAAAAGTGTTAGCCATCTTTTTCAGTCATGCGCGTGTAGTCATTTTGAACGTAGTATTTTATGTAAAACTTAATCCCGTGTATCCAGTTCTAGCTCATATATTTCATGTTGACCCATAACTTGATAGGCGCATTGGATTTTCCATCATACCTCTTATATACTCATCCATTCTTTAATATAATACCTAATTTGATAATTAATCTTAATCTTAAATATAAAACATATTTATAATATTTATCAATTTTTTTTTAAATTACCACTACTATTAATACTCTCTCAATAATAATCAAATAAGAAGGAGATGGGAGCTAAAAAAAATATTTATAATATTTTAAAAAATATATCATATTAACTAACTTAATTAATTTTATTAATTTAATCAAAAAATTTAAATATATTATATTTTATAAACAGAATATTCAACTAGTTTATATATTTTATTATATGTAACCAACTAGTTTACCAAAGTTTCGTGAAGTCGTCCCCTCCCAAATGTTTGAATAATTAGATTTTACATAAAATGAGTGTAATTTTGATATCTTATAGATAAAACATGGTGCAATTTTCAATTTTTTTATAATTTTTTAAAGATTTACATTTTCTCTCAAATTTTTTAATTCATAGTATTAAATTTTTGAAAAATCATAAAAAATTTGAAGGATAAATGTGTATCTAATACCCTAAATTAATTTGGAGATGCAATTAGCATCTTCAATGTGAATCTTAAAGTATTTAAGGTTGCAATCAATACTCTAAACTAATTTTAAAATCGCAATTAGCACTCTAAAATTTTTAAATTGGTACAATTTTACCTTTTTTCTAATCAAAACATAAATTTCTGTCTACTCCATATCACATTGAATCAAAAAAATTAAGACTATTAAATCTTTAAAAAATTATAAAAAAAATTGAAAACTAAACCATATTTTACCTATAAAAAGAAAACCCTATGACAACAAATGTTTTGTTGCTCAATGCAATTCTTGTAACATCATCATCATCATTCCCATTTCTCATAGTCGAATTGGAAGCAGATTACATTGGCTTCTTGTTGGCTGCTTTAGCTGGTTACGATCCTCAAGTGGCACCTACAGTTTATGAGAAGTTGGAAAAGTTTGACAATGATCCCATTGTAAAAAAGAGGGCGCAGTTGGTTGCTCAAGCTCAGGTCATAGAGGAAACCCACTAAATAAAACTTTGAGTCTAATGGATTTATTTCCTTTGATCCAATTAAAGGTGTCTTTGGTAGAACGTTTGGGGCACAAACGTGCAGCCCAATCAATATAAATTAATTTTTAGTTAATATTGATATTTAGTTTATCCTTTTTGCAACTTACTTTTATGTTCACAAATGAGCTTCTATGATGAAGGCGTTTTTTATAGCTTTTAGCTATGACTCCTGGTTTCTTCATCTTCACTTTTTTTTTTTTTTGAGACTTCATTTAAACAAGTTTTTGTTAAAGTGATTTTTTATAAAAATTAATCCAAATATAAATTATATTAGACTATTGACCTATAAAAATTATATTAAAAAAAACACTTCTCCATTAGCATACCCTTAAATGGTTTAACTTTCAGTTCTTAACTTGCTTTGTCTTATCGTCTCAATATTGTTATGATTTTGAACTTTTTATATTTGTGGGAATTGGGTATAATATATATATATGTATATGTATATATATATTTTTTAAATATAATGTTTAGCATAATTTTCTTAATTGAAAAGATATACCCAAGCAGCCTAAAATTATAAGTAGAATCAACCTTATAATCTCTCAATTATAAGTAGAATTGCCGAGTACATAGAGTTGTCCTAATTTTGCTTAGTCCACTTCCTATCCATGTTTAGGAACTTTTATTCCTTACACAAATGGTTTATGGTTCAATTTCCAATCGTAATGTATAAAAAACATAAGTAGATGATGATATGGAATATTGAGTTTAATTATTTTTAGGAAAAATTGCTGAAATTTTTTTCATTATAAAATTTATTCTTTAAAAATACTTGAAAATCGTTTAAACATCTTAGTGCAACTTATTTTTAACTGATGTAACTCTTCTTCATATATATTTTTTTATAATAAATTATATGCAAAACAGAAGATATTTATACATAATTAAAGATATATTATATACAACTAAAGAATAGTTACACTTGTTTAAGGACACAAGTCTTTAGATATCTTAGGATAATAAATTTTACAATAAGTGAATTTTCATAACTTTTTAACTCGAGGTCGATTTTGTCATATGTGTCAATTCTCTAGTTCATTTTTCTCCATATGTTTCATTCTCAAAACAAAAATGTCAATTGCACATAAGGCATTACCATGTTCATGCAATTCAATAACACATGCAAAACTCAAGTCCAAAGAAATAATTAATATTTACTTTTATAATTAAATTGTACAAATAAATTACCTTATCAAGTTCCCATCCACATGATGTCTCTACTCCCAATGTTCCCATTTTTTAGCCTGTTTTTTGTTTTGTAAAATTATTTTAACCTATATTTAAAAGAAAATTGATTTGTTTCCTTGCATTTACCTTTTTCAGAAAAAGATAGATAAATTTATTATATCAAATTTTAGTTTAGTTCATTAAATTTATAAAATGTATTTTGGAAATTGGTTGAATTTTTTCTATCAGTTTAATTCGTGTTGGGTCATTGAAGCTACTGGAACTTAAATTTCTTGGGCCTTCGAACCATATGGGCCTCAGTTATTTAGAACGATGATAATTCATTAAAATTTAAGTTGGTCCACCTATGGCTCTTGAATTCTCACACTCGTGCTAATTTGATCATGGTGCATAAATTGGTAAAAAAAGAAGAAGAAGAAGGTACATGGCATTTTACGCCTTGTTTGTTTTATTTTTTAAATAAATTTAAAAAATATTTAAAAGGTAAAGTAGTATCTAATACTGTACTATTATTTTACAATAACATTCAATATCTTAATCTTTTTTTCTATATATTCAACACTTTGGTATTATTTTTCTGATATATCTAGTATCCTTTGATGTTATTTTCTTCTTACATTGAGTATCTTAATTTTATTTATAATTACCTATGGCTCTTGAATTCTCACACTCATGCTAATTTGATCACGGTGCATAAATTGGTAAAACAAAAAAGAAGGTACATGGCATTTTACGCCTTGTTTGTTTTATTTTTTAAATAAATTTAAAAAATATTTAAAGGGTAAAGTAGTATCTAATACTGTACTATTATTTTACAATAACATTTAACATCGTAATCTTTTTTTTATGTATTCAATACTTTGATATTATTTTTCTGATATATCTAATATCCTTTGATGTTATTTTCTTCTTACACTAAGTAACTTAATTTTATTTATAATTTATAGTATTAGATATACTATAAATAAGATTACGGTGTTAAAAATATTAGAAAAATAAAAACAAAATGCTAAATATAGCATAACTAATATTAAGATGTTAAATGTAAGTGAAAAATAATATCAAGTGGTGTGGATACTATTTTATTGTTGTTAAAAAAAAGTGTTTAATTGATAATCTTAGAAGTGAAGTTGAAAAAAAAAATCCCCAAGGGAAAATTGATAACACTAAGATCTTCTAAGAAATGGTCAGAAGATATGCCAACTAAGAGAGGCCACGTAGCCGGAGAAAGAGGATGACATATTCATGAGTAGCTACCACCGCCTTTCATCATTTTTATTATTTAATTTTATTTATTCAAATTTAGATATTAAATTTTAACTCTTATAAAACATAACATCCTGCTCTAACTATTGAATATTAATCCAAAATTCAACATTTTAATATAGACTTCAAAAGCATATATTTAAATTTAATTATAAATAATGTTTCAATACTATTTTTGTAGTTTAAAAAGGTTAAAAATTTTATGGTAATTATATTAAGTATAATACTTAGGTCAAGTATATCCATGAACCCAATCATTTTTTGCAACCTGTGTTATTTTGCCTCTTTAGCATTTAAAGCCGCAATCCCAATTAACCAACCGGGCATGTTTGGTAATATAGAAGTGGAAGTGGGAAATTGAAAATAAAAGTAGAATCAAGTATTTCTTTTATTTGATATAATAGAAGTTACTTCTCTTCTACTTTTGATATTTTGGATTATTTCAATTTCATTAAAATAGCTAAGAAATGAGATGGGAGAAGTGGAAGTACAATATTTTGAAGTATTTTATCCTAGGTTATAAAATTCCTTGATAATTTATAAAAAAATATTTTAGATTATTTTACCATAAGTTATAAAAGAATATACATAAATTTTATAATTATTTCTAATTTATTAAATAAGCTTTTAAAATATATTTACAGTCTAATTATATTTTTACTTCTATTTCTATTAAAAACTCTTCTATCTCCGGGTGAGAGTGGGATTGGCCAATTTGACAAGTTCGATGCTTCCAAGCTTGCTGGGCAGATTCAAGGCTTCATCTCCGAGGGGTATATTGATGGCAAGAATGATAGGCATCTCGATTATTGCCTTCGGTATTGTATTGCTGCTGACAATAGGCTTTTGAGGATGCCAACCTTGGGGGTTATAGGCTTCCAAAGATATTTTTAACTTTATTATCAATTACTAATAGCATTGAATTGGATTGTATTTATGTTGTTTATTGGACCACAAGCAATTAAAAATTGGTATTCCACCAATATTTTTTTTCTTGAGGTTAATGCTGAAGTGACTTTTTGAGTTTGAGGCCGCTGGTGCTCTTTGTGAATTGCCATTTTTCCAGATATCCTATCCAAATAACTAATGGCGCGGTTAAATGGGATTGTGGGGTTAAATGCTTACAGGGTAAAATAGCACACGTGGATGAATATGATTGTTCTCATGCACATACTTGACCTAATAAACTTGAACTAAGTATAAATTTATACTCAATATTATTATAAAAAAATTTGATAATTCAAATTTGGATAAAGATGAAAATTTATCTATAAATTTTTACTCGCACTAAAAACATTTTTAGGATGTAAAAGTAGCTATAAACATTTAAAATTAGTGTAAAAATGACAATTATGTCAAAATATACTAACATCCGTTATATTTTGTATTGGGACCCATGCTATTTTTATAAAAAGTACAAAACTCCTCACAACTCCATAATAATAAATGTTTAAAAATATCCATAAACTTTTACTTAAAGTGTGTCAAATATTATAGACTTTTTAAACGTATAAAAAAATTATGAATATTCATAATGAAGATGAAAGTATCAAAATACCCACTATTGTTATAAAGGGTAAAATTTATGTGAAAAATCTACATAATAATAAATTAAAAGATAAAAATATTCTCTACCTGCCTTATAAATATGACCTTATTAGCTTCTAAATAATAAAATTTATTTGTAGTCTTATGTTCTTATATATGAGTTATTTCTGTCAAGTTTTAGGAATTTATAATTAATTTGACAATTGGGTATGATAATACATATTATGTTGACTAAAGTATATGAAAACACAGCCAATTGAGGAAGATATCATATTAATTCAAAAAGTTAACACATTTAAATTTTCAATTTAAATTTTTTCTAACATTTTTAAGAAATTAAATTTTCAATGTAGATTATAAATCTATAAGAGAATAATTACGGAGGAACATATTATTTTTTTTCTTGAAAAAACAATAATTAAGGTGGCTGAGATACAATATTAACTTATATTAAAAATGAATCTAGCAAATACATGAACAATAATTTTCATAAAATAAATTTGCCATGTATGTATAGATCTGTCTGTATTTTTTTTTTGTTACGGGTATTTTGATACTTCCATCTCTATTTTGAATGTCCATAGGTATTTTTGTACTTATGAAAAGTTTCTAGTGTTTAAGGTACTTTAAGTAAAAGTTTATGTACATTTTTGCACATTTACCATTTTCGAATTGGAGGTATATTTTGAATGTTCATAGTTATTTTTGTACTTTTAAAAAGTTTATGATATTTAACGCACTTTAAGTAAAAGTTTATATGTATTTTTGCACACTTACCATTTTTCTAGTTGGGAGTATTTTTGTACATTTATAAAATAGTATGGGTCCTACTACAAAAAGTAGTGGACGTTAGTATATTTTAATAGACTTATAATTTTTGCGTGAATTTTAAATATTTATGGGCACTTTGCACATTAAAAATGTTTATGGTGCCAAGCGCACATTGGGTAAAAATTTATAGGTAAATTTACACCTTTACCTTCAAATTTTATAAATGATAAAATTATCATTAGGGATAAAAATAGGTAATATCTTTAATAAGGACCTACAAGCTAATCTAGTTAAAGCATGATAATGTGCATCCTATTTAGGAAATAAGTCACGCTTCTTGGCTATTTAAAATGCTACTGATTTAAATAGGCCATTTTTTTCTTAAAGAAATAGCCTATAGGCTTACAAGCCTGACCTCTTTAATTTTATGTAGGATATAAATAAGCTTAAAACTAATATTAAAAGCCTTTTATTTATAAAAATGTAAGTTTTGAAATCTATTAAAAGCCTATATTTAAGCTTTTAAAAGATCAAGCTTGAGCCTAAAAAAACTTGTATACAAGCTCATACTTTAAATTTTTGTTATAAATTTAGATCTATTTAACTAAAATCTAGTCTAACCTGACATATTTACATCCCTAATATAGGCTACATAGTTGTATAAAAAGAGTTTAAAAAATGGTATTTTCTAGATGCCAACATAAATGCATAAAATTATTATTTTATTTTATTTTTTGATTATTGGACAAAAAAAAAAGAGCCACCTGGAAAATTTGCATTTGGCAGTCGATACCTCTATTTTGAGCATGACAACGTTAGGGTATACATCAATATGTTGGAGATGGTTAAGCCGTTTGTAAAGGTGACCACAAATTTTCTGGAACGATAAAGTAAATAATAATAATATTATTAATTATTTCTTCTAATTTTTAAATAATTAAATTAGAAATATTAAAAATTATTTAAATTAATTATTTATAAACTAATATGTATTGATTTGTCAAAAAGATCTTCTTTAATCATTTGGAACTACTTTCTATATAAACTTTTTTAATACCCAATTAATAGAAATATTTTATAAAAAAATATAAAATTTATTGATAAAATGAATTGAAATTTTATATTTAGAATATAAATATATTCTCTATATAAGCTTATGGAGAAAGTTATAAAAAAAAACCATAGAGACCTTTACGTTGAAGTTGATACAATGCAAGTTAGTCATATAGATGTAGTTCAAATAACAACGGTAAAATTAGATATGGGGCCTTTGGATAGAATTTTGGAAATAGGTTTAAGAAAAAAAGGGTTTTTGGACAGCTTATAGAAAAAAAAAATTCGAGAAGAGCTTATGAAAAAAAAATGTGGTTTTGAATAAATTAGTGTTTGGATAGTTATTTTCAGAAGTATTTTTATTATTGGTAAATTAAAAAAAATGGTATAAGTATTAAATAAGGAGAGATAAGATATAAGAGGAGAGAGGAGAGATAGTGTAAGAAAATAAAGGAGATAGGGTGTAAGAAAAAGTGGGAGAGAAGAGAAATGGTATAAAAAAAATAGGAGAGGGGGTGTAAGAAAAAGTAGGGGTAATATAGTAATTGGTTAGTTTATAAGTTATTTTACTGTTCCATAATTAGTCTGACCCATTTATCTAAAATTTTAATTCTAAACCATGGTTTAGTCCAAAAGTCCATTTGAACAAATATAATTATTTATTTTAAAATTTCTTAAAATTTAGGTTTTACCCAAACCTAGGTTTGGAAGCAATCCAAACACAATGATATGGAAAATAATTAGAAGTAGAACCCTCCTCATATAATTAAAAAATAACTTACGGGCTATTTGGTATTTAAAAAAAATTAAAAAAAAGGGTTATAAAATTTTAGATTTTAATAAAAAATATTTATAAGATAAAAAAATAGGAAAAATTAATTAAAAACTTTTAATCCCATTTCTCTATTTTTTTTGCTAAAATGTAATTCAGAAAATTTTCCCCTACTCCCATCCCCTCCAAATCCTTGTACGAAACAGCCATTCAGATATAAAATTTAATTAGTCCAAAAGTTCTACTCAATACAATATAATATTTAACAAGGAAAAGGGAAATTAATTATGATATTATTATAAAAAAAAGGAGGAAAAATATTTAGTTTTTATTTTTAACTAGAAAAAGGTATGCATTATTCAAATTTAACCGAATACAAACTTATACAATTGACCAAAATCTAGCTTAATATATATTTAATGTAGATCCGTAACTTGACCGGCACCATGAATTTTCAAAGCTAATAATTTCTCCACTCTTCTCTTCCAATACTTCGTGACATCATGGTTTAAATTTCAAAACCTTAACACTATATATACCCATTATTGATATTCCCCATCTTCACAACAAATTAAAGAAATTAATCACAACATAATGGCAGCCATGAAAAGCCTTCTTGTGTTGTCCCTCCTTCTTATGGCTTTTAGTTTCACTTTCACTCAAGCTGCCCGGTTCGAGATCACAAACAAATGCGGCTATGCAGTATGGCCAGCGTCCTTGCCACCTGGTGGCGGCCGACGGTTGAATCCTGGTAAGACATGGGCCCTTAACGTGGCACGTGGCACTACTAATGCTCGCATATGAGGTCGAACCGGCTGCAACTTTGATGGGTCAGGTCGGGGACGCTGCAATACTGGTGATTGTGGAGGTTTTCTTCAATGACAACTCTCTGGAACATCACCAACTACACTTGCAGAATTTTCTCTTAACCAACCCAATAATTTGGACTTTTATGATATCTCAATAATCGATGGTTTTAATATTCCGATGGAGTTCAGTCCAACTTCTAATGGATATAGGATTCTTCGTTGTTCAACTGATAAGTGTCCTGATGCTTACCTTTTCCCTACTGACAATACTAAAACTCATAGTTGTCGATCAGGAACTAACTATAGGATTGTCTTTTGCCCTTGAATAACTTATATTACTAGAACTATGTAATAAGATGCCATTCTCGGCATATATATATCTACCTTGTCTCACTAAGAAATAAATAAATTCTAGATCATGATTTTTATTATATATTTGAAGTTTATTCAACTGCTAGATTTTCCCACCTCCCCTTATTTTTTTGCCTTTTTTAGGGCCTGTTTGTTACGCTGAAAATCTTAAAAAGGTTAAGGAAAATATCATATTTCCCATTGTTTGATGCGTTTGATTGCAATATTTTTTAGGATAATGATTTCTGACGGCAGGTAAATTTTCTGAAGTATAAGGGAACCTCACTTTCCACCCCTTTTGGTGGAACCGATTTTCTGTAATAGGAAATTCCCAAATAACTCATCCGTCTTCTTCCTCCATGCTCTCATTTTTCATCTTCTTCATTGTTGCATCATCTTCGCGGATATTGGTAATGGCAGAAGATCAATAAATGGTGGTCGACGTTCTTGAGAATGAGACTCCCAAGGAACAACTCGAGTTCCCTAGGAGTCTCACTCTGAGGTTAGGATTGTGACTCCCAAGAACCCAGGTTACCTGGAGTTTCTCCTAAAACAATCTTTATTTTTTTAATATATATTTTATATATAATCTTATATTTATGTATTAATTAATATTAGATACTTATTATACTTTAATTAATAATGTATAATTTATACATTATTTTAATATATTAATTGTATTACCTATTTAATATTATTATTTATTAATATTTCATCTTAATTTATTAATAAATACTAATCAAGGGTAATATGGTCATTTATATTTTTTTATAATATTTACTAGATCCTATTACTGATTATTTTCATACATTTCCTACCTATTTTCCCATATTTTCAACTTACCAAATATAAATTTTCTATCAAATTATTTTTCAAAAGTTGATGATGATGTTATTTCAAAAGTTGTCATTTATAGTACTCATCCAATCATTAATATGAGAATTAATTAATTTTTTAGATATATTAAGAAAATTAAATAAACTAGTTAATTATAGATAATATAAGAGCCACTTGAGTAATATAAGTATATTAAGGGGTATATAATATAAATTCATTTTAAGGGGTTGAATTTGATTATAATTAAAGGATTTATTTGAAATCTTTAATTTATCTAAAAAAAGTCAACTAACTCTTATATTTAAGATTAGAAAAGTAGCATATTTTATTTAATGTTTTATTTGTGGTTGCTTGATTAAATTAGATAATAGCAAGAGAATAATATAAAATAAAAATATTTTATTTATCAAATTAAAACTCCAATATATTATACATAAACAATTTTTTTGAAGAATATCAAATTTTTAAAAGTTAAAACGATTACAAACGTTAAAAGCAACTCAAATAAGCATCATATAATTAACAAGTGATCAAGCGCTTGCTATAAAAATTTATTATCTTATAAATTCTTTGATTTATAAAAGAAATTATTAGTATTTAGTTTTGTTCAAGGGAAAGTGTCACGTCCCTATTTTTGGACCGTGACCGGCACAGAATATAAATACATCATATTCTGAAAGCCTAGCATTTTAAGTAAAACCTTTAAATTCTCCATAACATTTTTTCAAAATCATACAAACATTTTCTAAGGTTCATGCAGAGCATTATCCCTTCCAAAATAATACAAGTTCTTAAGAAGTAATTACATCAAAAGTAGAATTTATCAAATGAAGCTTCGGATCAACAGCAAGGCTCTTTACCGCTCAGCTGGAGAATTTGGGTCACCTGCACTATCTGAAGCTAAAATCTACTCGTGAATAACGTCCCAAAAACATGATTTAAAAGAATGCGGAAAATAATCAATACATAATCATCTTAAAAATGTATTTCTTAACACTTCATAATCTAATGCAAACCTTTTCGTAAACATTTGTATTTCAGGGGAAATAACCGTATGAACTAACTGTTTCAAATAACTCATTCAAAACAATCTTTTCAAAACCATAATCTTTCTGTAGGACTTCAACAGAACGAAAATAGACGTGGACACACAGTCCACGAGGGTAACTAACCATTCTGGTGGCTCGAAGCCACAAACTGTCGCGAGAATAAATCCCACGAAATAATTCTGGTGGCTCAAGGCCACAAACTGTCGCGAGAACGAATCCCACAAAATAATTCTGGTAGCTATGCCACAAACTGTCGAGCTCGAGTACCAAGGTGCACCAAGGACTAACAGTACTGCTGTTAGCAACCAGCGTTCTGTATTCCGTCCTAAAACGTTTTCATCATGCGTGGGGTCCTTTTCACATGTAAAGATCTCAATCGTTTCAAATATCATAATCATTGATAAAGTCACTTTGAATTTCTGTTACCCCAGCATGAACATACAAAATCAAGTTACTGTAAAAACATATGCAATTCACAGAGAAATATTTCATGAATAACATTAGTTCACTGTCAAATCTTTTTCTAAAGCTTCTTTACCCATTTTCATGCATAATCGTAATCTTTTGTAAATTAATCGAAAGAAAATCATTTCTAACGATTTAAACCACAATTTCGTAAAACTTGCTTTTCGAAATCCATATTTGAAATTCATCATTTGAAATAACAATGCATTTGAAAATGTAAATTTGTAGGGAACGTTATTCACTCACCTGCCGCGTTCCTATACCGCTACTCCTCCCACCAAACACTTGCTACAAGATTACTTCTCAACCCCCTGATATAAAAATAACATATTACATTCTGTTTAAAGTCTTTGGCCATAATAAGCATCCCTAACTTATCACTTCCACCACTAAACATTCAATTTGAAGATTCAATACCCCAGCCACTACTCCTTAACAATCACTTTAATACCTTGAACTTAACTGAATTATCTAAAAATTTCCTATATAGCTTCGGTTACCCATGAATTATTTTCAACAAGCTACAATATCAAAGACTTAATTCATGCATCCAATAATAATCCACAAACAGAAACCACAACGGGCGACAAACACATAAATCTTTTCTTTCTTCACATTGGCCAGACAACTCCCGCACCCCCAATGTGCATCGGATCCCACACACACCATAGATGCATAACAACATATATAACACTGCAGCAACCCAGCATGCATCCAAAGATTATACACATTACAACAGAAACCTTCCCAACACCGCAAGCAGTAACCAAAATTGCTAAAACAGCATCCACAGCAAAAACAGTAACAGCCACGGTTGCGGAGAAATAAAGAACAAGGGTGAGACTTACCACCCTTACCGCACCTGGGATTCACAGAAATCACGCCGCGGAACGGAGCAGGAAATAACCGAGCCTAGCTTCTCACTTCCTTCTTTCCTCTGTCAACCGCAACCGACCCCCAAAACAGGGGAGTGCCGAAGTTACAACCGAACAGAGTGAGCCCAATGCGCACGATAACGAGCCAGAAGAAAAGGAGTTTGAATGCGGATATCGGTTTAAGAAGCTTACCCACAGAACCAATCGCCGAAAAGCAACTGAAAATCGACCTCCGAGACTTGCTACAGTAGCAAAGGATTTGCTACAGTAGCACGACAATGGTGTCGGACAGAAGCTACACGGCGACGGCGCTCACCTTGAATGTGGTCCACCGGAAGGAGTGTTACCAACGTTATATCCCGAACCCAGAATCCTGCGGCACTCCTGCGCTCTTCACTCAACCTCTCACGGCCACCTCACTGCCGAAGGAAGAATGGAATTAGGAAAGGAATACCTCAATCTTAAAGGTGACCCGCAGAACCTCCGTGCCTTGTACTCTTCTCCCGCGCCGCACGCTGAGCTTCTGCCGTCCCGCACCTACCCGTGTTGCTGCCTGCCGTCTCTGCTCACAGGAATGAAAAATGAGGAAGAAAAGCAAAGGTTCGGTGAGAAATAGACAGAGGGGCAAAAGAGTAATTTCACGCGCCTGAGGAAAAATTTCACTTCCGCTTTCGCTGCGACTCGAACACTGGCCGAATGCTTTTCCCTTCGCCTCTTGAACCATTCGGCTAACGCTTCCCATACGAAATATTCCACCACAAATATACATAGAACCACTAATTAAATTCATAATCATAACATTCTTCCCCTCTTAAGAAATTCGGTCCTCCGAATTTGGAAAAATATACTCACCTTAGCTCTGAAATAATTGTGGGTATTTGATTCGCATCTCAGCCTCCAACTCCCAAGTAGCTTCTTCCTCTGAGTGGTTTCGCCATAACACCTTCACCGAAGGAATCTCCTTCGACCGCAACTTCTTTACTTGTTGATCAATAATGGCTATCGGATCTTCATCATATGACAGGTCCTCGTTCACCTGAACTTCCTGATATTTGACAACATGGGAGGGATCATACAAGTACTTTCACGACATCGATACATGAAACACCGGATGTATCCCTGATAGCTCTGGTGGTAAGGCTAATCTATAAGCTACCGCACCTACTTTATCCATAATTTCAAAGGGGCCGATAAACCTCGGATTTAACTTACCCTTTTTACCAAATCTCATAACCCCTTTCATTGGTGACACTCTTAAAAACACTTTATCTCCGGCCATGAACTCTAATTCCCTACGACGATGATCTACATAAGATTTCTGTCGACTTTGAGTCGCCAACAACCTTTGTTGAATCACCTTCACCTTTTCTTTAGCATCTTGAACCAAATAAGGCCCTAATATCATTTCGTCTCCAACTTCGAACCATCCAATTGGAGATCTACACTGCCTCCCGTACAACGCCTTAAATGGAGCCATTTGAATACTTGATTGATAACTGTTATTATAGGCAAACTCTACTAACGGTAAATGTTTGTCCCAACTTCCACCAAAATCCATGACACAGGACCTCAACATATCCTCAACTATCTGGATTGTCCTCTCCGACTGTCCATCAGATTGAGGATGAAAAGCAGTGCTAAGATTCAATCGAGTGCCCAAAGCTTTCTGAAATGATTTCCAAAATTGAGAAGTAAACTGGGGCCCTCTATCTGAAATGATAGATACTGGGACTCCGTGTAACCGCAAGATCTCCTCAATGTAAATCTCAGCGTATCTAGCCGCACTGTACGTCGTCTTCACTGGTAGAAAATGAGCAGACTTGGTTAATCTATCAACAATTACCTAAATAGAATCAAAACCTTTAGCAGTACGGGGCAATCCCACGATAAAATCCATAGTTATGTTTTCCCACTTCCATTCAGGTATCTCCAACCGTTGTAACGGTCCTGCCGGCTTCTGATGTTCTGCCTTAACTTGTTGGCACACTAAATAATGTGCAACAAAATTCGCCACATCATTCTTCATACCATGCCACCAAAACAACTGTTTCAAATCTTGGTACATCTTAGTTATACCAGGGTGGATAGTATAGGCAGAATGATGAGCTTCCTCCAGAATTAGCCTTCTCAACTCCTGAACTTGTGGCACACAAATTCTACCCTCGAACCTCAAAACACCTTCCTGATCAATCATAAATTCCAAATTACTTCTGTCTTTAACTGAATCCCTCAACTCGCACAACTTCGGGTCTGAATACTGAGCTTCCTTAATCTGATCACATAATGAGGAATGAGCTTGCAAATGAGCCAAAAACACTCCCTTATCAGCAATTTCAAATACGACTCCCTCTTGTTCAACTTTATGAATCTCTTGTACCAACGATCTTCTCTCCATCTTGATATGGGCTAAACTATTCATAGACTTTCTACTTAAAGCATTAGCCACAACGTTCGCCTTCCCCGGATGGTACAGAATCGTACAATCATAATCCTTTAACAACTCCATCCACCTTCTCTGCCTGAGATTCAAATCCTTCTGTTCAAAGATGTACTTAAGGCTTTTGTGATCTGTGAAAATCTCACAGGTTTCTCCGTACAGATAATGTCTCCAAATCTTTAAAGCAAACACCACCGCAGCCATCTCTAAATCATGAGTTGGATAATTTTGCTCATGCAACTTAAGCTTTCTAGAGGTATAGGCAATAACTCACTCATCCTGCATTAACACACAGCCCAGCCCAATCCGAGAAGCATCACAATATACTGTATACCCACCGACTCCTGAAGGTAAACTTAGCACTGGATCAGAGGTCAAAGATTCTTTTAACTTTTGAAAACTTGCCTCGCATTTCCCATCCCACACGAACTTCACATTCTTTTGGGTTAGTCTTGTCATCGGAGCTGCTATTCTTGAAAAATCCTGAACAAAACGGCGATAATATCCTGCAAGTCCTAAGAAACTCCGAATCTCAGTTACCGTAGTAGGTCGTGGCCAGCTTTTAACTGCCTCAACCTTACTAGGATCAACTTGGATGCCATCCCTCGACACCACATGCCCCAAGAAAGTGACCTCAGTTAACCAAAACTCACACTTGGAAAGTTTAGCATAGAGCTGATGTTCTCTCAATCTCTGTAACACTATCCGCAAATGATGTTCATGCTCTTCCTTACTCTTGGAATAAACCAGGAGATCATCAATGAACACGATTACAAACTTATCTAGGAATTCTCTGAATACTCGATTCATTAAATCCATAAATGCCGCAGGAGCATTTGTCAAACCAAAGGACATTACTAAGAATTCATAATGACCATAACGAGTCCTAAATGCTGTTTTTGGAATATCTTCCTTCTTAATCTTCAACTGATGATACCTTGATCGCAGGTCTACTTTTGAAAAGTACTGCGCTCCTTGTAACTGATCAAACAAATCATCGATGCGCGGCAACGGGTACTTGTTCTTTACTGTCACCTTGTTAAGCTGTCGATAATTAATGCATAATCTCATCGAGCCATCCTTCTTCTTGACAAATAACACTGGTGCACCCCAAGGAGAAGTACTAGGTCGTACGAACCCCTTATCTAGCAATTCTTGTAACTGACTTTTTAATTCCCTTAACTCAGATGGCGCCATCCTGTAGGGCGGAATAGAAATTGGCTGCGTACCAGGAATGACATCAATACTAAATTCTATCTCTCGATCTGGGGGTAACCCCGGCAATTCCTCTGGAAAGACATCAGGAAATTCCTGAACAATAGGAATTTGGTCTAAGCTGACAGTAGGCCTATCAACATCTTGGATTACCACCAAAAAATCCCTGACAACCTTTTTCCAACATTTGCTGGGCTTTTAAAGCAGAGATTAAGTTTGTTGGCTTATCTACTTCGTTTCCAAACAACACAAATGAAGTTTCATTCGGAAAGTTAAACTTTACCACTTTCAGGTGACAATCCACCGTAGCATAGCATGAAGCTAACCAATCCATGCCCAATATGACATCAAAGTCTATCATATCAAGTATCATCAAATCGACAAAACTTTCTCTACCCTCAACAGACACTTCACAAGATTTGTACACTTGTGAAACTGACAAAGATTCCCCAACAGGGGTAGCCACAGTGAAAGGACAATCAAGTCTAACTGAATTCTTATCCATCATCTTAGCAAAATATTTTGAAATATAAGAGTGTGTCGAACCAAGGTCAAACAATGCATAAGCCTTTTGAGAACATATAGAGATAATACCTGTGACCACAGCATTAGAAGCCCGAGCATCTTGCCTTGTCATTGCGTAAACCCTAGCTTGACCTTGGCCTGAAGGTTATGCTCTCTTCTTTGGAGGTCGTCCTGATGTACCTCTACCCACAGAGGCAGAAGTTGCTCCCACAGACGGAGCTGCAAAAGTAGTAGGGTGAGGAGAAGGTCTAGCTGATCCATAACTCGAGGTTGATTGAGCAAACGGACACTCTTTCTTCATGTGACCCGGCTGTCCACAACCATAGCACACCCCCAAGGTCTTCAGATAAACCCCTGAATGGTGCTTCCCACACATATTACAGGTAGGCCTGGAATAACTAGACTGACTTCCTCTAGACTGAGGTCTAGTACCTCCAAACTTCGGTCCTGAATCAGGAATGCCCACAGAAGATCTATAAGATCTGGGCGCTGGCCGCATATCCGCTGACGAGGGTTGGCCCTGAGGGCGGTTACCCTTAAATGAAGATCCTTAGAACTTTTCGCTCCCAGTCTTCTGCTTCTTAGAAACCCCTTCTTCTTCCATGTGCCTCAACTCAATTCTCAAAGCACAGTCAACCACATCATCATAAGAAGCAAAATGATTCAGCATCAGGGCCACAGCATCATGAATATGTAACGGTAATCCCTGTATAAACCTGCCGATTCTATCCCTTTCTGACAGAATTAAGGTAGATGCATACGATGAAAGTTCTGTGAATCTTCTATCATACTCAGCCATAGACATCCCAGAAGTACATTTCAGCAGAAGAAATTCTTTAACTCTAGCATCCTTCTTGCTCTAGGGAAGAAAACGCTTCAGGAAAATATCCTTAAAATCTGCCCATGACAATAATGATACTCTATCCCCCTGAAATCCTGGTACCGTCTTACTCCACACATTCACAATCCCTTCAAGTCGAAACAAGGCAAACTCCACGTATTGCACATCTGGGCATCTCAAAGCCCGACATCTCTTCTCAATTCCTTCCAGGAACTCCATGGGTTCTTCTCGAGAATCAAACCCTGAGAACTTCAGAGGATCCAACTTTATAAACTCTGATAGCCTGACTGCGATGGATTCTTCCTCTATAACCTGGGGTGTCTCTATATGAGTCTCATGCCTAGAGGATGTAGAGATCTCAGGAGACTGTGGGTGAGATGGTTCTGCCTCAGATAGAATTTCCTGAAGAGGTCTAAGGGGTCGACCTCCCTGAACCCTAGCTCCCCTACGACCCTGTCCTCAGCCTCGAGGAGGCAAATCACTTCGCTGAGCAGAGCCTTGATCCGAAGCCCTAGAGCTCCCTCTAGACTGTACTCATCTAGGCGGCATTTAACTATTCATAAAACATAGAAAATATTTAGTTTATAAATAAATACATTTCTGAAATCATAGGAAAACACCACTTTTGAATTTCTTTTAGAGATCTTCAGAGATCCCATAACTATAGTTATGCCCGGGTTCATAACGATAATTGAGACCCCACCGAAGTATCTCTGCTCTGCTTAACCATAGAAAAACCTGGCTCTGATACCAAACTGTCACGTCCCTATTTTTGGACCGTGACCGGCACAAAATATAAATACATCATATTCTGAAAGCCTAGCATTTTAAGTAAAACCTTTAAATTCTCCATAGCATTTTATCAAAATCATACAAACATTTTCTAAGGTTCATGCAGAGCATTATCCCTTCCAAAATAATACAAGTTCTTAAGAAGTAATTACATCAAAAGTAGAATTTATCAAATGAAGCTTCAGATCAACAGCAAGGCTCTTTACCGCTCAGCTGGAGAATTTGGGTCACCTGCACTATCTGAAGCCAAAATCTACTCGTGAATAACGTCCCAAAAACATGATTTAAAAGAATACAGAAAATAATCAATACATAATCATCTTAAAAATGTATTTCTTAACACTTCATAATCTAATGCAAACCTTTTCGTAAACATTTGTATTTCAGGGGAAATAACCGTATGAACTAACTGTTTCAAATAACTCATTCAAAACAATCTTTTCAAAACCATAATCTTTCTGTAGGACTTCAATAGAACAAAAACAGACGTGGACACACAGTCCACGAGGGTAACTAACCATTCTGGTGGCTCGAAGCCACTAACTGTCGCGAGAACGAATCCCACAAAATAATTCTGGTGGCTATGCCACAAACTGTCGCGAGAATAAATCCCACGAAATAATTCTGGTGGCTCAAGGCCACAAACTGTCGCGAGAACGAATCCCACGAAATAATTCTGGTGGCTATGCCACAAACTGTCGAGCTCGAGTACCAAGGTGCACCAAGGACTAACAGTACTACTGTTAGCAACCAGCGTTCTGTATTCCATCCTAAAATGTTTTCATTATGCGTGGGGTCCTTTTCACATGTAAAGATCTCAATCGTTTCAAATATCATAATCATTGATAAAGTCACTTTGAATTTCTGTTACCCCAGCATGAACATACAAAATCAAGTTACTGTAAAAACATATGCAATTCACAGAGAAATATTTCATGAATAACATCAGTTCACTGTCAAATCTTTTTCTAAAGCTTCTTTACCCATTTTCATGCATAATCGTAATCTTTTGTAAATTAATCGAAAGAAAATCATTTCTAACGATTTAAACCACAATTTCGTAAAACTTGCTTTTCGAAATCCATATTTGAAATTCATCATTTGAAATAACAATGCATTTGAAAATGTAAATTTGTAGGGAACGTTATTCACTCACCTGCCGCGTTCCTATACCGCTACTCCTCCCACCAAACACTTGCTACAAGATTACTTCTCAACCCCCTGATATAAAAATAACATATTACATTCTGTTTAAAGTCTTTGGCCATAATAAGCATCCCTAACTTATCACTTCCACCACTAAACATTCAATTTGAAGATTCAATACCCCAGCCACTACTCCTTAACAATCACTTTAATACCTTGAACTTAACTGAATTATCTAAAAATTTCCTATATAGCTTCGGTTACCCATGAATTATTTTCAACAAGCTACAATATCAAAGACTTAATTCATGCATCCAATAATAATCCACAAACAGAAACCACAACGGGCGACAAACACATAAATCTTTTCTTTCTTCACATTGGCCAGACAACTCCCGCACCCCCAATGTGCATCGGATCCCACACACACCATAGATGCATAACAACATATATAACACTGCAGCAACCCAGCATGCATCCAAAGATTATACACATTACAACAGAAACCTTCCCAACACCGCAAGCAGTAACCAAAATTGCTAAAACAGCATCCACAGCAAAAACAGTAACAGCCACGGTTGCGGAGAAATAAAGAACAAGGGTGAGACTTACCACCCTTACCGCACCTGGGATTCACAGAAATCACGCCGCGGAACGGAGCAGGAAATAACCGAGCCTAGCTTCTCACTTCCTTCTTTCCTCTGTCAACCGCAACCGACCCCCAAAACAGGGGAGTGCCGAAGTTACAACCGAACAGAGTGAGCCCAATGCGCACGATAACGAGCCAGAAGAAAAGGAGTTTGAATGCGGATATCGGTTTAAGAAGCTTACCCACAGAACCAATCGCCGAAAAGCAACTGAAAATCGACCTCCGAGACTTGCTACAGTAGCAAAGGATTTGCTACAGTAGCACGACAATGGTGTCGGACAGAAGCTACACGGCGACGGCGCTCACCTTGAATGTGGTCCACCGGAAGGAGTGTTACCAACGTTATATCCCGAACCCAGAATCCTGCGGCACTCCTGCGCTCTTCACTCAACCTCTCACGGCCACCTCACTGCCGAAGGAAGAATGGAATTAGGAAAGGAATACCTCAATCTTAAAGGTGACCCGCAGAACCTCCGTGCCTTGTACTCTTCTCCCGCGCCGCACGCTGAGCTTCGGCCGTCCCGCACCTACCCGGGTTGCTGCCTGCCGTCTCTGCTCGCAGGAATGAAAAATGAGGAAGAAAAGCAGAGGTTCGGTGAGAAATAGACAGAGGGGCAAAAGAGTAATTTCACGCACCTGAGGAAAAATTTCACTTCCGCTTTCGCTGCGACTCGAACACTGGCCGAATGCTTTTCCCTTCGCCTCTTGAACCATTCGGCTAACGCTTCCCATACGAAATATTCCACCACAAATATACATATAACCGCTAATTAAATTCATAATCATAACAGAAAGAGAGCTGTCGCCCTAAAACAAAAAATATAACTAAACTAGCAGGGTACAATATTCCTCAATTAGTGTCCAAAAATCACATAGAGACACTTCTAAAGGAGAAAAGCATAATATCTACTTTAATGTGTGTTTGGATAGGATTTTAGAAAAGGGTTTATAAAAAAAAGGGGGACATTTGGGTAGCTTTTAGAAAAGAGTTTTTAGAAAAGAGCTTATAAAAAAGTGGTTATGGATAAATACGTATTTGGATAATTATTACTAAAATGACTTTTGTAATTGAAAAATTATCAAAAAGTGTATAATTTTATTAAAAGTATGAGAGAGGAGAGATGGTGAAAAAGAGAGAGGAGAGAAGAGAGATAGTGAAAAAGATAGAAGAGAGAGGAGAGATGAGAGAAGAGAGATAGTGGAAAAGATAAATGAGAGAGGAGAGAGGAGAGAGGAGAGAGGAGAGAGAGTATAAGAAAAAGTAAGGGTAAAATAGTAATTAAGTAGTCCATAAACTCTCTTACTGTTCCAAAAGCTACTCTGACCAGTTTATCTGAAACTATAGTTTTAAAACATATTTTGATCCAGAATCCCTTTAGACAAATATGAATATTTATTTTAAAATTTCTCCAAACTAAGATTTTGCCTAAAAGGGGCTTTTAAAACTATGGTTTTGGGGAGAAACAAACAAGCCCTTAGTTTTGTTGGTACAAGCCAATATACATATATATCCTAACTGATAGTTTAGAGACTAATCTTTCCGAAGTATAGAGATTATCAAAATATATTTTGCCTCTTCCAACAAAGCATCTTTCCACATGCACAGCCTGATTGGAACATAGTATGTCATATTTAAAAAACCCAATCATCACCTAGCTATCATGTTCATAGCAACTTTGTTTCTCACTATGGGAATATCATGTAGTTGTAGCTCCCAATTCAACCTCATATTCTATTTTAGATCTAAATATGCAGAAACATTAATCTAATAAGAAGTCATTAAAAATAACAATTAACAATGGATGATATTTTTGTTGGTACAAAAAAGTTTATATGGGTTTGACATCCCCACTAAGGTTAGGGTATAGCCCCATGGTTCAAAGAGCATTTACAAGGAAATTACGATATAGTCTATTTAAAAGACTCTCACAATAGTAGCAAAAATCAAATTTATATCTTTATGAAATACAAATCCATTCCTTATCATCTTGTCTACTCACATTTGTGGACAATGGATGAATGATAGGGATAAAGGAGGTTGGAGAATGTAATAGAAGTAAAGAGAATGGGCTATTATAAGAAAACAGATAATGACAGGCTTTGAAGTAGGCCTAGAGGCAAAGACAAAGGGAAGAGAGACAAGGATTACTTTAAGATGGTTTAGATAGAGGACGATGGATTCTCGCCTCATTTTTGACCCCTCGTTTTCTTTTCCTCATCTTGTCTTGATTTTTGGATTGAAAATTGAATAGTTGAGATTTTATATTTTATAAAAATTTTATGATAATATTACATTCAAAAAATAAGTGAATAAATTTAAACGATTAAAATTTTGAAATGGATCCTTCACAACTGAAAATTTTCTTAAAAATCGAAAAATATAATGGTTATATAAAATATTAAATTTTAACCGTTTATATTTTGATCCAATAATAGAGATGGGATGAGAAGAAGAAAAATAAAGATATGAGGAGAGGATCCAAATGAGAGAAAATGGGAGGTATAATGGAGAAATAATTACATACTTTAGTAGTATCATGTCATCTGAACTCTATTTAATTAAAATATAATAACTCAACATATTTTAATCCTAATTGTTCAATGAATATCTAAAATAATTCACATTATATTTTATTTTTAAGAAAAAATAAACTTTTTAATTTAGTTCAAATGAGATATTATTTTATCAAATTAAAATATTTATTTTTCTTAAAAATAAAATAAATCATTAATTGATTTAGATCAATCATCAGTCGAATTGTTATATTTTGATTGGAGAAAGTTTAAATAATATAATACTAATAAATTATATAAGTATTTCTTAGTATAGGGGAGGTTGGGTAGAAGTAAATGTGACAATGCATTGGTGATTTAAACCATATTGTGAGCAAGAAGAGAAGTTTGGGTGTTAGGATTAGAGCAATGAAGAAGAGAAGGTTAAAAGATATACCGATAATTGAGGAGGCTAAAAGATAGAAGAACTGCGGGATAAAGAAGAGAAGTAATTGGCTCCAGAGGGCAAGGGTTAGTTGGGTCAAGGGATGGTGATAAGAACTTAACCATATCAATGTAAATACATATACATACAATCATATCAATATTCAGTTTGAAGCTATAATATAATATGTGTATCGTAATTCGCAAGGTAGAAACGCTTGTTACGAGGACAAATTGGACAAGAATTTTGCTTTATGTGCTTTTGAATTAGTGTGTGTAATGCTGTTTTTCAATATCAATAAAATTAAATAATTGTTTCTGTAGAGAATATTAATGTAAAGTGTATTTAGAAACTTGCAGTCATGTGAATATGTGGAAACTCGGCACAAAGTGGGGCCACGTGTCATGAGAGAGATGATAACACGTGGTGGATACTTGTGGGTAAATGGTGGATGTTCCTCACGTGATGTTTCGTGGGTTGCTTCTACAACTCGAGTTGTTCATGCATGACCCCATGTATCGGGTGCATAAAGTCTACAGCGTAGCGAGCCCACCTAAACCTAAGGCATTGTTTGGTTGGGGGAGTTTTGGAGGGGAGGGGAGGGGAGGAGAATTTTTTTTTGCCTTTTTCTACTCCCCTACCCCTCTCTCTCACCCCTCCAAATTTGGGATTTTTTTGGAGGGGTGAGAAATATTATGCATTATAGTGACTAAATTACCCTTGTTTATTTTTCAATTTTTCACAATTACGCTTCGGTGTAAAATATCAATCAGTAGAGATAGCAAGAATCAGAACCATCCCACCAACGTGAATGACGCTTTCAATTTTGACTCTGAACCACTTCTCATCCACACAATTCAAATGATTTCCTCGCAACTTCACTATTCTCACATCCTAGCCATCCCAAAACGGTCTCATTTCTGACGCCTTTTTCGCCTCCGCTGCTTCTGGGGATGACAATTCCCAACGGGTTGGTGAACTTTCGCCCTCTCACCTGAAGTTGTTGTTCTCAATCTGTGTCGTTTCTAGAAGTTTATTTATCTAGTTTTTTCCCTTTCTGGAAGTTGTTGTACTTATTTCCTTATGATTAAAAAAATGAATTTGGATATAAGTTGTTGAGGATTCATCGGTTGTATCCATAAAGATGCGGATTGTTGAGGATACCACCAGGGCCGTGGGGAGAATATCCTTCCTGTATTTTCTCTTGGACATAGTCGGGTTGGCCCTGGTGGTAGCCCTATGAATAGTATCTCTTCATATTCTCATTATCCTGGAACTAATGTGGATAAGATTGAAAGTGTACCTATAGATGGGTTTGAGTGCAGGCTAACTTTTCTTAGAATTGATTTGTTTTTAGCTAGTTCTCTTGATGAGTATAAAGATGATGGTTCTGATAATGTGAAAAATGATCATATAAATTGCTTAGAATAGTCTTCAAATGGAAAGCTAACACTTGGTTATAATTTGAGTAAGCAAATTGTATCATATCTTTGGATCGTGTGGCTTGACTTGAATTAGGCTATATTACAAGCGGGGTTTTGAGTAATAATTCTGGTTATTTGGTCCCATCAGGAGTAGTACTGGAAGCATGTTCATGCTGGCCAAGAAGATAAAATTGACTGCAGAATAAAATTGACTTACACCATGATCAGAACTTCCCTCAAGGGCCATTAGGAATTCAACAACAAAGGCTGCAAGCTCAAAACCAATTGCCTTTTAGCAACCAAGCAGCTCAAGCTATAGTATTTTATCAGCGGAGAAATTACTTTCTTCTGGTTTGTCCCAGGATCCTCAAATGTTAAATATGTTGCAACAGCAATATTTGATGCGGTTGCATTCTCAGGCAGCTGTTCCAATGCAGCAAGTGTCATTGCTGGATGAATTTTTCTTGTTGAAGCAACAACAGAAGCAGGAAGAGCAGCAGCAGTTAGTGAGGCGGCAGCAGCAGCAGCAACTACTTTCTCAGGTGCTGCAGGAGCATCAGTCTCAACAGCGCTATGGTGATCCTTCATATGTACAGTTGCAGGGAGGTGGAATACCAATGGGGAATTTGCATGTTGATGAGTTCGTCCAAGAGAAAATATAGTTTCCATACATTTTTCACATTTCCACAAGTTATTTAACTTTAACATGTTTTCATGTATAAAATAATTTCATTTATGCCTTCCTCTTCAATATACCACCTTCGTCAATTCAAACCAAATTAGTGCCCTATGGTCTCTGAAAATTCTAAACATTCCACTTTGTTTACTTTTGGTCAGTTTAGTTTTCATATCCAGTAAACCATTGCTTGCATATTTCTCAGAAGTTGGATGCTTTTCTTTTGGCAATATTTGATATTGTATTATTAATTCAGACCCCTGCTTGTGCTACCGTCCATCTCATGTATATGTGCTACTCAATTGCATGTTTTTTGAAAAATTGCAAATCGGGAGTGTTATGGCTTGCTTGAAATTATAAATAATATAAAAGACTCTACCGGGTTAGAAATTGCAAATCGGCAGGGTTAGAAATAATATTAATAACAATAATCATATAATAATAACAAACTGAAATGAATATTAAACCTAAAGGTGGAAAATTAATCATTTAATTTAACATGACATTCATTTCTTTATCATATTAATATTATAAACCTGAAGGTGCAAATCGTAGTGTTAGAAATAATATTAATAACAATAATCATATAATAATAACAAACTGAAATGAATATTAAACCTAAAGGTGGAAAAATAATCATTTAATTTAACATGACATTCATTTCTTTATCATATTAATGATAGATATTGTTAAAAATATTTTATATTTTTTTTTAGTTTATATATATAAATGAGGTTAAAATTTTCAAATTTATAAATAAAAAAAATAATTTTAATATAAATATTATAAATAAAAAATAAATAAGTTTAAATGAAAATATAAGGGTATATTTGTCAATTTTTATTACCTACCCTCCCATCTCCTCCTGAACCAAACAAAAATATCATCTTTCCTCCCTCACTTTTATACTTATAACCTCCCCTACTCTCCCTTAACTTAACCTAACCTACTCTCCCTTTCAATGAACCAAACATAGCCTAAAAGAAAAGCATTGGCCAGCCGGAAAATATAAAGTCAGGTTAAATATTAAACTATAAAATATAGCACATTCTTTTTTCAAATTAGGTATTGCTAGAGAGTTGCCCTATCTATTATACATCCCTTTTTTAAATTTTTTAATTTTTTCCCTAGATGCTATACTTAAAGAGAAAAATATGATAGCTATTAGAGATTAAATAATATTTTATAAATATAAGTAGTTAAATTATATCTTTTAAAATTTATAACTATAATTATTTCTTTTATTTTTTTTAGATACTTCATCCTTATCAACTCTAGAGAGATTAATTCAAAGTTGTAATTGCAAACTATTTCAAGACTTTAATTACTATCATTTTGTTACCTTATTCTTAATAGATTATGGATATTATTTAACACTTAAAAATATATGTATATAAATTACAAATTATAATTACATTACAAATTACAATTATTTCTTTTATTTTTTTTAGATACTTCATCCTTATCAACTCTAGAGAGATTAATGCAAAGTTATAATTGCAAACTATTTCAAGACTTTAATTACTATCATTTTGTTACCTTATTCTTAATAGATTATGGATATTATTTAACACTTAAAAATATATGTATATAGATTATTTTAGAAGTTCATAATTGTATATTTTTGTCACACAATATTATAGCCTACCTATACTAAGCCCGAAACGGTTATGACTTTTAATGGGTATGGTCGAGTATGGGGCTATAAAATGTAGCCCATTTTTTCTTCAGCCTAAGCATCAGGCAGAGGTCTGCCAATTCAGTCATTCAAAAATTTATTATAAACTAATATTCCAATACAAATTCTACATTGGCAAAATTTTAAATACAAAACGAGGGATTTTGCAGTTTGCTAACAAAATTAGTTAATTTTATTTAGGTCTAATTTTATCCCGAAAGTCTACATAAATGTTGAGTCTCCGAAAGTTTATGTTGAATCAATATTATCCTAAGATGTCAAAAAAGGAACAAAATCACCATTAAATAGCTAAAGTTTACTATTTAAAAGCTTACATTAATTGTTAATATTTTTAAAAACTAATGGCGAAATTGTTATTTTTTAACATTATCGGGATGATATTGTTATTGTTTTAACACTTCGAGGGTGATATTGATCCAAAAAAAATTTTGTATGCTCCCAATTTATATGCTAAAATTTCTAGGATAAAATTGGATTTTAACCTAATAAAGTATTAGTATTTAATTTTATTATTAATTTCTTAAAAATGAAAAGAGAGGAGGGGGGGGGGGAGAGAGAGAACCGCCCGACTAATCGGGGGCTGAAGTCCTTGTTTTCAACTTGACAAAGTTGCGTACGCATATATCAAGTTGTTGGAGAAGACTTCACAAGATACTAACAAAGGTATTTTGACCAAGCTTGAATAAACATTGGTTAAATGAACAAGTCTATGTTTAAAAGATAACAAGGTTTGGAAAAGAACACTTAAAAATAAGTAGTAGCTCAAGATATTAATTCAACTTATACAAGGAATACATCTTGATATTTTGAATATATTAGGATTATATCTAGATGTTCAAGATATTACAGTTTCCTAAATTTAAATAAAATATCTCCTAATTATGGCCCTTATATCAGTAAGACTAGCTCAAAGATGCCTTATGAAATGGAGTTTGTAATTTTTGTTTGCTTTTATTCATGAATTGTTATGTTCACATCGCTTGAAATAGTTCATTATGTCAATAGCGAGTTGTTTTAGTGACAGCAGCACCTGCCATATATGTTTGAAAGAAGTCTTAAACTCAAATATAATATTGACATGTTTACGTGTGTACGTTTAATATGGTATAAACTATAAAATAAATTAACAAATCTGCATTTCTTATAATTTATCAACGTTATTAATTGATGAATTAGATGTAATGCTGTGATATTTTAGTCTAAGAATTTAATAACATTTTTTTTCTTCCATGCACCCGATATTTTACATCATGAAAATCTCAATGCTTTTGTACTCTCTGAAATTCTTTGAGTATTAAATCTTTAAAAAATTATAAAAAATTAAAAACTAAACTATTTTTATTAATACAATATTAAAATCATTTATTTTATGTCAAATATAATTATAAAAAAAAACATTTAGGAGGTTGAGGATTTTTGTCGTTGGCCAAAAAAGTCAACACGTGCCGATCTGCCATGGGCATTGGAGATTTCTCATTTTGTTGCCTAGCCCATCATCCCGACGTACTTCTTTTACCATGTCATGTGCATAATAGTCATTTAGAACATAGTATTTTATGTAAAAATCCTATCCATTAATATATCCAACTAGCTTATATCTTTTATATATGTTGACCCGTGACCGCCACAATATTGTTCCGGCATGCTTATTATATATATATATATATATATATATATATATATATATATATGTTGATACTATCAAGTATTTTTTTTAATCATATTACCCACTAATCGATTACTTCAATTTTGGGGTAATGATTACCATATAAATATCTCCTTTTCTACTGAAACTCAAGACCCAAAGGTATCTAACTAGGCTTGGCACAGCTTAATCAACTCTGTGTTAGTCAATTAACTTATATTCCTTGACTATATAAGAGCTATATAAATTAAATTATTTAGATTAAAAAAATTAATTTAGTTGATTATTTATAAAAAAATGTGTATTAATTTCTCTAAAATATCATTTTTAATCATTTATATTGAAACTATTTATAATGAAAAATCTCATAATTTGTGCAATTAATAGGAATTAGTTGAAAAAATATTATAAATATGTGAGATAAAATAGATTATGACCAATATAAAACTCTTTAATTAGCTTCAATACTTGAGAGTTATAAGACTAGATGATTAATTATATGTAGACACGTACACGGCATCATCGTTTAAATTTTCAAAAGCGTAAAACCAAAGCTTATTGAACCCTATATATACCCATTGTTGTGGTCCCTCTTCTTCCCAAAGCAATCCCCACATAATAATAATATATTGTTCCTAAAATGACCTTCTTATGTGTTCACTCTCCTCTCGACTATCAGCTTCACTTTCACACAAGCTGCCGGTTTGATATCACAAATAGATGCTCCTACACCGTGTGGCCTGCCGCTTTACCCATCAGTGGTGGCCGACAATTGAATCCTGGTCAAACATGGTATCTTGACGTTCCTGTCGGCACTACTAGTGGTCGCATATGGGGTCGAACTGGCTACAACTTTGACGGGTCGGGTCGTGGCCGTTGCAACACTGGTGACTGTGGAGGTGCACTCCAATGTCAACTCTCTGGAGTACCACGAACTACGCTTGTAGAATTTTCTCTTAACCAGTTCAACAATTTGGACTTTTACGATATCTCAGTGATCGATAGTTTTAATATTCCTATAGAGTTTAGTCCAACTTCTAATAGATGTAGGAGTCTTCGATGTCCAGCTGATAGGTGTCCTGATGCTTACCTTTTCCCAGAAGACAATACTAAACCTCATAGTTGTCCATCTGGAACTAACTATAGGGTTGTCTTTTGCCCTTGAATATGTTAGCCGCTTCATGTTGTTTTTATTCCTACTTCCAAATAAAGAACCATGTAATATTTCAACATAAAAAGAAACATGTAATATCATAATAAGATGCCATATGTGTGTACTTCTCTGCTTCGTGGGAAATAAATAAATTCTCAACTCTGGTTATTATTTATTTGGATGGATCTTTATTCTTTTTGTTTTTGTTTGGAGTCTCTAATTCTCTTTCCATTTTTTTATCATTATATTTTATATAAAATGAGTGATGTTTTAATATCTTATAGGCATAAAATGATGCAGTTTTAAATTTGTAGTGTTTTTTAAAGAAAAAATATTCTAAAATTGTGCAGCTTTGTTGGCAAAAACTAATTGTGTGATTTTGATTTATTATTTTAAAAAATTGTAAAAAAAAAATAAAATTGCACCATTTCATATCCATAATATATCAAAATGTCATCCATGTAAAATCTAATTATCAAAAGAAAACGTCAAAAAAATATTTTAGAAAGCATTAGTGGACCTACACCCTTTTTTCATGGGTGCATGATTCATTGATCCCATAAAAATCACTTCTATAACATGACGCTTATTAAATTGATCTTCTTCTCTTTTTGGTAATAAAACATATTATATACGCAATCTAAAAGCAGTCAACGTATATAGATAGTAATTTATAATACAAACTATTAGTTTAACAAATAAGGAAGATCTAGATCAAAGGTCTTGATGAACAACATCATATCCCACAGGAAGTGGCTTGTGGACTTAGACAACCATCATGAAATCATCCTTATCTTCTGTAAACAATCCAGAAGCTTTAATATTTTGGCCAGAAATCATTAGAAAATGTCAATTTTAAATTTTTTTATGAGTTTTTAAAGAAAAAATATTCAAAAATTGTGCAATTTTGATTTATCATTTTGAAAGATTGAAAAACAAATTCAATACTACACCATCAATATTTTTCTTAATCATTAAGCCTAGGATTTAAGGCACAGGTTTCTCTCACAAGTCTTCTGGCATAACCGAGCGAGAATCCAACTTTGTAGCCACCTTTTCATTACAACCTCATATACCCACTTTGTTTGGATATTACTTATTATATCCTATTACCACCAGATATTTAGTTTTGAGATTCGTAGCTACCCATCCTAATATAAGTGTCTCTTCTGAGAATTGAACTATATTCAGAGAGAAAGCTAATGACACTTTACACTATAGACCAAGTCCGTGTTGGTAGCCTCATATACCCACTTATTCCTAGATTTATAGGTATACCAACAATGCAATGCAAACAAAGTTTTATCATAATAATTAAGCCTATGACTTTTGAACAAGCAGAATAAACATTCATTAAATTTCAGAACTTACCCATCGTCTGTAGGTTTAACTGGCGAAGGGGTGAGACATGCGACCATTTAGAGCGTGCTTGATCCCTAGGGAGTACTATTTTGTTGTGATTCCAGTCGCGGCACTTGGGAAGATATCATAACTCCTGGGTACCTAAGTTTACGCCTGAAGATAATAGACGGCTTACTCTACCTGATATTGGTATCACCTAGGAGAAAGAGAGACTTCGTCCTATCTTTAGATAGTAGATAAGCCTAACCTCTTTCCAAAATTTTTTGTACAAAAAACATTTAGAACTTTGCTAGCCTCAATTCTCAATGCCTAATGTCATGATACAGGGCTTTTGTGAAGTGGGCCAAAAAGGAATATGGGCTCGAGACGAAGTAAATGAGCTGAAAATAGGTTATAGGAGCGAAGGGGTACCATCAGAGGTGTGGATGAATTTGGACTCGCACTCTCTAGTGCTTCTTTTCTCTCTGATCGACCATAGTCTAAGCATCTATGGAGTTTCTCTTCTTTTACAACTTCTTCTTGATTCTATTGTAATTGGGGCTATATCCCTCTTATATGTCTTATTATAGTTGCTTTATAGTTTAACTTAATCTTGTTGAATCTTGAGATCATTACACTCACCTACACCCAAACCACGCGCATTAATTTTGCCCAATCACACAATAAAAAGAGATGCTAGACAGACTCCCTACTACTATGAGAGCAAACAGAACAAACCGCACTTGAACAACAAATCATTTTGCAAAACTACTTAAGAGAAGGAACAACATTCCTAAAGAAAGCCACAGAATAAATAATTTGACCTTGGGGGTATTTTTAATTTCTATATTTCCTTCCATACAAGGATGAAGTGGGAACATTCTGTCACAGAATAGCGCCGGTGATACGCTAATCTACAAGGGAAATGATGCTAAATTTTTTTATTAAATTCAGAATTGATTATTTAAGGATTTAACCATAGAGATGTGGTTTTTGATCAAGCTTTAAGCCACTTAAAGATACTTGAAAACCAAGCTTTGATTAGAATAGCAATTTTGGAAAATGTAAGGTTATCTATCTGCCAAACATGGTTCAAGGAGAAACTTTGAGATTTTTTAAATTTGCGTTTCAATATGAATTCCTCGTGAAAAAAAAAATAAGTGGGGAATGTTCAAGGGAATAATTTTGGAAGCTAAGAATAAAAAGGTGAGATTTTAGGACAAAGAGAGCAACAAGGAAGAGTAACCTTGAGATGTTAGTGATTTCAATGGTCATAATGGGCTACTGAACACTAAAGTAGAATTGGAAGATTGGACAAATAAGTTCTAAGTAAAGAAATCAAGAGAAGTGGAAAGTTTAAAGATAGCAAAGTTCACCTTATTATTGTATGCTTAGTTTGGTCGTTATTGTATATATATGTATCTTTCTATGGGGATTATAGGGATATATGAAATACGCTAAGATTTATATCTACCAACTACATTTCAGCACCATGAATAATATTACATGTAACAATGCAATTTCAAATCATGTAAATGGAATTAACACAAATAAGCATTTCAAATCATATTCATTATTTTATGGTATTGAATTCACTACAATTCAATGCTCCAGTAATACAAATAATATTACAAACATATGATCATCCGACTTATTATTCAATTACGTCTATAAATACTTTTTTATTGTAAAATATGATTTAATTATATAAACTCTTAATTATATTTTTTTCCTTAATGATTTAAGAATAATTATATATAACCAATGTGAGAGGACTCACCAACTATACATGGAGAAGAAAATTGGCCTTCCTGAGTTCAATAAAGCTTCACACATTTTAGAATACCTGTTTGTGTTTATGAAAAGTGCACATGGACTACATTGTAATTATTGAAGAAATATAAGAATATTTATGTGTAAATAAATATTATGAAATTATATCATAGTACCTAATTCAGAGAATATTTTAACTTAGGTAAGAGGCTTACAAGTAATTTAAGACCCCAAAGAGATAGTAAAGAGAATTGCATAAATGGAAAGTTATATTGGGATCAAAAGTATAATTTCTAAAAGTTTTAGTCTTTAAGTGTAATTATAAAAACTTTATTTGAAAATTTAGAAATGTTACACAAATTCAATCAAAATAGAAAAAATATCCAAAGTAATATTTAAGGTCTAATTAATTAGTTAGAAAGTCTCGAGAGAATTAATTATGGAATTTATTTCTAATTCTGTCATGAAATTGCTAGACTCTACCTAAAAAGCCCAAATTGATAGAGAATGATGTAACTTGGACCAGCAAGGGAGGGAACAATTTCTAGACATATTAATAAAGGGAATGATTTGTATCAAAAAAGAAAAAGGGAATGATTGTACCAAAAAATATAACTAAAGGGAACAATTTCGCTCTATTTTTATATTATTGGTACATCTAACCCGTCTCAAAAATTTGTATATCAAAAATAAAAAATAAAGTGTACTATTAACAGTGTTAGATATAGGAAAATGGCTAGTCCCTCACAATATAATGAACTAAAGTTTAGATTATACTGAGAGATATGTTTATATTTAGTATCAGACAGTATTTCAATATGATTACTTCTAATAAGAAGATATTTATCCTTAAAAAAAATATATACTACCAACATAGTATTGATTTCACACTTTAAGCCCTCAAGTTCATAACTGCATTAGCACATGTATAGTCTGGCCACACGTTATTATGTCTTAGACTTTGATATTTGTGGAGCAACCCGTGTCTCAAGTGAAGCAAGGAAGGAGAGTTTAAGCTTAAAGTGTGATCCAGGTAGCATTTTACCTATTCTAGCATTCTGACTTTTCTATAGATTCAATATCTAGAACAATCAGAATAAATTAATACTGTGATTACACTGTTAGGCTCAATCAAAAGGTAAATATATTTATTTATTGAAAAAAATGTTTAAAAATCTCTCACTATAAAATTTATTGCCCAATAACACCTAAAATTTATTTTAAACCTAGGTACAAACTATTTCTAATAGACGCAACTCTTCTTTAGTTTTATGCAATATATATTTAGCTATATGCAAATATTTTCTATTTTGTTAAAAACACATATAAAAATTAAATAAAAGTTGCAGACAACTACAACAAAATTACACTTGTTAAAAATAGGTTGCACACGTCGTTAAACAAATTTCAAATACTTTAAATAATAAATTTTATATTGGAAGATTTTATATCAATCTTCTCCTATTTTGGGGGATAAAAGAAATATTCTATTGCCAGTTTTTGGCCAGATGAAATCCATTACCATTTAAGCATCAAATGCTACAACAATAATGACAAAAGTCATCCAACACATTAAGCCAACTTATATGACTCTTACATTTGATTAATTAAAAGGCCCAAACCATGCACACACAAATCATATACTAATATTTTATCCTCAAATGTCAGGGGACAAATAAATCTATCACTAGGCAGTGCCTTTAAATATGGTTTTGTTCCTTTGCTTAAACATGATCTTGATCTTGTTTAATGATGCCACAACATTTGTCATGTTGTTACGTGTTTCTGGAACATCATTGCAACAATTCAATGCCAATTCAAGAATAGAGCATGTGGATGTCAATATATTATCAATATGTTGTTCATCTCCTTGTAATAAATTGGAATCTATGATTTCAAGTATTGCATGTGGCATTGATGTGCTTACCCAACTCCTTAAACTTATCCCTGACACAAAGATGTTTTCTATCGGTTTCTTCCTTGTAAAAACTTCTATCAATGTGATTCCATAACTGTACACATCTGCTTTTGTCGAAACAAGTCCCAAAGATCCATACTCTGCATACAATCAAGTTCTTCCTATAAAATCTACATACTAATGACTAATAAAGATGATAATCGAATCAAGAACATTTAATGTTTTGCAAACACGTGTGGCACAACCCCACAAATATGTTAATGCTAAGTTTGAGTCCAAAATCTTATCCACTTGTGGCGAGTAGCACTGGCAGTAGGGTCACAAAAATTTGTTATTGGTCTAAACTAAATTAGTTGAAGTATTCCAAAATATTTTAAAAATATAATCAAGAATATTGAATGTTTTGTGAACACCCATGTCATCTTAATTTATATGTCATACGCTGATGCTATCTGGAATTGCTGATTTGAATAATGAGTGACAACATGTGCAAGATTTTAGGAATTGAAAAAAATATTTTTTTGAAGATAAATGAAAAAGAGAGGGAAAAAAAGATAAGAAAAATAAGACACATGATTTGAAAATAATTACCAAGTGCGCAATATAACCGACCGTAGGAATTGTTTCAGTATGAGTCTTAGATTGTCCTTCATCTAAAAGTTTAGAAATTCCAAAGTCACTTACATGAGCAACCATATCATCATCCAACAATATATTACTTGTCTTTAAATCGCAATGAATTATTGGCACTAACAAGCCATTATGAAGATACTCCAAAGCAAATGCTACATCAATCATTACGTTCAACCTTTGAAGAAAATCCAAACAATAATTATGAGAATATAACCATTTTTCAAGGCTACCGTTGTGTCACGTCCTGAAATTTGGACCGTGACCGGCACGGAATATGAATAGTTTCATATTCCGAAAGCCTAAAACCTCAAATACATCGTTTAAAGTTCCCATAGCATTTTTCAAAATAAACACAATCTTTTCTAAGGTCTATGTGGAGCATTTACCTTTTTATCAAAATAACACAAGTACTTAATAAAGATTAAAATCAATCTTGTTCAAAAATAACGCTTCGGATCTGCAACGAGGCTCTTCACTGCTCCGCGGGAAGGTTAGGGTCACCTGCACTATCTGAGGCCAAATAATCTACTCGTGAATAACGTCCCAAAAACATGATTTAAAAGAATGCAGAAATAAACAATGCATAATCATATTGACAATGTATTTCATAATATTTCGTAATCTGATGCAAACCTTTCCGTAAATATTTGTATTTCAGGGGAAATAACAATATGAAATATTTGTTTCAATAAACTATTTAAAACAACCCTGTCAAAACCGTGATCTTTCTGTAGGACTTCAACATAACGAAAATAGACGTGGACACACAGTCCACGAGGGTAACTAACCATTCTGGTGGCTCGAAGCCATTAACTATCGCGAGAATGAATCCCAGGAAATAATTCTGGTGGCTAGGCCACAAACTGTCGCGAGAATGAATCCCACGAAATAATTCTGGTGGCTATGCCACAAACTGTCGCGAGATTAAATCCCACGAAATAATTCTGGTGGCTCAAGGCCACAATCTATCGAGCTCGAGTAACCAAGGTGCACCATGGACTAACAGTACTGCTGTTAGCAACCAGCGTTCTGTATTCTGTCCTAAAACGTTTCCATCATGCGTGGGGTTTATTTCACATGAAATAATCTCAATCGTTTTAATGCCATAACTATTGGTAAAGTCACTTTAACTTTCCAAAAACCCCAGCATATACATTTGAAATCAAATTACTGTGAAAACATATGAAATATTTCATGAATAACATCAGTTCAATGCAACTTTTGCCAAACTCTTTTCAAAAGCCTCTTTATCCATTTTCATACATAATCATAATTCTTTTGTAAACCAATGGAAAGAAAATCTTTTCCAACGATTTAAACCATACTTTCATAAACTTGTTTTTCAAAATTTATATTTAAAATTCCACATTTGAAATGACAATGCATTTAAAAATATAACATTTAGGGAACGTTATTCACTCACCTGCCACGCTCCAAAACCTTTACCCGTTCAGCCAATCACTTCCGATTACTTTCACTTCTCAATCCCCTGGTATCCCGAAACAAAATATCAACATTCTATTCAATGTTTCAACACACATAATCAGCCTTGAGCTAATATTTCAACTAATTACATACCATTAACCAATTGCTTCTATAATCTATACCCCATTAGAAGGCATCTTCAGTGCCCTGACTTGGCCATGATTAAATCAATTCAATCACTTAATCCTTTCTTACCATTTCCAAAACTATCACTTTGAGTATAACTCTTAACTTGAACATTCCTTCTTTGAATCTCATTTCAATTATCAACTCTATAAACCTTCAAATCAACACTTAGAACCCTTTAAACATATTTCAAATGAGATTTATAAATATAATTCTCTTATTTCATATTATGGTACCTTAAAACAATAGGTCTTAATAAATTTCAGCTCCTTAAATTTAGCCCAACTAACACTTGTCTTCATACATTAAACCACATCCATTAAACCACATCCATATCTTACATTTCTTTAGGTGAATATGTCCTCTTTAATACCTTTCAAGTCCTGTTCAATTTACGCTCAAAATTTCAGCTCATTATCACTACTTAAAACCCACCAAAAGCAATATAGATACAAACACATGCTGTCAACATAACTCCCCGTGGCAGCAGCAACGAAATACATATATAAATATATATATATATAGATTCCCTCTTTGACTCTATTAACATCCTAACTTCCAAATACATCCATTTGTATATGTACACATATCAGCAGCAGCATCCTCGCTTCCTCTCTGTTAAAGAATACATACACACCATAACAACAACCCATACTTTTAAACATCATTGATCCTTCATTCCTTACTCATTTTTCCCTTCATCCATCGTCTCATATATATATTTCCATAACAGCAGCTTATTTATATATATACATATGTATGCAGTTTCAGCGTCTTCTTCCTCTCTCTCTGTTTTTATTTTTTTTAAAGTTACATTACACACCATCATATTCTGATCTTGAATCACAGCAGCTCTGTTTATATAAACACACACACACATATATATATATAGAACAATAGCAATGGCGTCCTCAGATCTTCTTCCCTATTTTCTTTTCTTCTTTTTATTTCAACCCATAACAGCAACTAAGGTATATACGTATGTATATATGCCATCAAACAGCCCACTTACAGAAGCATAGACATCTCTGTTTTTTTTTCAAATAGCTACAGTGTACTTCAACCTTAAAATGTGCAGATCGACGGAAATAATGGCTAAAGGAGGCAGAGGGTACTTACCACACATCCCTCACGGTGGTCTTCAGTGGCCACAGATCACTGGACCTTGCAGGATACGGCGACCAGAAAGAGGAGGTTGAAGATATAGACTTGCTACAGTATCTATATGCACTTGACAACGATGAAGATTAGAAATGGCGCTCACCAACAGCACAACAACTGACAGAGGACTACCGAAACTGCTCTTTAATGGTGGCCAGCGACACTCCTTCCTCTCCAGTAGCTCACGGATGCACCTCCCTCAACCCTCACTTTGTTCTTCGCTGAAGATGGAAACTGCAAGGGATGAAATAGCTTCTGCGGTAACAGCCCTACAGCAAAGAAACTGACTGAAGCAAGATGGTGGCAGCGTCTGGTCACATGGCAACAGACTTCGCGTGGCGTGAAGCTTTCATCCTTCTATGATCTCTCATAGTCTTCCTTCCTTTGCTTCAGCTGGCACCCGAAGGAAAATGAAAAAGGGAAGTACGGTTTCAGAATAATTGGTAAGAGGGGAATTTCAATAATTTCACAGTCTTAAAAAAAATAAAATCTCTCCTTTCCAGCTGCTGGGATTCGAATAAGGCACCACAGGATTAATTACACTACCATAAACCACTCAGCTAAGCACTTCCTCATGAAATTTCACTGTAAGAAAATATATATATACGTCATCTTAAATAAATTTTATTTCTGTGACATTTTCAGGGCCATTACATTCTTCCCCTCTTAAGAAATTCGGTCCTCCGAATTTGAAAATGGGCTCATCTTAGTGCTTAAATAAATACAGGTACTTGATTTGTATCTTATTCTCTATTTCCCCTGTAACTTCTTCCTCTGAGTTATCATGCCAAAACACTTTCACTGAAGGAATCTTTTTCAATCTTAATCCCTTTCATTATCGACACTCTTAAGAACACTATTTCTCTGACCAAGAATTTCAATTTCCTACAATGACGATCCACGCAAGACTTTTATCGACTTTGAGCTGCCAACAACCTTCGCCAAAACACTTTTACCTTCTCCTCAGCATCCTGAACCAAGTCGGGTCCTAATAACTCTCTGTCTCCCACTTCAAACCGTCCAATTAGAGATCTACATTGCATTCCATACAATGCCTTAAATAGTGCCATTTGAATACTTGCTTGATAACTATTATTATAGACAGATTCCATTAACGACAAATGCTTATCCCCTTCCACCGAAATTCATGATATAAGATCTCAACATATCCTCAACTGTTTGTATTGTCATCTCTGACTGTCCATCTGGCTGAAGGTGAAAAGCAGTGCTTAGATTCAATCGAGTAACCAAATGTTTTTTTTTTTGAAATGATTCCCAAAATCGAAAAGTAAATTATGGTCCTCTATCTGAAATGATAGATACTGGGACTCCATGCAATCGCAGAATCTCCTTACTATACATCTCAACGTATCAAACTACACTGTACGCCATTTTCACTAGAAGAAAAATGAGCAGACTTAGCCAATCTATCCATAATTACCCAAATAGAGTCAAAACCTTTAACAATACAGGGCAATTCAATGATAAAATCCATAGTTATGTTTTAACATTTCCACCTAGGTATTTCCAATCGTTGTAACGATCCTACAAGCTTCTGATGTTTTGCTTTAACTTGTTGACACACCAAACAACGTGCAACAAGATCCGTCACATCATTCTTCATTCCATGCCACCCATACAACTACTTCAAATCTTGGTACATCTTAGTCATACCAGGATAGTACAATAATGAGCTTCCTCTAAAATTTGCATTCTCAAATCTTGCCCTCGAACCTCAAAACGCCCTCTTGATCAATCACAATTTATGTATTACTTCCATCTTGGATCGAATCCTACAACTTGCACAACTTCAAGTCAGAATACTGAGCTTCCTTAATCTAATCACTTAAGGAGGAACGAGTTTGCAAATGAGCTAAAATTCTCCTTTATCCGCAATTTCAAATATAACTCCTTCTTGCTTCACTTTATAAAGTTCTTGTACCAACAATCTTCTTTTAACCTTTACATGCGCCAAGCTATCCATAGACTTTCTGCTTAGAGCATCAACCTCCACGTTCGCTTTTTCCCGGATGATACATAATAAAACAATCATAATCTTGTAACAATTCTATCCACCTTCTTTGTCTGAGATTCAAATCCTTCTGTTCAAAATTACACTTGAGACTCTTGTGATCAGTGAAAATCTCACAAGTTTCACCATACAGATAATGTCTCCAAATCTTTAAGGCAAACACCACTACAGCCATTTCCAAATCGTGGGAAGCAATCACTCGCCCATTCTCCATCAACATACATCCTAACTTGATTTGAGAAAGATCACAATCCACTATATACTCTCAACTCTTGAAGGTGAGCTTAACACTGGAGCAGAAGTCAAAGATTCCTTCAACTTCTGAAAACTTTCTTTGCACTAAACATTCCACACAAACTTCACATTCTTCTTAGTTGATATTGTCATCGAAGCCGCTATTCTGGAAAAATCTTAAGTAAAACAGCGATAATATCCTGGAAGACTAAAAACTTCGAATCTCAGTGACCGTAGAAGGTCACAACCAACTTTTGACTACCTCAACCTTACTAGAATTAACCTGAATACCGTCTTTTGACACCACATGTCCAAGAAGGTGACCTCAAACAACCAAAACTCACACTTAGACAACTTAACATAAAGCTGCCGTTCTCACAACCTTTGCAACACTATCCGCAAATTATGTCCATGCTCCTCCTTATTCTTGGAATTACTGTACAACTATTAAGAACATAGCCAAAAATTCGTAATGACCATAACGAGACCTAAATGCTGTCTTTGGAACATCTTTCTTAATATTTAATTGATGGTATCCTGATCGTAAGTCAACCTTTAAAAAGTATTACGCTCCTTGCAACTGATTAAACAAATTATCGATGTGCGGCAACGGTTACTTGTTCTTTATTGTCACCTTGATAAGCTGTCGATAATCAATGCACAGTCTTAACGATCCATTATTCTTCTTGACAAATAACACTGGTACGCCCCACAAAGAAGTATTGGGTCGTACAACCTTTTATCTTGAAATTCTTGCAACTGAATCTTTAATTCCCTTAACTCTAAGGGTGTAATCCTACATGCAAAATAAAAATTGGCTACGTGCCCTGAATGATGTCAATACCACATTCTTTCTCTCGGTCTAGGGTAAACCCGACAATTCCTCCGGAAAAGCGTCAGGAAATTCTTGAACAACAAGAATTTGGTCTAAACTGACAGTAGGCCTATCAACATCTTTAACTCAGCCAAAAATGCCCAACAACCCTTAATTCTACACTTGGCCATGGTCATCAGACTTATTCCAATATATTGATATAAAATTCTAAATCAAAATCTTGCCAAATCAATTTCTAACTTTAAGTTCAAAACCCAAGGCTTTCACATTATCTATCTCAACATTCCGACATTTAACTTTGTCAGTGACCACGCTCATCAAAGGAATTCATACCATGCATCACCTTTAATCTTTTAGGTGTTCACAATGTGCTACTTCACTTCGAATATGTAATCAATAGCTATCTATCCTTAATTATTTAACCTATAATTCGGCTCTGACTACAAGGCATAATCTATCTCATAGACTTGATATATATATTTTACATAATTTTCATCTCTTTTAACTTAACAACTTAAACTTCACATAGTTTGAAATCAATCCTCAATCTCGAAATTCATAGCCTTTAACATTCTAATGTACTCCTAAAAGAACCCAAAATCATAATAACCAAAACACTAACCATTAACTTGATTTAGTCTAATCAAAGCTTCAAAATCCACTCAAAACGAGTTTAGACACCTCCTCTCAATGCCCTCAAACAAAATTTCATAGATTCCTCTCTAGAACAAAAACATATAAACTTAAGAAGATCCAACTTAATGCATTCTAATATTATCCGCTTCAATAACGATATGGGTTTTTTTTCTCTCTCACAAGTTTCATGTCTATATAACATAGAAATAATTGGGGACATTGGATTTGATAGTGTGGCTTTACATAAGATTCTTATAGAGGCTTAAGGGGTCAACTTTCACCGACACCTACCTCCCTTATGACCCTGTCCTCTCCCTCTATGGGGCAATTCTCTTTGTTGAGCAGAGCCTCAATCCGAAGTCTTATCACTTCTAGAGCTTCATTCAACTGGTGGATGTCTAGGCGTCATTTAAATATAAGCCAAAAACATAGAAATTATTCAATTTATGAGGAAAAATAGGTTTTCAAAACCATAGGAAAACAAAATACTTTTAAATTTTTTTAAAGAGATCTTCATAAATGCCTCAACTATGGTTATGCCCGGGTTCATAACGATAATTGAGACCCTACCGAAGTATCCCTGCTCCACTTAGCCATAGAAAAACAACCTGGCTCTGATACCAAACTGTCACGTCCTGAAATTTGGACCGTGACCGGCACGGAATATGAATAGTTTCATATTCCGAAAGCCTAAAACCTCAAATACATCGTTTAAAGTTCCCATAGCGTTTTTCAAAATAAACACAATCTTTTCTAAGGTCTATGTGGAGCATTTACCTTTTTATCAAAATAACACAAGTACTTAATAAAGATTAAAATCAATCTTGTTCAAAAATAACGCTTCGGATCTGCAACGAGGCTCTTCACTACTCCGCGGGAAGGTTAGGGTCACCTGCACTATCTGAGGCCAAATAATCTACTCGTGAATAACATCCCAAAAACATGATTTAAAAGAATGCAGAAATAAACAATGCATAATCATATTGACAATGTATTTCATAATATTTCGTAATCTGATGCAAACCTTTCCGTAAACATTTGTATTTCAGGGGAAATAACAATATGAAATATTTGTTTTAATAAACTATTTAAAACAACCCTTTCAAAACCGTGATCTTTCTGTAGGACTTCAACATAACGAAAATAGACGTGGACACACAATCCACGAGGGTAACTAACCATTCTGGTGGCTCGAAGCCACTAACTGTCGCGAGAATGAATCCCACGAAATAATTCTGGTGGCTAGGCCACAAACTGTCGCGAGAATGAATCCCACGAAATAATTCTGGTGGCTATGCCACAAACTGTCGCGAGATTAAATCCCACGAAATAATTCTGGTGGCTCAAGGCCACAATCTGTCGAGCTCGAGTAACCAAGGTGCACCATGGACTAACAGTACTGCTGTTAGCAACCAGCGTTCTGTATTCTGTCCTAAAACGTTTCCATCATGCGTGGGGTTTATTTCACATGAAATAATCTCAATCGTTTTAATGCCATAACTATTGGTAAAGTCACTTTAACTTTCCAAAAACCCCAGCATATACATTTGAAATCAAATTACTGTGAAAACATATGAAATATTTCATGAATAACATCAGTTCAATGCAACTTTTGCCAAACTCTTTTCAAAAGCCTCTTTATCCATTTTCATACATAATCATAATTCTTTTGTAAACCAATGGAAAGAAAATCTTTTCCAACGATTTAAACCATACTTTCATAAACTTGTTTTTCAAAATTTATATTTAAAATTCCACATTTGAAATGACAATGCATTTAAAAATATAACATTTAGGGAACGTTATTCACTCACCTGCCACGCTCCAAAACCTTTACCCGTTCAGCCAATCACTTCCGATTACTTTCACTTCTCAATCCCCTGGTATCCCGAAACAAAATATCAACATTCTATTCAATGTTTCAACACAAATAATTAGCCTTGAGCTAATATTTCAACTAATTACATACCATTAACCAATTGCTTCTATAATCTATACCCCATTAGAAGGCATCTTCAGTGCCCTGACTTGGCCATGATTAAATCAATTCAATCACTTAATCCTTTCTTACCATTTCCAAAACTATCACTTTGAGTATAACTCTTAACTTGAACATTCCTTCTTTGAATCTCATTTCAATTATCAACTCTATAAACCTTCAAATCAACACTTAGAACCCTTTAAACATATTTCAAATGAGATTTATAAATATAATTCTCTTATTTCATATTATGGTACCTTAAAACAATAGGTCTTAATAAATTTCAGCTCCTTAAATTTAGCCCAACTAACACTTGTCTTCATACATTAAACCACATCCATTAAACCACATCCATATCTTACATTTCTTTAGGTGAATATGTCCTCTTTAATACCTTTCAAGTCCTGTTCAATTTACGCTCAAAATTTCAGCTCATTATCACTACTTAAAACCCACCAAAAGCAATATAGATACAAACACATGCTGTCAACATAACTCCCCGTGGCAGCAGCAACGAAATACATATATACATATATATATATAGATTCCCTCTTTGACTCTATTAACATCCTAACTTCCAAATACATCCATTTGTATATGTACACATATCAGCAGCAGCATCCTCGCTTCCTCTCTGTTAAAGAATACATACACACCATAACAACAACCCATACTTTTAAACATCATTGATCCTTCATTCCTTACTCATTTTTCCCTTCATCCATCGTCTCATATATATATTTCCATAACAGCAGCTTATTTATATATATACATATGTATTCAGTTTCAGCGTCTTCCTCCTCTCTCTCTGTTTTTATTTTTTTTAAAGTTACATTACACACCATCATATTCTGATCTTGAATCACAGTAGCTCTGTTTATATAAACACACACACATATATATATAGAACAATAGCAATGGCGTCCTCAGATCTTCTTCCCTATTTTCTTTTCTTCTTTTTATTTCAACCCATAACAGCAACTAAGGTATATACGTATGTATATATGCCATCAAACAGCCCACTTACAGAAGCATAGACATCTCTGTTTTTTTTCAAATAGCTACAGTGTACTTCAACCTTAAAATGTGCAGATCGACAGAAATAATGGCTAAAGGAGGCAGAGGGTACTTACCACACATCCCTCACGTTGGTCTTCAGTGGCCACAGATCAATGGACCTTGCAGGATACGGCGACCAGAAAGAGGAGGTTGAAGATATAGACTTGCTACAGTATCTATATGCACTTGACAACGATGAAGATTAGAAATGGCGCTCACCAACAGCATAACAACTGACAGAGGACTACCGAAACTGCTCTTTAATGGTGGCCAGCGACACTCCTTCCTCTCCAGTAGCTCACGGATGCACCTCCCTCAACCCTCACTTTGTTCTTCGCTGAAGATGGAAACTGCAAGGGATGAAATAGCTTCTGCGGTAACAGCCCTACAGCAAAGAAACTGACTGAAGCAAGATGGTGGCAGCGTCTGGTCACACGGCAACAGACTTCGCGTGGCGTGAAGCTTTCATCCTTCTATGATCTCTCATAGTCTTCCTTCCTTTGCTTCAGCTGACACCCGAAGGAAAATGAAAAAGGGAAGTACGATTTCAGAATAATTGGTAAGAGGGGAATTTCAATAATTTCACAGTCTTAAAAAAAATAAAATCTCTCCTTTCCAGCTGCTGGGATTCGAATAAGGCACCACAGGATTAATTACACTTCCATAAACCACTCAGCTAAGCACTTCCTCATGAAATTTCACTGTAAGAAAATATATATACGTCATCTTAAATAAATTTTATTTCTGTGACATTTTCAGGGCCATTCCACATTGGGCATGAAATCCATTATCAAAGACTTGAAATCAACATTATTGGAGCAGCTAGCTATGATCTTCACCAAATTTCGATGGCGTACGTTACGCACTGTGTTACATTCTACTTCAAAGCTCTTTAATATTACTTCTGAATCAAAATTGAAGACTTTAACTGCAACCATTGTCCCATCCTGAAGCATTCCTCTGAACACAGAATCATAGCTACCGCTTCCAAGCAAGTTGCTCTCATCAAATCCATTGGTTGCTTCTAGAATTTCAAAATATGAAATCCTTCTTGGCAATCCTAAAGTTGAACCATTCCCTTCAACTTGGTCCTTACTTGAATTTTTTCTTTTGAATCGTAGCAAGATAATGCCTAAAGCAACCAAAATTATTGACGCAACTATTGCTATTATGTATTTCAACAAGATCAATTTTGTCAATGACCTTTTTCTTCTTTTATTTCTACATGGTGGGACTTTCAATCGTGATTGGTCACAAAGAGCTTCATTCATCATAAGTGACTCAAAAGTCAAATTTTTAAAAATGCCACCACTTGGGATCTCTCCTTGTAGTTTATTATAGGAGAGATTAATAAACTTAAGGTAAAGAAGTGACTCCAAAGATTTAGGGATTTCACCAGACAAATTATTTTGGGAGAGGTCCAAATTTACTAAACTTAGCAAGTTTCCAAATGATTTAGGAATATTCCCATACAATTCGTTATGTGCTAAGGAGAGAATTTGTAAATTCTGCAAGCCACCTAAAGTTGTGGGGATGTTGCCTGAAAGTTTATTTCTTGACAAATCAAGTGATATAAGAACTTTTAAGTCCCATATCCTGTACGAAAGATTTTCAACTAAATTTTTGGAAGATAAATCTACTTCCAATATATCTTTTAAGTTCCAAAAGGAAGAGGGTATCTTTGAAGTCAACATATTGGAGCTCGCATAAAGTTCTTGTAAGGATGTCATGTTTCCTATGCAAGGTGGCAATGCTCCAGAGAACTTGTTTTCATTCAAATAAAGATATGCAAGTCCTCTGATTTCACAAATCTCTTCAACAATTAAGCCGTATAGCTCATTACCAGAAAGATCTAAAGCTTGAAGAGCTTTTAAGTTGTTGATAGTTCTTGGAATTGGTCCATTCAAAACATTTGTATGCAAACTCAGTAAAATCAAATTAGTAAGATTCCCCATCTCTGGCGGTATGTTTCCTGTAACATCCCAAAACTTATAAAAATGACATATAAAATGTAATTGAGGGATATTTTGTACAATTTAAAACATGTAAAAAATAATTTAGTGTATTTTTGGTTAAATTTATAAAGGAGTTGAGGAGAAAATAATTATTTAAAAATATTTCATGTCTTAGAAAAATGTGAAAATATCATAAAATAGGTATTTTGGGATTTAGAAAATTATAAAAGATCTTATTTCAAAGGCCCAAATGACTTAAAAGCTATGTTTGGATTTTAAAGCCCTATTTTCTTGAAAAGCTCAACAAAAATAGTTAGATGTTATCGATTGTCTAGAAATTTTTAGAGAAGATATTGGAGTTATAATTCTTTATACAACATTAAGTATTAATTTCTTAAGGTTTCAGGATATATATAGAAAAACAAAAAAAAAAGGAGATGAGTATAAAATTAAGGCTGAAGGGCATGATGGTCATTCTCCTCACCACACAATCCCATTCATGTGACACTCGCACTTAAACACACCGCATCTTGCACTCTTTTTTTTTTTTTAGAAAGATGAGATACCTCTAAAATTTATTAGATATTCTCACTTAAAGTAAACAAGAAAGATCCCCACTTCAAATATATTTGCAAAAACAAAATGTTTTATAGGGCCAAAATTAGTGACCCAAAAATTTGATAATTTTTTAATTTCATAAGCTTTTCTTGTATGATTTGCTCTGTCAGCCACCATTTTCTTAGGAAGGAGATAATTTTTGTTAAGTTAAAATTATTATACAAGAATAAAGCAAAAGATCTAAGTTAATGAATTGGAGTTTGGATTTTTGAGAAAGATTATTTATGCCATTTGAATATATATATATATATATATAGATGTGTATATATATACTTATATTTGTCCAAAATGACAAACTACTTTCATAAGGGCAGTGCTTGAAAAGAAATGGGATTTTTAGGGAAGTTACTTGGGTAACAATTTTTATGCAATGGATTTGTTGAGATATCCAAAAAGTTTATCAAGGAACTAAACAAAAAAGGAAAGTAAGAGGGGGTAATTAAGAAGAAGAAGATCGAGGTAGTAATATTTTCTTTCACATCCTATAATGTTTAGCATATAAGCATTAGTTATAGTAGCTGAGATTCTTCTAGAAAGTTTGTTACCCCATACATACATCTCTTCTAAATTTGGAAGGCTATTTCTAAAATCTGATGGAAGACTACCCGAAAGAGAATTGCTTTGCAAACCCAAGAAATTCAAAGGTGGCTTTTTAAAGATAATTGACGGAATTGACTCGTTCAAATTGTGAAGTACGTACCTGTGAAAAAGTTGCCTCTCAAATGTAACAGTTGAATCATAGTCAAATTTGCAATCTGCCTTGATATGTATCCACTAAATCTATTAGAGTCTACCGCAAACAGTTGGAGCTCCTTGCATTGTATCCAATTAGATGGTAAAGCACCGGACAGTTCATTTTGTGAAAGGGACAAATATTGTATTTTGGGAAGTCCGTGACACATATATGAGGGGATGCCTCCAGACAAATTATTCCAACCCAAATCAATGTCTTGCAGCTTTGACATGTTGAAGACAATTGATGGTATATGGCCAGAAAATCCATTACCATCTAAGTATGTAGTTTGAAGATACCCAAACTATTTGGGAATATCTCCTAAAGAAAATAAAAAAGAAGAACAAAAAAGAAAAAGAAAACAGAATGTTGTTTAATAGGTTTGTTTCTCTAGTTGACAAAATAAAATGGATTTTTTTCCCACATAAGTCATTAGCTAACAAAGAATAAAATAATAATGAATTGTTATATTTTTATTGAATATAATTCAGATGATATAATATTATTAAAATTTAAATATTTCTCTTAAAGACTGACAAGATAATTATGAAAACAAAATTTATCGCACAACATAAATTCAAATAAACAAATCTTTTATTGTCAAAATAGGACAACATAACCTTGCATAATTGATATAGCAATCAAAGTTAGGACAAAAATAGTTGGATTTATTAAACATCCAAAGGTGCTCACTGCAATGCATAAAATATCTTCAAATATTGAAATCTTCCTATCTAAAGTGAAAATATATCTTTTTATAAAATTTGTTAGGCCTCCAATTTGATAAATTGAAATACCTTCTAATATATATTGCTTGGAGAAGTAACACCCGAAAATTACTACTTGCAAAAATCAAGTATTGAAGTGTTAATAGCATTCCTATATATGTTGAAGTCATTATAGCTTACGTTGATCATTTTTAACTTATCTGACAGGTGAGAAAACGAAACAAAAAAGATGACAACTAGAACGTCATAATTTGGCAAAAGAATACCTTGCAAGTTATTGTGATCAAGATACAACTCTTTAAGCATAGTCAGATTTCCAATGCCTCTTGGTATGCGTCCTGTACTAAGGGAAAGGAATATTACTAACTATTAATGCATATAGAATCATATTATGGAAACTAATAAATTTTATATCTAACATGATAACTGAATTATTCTTTCATATAATTTTCCCTTAAAACTAGCTTCTTGAACACACAAAAAGTTACTTAAATATGTCTGATATTTATTAATTCAATAAAAAAGAAAAAAGGAAAAAACTTAATTAGTCAATCTATTTGTGTCACGTCATCTAAATTTTATCCAATTAAAATATAACCGCTCAATCTATTTTAATTTTAGCAAGTTGATGACTCATTCACAACAATTTATATTTTATTTTAATTTAATTTTAAGAAAAATAAATCTTTATTTTAGTTCAGATGAGTTTTATTCTTTCAGATGAAGAGGTTTGTTTTTCTTGAATACAAAATAAAATATATTTTTTAGATGAGTCATTGGCTAACTAAGAATAAAATATGATGAACTGTTAAATTTTTATTAAATAGAATTAAGATGATATGACATTCTTAAAATATTTAAATTTTTCTTTAACTAACGTTAGATTTTACAGAGGAATTCTAGCTGGCATACTTTATTTTGTTGCAAAAGGTGAAAAAATAAAACCACACGCACATACTTTATTAAGTGAGGTGGTATTTTTTTTATTAGTTAGAGTTGTGAGGTAGCACACCCTGAGTATATGAGAATTTTTTTATTTTATATTAAAGAATTAAAATTTAAACATATTTTATTATTATTTAATTGTTAAATCATCATTTTAAATTTCTTGAGTTAATATTTTCTATTAGTAACGTTAACAGTGTTAAGTTTAAAGGATTAAAAATATACTTTAAATTTAAAGGATCAAAATAAAATTTAATGCAAACATAAATAATTATACATATATTTTACACAATGATTAAATAATCAAGAGCAATCAGTACATGCAACAACAATTTGGGCAATTGAGATTTTGTTTATTTTATAAATATATAAATTATTTCATTAAACAATATTTTATTTAAATATAAATAAAGTCTATTTATTCTATGTTTTGATGTGCAATCAAAATATATTTGCTAAGAAATTTAGATGGGAGATTCGACACGGGTGGAAATAGATACCTGTCAAATTGTTCGTTCCTAAATCAATCCTTTGCAACGCCAATATATTGAATATGCTTAATGGTATCTTGCCAGAAAATCTATTAAAACCTAAGTATATAGTTTTCAGATTTTGAAGATCCCCAAACTCATTGGGAATATCTCCTAAAATCCAAAAGAACAAGAAGAAAAAGACAGAAAAATGTTATTCATGATGAGAAAATAATAATAATAAAAAGAAGAAGATGGCAGCTAGCATATCATAATTTGGCAAAAAAATACCTTATAAGTTATTGTGATGATTACATGAAAACAAAATTTCTCGCACAAAGTATAACCTCATATAATCGATCTACTAAATAGTTATTGTAGGACAAAAGGACACGCTCTCAAATAATTGATAATCTCATATGCATCTAAAGGTGTTCACTTAAATGCATGAAATATATTCAAATATTGAAGTCTTCTGATCTAAAAGTGAAATAAAAACGTAGGTGAAACTTTGTAAACGATAACTGATTTCTTTTTTCATAAAAAAATTCAGAATTTGATAATTGGACTTTTGAAATAAATCCAATAGACATAAAAATGTAATATAAAAAATATGCTTAATTTAAGAGTTAAAATGTAGATGAATGGGAATTTTAGGATTATGCTTAATTAAAACAACTCGTGTTTTTGCCAAGCCACCATAGACTTACTTCACTCTTTTGTTCTAATTTATAATTTGATTTGAAAGAATTGAAAAACGTTGGAATGAGAAATAGCGAATAACTCAAGGCATCAAAGAGAAAAGAACAAATTTAAAAATAAATCTAATCAAAACTAACATTAGAAAAATTTATAATAGAATATGAAGGAGAAATACCTGATAAGGAATTGTAGGATAAGATAAACTGCTCAAGAGAGGATAAATTAGAAACAGTTGGAGGTATTATTCTAGAAAGGTTGTTTTTTGACATTCGTAAAATCTTCAGACGTTGAAGCCTTCCGATCTCAAATGGAATAGATCCTTTTATAAAATTAACTTTCCAATTTAAAGTCTCTAACTGTGATAAATTAGATATGCTTAAAGGAATAACACCCCCAAAATTATTATTCTCAAGAATCAAGTGTTGAAGAGAGAATAAACTTCCAATCCATGTTGAAAATCTCCATGGAATTGATTATAGCCCAAGTTGAGAACTTTCAACTTGTCTAACTGATGCAGCTCTTTTGGCAACTCACCAGAAAAATTGTTGTTATGAAGGTCAAGTTCAACTAAGAAAGACAAATTCCCAATTTGTGAGGATAAGGTGCCTTTGAGACCCATCTCACTAAGATTCAAGGTCTTTACTCTCCAATGGTTAGAATCATCACATGTAACGCCAACCCAATTGCAAATGGAAGAAGAGTTTGATGACCAATTAGCCAAGTGATTGTAAGGGTCCGTCACAGAATATTTCAAATCAAGCAGCTCAGATTCATCACTGGTTAAAGTGGTCTTACATGAAATGGGATGAACTATGAGACCAAATAATATGAACATGCAGACGCATAAATGAAAACGAATATTTGTCATGATCGATGGAATTGAAGGCTTCTAAGATTAAACGGGAACGTAAAGAAGGCTATCCTATATATATACAAGTGCACACATGGAAAAAATATTTAAACTATTATAGTTTTAATTGAAATTCAGTCATTGAATTTAAACTAACTATAACTCAATCTATAGTTTTAATTATTTTAAAATTTTGTCTTTAAATTTTATAAAATATATAATTTTATTTTCTAAAATATAAGTATTAATATTTAGGTTAAACTATAGGTATTGAATTATATCAATTCAAAATTTAGATACTAAGTAAGATTTAGTCAAAAGTAAAAAAATTTATTCACACTAAATTAAAATTTAAAGATTAAGTTACAACTAAACTAAAACTATGCATATAGATGAGAAAAGATTAAATCCCTATATAGATCCTTTAAATTGAATAAAATTGTACAATCCTTTAAGGAAGATTTTGACGCCAAGTTAGGTAAAGGCACAATTCAATAATCAATTGAATTCTGTAAATGATGGCAATAGCTGCAGAGAAGTCATAAAAGTCCTCCCCCCCTCTACTTTGGTTATGTAAGAACAACTGTATGTATATAGTCTTGGTCTTCCTTTTATCTTTCATACATGATCCACACAATAGAAAGATAAGATGTGATTCTTTTTCTATGGCTACATCAATGCGATGACAAATGTACAGAAAAAATTCATGGTTATAAACTCTCTTATATGAAAACAGCCTGGTCTTGATCCTTCCTTTCATGTTCAATTCATCCACACAACTACTTTTAGATAATATTTTTTTTTTTGGATAAGAACTTTTAGATAATATTATATATGATAATACATGCATACGAAATAATGTGTTGACCCGAAACTACAATAAACCTAATATAATGAATATATTGAAATTTGAAAAACATGTAATATAAATATAATTAAAAATTAGTTTTTTTTCTTTTTTCTTTTTTTAAAAAATCCCTATGAGAGATGATTTCAGAAAATCAGAATCTATTTTTTAACTTCGATAATTTTCTATTACTAGAGTTATTTCTATTCTCAAATCATAGAATTATTTAATTTTTTTGGTTAATTTGTATGTAAACAATTAACGTTCAATTCATTTAAATACTATAATAAAAAAAATTATATGGACTTATTTTATTTTCAAGAAAGACTTAATATTATGCTCATTTTTTACATCAAGAATAGTTGAGTTGAACCAATTAACAGGTGTTTTCGACCATTTATATACAAAGATTTAAATTGGAGTTTGTAAGAATATAAAAATATTTTTAAATGAATTATCTTTAATTTAATTTGATAATATTTGAATGTTACTTTATCAAATAGATAGTTATAGGAAAAAATATCTAAGTTGACTTAGAATGGGAAAGTGGCCATAGAAATATAAGACGAGATTATTTTTCTGTAGCTACATTAATGAGATGTGAAATGTGTACGAAATGTCTTTAATAATAAATGCTTTTCGGTAAGAATAACCTGGTCTTGGTCTTCCTTTCATCTTCATTTGGCCCACAGTTTTTTTTTTTCAAATCCCTTTATTATTTTAGTCTCTATTGTAACATTAGACGCTGATAATTTCTTATTCCATACCTTCCCCACAATTCATTTTTATTCACAAGCGACCTTCATCCCCTTCAGGCATTGGCAACCATTACGCCCTTGCCTTAGAAGAATTAGAAATGTATATTCTGATCTAGATATATTTTTATGCATTAGTTTTGCTTGTTTATTTTTGTTATTCTTGTTGTAGTTAAGCATGAGAACATGTAAACTCCTGGCTTTAGTAGTTGTCATGCCCATGTGTATTATTCAACTTAGTTTGTTTGTTTATTCAACTGTGAGGTAATATTCCCTGTAGCTTATCTTGCATGCGTAGCTAATTCTGTATTAATCTATTGAAATGATAATTTTGCTACTGAGATTCTCCTTAATGTCATTTTTTTCTCCTATGTACCATAAGTAGGAGCAAGCTTATCTAAAAAGAAAACAAGAAGCGGAGCTTGAGGAAGTTTAGTCATATTTTGTTGTTATATATATTATTATTTTGTTTTGTGGCCGATACATGTATCTGACCTCGAAATAGGAAGGGTGAGAGTGGGTACAGGTAAGGGCTAAGCTTGAATTAGGTTATGAAAAATTATTAGAGAAAAAAATAATTAAGGATCATCAATGATTTTTTTTTTATTTTTTAGCAAAATAAGTGTCTTGTTACTTTAAAACTTATCCAAAATTAAATTAAGGATCATCAATGATTTTTTTTTCAGTAAAAATAATTTTATCAACTATGCATATTTATATTATATTAGTTTTTTTTATAACGAAAACTATTGAGGTTATATAATTAAGGAAACTTTCTAGACATTTCACATCTAATAATGTGGCTATGGAAAAAATTTTATCATCTTACCTTTCTATCCTCACATTCTAAGTCAAGTCAACTCAAATTCTTAAAGTAAAGAAAGGGGCATAATAATATCGGTCCTTAGAAATAAATTCTTTTCAATACATCAATGCATGAATATAATGGTAAAAGGATATGTCAACCGCATCCATGAGAAATACATTTTATATAAAACATTTTAATGCTCCAAACTTAACATTTTACAAAAACATTATTATTATTTTATATAAAAATATAAATAAATATAAACTGTTAAAATTTGATATAGATAGTTCACATCTATAGAATATTATTATAAAGTACATTTTCTCTCCTTTTTTTATTATAATTGCGAATTGTTCATATCAAGTTTTAACACTTTAAATTTATTTATATATTTATTAAATAAAATTATAATAATAGTTTTATAAAATCTTATAATATGTTCCATCAAATGGTGGTAAAGGTAAAAGGAGTATAGAGGAGGGGAGGGGTACAGGAGAGAAGCTAAATCTGTGCTACAAACAGTAATCTAAAATTTGTTCCACTTCTTTATATCCTAAGTCAAGTCAAATAAAATATTCTTAAATTTGCTGACAGATGTGGGTTTGGAGAAAAACCATAAATGGTGGGAAATGATAACCCATCTTTTGACCACAAATATGCATAATCGTGTCTTTTATTCAACGCTAGGAAAATTAGTAGTCCTTTCTTTTTCTTCCTATCATTCTTTTTCCAATGAGTGATACATGTGTTGAATTCATTACTAGTGAAATGATAGACAAAAGACGGGTTGTCTTTTTCCACCATTCATGACTTTTTTCCGGTTCCATATTTGTGAGCAAATTATGAGAGAAATTGGAAAGTGTTGACACCAAAGAGCATGTGGGTCTGTTGGGTCACGAAAAAATTATGAGTTATTATCACCATCTTTGACTCAAGTAACCCACCATGCTCTTTGGTGCCAATACTTTCTCAATTTCTCCCAAAATTTGATCACATATATGGCACTAGTGAAAAGACATGAATGGTGGGAAATGACATCCCATCTTTTGTCCATCATTTCACTAGTAATGAATTCAACACATGTACCACTCATTAAAAGAAAGAAGATTTTTTTGGTTATAATTTTAATATGCTGCTCATTCTCTAACAAGCATTATTATTACAAAAATCGATTTTATAAATAGAGAAAAATAAGTGTCTTGTTACTTTAAAAATTATTCAATATTTAATTAAGGATCATCAATGATTTTTTCACAAAAATAATTTTATCAATTATGCACATGTATATTATATTTTTTTTTCTAACGCAAACTATTGAGGTTCTATAATTAAGGAAAACTCCCAGACATTTCGCATCTAATACAGTGGTCATAGAAAACAATTTCTCATCTTACCTTCCTATTCTCATAATCTAAGTCAAGTCAACTCAAATATTTTTAACGTAAAAAAAGGGGCACAATAATATATAGTCTTTGCTAGAAAAAAATAGTCCTTATCATTTTTTAAAAAAAAAAATCAGCCACATTTGGTCAATTATTTAAGTGAACGTTAATCATTTTACATACAAACTTTTAAAAATAAATATAAAACACTAACTTTTCACTAATTAAAAAAATAAAATATTAACTATAAAAAACAAATATTTATAATAAAGAGGTTCAAAAAAATAGAACACATATCAAAATATAATTAGAGAACCTAACATAATAGTTATAAGAAATTTAATTTAAATTATGTTCTTAGGTCTCTCTTTCAATGCATCAATGCATGAATGGTGTAAACACATGACAACCACATGCATAAAAAATAGAGAAAAATATTAATTAATTGAGAAAAATTGTTATTTAAATAAATATTAAAAATGAAGCCCATGATGCTTCAAATGAATAGCTAGTTAAGTTGTGATCCAAAGAAGATGCCAGTTTGCTCTTGATATATTTTTATATCGTTTAATTACTACATTCTGTTTTGGTTAAGCATAATTGGATTAGTAAAACTTGAACTTCCTATGGATTCAATATCTGGAACAATTAGAGTAAATTACTATTGTGATTACCCTCAATCAAAAGGTACAAATATTTATTTTTTTTAGAAAAATTATTAAAAAAATCTCCAATTATAAAATTTATTGACCAAAGGTACTTGAAATTTGTAGAATGAGCACATGCATAACCTAGTTTTAGCGGGTGATGTAACTCTTCTTTAATCTTTTGTTTTACATATAGTTAAAAATAGATTATACATGGCTGCAAACACTTATTTCTATAAACAAATTTTAAATAGCTTAAATTGTGTGTGTTTATTTTGTATTATGGCATGTAATCAACCTCCTCAAGGAAGAACAGTGACAGCAAGCACAAGCCAAGGAAAGTGCCATGCTAGATCATAGCTAAAACGCATGGCTAGTAGTAGCTATAATTTTAGAATAGAATTCATTTGTGAGCTATGGGTTTGTGTTTGTTCAGAATGTGGGCAATTGTATGAGTTACATGTCTAGAGCTTTAAAACATCTGGTAGTTTATAATTTTTAAATGTGTAAAATAAAAGATATGATTTTTCAAATTAAAGTTTAGTCAGAAATCTTGAAATTCCTGTAAAAATCCCACTACCCGTTTCGGTTTGCATAGAATTTTGGACTAAATGGGACAATAATGAACCAGGGTCTTGATTTTATTGCCAAGGGATTTCCAAAAGCTTTAAATATAGCATTGAATCACTTTAATTAAAGTTTTATATAATTATATGAATTTTTAAAATTATTCAGGAAAATTCATTATTTCATATATATAGTATCCAAGTTTTTAGAAAAGCTTTTAATTATTTGACCTTGGGTATTAATTGGGTCACAAGTAGTTCTTAAACGGTTAAACAACTCTGATAAGTGACCTTAAAATAACTTGTGATATAATTAAAGTTTGAATTTGGGTTTGAAGAGGTATATTTAGTACCCAACTATATCTAATAGAAGAATATTTCTGTGTAAAAAATAAAAATAAATAAAGATTGAACGTAGATTCAAATTAAATGACAAGTTGTAAATCAATGACCATGCATGATGCCTCTAGTAATACAAAAAGATACTTGATCATTCGTAGTTATTTCCATAGCTTTAATTAACTTCCTAAACTATTGTTTCGCTTCCATCAAGTGGTACCTTGGAACACGCTTTATCTCTATATCAATTCATTAATATTACATCTAGGACTGAGTTTAGGAGAATTTTGTGGAATTCATTGTATATCGATGCTGCTATGCCCAACTCCATATTACTCCAACATCCGTTTGATTCAACAAAAACCAGCACCCATTTAGTCAATTCTTTCTTGTTTGGGAATTAAAAAGGATGATATTAACGGTATGAAATTATAAGTGAGATCAAACATATAATATCTACGTACTAATAAACAACTTCTATGTTATTAAGTTATAAGGCGTTGATACACATAGTCAATTTTAATTCATATTCCTTTCTCTAAGTACAAGCTAGAGCCAACTAACTGAATATAACCTAATATCCTTATAAGAGATATTTTCTCTGTCTAATATTATAAAATTCTTTTAATCGAATTGCGAAAAACAGTCAAAATTATTTAGAAGTAATCAATATTTAGAAAATAATTTCTTTTTTTTAAATATGTCCTAACATATAGTGATTAAATTTGAATAATAACATGAGCTTACTTGTTATTGGAATATGTCGAAATCTTTATAATCTACTCTCTCTATCTCCACACATGTCGCTGACTCGGTTGAGATTGAGGTAATAATTGGGTTCGTCAATGATATTATCTTCCCACATATGTAATTCAAACCTACCCTTCTCTTATTCTTTTGTCTCAAAACTTCTATTATGGGGTCATAAGACTATAGATGTAGATTTTCGGTACAATTTCGATCACCTCTGACTATCATACTATCTCTTTAGGGTTTTGGGCCTCTAAATGTTCTTCTTTCAATCCTTTTAAGGCCCTTTATAATGGGCCAAACTCTCAAATGTTTTCTTTTTTCTTTGTTTTTCATTAGATTCAATATAAAATGCACAACATTTTAATATCTTATGATTTGAATTTATGATTTTTCAAAGAAAATAAATAAAAGATTCTCACTTATCATATCTGAACTTTAATTCATTTATATCAACTTACTCTTCATTTGATGGTATGCGCAAAATCTTTTCTCACTTTTCATTGTTTGATTGAGCAAACAACTCAAGTTTTTCTGGTGTCATTACTTGGGAATCAAAGCAATGGGTGAACAAAAGTAAAAATCCCTTTCTTGTCATTGTCTTTGTTTGTTTGTTTTCTTTTATTGTGTTTTGTAGGTTCTAATTAAGGTAATTACATGCCCATGCACTCACGATGTAGGCAAACAATACAATTACTCAACTTGCAAATCACAGCTGAACCATCAAAGGCTTTTTTAGTAGAACTATGAAAAAAAACTCAGCCCAAAATCGTAGTTTCAGGTACATAACTTCAAAATCAAGCTGGTGATAATCGTAAGTGACATTGGCGAAAAGAGATGGTGATAGTTCTCTCAAGTTCTTTGTGCATCCCTCACAAGAGGAAGATGATTTACTATTTTGAAGCTCTAAGAAAGTGAAGAATGATGGAAACAAAGCTGGAAATTAGAATGTACTGGGTCACTGGCCAATGTTAGACTCAAAAGGGCCAGATTATGTCACTGGTGGACCTTCATTTGCGGATAAACTAAAGGGGTGGATAGGAAAAGTGAGAAAGCTAAAGATGAGATGGGTACAGATGAAGGGATGGAATCAGATGATATTTCTGAATCCCCAAATCAAAGCCAGCTAGAAGAGGATGAGCCTATATGCAATACCACTGAAGATCCCTCGAGGATTTTTCATACCTTCTTATTTTCGGAAGATGAAGAAAAGTTTTATAGAGCATGGCTCAAGGCAGTGATTGTCAAGCTATTTGATACAAGTATTAGTTATAAAGCTTTGCAATCTAAACTATAATATATGTGGGGGAAAAAAGGCACCTTCGTAGACACTGTTCTAGGTCAAACAACTACAAATTTACAGTGGTTCATCGTCATACCGTTACAAAGTAACAATTTACAACAATTGCCCCTAACCGCTATAAATGAATCGCTGCAACTTTCACTTTTTTATGTAGTAAAGATATATGGAAATGGAAGGGCGCTGAATGTATTCGGGTGTTCATGTGGATAGCATTCTATAATCGTTTAGCAACTAATGTTTGGAGAAGCAAATGGGCTTCAACTAGTACTTTATGTCAATATTGCAGAGAGGACACATGGGATATTCTACATATTCTTCAGGATTACAGTTATGCTAGATAGCTTTAGCTGTGGTTAATCAATCCCATATATTATTTCCCTTTCTTTAGAACTCCTTTATGAGACTGGTTTGCTTTAAATCTCAAAAGAGAGTTGGTATCAGATGGTCTTAGTAATTATGGATTAATTTGGGGAGTTTCAATTTAGATTTTATGGAAGTGGAGGAATCAAGCTACTTTTGACACGTGCTTGTTCAAATCATTGAATCCTTACTCGATCATTATGCACACATTGAGAAGTTTTATACACAAGTTGAAGATGATTATGGAGTTAATGAGGTCAATGTGCTAAATTCATCAAATTGGCAATCACCCCATGTAGGATGGTTCAAACTAAATGTTGATAGAGCTCTTTCTACAACCCATAGTAAGGTGGGGTGTTGAGGTATTATTAGAGATCATACAGGCACCTGGGTTGTGGGTTTTACAAGTAAATTGGGCACATGTAGTGTAATTGAAGTAGATCAATGGGCAATATATAAAGGGCTTAAATTGGCTTTGGATTTATGATTTCAAAAGCTTATTATTGAATATAATTCTAAGAATGTTATTGATACGTTATCCAATCTCAATATTGATAGATGTAGTTTGCTACTTATACATAGACTCTTATAGTTATCTTTGGACATTAAACTCCAACATACCCCTAGAGGTCAAAATATACTTGCATATGCTCTGGAAAAAAATAGGTTGATGTCCACGGGATTATTATATTCATGCCTACACATTTAGAGTCTATTGTTCATACTAAGTGTTTGGGATTTAATCCCCTTCTAAATTAGTTTTAGTTATTTTGGGCGCATAGCCCTCACTTGTACAAAAAAAATAAAAAGCTGTTGATAATCTTAGTTTGCTCTTGATACATTTTTATCTCATTAAATTGTCATATTGTGTTGGGATTAAATTTAATTGAATTAGTGAAATTCAACATTTCTATGGACTCAATATGTAGAACAATCATAGTGAATTACTATTGTGATTACTATTATTAGGCTCAATCAAAACGTAAAAATATTTAGTTTTTAGAAAAATTGCTAAAAAATCTTTCATTACAAAATGTATTATCCAAAAGTACTTAACATTTGCTTTGAAGCTAGGTACAACCTATTTTTAGCAGGTGCAAATTTTCTTCAATTGTGTATAACATATCCTTTAACCATGTGCAAATATTTTTCATTTTACACATAATTAAAGAAATGTTATGCACAACTGTAGAAGAGTTACATCTATTAAAAATAGGTTGCTCTAGTACTCACACAAATTTAAAATACTTTTTAAGCAATAAATTTTATAATAGAAGATCTTGTTTAGCAATCTTCTATTTTTTGGGGGTAAAAGAAATGTTCTATTGCTATTTTATTGCCGGATGAAATCTATTACCATTAAAGTATGAAATACTACAACAATGATAACAAAAGGCATCCAACACATTAAGCTTAATTATATGACTTTTACATTTGATTTGATCAAAAGGCCCAAACCATGCAACACCCAAATCATATTATAACTAATATTTTGTCCTTAAAAGTCTAGGGAGAAAATAAAATTATATATCATTCGGCAATGCGTCCAAATATGGTTTTATTCCTTTGCTTAAACATGATGTTGATCTTTTTTAATTATGCTATAACATCTGTCATATTGTTATGCATTTCTTGAACATCATTGCAACAATTCAATACCAACTCAAGAATAGAGAATGCCCATGTCAATATATTACCAATATGTTGTTCATCTCTTTACAATAAATTGGAATCTATGATTTGAATTATTCACTACCAAAAAATATACTTTTGGCGATGACTTTTCAGCGGCGACAAAAAATGTTGTCGCTAAAAGTTGATTTTCAGCGGCGACTATAATTGTCACCGCTGAAGGTAAGACTTTTAGCGGCGACTATGATTGTCAGTGCTGAAGGTAAGAGTTTTAGCGACGACTAGAATTTATCGCCGCTGAACGTCAATGATTAAAAAATTTTAGCTAAAAGTCTTACCTTCAGCGGCGACAAAATAAGTCACCGCTAAAAGTCTTACCTTCAGCGGCGACAATTTTTTGTCGCCGCAGAAAGTATGTTTCAGCGACAACTTTTTTCACCTTCAGCGGTGTCAAAAGTCTTCCTATATTTTTTTACCCTTTTATAAGTTTTAAACAACTATTTAATATGTATAATTAAATTATTGAATGATGTCATGTTTAAATAATAAATAAAAAAATAATAATGAGAGATTATACAGATAATAATGTGATGTCTTTGAAAGAATGAGATGAAGCAAGAGTGTGTGCATAAGAGAGATATTATGAATGTGTATCAATGAGTATGAGAGTTAATATATGTGGTTAGAAATAATGTAGGGGAGAAGATAGAGAGAGAGAGAGGTGTGTGTGAGAGAGAGATAAGGAGAAAGAAAAGATATAAAATATATACATATATACATTCTTAGTTACTGTTACATATGATCTCTGTTACTGTATTTTAGGAAAGAATAATTATTAAGAATATTTTGGAGTTAAGAAAAATAAAGGGAAAAAATCATAAAATGAGTATTTTGAAGGTTTAGAAAATTATGAAAGAGTTTATGTTATGGTCTAAAAAAATTTAATAGATAAAAATTAATTTAAAAAAGGTTATTATATATTTGATGCAGAAAATTCCAATGTGTACAGGTTAGTTGAATGGTTAAGCAGAGGGAGTTGTACTTTGAGGTGCTGAGTTCGAACCCTGAGAGCTGCAATAAGGGATTTTTTTTTCTTTCTCTGTGAAATGACCCCTCCCCTTTTTCTCTGCTGAACCGTACCCCCTTTCTCCATTTTTCTCTGAAATTAGCAGCAGCACAGACGCGAAGAGCCAGCGAGAGCAGTAGCAATGCTTCACGCGATAGGAAATCGATGCCGTGCTCCCCCAATTTCTCCTGTCGTGTCGTCGCCATTGGAATTGCCCCATTTTCTAAAGGTACCGCTTTCCAATAAGCGAGAAGGGAATTCGGGGTTGCATCGCAGGAGGTAAGAGTGCTTGGCGATTGACGTTGCTGAAACTCTCTGCTGTTGGGTTCACCTATCTTCATCGCCGTTGTGTTGTGCAGACTCGCCATTGCTGCTGTTGTTTTTCTTCGAGAGGAGGAGGCCATTGTCGCAAAGGTTCAAAGGTTTGCTTCTTCACTGTTAACTGGTTCTGCTGTGTGGGGGGCTCCGAGATGAAATCACTTAGTGATTAAGTAATAATGCTTAAGAATTTGAAATCTAGTTTTCAGTTGGAAATGTGTTTGGTGCAAGTCGTGCTCTGTTGCAGTTTAAACTGGCTGAGATAGGAGTTCAATCTGTTTGAATCTTAAGCCATGGTGTTTTGAAATTCTTTGATGGTGAATGCTTGGGGTGTTTGACTCTGTATGTTACTGATCAGGACAGAACATGGGTCGTGGGTGTTGATCGTATCTCTCTGTGTGCTCTATTTTTTTTAATGGTGAATGTGCGTGTATGTATATTATGCTGTGAATGTGGGTGCTGTGATGTTGTGCTTGGGAAGTCTACTATGCTGTGAATGTGGGTGCTGAGATGTTGTGCCTGGGCAGTCTGTGTGAGTGTGAGTGCCGTAGAGAATGCATATTGCTGTTGTGATGGATTTTCAATTTCTGTGGTATTACTTGGGTCAGTGTTGATATGATATTGGGAAAGGGTTAAGGACTAAGTGAGGGTGCTCCTCAGTGACATGGTTATGCTGTTATCTTTGTTAGTATCTGACAGTATCTTCATATAAAATCTTATTGTTGGGTGGTTGTATGTGGGGAAATGTCACAGGAAGAAAGAAGAAAAGATAAGGAATGTTATTGTTTTGGCACACGTGTATATGCATGTATATGATCCCGCTGTAGGTAAACATGCGTGTTATAGCTTGCTGTGTTTGTAAGCAAGTGAATGGGGAGTTATGGTTTCCAAACTTTTGAAACTGGAAATATTTCCAAACTTAAAAAGAGTAAATATACTTAATGATGTAAGAGATCATAGTTAGAGGTTGTTGCATGTGTTATTCTGTTCTGGGTTGTGATTTTTCTGCTGTTCTGGTTGTGAAGCTGAAAATATATATATATATATAAATGCTGTTATGGTACTGCTATATGGTTTTTATGTAGTAGGGATATAACATTGTTAGGTAGATGAAGAGATTACTGTCATGTAGATGAAGCTTATACATATTCGTATACATATTGGAGCCAAATATGTACATATGATAGCATTACTGTCAAGAGATTAATGTCATGTAGATGAAGCTTAAAAGCTTTTTGATGAAATGCATGTCCAAAATATCATTTCATGGATAGCATATGCGTATACGTATATACATATATGAAAGTAAATTGTTTGAATTAATTGTGAATGCATATTTCATGGGTAGAAATAAAAGAAGCTTAAGTTAATAAATGTTCTATTTTCATAAATGAAAATATTTAGGATACATAGAATTATAAAAGTATGTTATAATAATTATTATAATTGGATTTTGGGTATTAATGATTTATTTTCAAAACAATTTAGGAAAGTAAGGAGAAAGTATTATTCCAGAGATGCCATTGCCATTGGAACTGCAAAAGGATTGCGCTTGCTCCATGGTACGATTCTGTTATCTTTTTCGGTAATTTGTTATTCTATTTTCATCCACTTCTCCAGAAGAATAGATTATCTAGTGTGACAAGATCTCAACAGAAGATTTATTGATTTCAACTTATGATGTCCTCTAATTGTGTCGAGACTCATCTCATCTCCTGATATATGTTGACAAATGCTGCAATCATTAAAAGTCAAATATCGATTCTTCTAGTTATGAATATATGTTCTAAATAAATCTATTTCTTAACAATAATAATAACAATAATTTGACAATAAATTTTGAATGATGTTGAAGATGCTGCAAAAAAATGTTGAAGAAAATGAAGCTGATGAGGAGGAGGAGGAGGAAGAGGAAGCAAAATAGTCTGAAGAAGCTGAACCAGCAGACAACTAAGATGTAGTCAGAGTAAAGGACAATAAAGTTTAAGTTAAAAAAGCCTTTTCAAATGATTGGAGTTCAATTGTTGAAAGATTCTAATCAATATTTTTATTTTATTTTTAAATTTATCTTAGTAAATGATGTATTATCATATTTTAAAGGATTATGTGAATTATTCATTAATATTATTAAATTTTAGTTTATTTAGTTATTTATTATTTTATTTATATATTTATAAGCTTATTATAGGTTTTTATTTAAAAATTTAAGAAAAAAATTAAAAAAAATTATTGATTTTTAGCGGCGACAATTCCACATTAGGCAGTGACAATTATGTCACCGCAGATTCCACTTTCAGCGGCGACAACCTAATGTCGCCGCTGATTGTTGACTTTCAGCGGTGACATATTGTTGACTTTCAGCGGCAACTTTTAATTGTCGCCGCTAATACTTATAGGCGACAGTCTCATAGGCAGCGATTTAGTGGCGACAAAAAGTCGTCGCTAAAGGCTTTTAGCAGCGACTTTTGTTCTTTCAGTGGCGACTTTTGTCGCCGCTGAAAGTCAATTTTTTTGTAGTATTGTATGTGACACTAATATGCTTAACCAACTCTTTAAACTTATCCCTGACACAAACATGTCTTCTACTAGTTTCTTCCTTATGAAAACTTCTATTAGTGTAATTCTATAACAGTACACAACTATTTTTGTTGAAACAACTCCAGAAAATCCATACTCTACATATAATCAACTTAAGTTGCTAAAATCAAGTTCATACTTGGTGTAAAATCTACATACTTATAGTTAGAGGTTATCGTTCCTATAAACATTTAAAAAAAATTATTTTATGAGTCAGAGAAGCTATTGGAGAAAGAAAATACTCATATAATGTGAAGGATTAATGTCTATGATGTCACGTCCCAAACTTTGGACCGTGACCGGCACGGAATATGAATAATTTCATATTCCGAAAGCCTAAAACCTCAAATACAACGTTTAAAGTTTCCATAACGTTTTTGAACATAAATAAAATCTTTTCTAAGGTCTATGTGGAGCATTTACATTTTCATCAAAATAACACAAGTACTTAATAAAGATTAAAAATCAATCTTGTTCAAAAACAACGCTTCGGATCTGCGATGAGACTCTTCACTGCTCAGCGGGAGAATTAGGGTCACCTGCACTATCTGAGGCCAAATAATCTACTCGTGAATAACGTCCAAAAAAACATAATTTAAAAGAATGCGTAAATCAACAATGCATAATCATACTGAAAAATGTATTTCATAATATTTCGTAATTTGATGCAAACCTTTCCGTAAATATCTGTATTTCAAGGAAAACAACAATATGATATAACTACTTCAAATAAATCGTTTAAAATAACCATTTCAAATCAATCGAATTCTTTTAAAACCATAACCTTTCTGTAAGATTTCAACAGAATGAAAACAGATGTGGACACACAGTCCACGAGGGTAAATAACCAATCTAGCGGCTCAAGGCCACTAGCCGTCGCGAGTACGAGACTCACGTAATAATCTGGTGGCTTGAGGCCACAATCTGTCGCGAGTATGAGACCCACGTATATCCGTCGTGAGTACGAGACCCACGTATATCCGTCGCGAGTATGAGACCCACGTATATCCGTCGCGAGTACGAGACCCACGTATATCCGTCGCGAGTACGAGACCCATGTATATCCGTCGCGAGTATGAGACCCACGTATATCCGTCGCGAGTATGAGACCCACGTATATCCGTCGCGAGTATGAGACCCACGTATATCCGTCGCGAGTACGAGACCCACGTATATCCGTCGAGCTCGAGTAACCAAGGTGCACCAAGGGCTAACAGTACTACTGCTAGCAACCAGCGTTCTGTATCCATCCTTTCTAAAACATTTCCATCATGCATGGGGTTTATTTCACATGTATTGATTTCAATCGTTTCAATGCCATAATCATCGGTAAAAACCACTTTGAATTTCAAAAACCTCAGCATGTACATTTAAAATCAAGTTACTATGTAAACATGAAATTCGCATAGGATTATGTGTCATGAAGAACATCAGTTCAATGCAACTTTTATCAAACTCTTTTCAAAAGCTCATTCATTCATTTTCATACATAATCATAATTCCTTTGTAAACCAATCGAAAGAAAATCATTTCTAACGATTTAAACCGTACTTTCGTAAAATTTGCTTTTCGAAATCCATATGTGAAATTCATCATTTGAAATGATAATGCATTTGAAAATGTAAAGTTTTAGGGAACGTTATTCACTCACCTGCTATTCCTCCAAATATATCATGACTTACTCTTATCTAGTCACTCCCCAAATACATATCATTCCTCCTTCATCTGCCTTTGATTTACATTCCTAATGTTCCAAAACAAAAATGTTATTACTCTAACTTTATGTAAAATATACATAATATCTTATTTATTATAGTTATTAACTCTTTGATTATATACGTCATCCACCTTTCAATTTGTCTTATAGCAAAGCCATTTCCATCACTTTCATTGAATAAAAATCAAATTTTACAGTATAAGAGTGTATCAACTTAATTCATACCTACTATCTTTAGATTAATGTCTTAATATTCTAACTAAATTTTATGTTCTCTAAATTATTTATCAATGATTTCTATCTTCTTAATAAACACAACCAGCAAAAATAATACAATACTGCAATACATATGCATATATATATATATATATCATAATAACCAATGTTTGCACTTTTAACTTCAACATGTCAACTTCAAAATATTATTCCAGCATATACTCAAACACACACAATCAACTCACATTTAGCAGTAGGTTCTTCTTCTTCTTCTTTTTCAAAATAGAACTACCAAGCAATACTTATTTTCAGTTTCAAAACCAGAATAGCAGCGTCTTGCTCCCTCTGAATATCAATTTTAAATAGTACACCTAACAATGTTATATCCCTACTACATAAAAACCATACAGTAGTACCATAACAGCATTTATATATATATTTCAGCTTCACAACCAGAACAGTAGCAAAATCACAACCAAGAACAGAATAACACATGCAACAACCTCTAACTATGATCTCTTACATCATTAAGTATATTTGCTCTTTTTAAGTTTGGAAAATTTTCCAGCTTCAAAAGTTTGGAACCCATAACTCCCCATTCACTTGCATACAAACACAGCAAGATATAACACATGTTTACCTGCAGCAGCATCATATACATACATATACACGTGTGCCAAAACACTAAAATTCCTTATATTTTCTTCTTTCTTCCTGTAACATTTCCCCACATACAACCACCCAACAGTAAGCTTTTATATGTAGATATTGTATGATACTAACATACTAACAAAGACAACAGCACAACAATGTCACTGAGGAGCACCCACACTTAGTCCTCTGTTCCACACACACACATACACATAAGTATAGCACAACATACGCATATATAGATATACTATCCAGAACCCTTTCCTCACGGCTTCAAACACCCACATTCAATAGAAAGACTCACACCCTGAAGCCTTCACAGCACACACCACACGAAACCTCCAGTTCAATGAATTACTCGCAGCTGAACCCCATATTCATCAGAATACATATATAGATATACCCTTTTTCAGTTTGATATACTTACATCTTATTTCTAAAACCATGAAATCACATACACCGAGACAACAAGTTCCAATTCTTATCGGCCATATCACATAATAGGGAAGGAAATAGAATTTACCACACAGAACAGTTCACCCAATTTCAGTAATATTCATGGCTCAATAATAAAACAAACTCAGCAGAGCAACCCAACAATTTGATTCCCTAACCCCACCCATCGCGGAGGTACAACAGAAAGGGAAGAAGCAAACCTCAAAACCACTGACAAAAGCTTTTTCCTAACGGCTTGGTAACTGAGCAACGTTGCGATGGATGTAAGTAGACTCGGGGTACTGTAGTCGCTAGATCATGCAAACGGAAAGGAACAAACAGAAATTCAAGGATTTTCTACAGTACTCAATTATTGAAATGAGATAGCAGCGATAGCAGCATCACAGCACGGCGGTAACGACTGACCTTGGCAGTGACTCACGATGCGTTGACCCTCTTCTCTCCCTTTTTCCCCATCGTTCGTGACGCCTCGCTCGAATCCCCTCCCCACAGGCACCATTTATCAGAAGGACGCAGTTGCCGTATGATGTGATGACTCTAACCGCGGTGACCAGTAGAGTGAGTTGACAGAACACTGGAGGGGAAGACTGCATGACAACAGTAGCGTGAAGACTATCATCTTGCTCCCGCCGCTCCCCGCCTGTCTCGCCGCTGAACTTAGAAATCTGAAGGAATTAGGGTACGACATGCAGAAAAGGAAAGGGAGGGCAAAAACGGAAATTTCATGCATCCAAAAACAAAAATAAACACCCTCACCATGCAGTAGCCAGGAATCGAATATAGGACATCAAAGCTAACTTTCGCACTTTTAGCCACTCAACTGTCAATAGCCTTTGAAAAAAAACTGCAAGATCTAATATATTTATTTGTTGAATAAATTTTATCTACTAAAATTTTAAGGCCATAACATATGAATTTCTCAATATTTCAGTATATATATAAAAAACAAAAAAGAAAGGAGATTGGTATAAAATTAAGGCTGAAGGGCATGATTCTCATTCTCCTCATCACACACTCTAATTCACGTGACCCTCCCACTTAAACACACTGCCTTACTCTAATTTTCATCATCGTCATTTCATCGTCTTCACAGAGTGAGAGGGAGAGTGAACGAACTCTGCAAGGGAGGGCAAGAGGTGTGTCACCGAAGGGAGAAGGAGGAGGAACTACCAGAGATTGCATGCAACTGTATTTTCTGACCAAGGCGAGTCTTCTAACTCCTTCTCCACCTTTAGTTTTTTCATATCTCTATCATTTAGGTGTGTTTGGGCCAATTAAAATCGAAGATTGTGGAAGAAAATGTGCGATTCAGTGAAGATAAGTAAAATTTTAAGCTTTTTGACAATAAATCCATCATAAATCATGAGTTTTGGCTGTTGCATGTGTGTTCTCTATTACGGGTATGATTTTCAAACAGAGCTTGTGGTTCTAGATTGTGTAATTTTGTGTTCTCTAAAATGAAAGCAAAAGGGACTAGAAAATAGTTAGATTGATGCATTATACTGATTTAATGTGTTTGGTGTGCTTTGGGTTGTGATTTCAAAAAAAGGGCTTGTTGTTTTGGAATGTGACTTTGGATTCTCTAAAATCAAGGCTAAAGGAACTAGAAATTTTCCTAATGATGTATCAATCAGTGTTTTCTGGAAGAATAGTTATGTTGTGGTCAAAAAAATTGAAGCTTGATGGTATAGAAATTTGATTTTGAACCCAAGCTATCTGTTTATAAAAGCATATTGTTAAATTCCTTAATGGGATATAAATTTCTACAAATAAATGGATTTGAGCATGTGGCGTGATGGATTGAAATTTGAAACTGGGACAATTTCATTAGAGTTTTTAGATGTAATGAATATATGATAGGCATGCATATGTGTTTGTCTTTGACGCTTTGGTATGCTGAAATTGTCTTGCGTTGTTAAGGGAGAATTTTTGAAATTCAAAAACTGATAAGAGCTCACGGTTTTGATGCTCTAGGGTGAAGAATTATAAACTTAAATTACATAAACTTTTCTTGTATGATTTGCTCTGTCAGCCACCATTTTCTTAGGAAAGAGATCATTTTTGTAAAGTTAAACTTATTAGACAAGAACGAAGCAAAAGATCTAAGTTAATGAATTGGAGTTTGGAGTTTTGAGAAAGATTATGTATGCCATTTGAATATATATAGATGTGTGTATATATATAAATATATTTGTCCAATTTGACAAACTACTTTCATAAGGGTAGTGCTTGAATTTAAGGGAAGTTACTTAAGTTACAAATTATAAATAGAAAGGTACTAACATACACCTTATGTATTTATATAATTCATAGGATTTGATTTGTGCCCTAGCCCATCAAGGAACCAAATAAAAAGGAAAGAGGAGGTAGTTCAGAAGAAGGAGATCAATGTAGTGATATTTTCTTTCATACCCTTATGTATTTACTTGTGCATGTTTGTTTGTGCCATAGTATTGACATGCATTGAGCATGGTTTATTAAGCATGGTATTGACATGCATGTAAAAGCATGGTATGGAATGAATACAGTCAAGATTGACTGGTAGCTTGCAGTAAAATACATGTAAGAGTACATGGATGATTGGCAGTTCGTCGTAATGAGTTCTGCTTCAGGTAAAAGTACATGGAACTTGCTTTGAGTGATCTGTTAGCCATGGCCATGTGCATTGAAAAGTGTTTAATGTATGGGCATCATTGATAACATATGTATTGGTATGATGTTTGACATGGCCTGTTTTGCACGCTTTATAGAATTTTATATATTTATATGAAAGTATGTTGCTACTATTGAGATTCTTTGAATCTCACTCTTTTCTTCCATAATATTCAACAAGGACTTGTGGCTCAAGAGGCAAGGGGGCAATAGTAGAAGGAGACTGAGAAGGTTGGTGGGTTGAAGCAGTTTAAGTACATGTGTTTATTATTATGTTAAAGTATTTACTGTTTTGGTAGCCAAGTATGCTTATGTAAACGTAGTTACATGTAAATATGTAATAGTTAAGAATTATGGGATGTAAAATCCTCTATAAAAGGGAAAATGAGATCCTCACGAGTTGACAGGTGAGTTGGTAGCCAAGTATGCTTATGTTTTAGGAATATCTCCTAACGAAAATCCAAAAGAAGAAAAAAGAAAGATGCAGCATGTTGTGTAAGGTGAACAAAATTAAAAAGGAAACAATATGGTAATTAGCCCATCATAATTTGATGAAAGAATATATATACCTCGTAAGTTATTCTGATCTAGATATAACTCTTGAAGTATAGTCAAATTTTCAATGCCTCTTGGTAGAGCTGGGAATTTGGGTTAGGCCCACCAAGCCCGCACCCGCGACAGGCTAACCCGGTTTAGCCCGCTTTTTTTTTTTTTTTTTAAAATATTATTTATATTATACTTTATTAATTTTAGAGTTTTAACCAAATTAAAGTTTACATTATACTTAATTTAAGTTAACTTATCTTATTGAGTCGTTTCTTTAAATATATATTTTATTTTATTATTATTTTACTTGTGATAAATTTATATACGGATAGTGATAAAGTTAAAGAAATAAATATTTTGATAATTTTATATCATACTTTGAATCCAATTAATATTGATACATATAAATTAGTTTTAAAAATATATATATATATATAAAAAGATTTTTTTTTAAAATATATATATATGAAAAGATTTTTTTAAAAAAAAATTAATAATTTAAAAAAAAATCTGGCGGGTTGGTGGGTGGCAGGCGCGGGTTGGTAAGCCTGAAAGCGGGTCGGTTAAATTTGGCCCACTTTCAGGCTAACCCGCGGTGGGTCAACCCGTATCCGGCGAGTTGGCCCGTATTCCCACCCCTATGCGTCTAAAAAACTCATTATTACTTAAACTTATATAGTTGGCATTTGTTAAGTTAGTAACTCCATTAGGTATATGTCCTGTAAAGTGGGAAAGAAGTCTTACTAATTGTTAATATATATGGAATGATATTGTGGAATCTAATAAAAAATTTTCACTTGTAATAAATTTTAAATAACCAACATAATTATATGATTATTCTTTCATGCGTTCCCCCTTAAAATTAGCTTCGTTAATACACAAAAAGTTACTTAAACATGTCTGATAGAATTAATTCAATAAAAAAACAAGAAAAGGGAAATCACTTGATTAGTCAAGTAAACATTAGAGAAATACTAATATGTTTCAGGAGTACCACATCATTTAAATTCTATTCAATCAAAATATGACAACAGATTGATGAATCATTTGAAATAATTCACATTTTATTTTATTTTTAAGAAAAACAAACTTTTAATACTAATATGTTTAATTAGCGGGTCCTAAGCCCCGGTAAAGGAGGAGGGTTATGTTAAGCCCCGACAACTAAGTAAAACTTGTCAAATCTTATGAACATGGACATACAAAGAAATTGCACTAATATTAGGTCGTTGCCCGTATGTAACGTGCTGTTTGGCTCGAGTATAGTGAGAAGTGAGCAAGGGTCGCTGTATTGTCACCCGGATGTAGTGTTAAATGAGTAAGGGCTACCACTTTCTTACGGAAGAGGTGGCTAAAGAAGCTAGTTCATGAGAGAAAGATCAGATTTGGCACTTGGAATATTGGAACTATGAGCGAAAAAGCGTGGGAGGTGGTGGGCGTAATGGTAAAGTAAAAGATTAACATCTTGTGCCTTTAGGAAACTAAATGGGTTGGAGAAAAATCTCGGAAAATCAATGAGTTCAAATTTGGTACACAGGTAAAACAGGTATGAGGAATGGTGTTGATATCATTGTGGATAAAGAGTGGAAGACGAATGTGATGGATGTTAAAATGATTGATGACAAAATTATATCTTTAAGAATAATTATTGGTAGGGATACAATCAACGTTATTAGTACTTATGCACCTCAAGTAGGAATAGAAGTACATCGTAAGGAAAAATTCTAGGAAGATTTGGAGGGGCTGATTCAGAATGTACCACTTATTAAAAAGATTTTTATTAGTGGGGACCTTAATGGTCATGTTGGTAAGGAGGCAAGGCAATATGCAGGGGCTCATGGTGGTTTTGGAGAGATTAATAAGGAAGGACAATCTATCATTGAGTTTTTCTTAGCTTATAATCTTAAGAATGTCAACACGTGCTTTAAGAAGCGGGAGGCGCACTTGATCACATACAAGAGTGGGTTCACATGTCACAGATTGATTTCTTTTTGGTAAGGAGTCATGACGGAAGACTTTGTACAAATTGTAAAGTGATTCCAGGGGATGGAGTGACAACCCAACATAGGTTAATGATCCTTAACATGAGTATTAAGTGTAGAAAGGAAAAGCACTAACATGTTTTAAACATAAGAGTCAAGAGGTGCTAGTTAAAGAGGGAGAAGAGGGAAAATTTTAAAAGAACTATGTTAAATGAAGGGGTTTGGGAGGCGCAGGAAAATGCTAATATCATGTGGAATGAAATAGAGGCGAAGGTCCGAACGGTTGCTAAAGCAATTTTGGGAGAATCTAAAGATTTTGGTTGACGAGATAAGGAGACTTGGTGGTGAAATAAGGACGTACAAGAGAAAGTTAAGAACAAGAGAGACTATTTCAAAGCTATACACTTATGTAATAATACTAAAAAATGGAAAAAGTATCGTTTAGCTAAGAAAAAAACTAGGAAGGTAGTAAGTGCAGCTCATTTTAAGGCATTTAAAGAATTTTATAAGGAGTTGGGGACAAAATCGGGAGAATGAAAGATTTATAAGATTGTAAGAGACAGGGAAAGAAAATCGAGGGATTTGGATCAAGTACGATGTATTAAGGATGAAGAAGGCAAGGTTGTGGTTGCAGATAGTGATATTAAAGAACGGTGGGAGACTTATTTTTACAAATTGTTTAATAACAAGGGAGGAGGATCGAGTTATGAGCTAGTGGATTTAACACGAGAAGTTGAACCAAATTTGACATTTTACCATAGGATCCGTGTTGGCGAGGTTAAAGAAGTGCTTAAGAAAATGGAAAATAGTGAAGCTATTAGACCTGACAGTATTCCTATTGAAGTTTGGAAGTATTTAGGTGAAGTGGGGGTGGGGTGGCTTGCTAAACTTTTTAATGTGATATTAATTTCTAAGAAAATGCCCGATGATTGAAGGAAAAGTACTTTAGTTCCTATTTACAAAAATAAAGGGGATATTCAAAATTGTACAAACTACAGAGGGATAAAGCTTATGAGTCATACTATGAAGTTGTAGGAAAAGGTAATTGAACACAGGTTAAGATTAGAGACTAATATTACTGAGAATCAGTGTGATTTCATGTCAGGTAGGTCTACAATAGAGGGGATTCATTTATTAAGGGGGTTAATAGAAATGTACTGAACTAAAAGAAGAAACTTGTTTATGGTCTTCATTGACTTAAAAAAAGCATATGATTGAGTGCCAAGGGAGGTGTTTTGGAAAACTTTGGAAAATAAAGGTGTGCGCATGGTATATATCAAGGTAATAAAAGATTTGTATGAGGAGGTAACAACTACTGTAAGAACGGTTGGGGAAAAAATATAGGATTTTCCCATGATCTACATCAGGGATTATCCTTGAATCCTTATTTATTTATTCTAATAGTGGATGTTTTAACTAAGCCTATTCAAGAAGAAATCCCTAAGTGCATGCTTTTTGCGGACGATATAGTTCTTGTGGCGGAGTCAAGAGAAGAGATTAATTTTAAACTTGAGTTATGGAGAAATATTTTAGAGTCTAAAGGTTTTCAGCTGAGTAGAAGTAAGACTGAGTATATGTATTGTAATTTTGATAAGAGGCAAGTTAGAAGTAACTTGGAGGTTAGATTGGGAGATCAAGCTATTCCACAAATAGATAAATTCAAATATTTGGGATCAATTATACAAAAGGATGGTAAATTTTTTTTAGGATGTTAATTCAGGCTAGATGCTTTAAATGGAGAAGGCTAATGGAGTTATATATGATCGAAAAGTACCAGATAAAGTAAAAGGAAAGTTTTATCGCAATGCTATAATACTAGCAATATTTTATGGAAGTGAATGTTAGGCTTTAAAAGGACAGAAAGATCATGAAGTTGGGGTAGCTGAGATGAAGATGTTGAGATGGATGTGTGGGCATACAAGAAAAGATAAGATTCGTAATGAACATATATGGAGAAGAGTTAGAGTGGCATCTATTGAAAAGAAATTGGTAGAGAACTATCTTAGGTGGTTTGGACACATGCAAAGAAGGTCAAGGGATGCGCTAGTGACAAACCCATATTTTTATATATTTATTCATATCATTTTAGTGGGTTTTTGTCATTAATCTGGTCCTTAATTGTATGTTTGTACACTAATTGAATCAATATGTCTTGTATTGAATTAGTGTTTAAAAGGGGCGTAATTGTCATATTTTTATAATTTTTCCTAAACAATTATTTTTGGAATAAAATGTATTACATTATTATGATTTTATATTTCAGGAATTTTGGAGAAATCAGAATTCACAAATGACAATAAAGGACCATAAAACTAGAAATTACAAAATAAGACCCAATGGGCCAAACCTTGCAATTTGGCCCATTAGGTTTTGTCTTATTCAATATGCTTTTAAAAAAAGTCATGGGGAAAAAAGACGCTAAACGAGTGAGCAAGAAGGAATTGAAAAGGGGGTGGCAGCAATAGTTTTGAAAGGACACGGACGATTTGCGAAACACACATCCAGATGCTGCTACAGAGGACGTCGCGAGTCAACAGTGAAGATGCAAAAGCCAATTGGGAAAAGAGCAGACGCTGTGACAGCTATGTGTGGCTAGAGAGTTCTAAGTCTTCCTATTTTATAGCAAGGGCATGAGCTTGGGATTTCAAAAGGGAGTATAAGTTACTCTAATTCTCTACCCAATAATTATATTATGACTCCTAGGTCTTAGGATTAATTTTATAATTATTGGGAATATTTAGAATGATTTATTTGTATTCATTGAGGATTATTGTGATTGAATTTTTGCTTGGCATTTGACATTGTTCTTTAATTAACTTTAATTTTATTTACTTTGATCTGGGTCAGACATTGTATCGAGATTATTGTGAATATTTCGTGATTTTTTAAGGTGACTTGAATTATTTGATCGTTGCGTCTCTTGCTAGCTTAAATTCTATTTTTATGAATTATTGAGTTATAATTGAGCATTAGTTTTTAATATCTTTAGTCCTATTTTATTATTCTAGTGGCAGTTAATAAATTAAGATTTAGAAATTATTTTGTGACAATTCGAGGTAGCTCAGTTGTTAGATTAAAAGCTTAATTATAATTCTTAATTCATTGTTTATAATTCCTATATCTTTTGAAGCTATGATTGCCTGCGTTATTGAAATGGATGATTGCTTTTATTACTAATCACCTTTGAATTTATTCTTTTCACTTATTATCATTCATTATTCCTTTCTTTAAACTAAAAATACCAAAAATATTTTATTTAAGTTTATTTTTAATTAATTACATTTAAATGTTAGTCAATCAAAACAAATCCCATTTTCTAGCTTAGGTTGCATTGCATTTAGTTACTTAGGAATTTTATTTTATTTTTGACTCCTCAAAGAAAACGACCCGAGGTTGCACTACATGCAATCTTTAGTTTAAATTTTTGAAGTAACCCCAAGGCGATATCGGATTAAAGTTGTTTCAGCTAGTGAAGAGGGTGGATTAAACAGTATACACTCCGGTTAAAAATAGTAGAGGAAGGACAAAGAGAACGCTCAACGAGGTCATTGAGCAAGATCTCTTGGTCAATAATCTATCTAATGATTTAGTTTTTGATAGAGCACAATAGCGTCATATGATCCACGTAGCTGACCCCATTTAATGTGATAAGGCCCCATTTAATGTGATAAGGCTTGTTGTTGTTGTTGTTGTTTATTTTTCTTGAAAGCAGAATAAAATGTGATCTTTGATAAATGAGTCATGAGCTAACTAAAATTAAAATATTATGAGTTATTGTATTTTGAATAAATAGAGTTGAGATGATATGGTAGCTTTGAAATATGTAAATATTTCTCTTAACGACTAACGAAATAATTATTTCAATTCATAAATAATTACTATATGAAAATAAAATTTCTCTCACAACACAAATTGATAATAAACAGCAACTTTAACGTCAAAATAAGGCAACATAACCGTATGCCAACTAAAGTAGGACAGAATAAAGGATACGCGCTAGAGAATAGTTGGATGTATTATACACATCAAAAGGTGTTCACCGAAATGCATAAAATATCTTCAAATATTGAAGGCTTAAAGTGAAATATATGTTTTTATAACTAATAATTTTTGGAGAAGTAACACCCCAAAATTACTACTTTCGAAAATCAAGTATTGAAGCGTGAATAACATTCCTATCTATGTTGAAATATCTCCGTTGAATTCATTATAACTTACGTTGATCATTTTTAATGTAACTATTTTGGCTTTTTATTATAAATGTTATAGCTGTGAAGGTCAAGTTCCACAAGTTCAAAATTCCACTTTGTGAGTGTAAAGTAACATTGGGACCCATCTCACCAAGATTTAAGACTCTTGACTCTCTCATGAACAGAAGAGTTCGAAGAGTAATATAGTCCAAATTCATTGGTAGTGTAATTGGTGTGGCATAAAGTAAAAACATGGACAAGTAGAAGGTAGAAGTCTTAGATTGTTTTTTTTTTTTTTGAACTGAGAAGTCTTCTTTAGATTAAAGAGGAAGGTGGAAGCTATTTTGACCACTACAACAAAAAAATGAAATAATGCGGTGGACATACATAAAAAAAAATACCATTCCAATTTTCGATTGGTTGTTCCATTGCTAACCAGAGAATCACAAATATTTTTTTTTTCACAATGGCTATGAAAATTTTCCATGAAATATTCTGGTACAAATTAAATCTTCTCTGTGGTGTGTTTGTAAAGGTCCCACAAAATTGAATATGAATGTAAATTCTTAAAGGTAAGGTTTTTTGTTTTTTGCTTGTGGGGGCGAGGGATGGTAACTTTAAGGTAGGTCGTGAATGTATTCATCAACTTGTCTGCGAAGACTTTGACCATTTCAATTTAGAAGCACAAAACTAATTTTGATAGCTAGAAATTACCAATGAAAGGAACAATATATACTCTCTGTTTTGATTTATAAGACATTAGTCTTGGTGTCACGTCCCTATTTTTGGACCGTGACCGGCACAGAATATAAATACTTCATATTCTGAAAGCCTAGCATTTTAAGTAAAACCTTTAAATTCTTCATAGCATTTTTCAAAATCATACAAACGTTTTCTAAGGTTCATGCAGAGCATTATCCTTTCAAAAATAATAAAAGTTCTTAAGAAGCCATTACATCAAAAGTAGTATTTATCAAACGAAGCTTCGGATCAACAGCAAGGCTCTTTACCGCTCAGCTGGAGAATTAGGGTCACCTGCACTATCTGAAGCCAAAAATCTACTCGTGAATAACGTCCCAAAAAAAAAAACATGATTTAAAACAATGCGAAAATAAACAATGCATAATCATGTTGAAAATGTACTTCATAACATTTCGTAATCTGATGCAAGTCTTTCTGTAAATATTTGTATTTCAAGGAAAACAACAATCTGAAATAACCATTTCTTTCAAAATCATAACTTTTCTGTAGAACTTCAACAGAACGAAAACAGACATGGACACACAGTCCACGAGGGCAACTAACCAATCTGGCAGCTCGAAGCTGCTAACTGTCGGTGGCTCAAGGCCACTAACCTTCGCGAGTACGAGACCCACGGTGAAATCTGGTAGCTTAGCCACTACCCTTCGCGAGTACAAAACCCACGGTGAAATCTGGTAGCTCAACCACTACACTTCGCGAGTACAAAACCCACGGTGAAATCTGTCGAGCTCGGGTAACCAAGGTGCACCAAGGACTAACAGTACTGCTGTTAGCAACCAGCGTTCTGTATTCCATCCTAAAACGTTTCCATCATGCGTGGGGTTTATTTCACATGAAATAATCTCAACTGTTTCAATGCTATAACTGTTGGTAAAAACCACTTTGAATTTCAAAAACCCCAGCATGTACATTAAAAATCAAGTTACTGTAAAATCATATGAAATTCGCATAAGAATATATTTCATGAATAACATCAGTTCAATGCAACTTGTGCCAAACTCTTTTCAACAACTTATTCATCCATTTTCATACATAATCATAATTCTTTTGTAAACCAATCGAAAGAAAATCATTTCTAACGATTTAAACTGTACTTTCATAAAATTGGCTTTTCAAAATTCATATTTGCAATTTAACATTTGAAATGACAATGCATTTGAAAATGTAAATTTTAGGGAACGTTATTCACTCACCTGGAATGCTCCCTTCACTTACTCTTGCCTTTAGCTTTAGAGTATCATTCTCCCTTTTACTTTCCTAAATTTCTGAAAATAAAGGGTTCCATCAGTTATAAGTTTCAAATCAGTTATCACTATTTCAGGAGCTGCCTGACTCCATATCCTTCAAAACATCAAGCCTTGATTTCATAAATCTGGGATCCCATAATCCCAGCACATAAAGCTTAGGCAATATAATAGCTTAATCACTTCTGGAATTTATTAATGAACATCATAAACCACCAATCAACCTAGCAATTACACCTAATACCCATATACACCTCATGCTTCTGTTTCCTTTTTTTCTTTCTTAACACTTTCAGATTAAACCCTTACCAATGCAACTATACACACACAACACACTTGGATACACTCTGACTGTGCACGCATACACAGCATTATCAACAACGCCAGAAAGAACATGTATTTATATACATTTCCTCAACAAACACTCAAACTGCCATCTAGCATCACAGCACACACATTCCTATCTATATATCTTCATAGCACTCTCAATCATAATGCATGCATATATATAAATATATACGTATCATTCTCCTTCAACCCGAGCCTAGAGCTGTACCATCCTCACGGCAACATTCACAGCACACTTTTCCAATTCATCAAACATCAAAGATTATTATCCTCCCAACAAAGAGTAATATGGCATACATGCACAGACTTATAAAAACAGGACAGACAGGGGAAGGGCATGGCGACTTCACCGCATCAGCAATACTGCCTAAACAGAAAGAAAAGAGCAACCAGATATTCCAATACCTTCACAGTGTCAGGTAGAATTTACTGGGTATACTCCACCGGTGGAGATTCATACAGCTTTCACCGTCGCACAGCCTTAATTCCATTGACCGCCACTACCCTGTCTCTTGTCATCCCATTGTACCCATTTCCTTCTCCTGCTCGTAGCCTCACGTTCACAGCTTCACGCGCCTACAGAAGCCAGTTGCTTGCGACCAACAGAAATGATGAACATTAGGTGCCTGGGAAAGTTGCTACAGTACCCCGAAGGCAAAGACAATGGAAATCCCGACGGAAGGAGATAAATTAGCACCCACTGAAGTTCAAGCCACCATTTCCAACATGCCGCAATGCCCAAACCCTTTCCTCACTGATAATTTCCTTTGAAAACACACTCGTCCCCCCCATCGACCGAGACCAGAAATGAAGCTATAAATTGACAGAGAAAGATGGGAGTCAGCGATAATGGAACAAGACCGCAATATCACTGGCGGAAGCAACCTGAGTTTACGGCACTGTAACGTGAAGATCTTCGCTCTGCTCTCGCCGCTTCCTTCCGTCTGCACCGCTGCGGATATTCAGAGAGAAAAAGAGAAGGGCGTTCGGTTTATGCATAAAGGGGATAGGGACATTTTAGTAATTTCACGCATGAAAAAAAAAATAAAAACCCACCAGCTGCAGCCGCTAGGTCTTGAACACGAGATCTCAGGGTTTTCCTTCCACATGTGGACCACTCTGCTAACCACAACCCTCTGACATTTTCCGCAGCAATATACCTATAACCCTTAATAAATTGATTTACTAAAATAAAAATTCTTGAGCCATGACACTTGGAGGCGTTGTTTGTTTCAAAATATAAGATGTTTTGAACAAAATAATGACCCATTTATGCACTCATTTAAAAAATACCCTATAGTAATTAATTGAGTTAATTAGGGGTTAATGTTATGAGTTGATATGGAGGGAGGCATGTATACAAAAATAAGGCACTTACAACAAACAAATTAGGATAAATGATACATTTTAATTTTAGTTAGCTGATGACTTACATGAAATAATTTATATTTTATTTTATTTTCAAGAAAAAACCTCTTAATTTTGTTCAAATAGATGAGTTTTTATTTCTTATTTTTTCAAATTAAGAGGTTTTCTATTGAAAATAGAATAAAATGTGATTTTTTATATGAATCAATAGCTAATTAAGATTAAAATATTGAGTGTATAAAAAAAAGATTAAAATATTGATAATACTTATATATTCTATGAGTACTACGTCATCTAAATTCTATATAATTAAAATACAACTCAACATATTTTAATTCTAATTGGCCAATGATTCATACGAAAGAATTCACATTTTATTTTTAATAAAAAATAAGTCTCTTAATTTTTTTAGATGAGTTTTTATTTTTTTCAAATTTAAATATTTTTTTCTTGAAAATAAAATTAATTGTGAACTTTCTTAGATGAATTATCAGCTGGGTTATTTTATTTTAATTGGACATAGTTTATGACATGACACTCCTTGATTATGCAAATATATATTTCTAAAATATTATGAGTTGTTGTCAAGTATATATTTCTCTTTAACAACTAACGAAATAATTATTGACAACACAAACCTCGTAATCCATATAGGTGCTAAAGTATGACAAAATAAAGGATAGACTCTAGAGACAATGTGATAAAAATAGTTGGATGTATTATACATCAAAATGTGTTCACTGAAATGCATAAAATATCTTCAAATTAAAAATAAATCATTTATATTTGTTCTACGTTTAGAACAACCAAAAGTATGTGTGTGCAATCAAAATATATTTGCCAAAAAATTTATGTAGGAGATTCTGACACAGCTGTCAAATTTATATCCTCAATAAGTTATTTGCAACTCCTATATATTGAATATATATATGTATTCATGTATATGTATCTGTATATTTAATGGTATTTGGCTAGAAAGCTTATTAACAGGTAATGCCATATTTTTCAAATTTTGAAGATCGCCAATCTCCTTAACAACAAAACTTAAAAACAAAGGAACAAAAAGGGGAAAAAAAAAGAAGGAAACACAATGTTGATTAATGCGATAGAGAGACAATTATTTGGAAAATATAAAGATGGCAGCACATTTTAATTAATTTGATGATTGAGGAAAGAGAGCCTTAGAAACTAATGTATGGCGGGATCAAAACATATTTCTCAGAGGTCCAAATAAAGACATCTATACATACATACATATATATATATATATATATATATCTATGTGCGCGCGCTTGAATCTCAATGAAGTTTTATTGTCTCTTGGGATATGTCCAATACATCTATGGTAGGATACTAACATCTCAATAAGAACACATATATTGTTCTTATTGATGCTGTATCAGTATTAAACTATCTTCACTATAAATATGGGTAACCACTTGTCCATTGTGATTTAAAACCAAATAATATCCTTCTTGACAACAACATAGCTGCTCATTTGAGTGATTTTGAATTAGCAAGACTACTTCAACTGTTGAAGTCATCTCTAATAAAGAAAACATCACAATTGGGGTAAAGGGTACCATTGGCTATGTTCCACTAGGTATTGTTTAAATTTTTTGTACAAAATCATGCAATTATTTACTTTCAAACTCTTCAATTTTTTATTTTTTAATTATAAGAGAAATGATAAGCTTATAACATTTCTAAACCCGGCTGAACAAATGCAGTGATTCGACTTGTATATGGAATGGGTTTTAAGGTGTATTATTTTAGAGATGTTAATGAAGATAAGACCTACTAAAGACATGTTTAAGGATGGTCACAATTTTTATAAACATGTGGAAAGTATTTTTCCAAACAATCTTTTGCAAGTATAATATTGTCTTGATACAACTCCTATGATTTTATTCAATGATATATTTTCATTGCATATACAATGCTTGTATTTAAATTTAGGGCTTGCATAAACCCAATGGTATGCCTATCCGATCTGGTCCAACTCAAGTCAGAGTGGTTTTAAGTTAAAAAAATCAATATGAACACTAAATTGGGCTGACCAAACCAAGTAACCAGACCATACCTCATACTACCCTTAAGGACCAATCAGTATGGCCTCGCCCATTGTTTAATTATATTTAATAATACTTTTTCTTTTAAATTACAAGGCAAATGTGCAAAACTACCTATGAAATTTTATCCAAAGAGCATCCAATACTATAAAGTTTTTGGAGGTCCCAAAGTACCCATAATATTTGAAAATGGGTGCAAAAATATCATATTTTATTAGTCGACAGTTAGAGAGAACTTTTGAATATAAACGCAAATATGACATAATTATTCCATATATGCATCCATATGCCATAAGAAGAGGAAGTTTAATGAATTTGAAACCATTACTCTTACCAAAAGTTGTCCAGATGTCATCAAAGAAATGCCATAAAAGATGAGAGATCATGATAGCTTCTCCATTCCTTGCCAAATTGGAAGCAAGTTTTCATGTAAGGCACTTTGTGATCTTGGAGCTAGTGTCAACCTTATGCCTCTTTCTATTTTCAACAAACTGGAGTTGGGTGAGGCTAGACCAACAACAGTTATGTTACAATTCACGGATAGAAGCAGAGTTTATCCTCAAGGTATTATTGAAGATGTGGTTGTCAAGGTAGATAAGTTCATTTTTCTAATTTCATTGTTCTTCATTATGACGTGGATTGAGACATCCCTATCATCTTAAGAAGACCTTTCTTAGCAAGTACTAGAACCTTTATTGATGTTGAAAAGTGTGAACTCACTTTACCAGTTGATGATGAACATGTCACTTTCAATATGCCCAAGTTAATGAGGCCTTCTAATGAGCCTGATCATTGCTTTTGTGTTAACATGATTGAACAAGGTGTGCAAGAGAAATTCAACAACACAAGTCCTAATGTTCCCATTGAAGCTTTGTTGTTGGGGGTTGAAGTAGAGGATGATGAGTTGGAAGAGTGCAAGGTTATCATGTATGCACCATCGACTTGTCCTAAGAGTAAGGTGGAATTTGAATTGTTAGATTTGCCCTCTCTTGATAAATCACCTTTTAGAACTTATATTGAAGGGCCACCTCCTCTTGAGTTGGATGTGCTACTCTCTCAACTTCGCTATGTTTATTGGAGCTGGCAACACTTTGCTGATTATTATTGCTGAAAACTTGCCCATGCTCAACTTTGATTTGGTTGAAAAGACTCCTTCAATTAAATGAACTTGAAGAATTTTGATTCGATCTATATTTGATCGTGGTGCTGTTGAGCTTAAATACAATGATTGCTCATGGTTGATTTTGTTTGACAATTAATTTGAAATGATTTTGAATAAGTCATGATGTGTTGAGGATGTATTTTGGAGTTAAAATTCATGAAAATTTCCATCTGATGACCAAGTTTACTACTGATTCAATCTGATTTGGCAGAGAACAACTTGCTGCAGCCAACAAAATGTTGGCTGCAGAATAAGCGAAGGCAACGAAGCACTGGCTGCAGCCAAAGACAAGACAGAGGCGAACTGGCTACAGCATATAGCAGTGTTTGGCTGCAGCGAACCTCATTTTTTTAAAAATAAAATTTACAGTAATTAAAAAAACTTCTTTTAACCTAATCCTTTTTCACTTCCAGTCCCACGATTGCTTTCATCTTTGCCCCAAGCCTCAGCTGCAATGTCTTCCATCTTCCTCCCTACCTCCCTCTCCTTTGCCGACCCCTGCCACTATGCTAAGTTGCTGTTTGCGATGCGACCTTCATTTCCCCTCTCGTCATCTCTTCTGCTTCTCTTAGTCTGCGTTCTCGTCTCTGCTTAGCCTCGCCATCATCTCGTCCTCTCACACCAGCTATGTCATCTCTGTCCACGCCGTTCATGATTGCATTCTCGTTCGTCCTACTTACACCGCGAAATCGACGAACTCCTTTCTCAAACTTGCGACTTTCCCATCATAGTTGTTCTTCTCTTCTAGTTCAACGTCTCCTTTCCCTCCAAATATCAGTGCCGTCGACATTCCCTGCTTCTTCCATGTCTGCTCTGCTAGTGTGACCTTCTCTTCGGGATAACTCCTCTGATTTGCTTTCCTTCACCCCGTAGCCGTTGTTCTTCACTCTTCGGGAAAAATTCTATTTTGTTGTTTTTTTGCTACTCGGAAGGTATTCCTCTAGACTTGTTTACTTTTGGTTTTAGTTTTGTGATAGGATTAGAGTTGGAAAGCTGAATTTGAGCGAGAAGTTATGATTGTTGGGCTTTGTAGTCTGATTTGGGGTGTAGACTTGTATGAAAGAGGTTTGAACTGAACCTTGTGAAATGGATATTTAGAGCATGAATTTAGAATATTTTATTGCTGTGACTGTGTAAGTAACCACTTGATCTTTTGCAAAGTGGTGGAACGTTGGTTTTAGGAAAGGTTGTGAGTGATGAAAATTATTGTTGAGGATTGAAGCTGAGCAAAGTTCTTTTGGATTAGAAATTAAATTTTTAGGCTAGAAGCTTGTTGTTTTGTGTTGTTTAAAAAAAGCGCAGCCTTTTGATTTGAATAATTAAGCTTGAACATTTTGGGTGTTTGATGGAATAGATTTTGAACCATGTCAAGGAATTGAATCTTTATTGAATTTTAGTTTGTCAGGACCTTTGAATTGTTTGAGTCTATCATTTGGAGTTTAGAATTCAATTTGAATTTGTTCATGCCAAGCCAAATTTGAAGATATAATGGTGTTTAAGTTTTGGGATCTCTTTCGACGTATTTCTTTAGGATTTTTATAGATTAAATTCTAGTTTTTGTTTTCTCTTTTGAGTTTCTTTTGCTTTTGATGGTAGCAATTGTTTCTGATGAGATTGAGGCCAATACTGATGTTGGCCACAATGCAGCAATTGGAGCTAAAGATAACATGGATTCTCCACTATCTATTTTAATTTGCTGCTTCCTGTTGTTTTTGTTGGACTTCCTGTTTGAATCATTTTGGAATGTGATGTTGTGCAATGCTCTTTTATAATGATTCGATGCACAACCGTATTTTACACTTTTGTTGATTATGGATTGAGATATATCTGTGTATGAATATCTATTTGGTGGATAGCATTTTTTGCCAATCGTACGGCTAGCTTTCATTTTGTAACTAGTGATATGGTTGCTATATTTCATGGCTTATAGGTGTTGATTTGTGTGCCTCTCAGGCAACCTTTTTGTTCACATGATTTTTTAATATTGAATTTCTTTCATATTACGTAACCGCGTGACTGTAGAGATCCAGTTCCTGGCAAGTTTGATTTCACTGTCTTTAAAAAACTACTCTAAAATTGCCCGACTGCGTGATTTTGGAAGTTCTATGTATTTTCTCATATATGGGTGTTTTTGATTAATTAAATGATAAAATTATGTTTCACTTGTGTCGTGTGAATTACCTTAGACAAAATTAACACATCCAAAGCATACTAACTAATAAAAATGAACATATTTCTTCTTCTTTTTTTAAACAAATTTCATTGCAAGAGTTGTTTTTTGTTTTTTGGCATCAAATGTCAACATTAACATAAAATAAGGATATTAGATAATCCAAGCTTATTCAAGCCCATCCAAATAAAGCCTATAAAAATCGAGGTTATTGGGGCCAACTAGACGTGGGTTCAGCTGGTAAGGGATATTTAAAATATATTCGATCTATAGAAAGTATTATTTTATTATAATTCCAGTTACAACTCTTGAGGAGACATTATAATTCCTGGGTACTTAGATTTTTACTTGAGGGTAATTAATAGCTAGCCTTACCCAATATTGGCATCGACTAAAAGGAATAGAGATTTCGCCTTGTCTTTTGATTGTTAGTGAGTCTAATCCTCTTTTAAAAATTTTAGTATAAAAAAAGAAAAAACCAGTTTTATTTATTTTTTAAATATTTTTATAATGAAAATATATTAGATGACAATGAGTAATTCTCTCTTCTCTTTTCTCTCTTACATCTGTCATATTAAATATTATAAACTTTGGTAACTAGTCAATTTTTTTTTTTTATGAATGCGCTTGATAAATCGTTCTAAACTTAAATCTGAGGTGTCATTTCCTCTTTACTATTTGTTTTCTAACAAAATTTATTTCATATTTATCAATATAAAATATACATTAAGTTACATTATAGATAAACTATAAACAATATTGACCAAATTTTTAGATTTGCATATGTAGTTCGATGAGATTTCCTACCCCGTATGGTGTAGAAGAGGTCCATTGCATCCAACAATGCATGCTTCTTGTCCGCATCCACGTCCAATGTTTTTACTCCTCTGCCCAATTCTTATTTTCCCATTTCTTCTTTGATTTTTCTCTAATTTCATATCAGATACACTCTGTATATTTTTATCTTCTGACCAAATATATGTCCCACTGAAATTTTTATCTTCCTCGCTTTTCATAGGCAATATTTTTACATTCTATATATATATATATATATATATATTTTAACTAATTTTACTTCCCTTTTTAATTACGTAGATTAATCAAAATATATAAAATTAAATTTCAAATTATGTACAGGAAAATAAAAATAAAAATTTAAATATAATTACTTAATTATTTATTATTAATTACTCTAAGAACATATATCTATGTATATTATTTATTATTTTAATATCAAATAAAAAAATATAAATTTAAAATTATACTTCATATAATTATCATTTTATTCCATATCTTTTCTAGTAATTTACTTATAAAAAATTATTCTGGTAATAACTATTTAAATATTTATTTCTTTAAAATTATTTTATAGACAAAATCTATTTTCTATAATGACTTTAACATCAATTTTCTCTAGAATGACTTCTCTAATAGCTAAACCAAATACAGTAGACTTACTCCTCAACCTATCGTATGTGGGTTCAACTAGCGAAGTGGTGAGACATGTGATCATTTGAAGCATGCTCGATCCCTTTAGAGTATCACTTTATTGTAGTTATAGTAGCAGCGCTTGGGGAGACATCCTATGTTATGACCTAGGAATTTTAATTAATTATCGGATATAGGTATATTCATTTCAGAATATCTCGCAGTGGAATGCGTTAGCTGGATGGTTCAAAAGGCGGAGAGAGAAATACTTTGCCTGTGTTCGAGTCCTGGCTAATGCAAAGGGAAGTGTTTTATTTTCTTTTTTCTCACTCACGAAATTACCAAAATGCCCCTCCCTCTTTTAACTCTGCATTAGCCGTACCCCTTCACCATTTCTCTTCCGAATGCTCGCGGCGTTGCAGACGAAAATCAGCAGGAGCAGGAAGGAAACTTCACGCCATCGATGCCGTGTAGTAATCCGCTCCAATGTTCTGTCAGTTTCCCCGGTTGGTCGTCGCCGTTGAGTCATCACATCAGTTGGCAGCCGCGGTCCTTATGATAAATAGAGCCTTTGAGGGAAGTCTGGGGGGTCGTAGTTAGTGGAAAGAGAGAGAGGAAGGTCGAAGCTGTTGTGAGCAGCCGCCGAGGTCAGTCGTCGTCGCCGTTGTGCTGTTAATAGGAAATTGCCGTCGTGGTGTTAGATTAGAGCATTGTGGCTTCCTGGGTATTCAGTCCCTTCTCGACAACAGTGAAGTAATGTGATTGAGGGAAGGAAAAAGAAGAACAGAATTGGAGTGACGGTGGACAGGGATGAAGTTTGTTAGCGGCGCCGGAGACAGAGCTGCAGAGTTATTGGCGGTGGAAGGTAAGTACCCGACTCTGTCTCCGTTTATTATCACTGGGATTGGAAATTGTGGTTAAAAGAGGAAACGAGGGATTGTTGATATGCGACCATTTCTGTTTAGTATGTGTGATGTCGTGGGATAAAGGGACTTGGACATTGTAAGCCGTGTGTATGTAGATATGTTTATAGGCTTAAATGCCAAATGCTACTGCTGTTGTGCGTGTGTCTAAGCAGGGTGTTGGATTGCTGTGTTCTGTTTAAGTATGTGTGTGGGTGAACCGTGAGGAAAGAGGAACAGAAGTCTGTTGCTGTGTGGGTATTGTGGCAGTTTGGCTTGGTCCTTTGGATTGAGAAAGAATGGTGGATGCTTGAGTTGAGGAGATCTCCATGGATTTGAGACCGTGCGTGGTAAGTTTTTGGAGCTTTCTTCCTCAATTGTTGTGTGAATGTTGCTGCCGTAGATAAGTATATGTAGGCTATTGTTTGGATATGTGTGTGTGAGACACTGGCGCTACTGTGAATTTAAACAGTATATGCTTGTATATATGATGATAGATAGCAGAACAAAATTAGTAAACGTTGAAGCTGTTGTTTGATCACCAAATTGTATAGTATATATATATACATGGGCTGCTGCTTCCATGAGGAGTTGGACAATAAATTATTCTTGGTGCTGTTGTTCGTGTACATGTGTGTGCGTAACTTGTGATCTTGGTTGATATTTATATATATAAAGTTGAGGTTTAAATGATAAGCAAAAGTGGTAATGAAATTAGCAATTGATATGAGATGTCATGGTATTATGGATGAATTTTGTGAAAGAAGAAATTGGAGAATAGTTTGGTCTTAAGTGGAATCTGAATTAAGTGTGTAATGTAAATTAGGCTTGTGGACAGATTTATGAATGTATATTGGATTTGAGAAATTGACAGCAGTGAATTAATGGAATTAGTGAATGAAGAAGAAATTTGGAGCAATAGTTGGTATTCTTGGGAATTTAATTCATATGTGTAGCATATATTAGTTGAAGGAAAGAAAGGGGTTCTATTACTATGCATGTGCGTATGTGCTATTATTTTGGCTTAATGTATAGTTATATATATTGTTGTTGTGTGCAAACTGAAATTGGATTTAAGTTTTGGAAGGGAAGAAATATTGGGAAACAACAACAACTATGTTTTGGTATTAAGTGAAATGTGCTTAAATTGAGATTGTTGCTGAGTCATGAATTGTGGATCAACTGGTTTGACATTTAGGCAATTGTTGAGATATGAGTGTTAAGTTGAATGGAAGAATATGAAATTGGTCATAACTTTTAAAATTAACCATGGTTATAAAGTTTGGATTTTTTTTTCATATTTAAAGGCAAGGGTTATGTTCAAGGATTAGGATTGAATAAGTATTTGCCTTCATGATTGGTTGTGGTTTAAGAATGATGAATTTTTGTTGCAATGTTGATTCGAATGTTAATATATTGTTTCGGAATATCAGGGAATTTAGAAGTGAGAATAATCGAAAGTGATCGACTGAAAAGAGTAACTGTTTAGGAGCGTGACAGGTGAGTGAATAACGTTCCCAAAAATTTACATCTTCAAATGAATTATCATTTCAAATGTTGAATTTCAAAAATGAATTATGAAAAGTAAATTTTACGAAAGTATGGTTTAAATCGTTGGAAAAGATTTTCTTTCGATTAGTTTATAAAAGAATTATGATTATGTATGAAAATGGATGAATAAGTTTTTGAAAAGAGTTTGGCAAAGGTTGCATTGAAATGATGTTATTCATGAAATACATTCTTATGCGAATTTCATATGATTTTACAGTAACTTGATTTTAAATGTACATTATGGGGTTTTTGAAATTCAAAGTGGTTTTTACCAATGGTTATGCCATTGAAACAGTTGAGATTATTTCATGTGAAATAAACCCCATGCATGATGGAAATGTTTTAGGACGGAATACAGAACACTGGTTGCTAACAGCAGTACTGTTAGTCCTTGGTGCACCTTGGTTAACCGAGCTCGATGGATTATACCGTGGGTTTCGTACTCGCGAAGGGTAGTGGTTGAGCTACCAGATTTCACCGTGGGTTTCGTACTCGCGAAGGGTAGTGGTTGAGCTACCATATTTCACCGTGGGTTTCGTACTCGCAAAGGGTAGTGGTTGAGCTACCAGATTTCACCGTGGGTTTCGTACTCGCGAAGGTTAGTGGCCTTGAGCCACTGACAGTTAGCGGCTTTGAGCTGCCAGATTGGTTAGTTACCCTCATGGACTGTGTGTCCACGTCTGTTTTCGTTCTGTTGAAGTCCTACGGAAAGATTATGGTTTATGAAAGGATTGTTTTATAACGATTGATTTGCAATAGTAATTTCAAATTGAATCTCTGAAACAATAATGTTTACGGAAAAGATTATGATCTTGAAAGGATTATTGATTTGAAAAGGTTATTTCAAATTGTTTTTCCTGAAAGAAAAGGGTTACAGAAAAGTTTGCATTGAAATACAAGATGTTTAAAACTTGTTTATGCATTGTTTGTTTCCGAAATCTTTTAAATCATGTTTTTGGGACGTTATGCACGAGTAGATTTTTGGCCTCAGATAGTGCAGGTGACCCTAATCCTCCTGCTGAGCAGTAAAGGGCCTCGTCGCAGATCCGAAGCGTTGTCTTTTTAACAAGATTGATTTTAATCTTTATTAAGTTCTTGTGTTATTTTGATAAAAAGGTAAATGCTCCACATAGACCTTAGAAAAGATTGTGTTTATATTGAAAATGTTATGGAAACTTTAAACGATGTATTTGAGGTTTTAGGCTTTCAGAATGTGAAATTATTCATATTCTGTGCCGGTCACGGTCCAAATTTCGGGACGTGACATCCTAACTCCTAGTTGCTTAGGTTTACGTTTGAGGGTAATAGACGGCTTGGCCTGCCCGATATTGGTATCGCCTAGGAGGAATAGAGACTTTGCCCTACTATTAGATCGTGGATAAGTCTAACCCCTTTCAAAAATTTTTTATACCAATATATATATATATAACTCCTGAAGTATAGTCAAATTTCTAATGCCTCTTAGTATGCGTCTAGAAAGCTGATTATTACCCAAACTCCATTTCTTAGATTAGTAATTCTATTAGGAATATCTACTGTAATGTGGGAAAATGTTACTAATTGTAACATATGAAATCATATTTTGTAAAGTAATAAAAAATTTCACTTGTGTGCTCAACTTCGTAATAAATTGTACGCATCCAACATGATTACATAGTCATTCTTTACTATAATTTTCCCCTTAAAATTGGCTTCTTAAACAAACAAAAAGCTATTAAACATGTCTGATACCAATAATTCATGTAAAAGAACACGGAAATAGCTTAACTAGTCAAATAACTATTTACAAAATAATTATTCCAATATATAAATGACGATTATATGAACACAAAATTTATCGCACAACACAATTTGATAATTAGCCGCCACCAACTAATTAATGTGGGACAAAAGGATAGGTTCTAGAGAGGATGTGATAAAAATAGTTGGAGGTATTATACATCAAAAGGTGTTACATAAAGTGGAAGTGTTGGACCAATTAGCCAATAATTGTAAAAGTCAGCGGATGAAAATTTTAGAACAAGATTGTACAGATTCATTGATATAAAGTATAACTGGTGTGACATAAACTGGACCATATATAAGACAAAGTACTAAAAACACATATTGGAATCAAATTTTAAAATAATATAAATTAAACTCATTGAAAATAAGATCCAATTTTTATTTACTTATTTATGCCTTGATAGCACGTCAATATGGGATATCGAATTTTTATTATTTTATAAATATAAGTTATTTCATTAAATATTATTTTATTCAAATGAAAATAAAAGATAAATAACTTCTATTTGTTTGTTTTATGGTTTTGAACAATCCCAAAGTGTAAATGCGCAATCAAAACATACTTGCTAAGAGTTTCAGTAGGAGCTCCGATAAAGTCGGTAATACATACCTGTCAAATGGTTATTTCTTAAATCAATCTTTTGCAACTCCAATATATTGAATATATTTGATGGTATTTGGTCAGAAAGCTTATTAGCAAATAATGGAATAATTTTCAAATTTTGAAAATCACCAATCTCCTTGGGAATATGCCCTACAATATTAGCAACAAAAATTAAAAAGAATGGAACAAAAAGGAAAAAGAAGAAGAAACACAACGTTGATTAGTGTGACGCAAAGAAAATTATTATTTGGAAAATAAAAAGATAGTAGCACATTTTAATTAATTTGATGAAAGAGTACCTTGGAAACTAATGCGATTAAAAAAAACAAGAAGAAGATGTAGCTGAATGGGAATTTTAGGATAATGCTTAATTAAAAGAATTTGTGTTTTTGCCTATCCTCCATGGACTTACTTCACTCTTTTGTTCTAATTTATAATTTGATTTGATATATATGAAAATAACTAAACGCTGAATGAGAAATAGTAAAAAAATCAAGGCACCAAAGAAAAAAAATTGAAAATAAATCTATGAAAACTAACGCTGGAAAAATTCATTTAAGGGATTACTTCATCATAGAATATGAAGGGGACATATACTGATGAGGAATCGTAGGACAAAATAATCTACTCAAGCAAGGAAAAGTTAGAAATTGTTGAAGGTATTATTCTAGAAAGGTTGTTAATTGTAATTTGTAAAATCTTTAAATGCTAAAGTCTTCTAATATCAAGTGGAATAGATCCTTTTATCAAATTAGATTTCCAATTTAAGGTCTTCAACTTTAATAAATTATATATGCTTGCTGGAATAACACTCTCAAAATTATTACCAAGTATCTAGTTTTAGAGTTTGTTGTCACCCCTCCTAACATATATGCTTCATTTATACTATTAGACTAACTCTATGATAATAACTTTGTATACCTACTTATTCCTAGATTTTCAGATATATCAACAATGCGTTGCAACTACCGCTTTATCATAATCACTAAGCCTAGAATTTTTTTATACTAAAATTTTTGGAAAAAGGGTTAGGGTCACTCATGATCTAAGGGTATGATGGAATTTTTTTCTTCTTAAGTGATACTAATATTAGATAGAATAAGCTGTCAGTTACCCTTAGGTATAAACTTAGGTACCTAAGAGCTAAGATGCCTCTCCAAATGCCGCGATTAGAACTACAAAAAAGTAGTACTCCCTGAAACAACATTTTATCCGATGTCGCATTTGGGTTACTTCAAAATTTTTAACCAAGGATTGCGCATAGTGCAACCTCTGGTCGTTCTTCTTGAGAAGCCAAAAATTAAAATTAAATTTCTAATTAACTAAATATAATGCAACCTAAGTTAGCAAATGAGATTTATTTTGATTAACTAACAACTAAATACAATGATTTAAAAATAAATTTAAATAAAATATTTTTAGTATTTTTAATTTAAAGAATAGAATAATGAATGATAATACGTTAATAGAATAAATTTAAATGTGATTAATAATAAAAACAATAATATAATTCAATAACGCAGACAATCATAGCTTCAATAGATATAGAGTTATAAATAATAAATTAAGAATTATGATTTAGTTTTTAATCTAACAATTAAATTACCTCGAATTGTCACAAAATATTTTTTAAAGTTCTAATTTATTAACGCATATCAGAAAAATAAAATAGGACTAAAGATATTAAAAATTAATTCTCAATTATAACTCAATAATTCATAAAAATATAATTTTAGCCAACAAGAGACACAACGATCTAATAATTCAAATCACCTTAAAAAATCATAAAATATTCAAAATAATTGCAATATAATATCTGACCTAGATCAAAATAAATGAAATTAAAGTTAATTAAATAACAATGTAAGATGCTAAGTAAAAATTCAGTCACAATAATTTTCAATAAATACAAATAAATGATTATAAATATTCTAATAATTATAAAATTAATCTTAAAACTTATGAGTCATAATATAATTAATTAAATTAACTTATACTCCCTTTGATATTCTAAACTTATCCCTGTGTTGTTGAATTAGATAATTAGGATGCTGTGCCTCGCATGACCGTAGAAGATGCACCATCACTGTCGTCATTGCACCATCTCTGCTTCTATTCTTCTCGCGGAAACCGTCGTGGCTGCTGCTGTGTCGTGATGGCCGAAGGAATGGTGTTGGCTTTAGTGGGGTGAACGGTGTACGTGGGGTGCGTGAATAGAAGATGGAGGTGATGGTGTTGGGTGAACTGGCGGCTGAAGCTTCTCTTGTGCGCGGCTGGTTTCTCTTGGCCGAAGCTCTGTAGTTGCTGCAGAACTCCCTCGTCTTGTGGTGCTGCGGTGCCGTCGGGAGTGAACAAGTGAAGAAGTGAAGCAGTGAAGGAAGCTGACAGCGTGCAAGGTAGGTGGATGATGGAAGTGTTTCGCGGCACTCTGCTTCTCTCTTGCGTCTCTCTTATGCGTCGGCAGTGTCTTTCTGTGCGTGTTCCCTCTCCAATCTGTTCTGCGGCTTCCTGTACGTGTGCGTTGAAGATGGAATGATGATGATGGTAGAGCTGTAATGGTTCTGTGAAGTTGCTGCCCACGTTCTGCTGTGCTACCGATAGTGGAAGACAGAAGGGAGACGCAACGAAGGAGATGGATGGTGATGGCGTGACGGCTTACGATGGGTCGACGTTTGGAGGCTTGCCGTGGTATGTACGTTGTCCGTCGCTCGCTGCAACTGTTATGGTTGCTTTCTGTGATGATAGAGGGATGATGAAGGTGGAGGTGTTTGATGGAACGTGCTGCTGTCGACTAGGTAAAAGATGACGATGGTGGAGTGAAGACGGCGTGTGTGTCGCACCAGCTGATGATGGTCTGTGATGCGAATGGTCTGAAGTCGCCGCTGCTTCTGGTTTGGTTTCTCGAGGCACACCTTCGCTCTGCATGCACGTTGATTATAAAAGCTGAATGAGAAAAACCTAGTGGTGAAATCTCAAGGTTTGGCCTATATAGATACTCACAATTTATGAATCTTTTACTTTGTTATCATATGTAAATTTCAATTTCTCCTAAATTCCTAAAATACAAAATTGTAATAATATAATATCTTTTATTCTAAAAATAATTATTTAAAAAAATTATAAAAATATAACAATTATGCCTCTAATAAGTACTAATTCAATTTAAGGTATATTAATCCAAATAGTACACAAATAATATAATTAATGCCCAAAATAATGATAAATACCTATTAAAATGATATGAATAAGTATATAAAAATATGAGTTTATCACTCTTTACAGATTGAACACATTCCAAATAGTTGTATATATTATTTTTTCTCCAAATGAACTCATGAAGGATGGGTTATAAGAAGCACAATAACCATTCATCAAATTTTAGAACTTTTCTAGCCTCAGTTCTTAAAGCCTAATGTCATGAAATAGGGCTTTTGAGAAATGGGCCAAAAAGGAATATGGGCTGGATATGAAGTAAATTGGCTGAAAATAGGTTATTGTAGCGGAGGGGTACCATGAGGGGTGGATGAATTTGGACTTGCTCTCTCTAGTGTCGTCTTCTTTCTCTGATAGATCATAGTCTCCGCGTCTATGGAGTTTCTCTTCTTCTACAATTTCTTATTGATTCTATTGTAATTGGGGATATAGCCCTCTTATATTTCTTATTATAGTTGCTCTATAGTTTACCTTAATCTTGTTGAATCTTGAGATCATTACACTAACCTACACCCAAAAACCACGCGCATTTTGCTCAATCACACATCAAAAAGAGATGCTCGACAGACTCACTACTACTATTCTATGTACGTTGAAGTGATAATTGTTTGTTACTAAGATTCTTCGAATCTCATCCTAATAACTAACTACTGGGTTACAAGCTTCCAAAGAATAAGATTAAGGAAGAAGCAAACCTATGTGAATGGAGAAATAAACAATTCTTGTCCATTGATTCTTGGTATCTAATTTATCTTGGTATCTAATTTATGTAATTGTTTGTTTTATTGTATATATATGTATCTTTCTATGGGGATTATAGGGATATATATTATTATATACTAAAATTAATTAGTGCAATTATTTCTCATTATATGATTTAACATATGAAATACGCTCAAGATTTATATCTACCCAGTACATTTCAGCACCATGAATAATATTACATTTAAAAATGCAATTTCAATTAATGTAAATGGAATTAAAATAAGAATTTCAAATCATATTAATTATTTTATGGTATTAAAATCAATACAATTCAATGCTCCAAAAATATAGATAATATTATAAACATATGATCATCTAACTTAGTGCATGTTTAGATAAACTTAAAATCTTCATTTTAAAAGGACTTTTGACCCATACCTTAGTTTGAAGAAATTTTAAAATAAATAATTATATTTGTTTAAAAAGGCTTTTGGACCAAACTATAGTTTAAAACTAAGATTTTGCATAAGTTATTGAGAATAATTTTTGAAATAGTAAAAGAGTTTATGAACTACTTAATTACTATTTGACCCCTATTTTTTCTCACACTCTCCCTCCTCTCTCCTCTCCACCGAATATCCTCTCTCATATTTTTAATAAAATTATACCCTTTATAGTAATTTACCAATAATAAAAGTTTGATAATAACTATCAAAACACTTATTTATTCAAAATTCTTTTTTTCCATAAGTTATTATCTAAAAACTGTCTAAAAGTCATTTTTTAAAAGCCTATCCAAATATGCCTTTATTCAATTACGTCTATAAATACTTTTTATTGTAAAATATGAAGTCCATGTTTAATTTCTTTAGCTTCAATCCTTGCACTAATGGTAGATCCAAATTTGCATAAATTTGTCATGAAATTGATGTTTGTGTAGAACCTAATTTCTAGGTATTTATGTTTACACTTAATAGTAATTGACAGCTCACCCTGCCTAATATTAATATCACTTAAGAGGAAGAGAGATTTTACACTTCCCTTAGATCATATATGAGCCCAACACCTTTTCAAGAATTGTCGTAAAAAAAGTGTGCTATCAATAGGGTTAGGTTTAGTGAAAGGGCTCATTTCTCATAATGTGACAAAATAATATTTGAATCCCACTGAGAGATATGCCCTCATCTAGTATGTGGCAATGCTTCAAATAAGATTGTCTCCAATAGGAGGACATCTATCCTTAACAAAAAAAAAAGTGTACTATAAACTGCGACATAATGTTGATTTAACAGTATAAAGCCCTATTAGATTCCTCTAGGTCTTAAGTTAGATTCTTAAAGAAAATACTCTATGTTAGAAAAATTAACCATGACCCCCAAAACTAGATGAGCACATAGTAATAAGATATAATAAATAGTATTAAAAAATAGATGTACTACCAATGGGGATTAATTAAGTCAATTGAAATGGGTTATTCCCACACAATGTGACAAACTAAATTCAAATCTCGTCGAGCCTCATTTAATGCCTAGTAGTACCTCTTATTACTTATAAGTACATCTATGTTTAGCAAACAAATAAGTGTACTAGCCCAAAATTAATTTAATATGTGGTTAAGATTAAAAAACCAGAGAGCAAGTAGTTGTTTGTTATTGGTGGAATGGTAAAATTATGAAAGATGATTTAATCCACCGATTTAAACCCAAATTTCTATCCCTCTTCTGATTATTTCCGTGCGGCCACAAGAGGATGGAAGAGAGAGGAGCTTAAGGAGCCATTCACATGCATTCATAATCTTTCCGCCACCAAAACCACATTTCTAGCTCAAAGTACCATCATAAATCTTGTTCCTATTATTAAGAGCAGCATCACTATGGTTTTAGATTTTTCAAGAGGATGATGAGTTTGAAGTGGAAAAGATGGAGAAAGAGGAGGAGAAATAAAAGCAAGCCTCAACAAGGAATTACGGCAAGCCTAAGTTTATGTATGAGTTAAGTTTTATTAGTTTTTTAACAAAGCTCTTCCCTTTCCCTTGACTGTTCTGTTTGATGCCAATTTCTAGGATGATTATATTGTTGTTTAGATGCTGGAAAATGGTTTATAAGGAAGGATTATGGCCTTAGGTATAGAGTTTAACCTTGAAGAAATATTGTTGGAATTGAAAGCTTGAAAATAAAGTGTGGTTCTAATTTTGGGAACTCATTTTCCTAAGGAAAATACTGCCAAAATTTTTATTTGTACTTGAATAGATAACGATTTATCCAAGAGAATATGGATTTTTATCAACTTAGAAACCATGAAAAAAGATTATTAAGAATTAGAGGAAAGTTTCATTTTTTGAAGGAAATGAATAAAGCTCTCGGCCTTGAGGAGTTGAGAGGAAAGGAGCGAGCTTTTGAAAAATATAAGCTCATAGTTGGATTTTTCCTAGAAAAATATGGGGAACAAAAGTGAAGAAACTAAATTTAGAAGCATGTTTGTAAGAACTCAAATTTTCACCCTGAAAGTAAAGAACAAAGGGTTAAAGATTTTTTCAGTTCATAACTCCATTAGCACATGTGTAGTCTTGGTCGCACATCTGATCAAGGTAGCAGTTTTCCTATTTCCTATGGATTTAATATCTAGAATAATCTGAGCAAAATACTATTATGATTACACTGTTAGGTCCAATCAAAAGGTAAAAATATTTATTTTTCAGAAAAATTGTTAAAAATTCTCTCATTACAAAATTTACTGATCAATAACACCTAAAATTTGTTTTGAATCTAGGTACAACCTATTTTCAACTAGTGTAAATTTTTTTCAGTTCTAAACAATATATTTTATATGTAAATGTAAATGTAAATCTATTTTTTTCTAAACAATATATTTTCAGCTATATGTATGTTATGATTATGAATTTAATTAACGGTTATATGTATATTCATTGTAGAATATTTTGAATGGGAAGTGTTAGTCGAATGGTTCAAGTGGTGAAGGGAAAAGCATTCAGCCAGGGTTCGAGTCGCAGCGAAAGCGGAAGTGAAATTTTTCTCAGGCGCGTGAAATTACTCTTTTGCCCCTCTGTCTATTTCTCACCGAACCTCTGCTTTCTTCATCATTTTTTTCATTCCTGCGAGCAGAGACGGCAGGCAGCAACGCGGGCAGGTGCAAGACGGCAGAAACTCAGCATGCGGCGCGGGAGAAGAGTACACGGCACGGAGGTTCGGCGGGTCGCCTTTAAGATTGGGGTATTCCTTTCTTTTTTTTTTTCCATTCTTCCTTCGGCAGTGAGGAGGCCGTGAGAGGTTGAGTAAAGAGCGCTGGAGTGCCGCAGGATTCTGGGTTCGGGATATAACGCCGGTAACACTCCTTCCGGTGGATCACATTCAAAGTGAGCGCCGTCGCCGTGTAGCTTCTGTCCGACACCATTGTCGTGCTACTGTAGCAAATCCTTTTCTACTGTAGCAAGTCTCGGAGGTCGATTTCCAGTTGCTCTTCGGCGATTGGTTCTGTGGGTAAGCTTCTTAAACCGAATCCGCATTCTCCTTTTCTTCTAGCTCGCTACCGTGAGCAACTAAGCTCACTCTGTTCTTCGGTGTCATCGTCATTCCAAGTATCGGGATGTTCGTTGTTGTTGATAAAAGGAAAGAAGGAAGTGAGAAGCTAGTTGGTGACGCCGGAGACAGAGTTGCAGAGTTGTCGGCAATAGGCAGTAAGTACCTGACCCTGTCTCCGTTTGCTTGCTCGGTATTGTTGGTTCTGGGTATTACACTTATGGATAATCTGTGTATGCCTGCTCTGAGTCTTGTTAAATTGCTGCTCTTGTGCGCTGTGTATGGAGGTTTACAGTACTGTTCTGTTAATGGTGTTGATGGAAGGAATGATTTTTTAATTCAGGGGTGTCGAGGATATATACACATTTATGTTGTTGTTATACTGTGCTCGCGGGTTCTGTGAAGATATGCATGTTGTGTGCTGTCAATAGTTATGAACGATGAGCATTTCTGTCACTTTGTTTCTGTGGGTTGTGCGCCGTGTATGCTGCTGTGGTGTGTGCGTGGTTATGTTGACAAAGGGATGAGGAAACAAAAACATGTGGTTATGTGGAATGAGGTTACGGTTATGAGTTAGAAAGAAAGAAGATAAAGGAAATAGAGTTGCTTTTGATAGGAATATGTATATATATATGAAATAGGAAACTAATGGAAGTGAATTGTTAGAATTAAGTAGTTGGGAGAGAAATTTTGAAAGTTGCAAAGTTGTGCAAAAGGGTGTGTTCAAGGTGTAGAAATGATTAAGTGTTTGCCTTTATGTTTTGCTGTAGTTTCAAGGTGATTTAGTCCTGTTGGAGCTTTGAATAGAATATTAATACCATTTCGGAATACCAGGGGACGAGAAGTAATCTTGTAACAAGTGTTTGGTGGGAGGAGTAGCGGTATAGGAACGCGACAGGTGAGTGAATAACGTTCCCTAAAAATTTACATTTTCAAATGCACTGTCATTTCAAATGATAATTTCAAATATGGATTTTGAAAAGCAAGTTTTACAAAATTATGGTTTAAATCATTAGACATGATTTTCTTTCGATCGATTTATAAAAGATTATGATTATGCATGAAAATGGATAAAGAGGCTTTAGAAAAAGATTTGACAGTGAACTGATGTTATTCATGAAATATTCTTATGTGAATTGCATATATTTTTACAGTAACTTAATTTCGTATGTTCATGCTGGGGTTTTAGAAATTCAAAGTGGTTTTTATCAATGATTATGGCATTGAAACGATTGAGATTATTTCATGTGAAAAGGACCCCACGCATGATAGAAACGTTTTAGGACAGAATACAGAACGCTGGTTGCTAACAGCAGTACTGTTAGTCCTTGGTGCACCTTGGTATTCGAGCTCGACAGTTTGTGGCATAGCCACCAGAATTATTTCGTGGGATTCGTTCTCGCGACAGTTTGTGGCCTTGAGCCACCAGAATTATTTCGTGGGATTTATTCTCGCGACAGTTTGTGGCCTAGCCACCAGAATTATTTCGTGGGATTCGTTCTCGCGACAGTTAGTGGCTTCGAGCCACCAGAATGGTTAGTTACCCTCGTGGACTGTGTGTCCACGTCTGTTTTCGTTCTGTTGAAGTCCTACAGAAAGATCATGGTTTTGAAAAGATTGTTTTGAATGAGTTATTTGAAACAGTTAGTTCATACGGTTATTTCCCCTGAAATACAAATGTTTACGAAAAGGTTTACATTAGATTATGAAGTGTTAAGAAAATACATTTTTAAGATGATTATGCATTGATTATTTTCTGCATTCTTTTAAATCATGTTTTTGGGACGTTATTCACGAGTAGATTATTTGGCTTCAGATAGTGCAGGTGACCCTAATTCTCCAGCTGAGCGGTAAAGAGCCTTGCTGTTGATCCGAAGCTTCGTTTGATAAATACTACTTTTGATGTAATTGCTTCTTAAGAACTTTTATTATTTTGTAAAGGATAATGCTCTGCATGAACCTTAGAAAATGTTTGTTTGATTTTGAAAAAAATGCTATGGAGAATTTAAAGGTTTTACTTAAAATGCTAGGCTTTCAGAATATGATGTATTTATATTCTGTGCCGGTCACGGTCTAAAAATAGGGACGTGACAATGTAAATGTTTTCTATGTTTTATATAGTTGAATAAATGTTACACAAATATAAAAGAGTTATATCTGTTAAAAGGTTGTTCAGTCCTTAAATAAATTTTAAATACTTTAAACAATAAATTTTGTATCAAAAGATTTTTTTAGCAATCTTCTCTTATTTTTGGTGCCAAAAGAAATATTCTATTGCCATTTTTTGGCCACATGAAATCTATTGCCATTCAAGCATAAAATACTACAACAATAATGACAAAAGTCATCCTACACATTAAGCCAACTTATATAACTCTATTATTTGATTGATCAAACGGCCCAAACCATGCAACACAAATCATATCACAACTAATATTTTGTCCTCAAATGTCTGGGGAAAAAATAAATCTATCACTAGACAATGCCTCCAATCATGGTTTTGTTCCTTTGCTTAAACGTGATCTTGATCTTGTTTAATGATGCTACAACATTTGTCATGTTCTTACGTGTTCCTGGAACATCAACAATTCAATGCCAATTCAAGAATAGCGCATGTGGATGTCAATATATTACCAATATGTTGTTCATCTCCTTGTAATAAATTGGAATCTATGATTTGAAGTATTGCATGTGGTATTGATGTGTTTACCCAACTCTTTAAATTCATCCCTGACACAAACATGTCTTCTACTGGTTTTTTCCTTGTGAAAACTTCTATTAGTGTGATTCCATAACTGTACACATTTGCTTTTGTCGAAACAACTCCCAAAAATTAAAAAAAAAAGTTGCACACAACTGAAGAAAAATTATACTTACTAAAAAAGATTTGCTTACGTCCTTCAACAAATTTCAAATAATTTAAGAAATAAATTTTATATTGAAAGAAATATCTATTGCCATGTTTGGCCAGATGAAATCTATTACCGTTCAAGCTTCAAATACTACAACAATAATGACAAAAGTCGTCTAACACATTAAGCCAACTTATATGACTTACATTTTATTAATAAAAAGGCCCAAACCATGCAACACACAAATCATATCACAACTAATATTTTGTCCTCAAATGTCTGGGGAAAAACTAAATGTATCGCTAGGAAATTCCTCCAAATATGGTTTTGTTCCTTTGCTTAAACATGATCTTGATCTTGTTTAACAATGCTACAACATTTGTCATGTTGTTACGTGTTTCTGGAACATCATCGCAACAATTCAATGCCAATTCAAGAATAGAGCATGTGGATGTCAATATATTACCAATATGTTGTTCATCTCCTTGTAATAAATTGGAATCTATGATTTGAATTATTGCATGTGGTATTGATGTGTTTACCCAACTCTTTAAATTTATCCCTGACACAAACATGTCTTCTACTGGTTTTTTCCTAGTGAAAACTTCTATCAATGTGATTCCATAACTGTACACATCTGCTTTTGTCGAAACAACACCCAAAATCCATACTCTGCATATAATCAAGTTCTCACTCAGTATAAAATCTACATACTAATAACTAATAAAGATGAAAATTAAATTAAGAACATTTAATGTTTTACAAACACACATGTTTTTGCACAGTCACACAAATATGTTAATGCTAAGTTTGAGTCCAAAATCTCATCCACTTGTGACGAGTAGTACTGCCACTAGGGTCACAAGATTTTGTTATTGGTCTAAAATAAAATAGTTAAAGGATTCCAACATATATAAAAAATAGGATCAAGAACATTGAATGTTTTGTGAGCATCTATATCATCTTAATTAATTTGCCATACGCTAATACTATTTGGTATTGCTGATTTGAATATTGAGTGACAACATGCAAGATTTTATAAATGTCTTCTACTAAGTCGTTTCAACGTAATCTAAAAGAAAACTTCATGAAAAAAAAATATTTTTAGAAGACAAATGCAAAAGAGAGGAAAAGGACATAAGAAAAATAAGACTTTGAAAATAATTATCAGGTGCAATATAGCCAACTGTAAGAATTGTTTCAATATGAGTTTTAGACTGTCCTTCATCTAAAAGTTTAGAAATTCCAAAGTCGTTCACATGAGCAATCATATTATCATCCAACAATATGTTATTTGGCTTTAGATTGCAATGAATTATTGGCACTGACAAGCCATGATGAAGATATTCCAAAGCAAATGCTACATCAATCATCATGTTCAATATTTGAAGAAAATCTAAACAATAGTTATGAGAATATAACCATTTTTCAAGGCTACCTTTGGGCATGAACTCCATTATCAAAGACTTGAAATCAACGTTATTGGAGCAACTAGCTATGATCTTCACCAAGTTTCGATGGCGCACGTTACGCATTGTGCCACATTCTACTTCAAAGCTCCTGGACATTGCTTCTGAATCAAACTTGAAGACTTTAACTGCAACTATAGTCCCATCCTGAAGCATTCCTCTGAACACAGAACCATAGCTACCACTTCCAAGAAAGTTGCTCTCATCAAATCCATTGGCTGCTTCTAGAATTTCAAAATATGAAATCCTTCTTGGCATTCCTAAAGTTGATACATTTCCTTCAACTTGGTCATTACTTGAATTTTGTCGTTTGAATCGTAGCAAGATAATGCCTAAAGCAACCAAAATTATTGACGCAACCATTGCTAACATGTATTTGAACAAGATCAATTTTGTCATTGACCTTTTTGTTGTTTCATTTATACATGGAGGCACTTTCAATCCTGATTTCCCACAAAGAGTTTCATTCATCATAACAGACTCAAAAGTCAAATTTTTGAAAACCCCACCACTTGGAATCTCTCCATGTAGTTTATTATAGGAGAGGTTAATAAACTTAAGATAAAGAAGCGACTCCAAAGATTTGGGTATTTCACCATGCAAATTATTTTGGGAGAGGTCCAAATTCACTAAGCTTAGCAAATTTTCAAATGATTCAGGAATATTCCCATGCAACTGGTTATGCGCTAAGGAGAGAATTTGTAAATTTTGTAAGCCACCCAGAGTTGTGGGGATGATGCCTGAAAGATTATTTCTTGACAAATTAAGTGATATAAGAGCTTTGAAGTCCCTTATCCTGTAAGAAAGATTTCCATCTAAATTAATGGAAGATAAGTCTACTTTTAATATATCTTTTAAGTTCCAAAAGGATGAGGGTATCTTTGAAGTCAACTTATTGGAGCTCAGCATAAACTTCTTGTAAGTATGTCATATTTCCTATGCAAGGTGGCAATGTTCCATAGAACTTGTTTTCATTCAGATAAAGATAGGCAAGTCTTTTGATCTCACAAATCTCTTCAACAATTAAGCCGTGTAGCTCATTACCATGAAGATCCAATTTTTGAAGAGCTTTTAAGCTGTTGATAGTTCTTGGAATTGATCGCTTCAAAACATTTTCTTCCAACTCCAGGATAATCAAATTAGTAAGATTCCCCATCTCTAGTGGAATATTGCCTGTAAAAGGTATCTATAAAATGTGATTGAGGCTTAAGGATATTTTATAAAAAAAACATGTAAAAAATAATTTAGACATTTTCGGTTAAATTTATAAAGCATTTGAGGAGAAAATAATTATTTAAAAATATTTTATAACTTTAAAAAAATTAGAAAAATCATGGAATAGATATTTTGAGATTTAAAAAATTATGAAAGATTTTATTTTCTTAGAAGAGGTCCAAATGACTTAAAAGATATTTTAGGATTTTAAGGCCCAATATTTTTGGAAAACTCAACTAAAATAGTTAGGTATTATCGTTTATTCAAAACATTTGAGAGAAATTACCTTATGAGCTAGAGAAGATATTGGAGGAATAATTCCTTATACAACATTGAGAATGAATTTCTAATAATTTATAAAGGTTTCAGTATATATACAGAAAAAAAGGACTTGGGTATAAAATTAAGGCTGAAGGCCATGATGGTCATTCTGCTCACCACAAACACTCACATTCATGTAACACTGCACTTAAACACACTGCCTCTCTCACTCATTTTCATGAACATCATTTCATTGTCTTTATAGAGCGAGAGGGAGGGTGAGTGAACTATGCAAGGGAGTATAAAAGAGTCAGATTGATGCATTATGCTGATTTCATGTGTTTGTTTGCTTTGGGTTGTGATTTCGAAAACACGGGCATGTTGTTTTGGAATGTGTGACTTTAGATTCTCTGAAATTTAGCTAATGATTCTCTAAAATTTGGCTAATGATGTATCAATCAGTGCTTGCTGAAAGAATAGTTATGTTGTGTCCAAAAAATTAAAGCTTGATGGTAGAGAAAGTTGATTTTAAACCCAAGCTCTATGTTTATAAAAGTATAGTGTTAGATTCCTTAACGGGTATAAATTTCTACACATACGTGGATTTGAGCATGTGGCGTGATGGATTGAAATTTGAAAGTAGGAAAATTTATATGATTTGTCAATGAAGTTAGATGGCTGGTTTTAGAATTGGGGTCATATATGATGGTTAGGTTGTTGGTAGATAATCAAGTATCTTAACTGGCCAAATATGGCTGATAAAATCCCTCCAAACATGTTATCTACCAATTCTATAATGTTTAGCTTAGAAGCATTAGCTATAGTATTTGGGATTCTTCCATAAAGTTTGTTACCCCATAAATACAGCTATTCTAAATTTGGAAGGCTATTTCCAAAATCTGAAGGAAGACTACCCGAAAGAGAATTGCTTTGCAAAGCCAAGAGATTCAAAGGTGACTTTTTAAAAATAATTGACGGAATTGACTCATTCAATTCATTTACTTTCAAGTCTAATAACTCAAGTTTAAGAAGATTTCCTATTTCCATAGGAATTGAACCTAGAAGAAAAATATAAATATAAATTTTAAGTAGTTATTTAAAGTCAATACCATCATACTCCTCCTATTTTTAATACAGGACCTAATTAAGGAGTTAATCTTAATTCTAAAAATAATATATATTTCTTATATTTATCAACTTTGTTCTAAATTACTCTTATTGATATTCCCTTAACAATAATCAAGTAAAAGGAAAGTTAAGGAAAATGATTATGATGTTCTAGAAAAATATGTCATATTAATTAATTTTTTTAATCTAACTAAATTAGTTAAAAATGTTATATATTAAGGACTGAAGGAGTATTAATTACTCACTTTGTTACTGGGTATAACTAATGTTTTCCCCTCTCTTTAAATTTATCATGTATTTTCACAGCTAGTTGGGCATATAATAATGTGTCTAGGTCTTCTAATTTCTCTATGAAATTACGGCTGGATTGACAAATTGCGAAGTACGTACCTATAAAAAAGTTGTCTCCTAAACGTAACTTTTGAAGCATAGTCAAATTTGCAATCTGCCTTGATATGTATCCACTAAATCTATTAGAGTCTACCGCAAACACTTGGAACTCCTTGCATTGTATCCAATCAGATGGTAAGGCGCCGGACAATTCATTATTTTCAAGAGACAAATATTGTATTTTGTGAAGTCTGAGACACATATTTGAGGGGATGTCTCTAGACAAATTATTCTGACCCAAATCAATCTGTTGCAGCTTGGACATATTGAAGATAGTTGATGGTATATGGCTAGAAAATCCATTAGCATCTAAGTATGTAGTTTTCAGATTTTGAAGATCCCCAAATTGTTTGGGAATGTCTCCTAAAGAAGATCCAAAAGAAGAAAAAAAGAAAAAAGAAAAGAAAAGAAAATATAATGTTGTTTAAGCTAATAAAAAATTAAAAAAAAAAAGATGGTATCTAGTGCATCATAATTTCCCGAGAGAATATATATACCTTGTAAGTTATTATGATCAAGATGTAACTCTTGAAGCATAGTCAAATTTCCAATGCCTCTTGGTATGCGTCCTGAAAGCTGATTATTACTCAAACTTATAATATCCGCATTTTTTAGATTTGTAATTCCATTAGGAATATCTCTTGTAACGTGGGAAAGGAATATTACTAAATGTTAATGCATATAGAATCATATTATGGAAATTAATAAAATATCTTCACTTGTAATAAATTTTATATGGAATTATTCTTACATATAATTTCCCCCTTAAAACTGGCTTCTTGAGCACACAAAAAGTTACTTAAACATGTCTGATAGCTATTAATTAAATAAAAAAGGACAAAAATGAAATAACTTAACTAGCTAAGTAAATACTAGAGAAATACTTATATATTTCAGGGATACCACATTACACTACAGAAAAATGGGTTTTTGACGACGTCTTTTCAGCGGCGACTCATTCAAATGACTTTTAACGGCGACAAAAGTGTGTCACCGCGACATTTAGCGGCGACAAATTTTGTCATTGCTAAAAGTGAGACATTTAGCGCGACACACTTTTGTCGTCGCTGAAAGTTCAACTTTCAGCCGTGACTTTTAATGTCACCGTAGAAGGTCAAAGAAGAAAAAATTTTACTCCACTTTTCTGCGGCAACATTTAAGGTAATAGTATCTGCAGCAACATCCAAGGGTCACAGCAAAACGTCTATACTTTCTGCAGTGACAATTTTATATCATTGCAGAAGGTGTGATTCATCAGCGACGTTTGTATCCTTCAGCTTTGCATACATTCTTCCCCCCTCAATAGACCATGAAGCAACTATCTAATATATAAAATTAAATGATTATAATATCTACAAAAGAAGGAGATAAATCAAGGGTCTATGTATGGGAGAGATATTATAAATGTGTGTCAATGAGCGTGAGAGTTAGTATCTATGTATTAGAGACAATATGGGGGAGGAGATAGAGAGAGGGAGATGTGTGCGTGTGAGATCATGAGAAAGAATAGACGTAATATATATATATATATACATTCTTAATTACTATTGCATTTGGCCTTTGTTACTGTTATATAACATCCCAAATTTTATAAAAAGGATTTATAAGGTATTTTTGAGTTTAAGAGTATTTTTCTAAAATTTAAAAAGTGAAATTTTAGAGAAATAATAAAGGGAAGAATAATTATTAAAAATATTGTAGAGTTAAGAAAAATGAAGAAAAAAATCATAAAATCATAAAGAGCCTCTCTTTGTTAGACGAGAGCCATATTAAGTTAAAAGTACCTATTTCCTTTCTCCTTCCTTTAAAAGAAAGGACATTAACTCTTCTCTACAGAAGATAACTCAATAGGAAAAATAAGAGCATAAAGGGGCAGATTACCCTATAGCTGGTTCTGGCTTCCCTGTTGATTCCAGGTTAATTCCCTGTTGATTGATGTAGCATTTCATTGTGCAAGGGCTTCCTATTTTTAAATCTAATATTTGTATTTTCTTGTATGTCATTATTTTGTAGAGAGATCCTACTACTAGACAACCTATTCCTGCTGACCAGCTATGGGAGATAACGCATACTAGGAAGACATTAGATGGACAAGTAGTATGGGCTGACCCACACTCTAAACAGCTTCATGTACGCATTGTTATTTAATATCTTATTTTGATTTAGTTTTATTTTTAATATAATACTTTTATGTTTTTATTATAGAGTCATATGCACGAACTTTCTCAACAACAAGACCAAGATTTAGAGAGTAGAATTACGTCAAAGGAAATATTGGCGACAGTTCTTGGTGAGAGGTCAGAGTATGTAAGAGGGAAAGGGTATGGAGCGAAACCTTCAAGAAAGAGAAATCACCCTCAATCTACTAATAGTTTAGTTGTGGAGAGTGTGCGTGCCCAATTGCAGGAAGAGTTTGATGAAAATTTTCAAGAGGAGAGAGAAAAAATGGAGGCTGAGCGTGCAGTAGAGTGTGCAAAGATGGAAGAAGAGCGTGAAAAGATACAACAAGAGCATGTGCAATTCAAGCAAAGACTAATGGAACAAATGGAGCAAAGAATACAAGCTCAATTCGCTGCCTAGATGCAGAAGAGACAACCACATGCGGCTACTTCTAGTCATAGTATTGAACCTTCTATATAAAATTTATGTATAAACTAAACAATTTTATTTTAATTTTAAATATGTCTTTATATTTTATACGATAATCAAAATATTTATTAATATTATTAGATTATGGTTTATTTAATTATTTATCATTTATTATTTGTTATTATATTATATTTTTCCATATTACATAAATTATAGAAAAAATTTAAAAAATAATATTAATTGTTGCCACAGAATTATCTTTGTCGCCACAGAATAACCTTTAGGCGGCGATATTTCTGTCGCCATAGAATCATCTTTAGGTGGCAACATTTTTGTCGCCACTAATTCCACTTTAGGCGGCGACAGTTTTGTCGCCACTAATTCCACTTTAGACGGCGACTTTAAATTGTCGCCGCCAATATGTATAAGCGACAGTCTCATAGGCAGTGACTTAGCGGCGATAAAATGTCACCACTATAGGGATTCAGTGGCGACTTTTAAATCTTCACGCCGCTAAAAATCATTTTTTTTATAGTGTTATTTGAATTCTGTTCAACTAAAATATAATAACTCAATCTATTTTAATTCTAGTAGGCTCTCATTTGAAACAATTCATATTTTATTTTAATTTTAAGAAAAACAAAAACTTAGTTTGGTTCATATGAGTTTTTAGTCTTTCAAATTAAGACGTTTATGTTTCTTGAATACAAAACAAAACAAAATGTATTTTTTTTTCAGATGAGTCTTAGCTAGCTAAGAATAAAATATAATGAACTGTTATATTTTTATTGGATATAATTAAAATGATATAATATTCTTCAAGTATTTAAATATTTCTCTTAAAGACTAACAAAATAATTGTGAAAACAAAATTTCTCACACACATAAATTCAAATAAACAATGTCAAAATAGGACAACATAACCTCGTATACATGATATGGCAACCAAAGTTAGGACAAAATAAAGGATAGGCTCTAGAGAGGATGTGATAAAAAATATTTGGATGTATTGTACATAAAAAAAGTTGTTAACTAAAATGTATGAACTAGAAGTGTAAAGTACCATGGGTCACCAAGATTTAAGACACTTTACTCTAATGAATAGAAGCGTTCGAAGGGAATTATTGTTCAAATTCATTGGTAGTATAATTGGTGCGGGGCATAAAGTGGACCATAAGAAAAAGTGGTAAAGCACAGAAAGGAAAGCACAAAACAAAAAACAAAATAGAAAGGAAAGCATAGATTTATTAGGTTGATAATTCATACCTGTGAAATTGTTATATCCTAAATCAATCGTTTGCAACTCCAATATATTGAATACACTTGATGATATTTGGCCAGAAAGCTTATTAGAAGATAATGCCATAATTTTTAAGTTTTGAAGATCACCAATCTCCTTGGGAATATTTCCTGCAATATAGCAACAAAAATTAAAAAGAACAAAAAGGGGGAGAAAAAAGGAAGCACAGTGTTGAATATAGTTGGTATATGGCCAGAAAATCCATTAACATCTAAGTATACAGTTTTCAGATTTTAAAGATACCCAAACTCATTGGGAATACCTCCTAAAATCCAAAAGAACAAGAATACAAAGAAAACAAAATGTGATTTATGGTGAGGAAACAAATAAAATGGTAACTAGCACATCATAATTTGGTGGGAGAATATATATACCTTGTAAGTTATTAGAACCAAGATAAAACTCTTGAAGCTTAGTCAAATTTCCAATGCCTCTTGGTATGCGTCCAGAAAGCTGATTAACACCTAAACTTATAATGTCTGCATTTTTTAGTTTTATAATTCCATTAGGAATATCTCCTGTAATGTGAGAAATAAATATTACTAACTGTTATTGGTTATTTGAAATAAATCCTGCGCACAATGTAACCTATAAAAATATATGCTTAATTTAAAAGTTAAAATGTAGATGAATGAGAATTTTAGGATTATGCTTAATTAAAACAACTTGTGTTTTTGCCAAGCCTCCGTCTAGACTTACTTCACTCTGTTTTACTAATTTATATTTGATTTGAAAGAATTGAAAATAACTAAACGTTGAATGTGAAATAGTAAATAACTCAAGGCATCAAAGGGAACAGAAAAAAATTGAAATAAAATTATCAAAACTAACATTAGAGAAATTCTTCATAGAATATGAAGAAGAAATACCTAATAAAGAATTGTAGGATAAAATGATCTGCTCAAGCGAGGATAAGTTAAAAATAGTTTAAGGTATTATTCCAGAAAGGTTGTTAATTGAAATTCGCAAAATCTTCAGACGTTGAAATCTTCCAATCTCAAGTGGAATAGATCCTCCTATAAAATTGGTTCTCCAATTCAAGGTCTCCAACTGTGATAAATTAGATATGCTTGGAGGAATAACACCTCCAAAATTATTACTCTCAAGAATTAAGTGTTGAAGCGAGAATAAGCTTCCTATCCAAGGTGGAATATCTCCATGGAGTTGATTATATCCCACGTTGAGAACTTTCAACTTGTCTAACTGATTCAACTCTTTTGGCAACTCACCAAAAAAGTTGTTGCTATGAAGGTCAAGTTCAACTAAGAAAGACAAATTTCCAATTTGTGAGGGTAAGGTACCTTTGAGACCCATCTCACTAAGATTCAAGGTCTTCACTTCCGAATGGTTGGAATCATCACATGTAACACCAACCCATTTGCAAATGGATGAAGAGTTTGATGACCAATTAGCCAAATGATTGTAAGGGTCAGCCACAGAATATTTTAGAGCAAGGAGTGCATGTTCTTCTCTGGTTAAAGTGGTCTTACATGAAATGGGATAAACTATGAGACAAAGTAGTAAGAGCATGTAGAAGTAGAAATGAAAACGAAGATTTACCATGATGGATGAATTGAAGGCTTCTAAGATTAAACGGGAAGGTGAAGAAGGCTATCCTTTATATACACACACGTGCACACATGGGAAAATTAATCTTTTAGCAGTTGCAATTTGAATTCAATTAAAATTCGGTCTCTGACTAATTTCAACTCAGCCTAATTGTTTTAACTATTTTAAACTTTTGCCTTTAAACTTCATAAAATAAATAATTTTATTTTCAAAAATATAGGCACTAATGTTTATGTTAAAATATAGGTATTAAATTACATTAAGTCAAAATTTAGAGATTGAGTTACAACTAAATCAAAACTAAAAAGAATAGGTACCATATAGTTAAAATTTAAGGATTAAATTGCAACTTAACCAAAACTATACTATGTACAAAAAAGATTAATTTTCCCTATATATATCATTTGAAATTGAATAAAATTTTACAATCCTTTAAGGTGACCCCAAGTTAGGTAAAGACATAAATAGTCATTCCCCCATTATAAAAGATCCTCGCCTATGATAATATTAACGTATTCATTAACTTATTGGAGAAGATTTGGATTATTTGAATTTAAAATTACAAAGATACACATAATGGAAGGAAAAACCTATCTCAATTCTATGTCAATACCTGTCAACGATGGCACCATAAAGTTATGGACGAGTAGTGTTATGATCAGGAATTTAATTAACATATATGTATATTCTTCACAGAATACCTTGCATGGGAAGAGTTGGCGGAATGGTTCAAAGGCAAGAAGGAAACCGTGTGGCCTGTGTTCGAATCCCAGCAGGTGTAGAAGAGTGAGTTTTTCTTATTTTCAGACGCGTGAAATTACTCTTTTGCCCCTCTGTCCATTTCTCACCGAACCTCTGATTTTTCTTCCTCCATTCTTCCTTCCTGCGAGCAGCGAGCAGCGACAGCAGGGCAGCAGTGCGGGTTAGGTGCTGGACGGCAGAAGCTCAGCTTGCGGCGCGGGAGGAGAGTACACGGCACAGAAGTTCGGCCGGACGCCTTTAAGAAGCATTCCGCCGATCCCTTCCTTTCTGTCAACATCGAGCTGCGGTGGCTGGAGAGTTTGGGTGGTGAGCGCAGGAGTGCCGCGGGTTTGGTGTTCTAGCTATAGCGCCGGTAAATACTCCTTCCGGTGGACCACATTCAAGGTGAGCGCCGTCGCTGTGTAGCTTCTGTCTGACACCATTTTTGTGCTACTGTAGCAAATCCTTTGCTACTGTAGCAAGTCGTTGATTCCATTTTCTGGCTGGTTTCTGTCGTGCTCCGTTCGGTTAGTGTAGTGGTAAGCTCCCTAGTTCACATTTCGTATTCAACTCCATCTTTCCTCTTAAGCGGTTGTGGAGTGACAGAGCTCACTCATTTCTGTTCAGTGCCGTCACCGCTGCTCTGTTTTAGGCCGTTGCCGTGAGTGTTAGAGGGAGTGGATTGACACGGTGCATAGTTATTTTTCTGATCAACCCCGAGGTTCTGCAGCTGGTGTTGGTGGGAAAGATGGTAAGTCTCAACCTTGTTCTTTATTTCTCTCCGCAACCGTTGCTGTTTTGCTTGTGCTATGGACGGCTATTTTGGCGATTTCCTGATATTGTTTGCTCTGTGGGAAAGGTTTATGTGGTAATATAAATAGTCCATGGTTATTCTGGGTTATTGCTACCGTCTACATACTGTGATGCTGCTGTGGTGTGTGTGTGATCCGATGTGCATAGGGGGTATAGGAATTGTTTGGCATATGTGGAGACAGAAAGGATTTATGTGTTTGTTGCCAGGTGTGGTTTTTGTTGGTGGATTATTATAGGATGCATGAATTAAGTCTTTGATATTGCAGCTTGTTGAAAATAATTCATGGGTACCCGAAGCCATATAGAAATTTTTGAGATATTTAAGTTGAGTTAAAGGCCTAAGTGATTGTTAAGGATTAGTTGCTGGGGTAGTGAATCTATAAATCGAATGATTAATGGTGTATTAGTGGTGGAAGTGATAAGTAGGGATGCTTATTATGGTCGAAGACTTTAAGCAAAATGTTAATATGTTGTTTCAATCAGGGGATAGAGATGTAATCTTGCAGCTGGTGTTTGGTGGGAGGAGTAACGATTTAGGAACGTGGCAGGTGAGTGAATAACGTTCCCTACAAATTTACATTTTCAAATGCATTGTTATTTCAAATGATGAATTTCAAATATGGATTTCGAAAATCAAGTTTTACGAAATTATGGTATAAATCGTTAGAAATGATTTTCTTTCGATCGATTTACAAAAGATTACAATTATGCATGAAAATGGATAAAGAGGCTTTAGAAAAAGATTTGACAGTGAACTGATGTTATTCATGAAATATTCTTATGTGAATTGCATATATTTTTACAGTAACTTGATTTCGTATGTTCATGCTGGGGTTTTAGAAATTCAAAGTGGTTTTTATCAATGATTATGGCATTGAAACGATTGAGATTATTTCATGTGAAAAGGACCCCACGCATGATAGAAATGTTTTAGGATGGAATACAGAACGCTGGTTGCTAACAGCAGTACTGTTAGTCCTTGGTGCACCTTGGTATTCGAGCTCGACAGTTTGTGGCATAGCCACCAGAATTATTTCGTGGGATTCATTCTCGCGACAGTTTGTGGCCTTGAGCCACCAGAATTATTTCGTGGGATTTATTCTCGCGACAGTTTGTGGCATAGCCACCAGAATTATTTCGTGGGATTCGTTCTCGCGACAGTTAGTGGCTTTGAGCCACCAGAATGGTTAGTTACCCTCGTGGACTGTGTGTCCACGTCTATTTTCGTTCTGTTGAAGTCCTACAGAAAGATCATGGTTTTGAAAAGATTGTTTTGAATGAGTTATTTGAACAGTTAGTTCATACGGTTATTTCCCTTGAAATACAAATGTTGACAAAAAGGTTTGAATTAGATTTCAAAGCGATATGAAATACATTTTAATATGAATATGCATTGATTATTTTCCGCATTCTTTAAATCATGTTTTTGGGACGTTATTCACGAGTAGATTATTTGGCTTCAGATAGTGCAGGTGACCCTAATTCTCCGGCTGAGCGGTAAAGAGCCTTGCTGTTGATCTGAAGCTTCATTTGATAAATATTACTTTTGATGTAATTGTTTCTTAAGAACTTTTATTATTTTGGAAAGGATAATGCTCTGCATGAACCTTAGAAAATGTTTGTATGATTTTGAAAAAAATGCTATGGAGAATTTAAAGGTTTTACTTAAAATGCTAGGCTTTCAGAGTATGATGTATTTATATTCTGTGCCGATCACGGTCCAAAAATAGGGACGTGAGAGTTTGGTATCAGAGCCAAGGTTTTTCTATGGTTAAGCAGAGCAGAGATACTTCGGTGGGGTCTCAATTATCATTATGAACCCGGGCATAACTATAGTTGTGGCATCTCTGAATATCTCTAAGAGAAATTCAAAAGTGGTGTTTTCCTATGATTTCAGAAATATATTTATTTATAAACTGAATATTTTCTATGTTTGTGAATAGTTAAATGCCGCCTAGACGAGTATAGTCTCGAGGGAGCTCTAGGGCTTCGGATCAAGGCTCTGCTCAGCGAAGTGATGTGCCTCCTCAGGGTCGAGGACAGGGTCGTAGGGGTGCTAGGGTTCGGGGAGGTCGACCCCTTAGACCTCTTCAGGAAATTCTATCTGAGGTAGAACTATCTCATCCACAGTCTCCTGAGATCTCTGTATCCTCTAGGCATGAGACTCAGGTAGAGACACCCCAGGTTATAGAGGAAGAATCCATCGCAGTCAGGCTATCAGAGTTTATAAAGTTGGATCCTCCGAAGTTCTCAGGGTTTGATTCTCGAGAGGAACCCATGGAGTTCCTGGAAGGAATTGAGAAGAGATGCAGGGCTTTGAGATGCCCAGATGTGCAATACGTGGAGTTTGCCTTATTTCGACTTGAAGGGATTGCGAATGCGTGGAGTAAGACGGTGCCAGGATTTCAGGGGGATAGAGTATCATTATTGTCATGGGCAGATTTTAAGGATCTTTTCCTGAAACATTTTCTTCCCCAGAGCAAGAAGGATGCTAGAGTTAAAGAATTTCTTCTGTTGAAGTGTACTTCTGGGATATCTGTGGCTGAGTATGACAGAAGATTTACTGAACTTTCATCGTATGCTTCTACCTTGATTCCGTCGGAGAGGGATAGAATCGGCAGGTTTATACAGGGATTACTGATACATATTCATGATGCTGTGGCCCCGATGCTGAATCATTTTGCTTTTTATGCTGATGTGGTTGACTATGCTTTGAGAATTTAGTTGAGGCACATGGAAGAAGAAGGGGTTTCTAAGAAGCAAAAGACTGGGAGCGAAAAGTTCCAAGGATCTTCATTTAAGGGTAACCGCCCTCAGGGCCAACCCTCGTCAGCTGATATGCGCCCAGCGCCCAGATCTTATAGATCTTCTGTGGGCATTCCAGATTCAGGACCGAAGTTTGGAGGTACTAGACCTCAGTCTGGAGGAAGTCAGTCTAGTTATTCCAGGCCTACCTGTAATATGTGTGGGAAGCACCATTCAGGGGTTTGTCTGAAGACCTTGGGGGTGTGCTATGGTTGTGGATAGCCGGGTCACATGAAGAAAGAGTGTCCGTTTGCTCAATCAACCTCGAGTTATGGATCAGCTAGACCTTCTCCTCACCCTACTACTTTTGCAGCTCCGTCTGTGGGAGCAACTTCTGCCTCTGTGGGTAGAGGTACATCAGGATGACCTCCAAAGAAGAGAGCACAACCTTCAGGCCAAGGTCAAGCTAGGGTTTACGCAATGACAAGGCAAGATGCTCGGGCTTCTAATGCTGTGGTCGCAGGTATTATCTCTATATGTTCTCAAAAGGCTTATGCATTGTTTGACCCTGGTTCGACACACTCTTATATTTCAAAATATTTTGCTAAGATGATGGATAAGAATTCAGTCAGACTTGATTGTCCTTTCACTGTGGCTACCCCTGTTGGGGAATCTTTGTCAGTTTCACAAGTGTACAAATCTTGTAAAGTATCTGTTGAGGGTAGAGAAAGTTTTGTCGATTTGATGATACTTGATATGATAGACTTTGATGTTAACTAGGCATGGATTGGTTAGCTTCATGCTATGCTACGGTGGATTGTCACCTGAAAGTGGTAAAGTTTAACTTTTCGGATGAAACTTCGTTTGTGTTGTTTGGAAATAAAGTAGATAAGCCAACAAACTTAATCTCTGCTTTAAAAGCCCAGCAAATGTTGGAAAAAGGTTGTTAGGGATTTTTGACGGTAATCCAAGATGTTGATAGGCCTACTGTCAGTTTAGACCAAATTCCTATTGTTCAAGAATTTCCTGATGTTTTTCCGGAGGAATTGCTGGGATTACCCCCAGATCGAGACATAGAATTTAGTATTGACGTCATTTCTAGTACGCAGCCAATTTCTATTCCGCCCTACAGGATAGCGCCGTCTGAGTTAAGGGAATTAAAGATTCAGTTACAAGAATTGCTAGATAAGGGGTTCGTACGACCTAGTACTTCTCCTTGGGGTGCACCAGTGTTATTTGTCAAGAAGAAGGATGGCTCGATGAGATTGTGCATTGATTATCGACAGCTTAACAAGGTGACAGTAAAGAACAAGTACCCGTTGCCGCGCATCGATGATTTGTTCGATCAGTTGCAAGGAGCGCAGTACTTTTCAAAAGTAGACCTGCGATCAGGGTATCATCAGTTAAAGATTAAGAAGGAAGATATTCCAAAAACAGCATTTAGGACTCGTTATGGTCATTATGAATTCTTAGTAATGTCCTTTGGTTTGACAAATGCTCCTGCGGCATTCATGGATTTAATGAATCGAGTATTCAGAGAATTCCTGGATAAGTTTGTGATCGTGTTGATTGATGATATCCTGGTTTATTCCAAGAGTGAGGAAGAGCATGAACATCATTTGTGGATAGTGTTGCAGAGATTGAGAGAGCATCAGCTCTATGCTAAACTTTCCAAGTGTGAGTTTTGGTTAACTGAGGTCACTTTTTTTTTTGGGCATGTGGTGTCAAGGGATGGCATCCAAGTTGATCCTAGTAAGGTTGAGACAGTTAAAAGCTGGCCACGACCTACTACGGTAATGGAGATTCGGAGTTTCTTAGGACTTGCAGGATATTATCGCAGTTTTGTTCAGGATTTTTCAAGAATAGCAGCTCCGATGACAAGACTAACCCAAAAGAATGTGAAGTTCGTGTGGGATGAGAAATGCGAGGCAAGCTTTCAAAAGTTAAAGGAATCTTTGACCTCTGCTCCAGTGCTAAGTTTACCTTCAGGAGTCGGTGGGTATACAGTGTATTGTGATGCTTCTCGGATTGGGCTAGGCCGTGTGTTAATGCAGGATGGGCGAGTTATTGCCTATGCCTCTAGAAAGCTTAAGTTGCATGAGCAGAATTATCCAACTCATGATTTAGAGATGGTTGCGATGGTGTTTGCTTTAAAGATTTGGAGACATTATCTGTACGGAGAAACCTGTGAGATTTTCACGGATCACAAAAGCCTTACGTACATCTTTGAACAGAAGGATTTGAATCTCAGGCAGAGAAGGTGGATGGAGTTATTAAAGGATTATGATTGTATGATTATGTACCATCCGGGTAAGGCGAACGTTGTGGTTGATGCTTTAAGTAGGAAGTCTATGAATAGTTTAGCCCATATCAAGATGGAGAGAAGACCGTTGGTACAGGAGATTCATAAAGTTGAACAAGAGGGAGTCGTATTTGAAATTGCTGATAAGGGAGTATTTTTGGCTCATTTGCAAGCTCATTCCTCATTATGTGATCAGATTAAGGAAGCTCAGTATTCAGACCTGAAGTTGTGCGAGTTGAGGGATTCAGTTAAAGACAGAAGTAATTCGGAATTTATGATTGATCAGGAAGGTGTTTTGAGGTTCGAGGGTAGAATTTGTGTGCCACAAGTTCAGGAGTTGAGAAGGCTAATTCTTAAGGAAGCTCATCATTCTGCATATACTATCCACCCTGGTATAACTAAGATGTACCAAGATTTGAAACAGTTGTTTTGGTGGCATGGTATGAAGAATGATGTGGCGAATTTTGTTGCACATTGTTTAGTGTGCCAACAAGTTAAAGCGGAACATCAGAAGCTGACAGGACCGTTACAACGGTTGGAGATACCTGAATGGAAGTGGGAAAACATAACTATGGATTTTATCGTGGGATTGCCCCGTACTGCTAAAGGTTTTGATTCTATTTGGGTAATTGTTGATAGATTGACCAAGTCTGCTCATTTTCTACCAGTGAAGACGACGTACAGTGCGGCTAAATATGCTGAGATTTACATTGAGGAGATCTTACAGTTACACGGAGTCCCAGTGTCAATTATTTTAGAACTAAGGTGTGCATATTTTCAAATTCGGAGGACCGAATTTCTTAAGAGGGGAAGAATGTTATGATCAGGAATTTAATTAACATATATGTATATTCTTCACAGAATACCTTGCATGGGAAGAGTTGGCTGAATGGTTCAAAGGCAAGAAGGAAACCGTGTGGCCTGTGTTCGAATCCCAGCAGGTGTAGAAGAGTGAGTTTTTCTTATTTTCAGACGCGTGAAATTACTCTTTTGCCCCTCTGTCCATTTCTCACCGAACCTCTAATTTTTCTTCCTCTATTCTTCCTTCCTGCGAGCAGCGAGCAGCGACAGCAGGGCAGCAGTGTGGGTTAGGTGCTGGACGGCAGAAGCTCAGCTTGCGGCGCGGGAGGAGAGTACACGGCACAGAAGTTCGGCCGGACGCCTTTAAGAAGCATTCCGCCGATCCCTTCCTTTCTGTCAACATCGAGCTGCGGTGGCTGGAGAGTTTGGGTGGTGAGCGCAGGAGTGCCGCGGGTTCGGTGTTCTAGCTATAGCGCCGATAAATACTCCTTCCGATGGACCACATTCAAGGTGAGCGCCGTCGCTGTGTAGCTTCTGTCCGACACCATTTTCGTGCTACTGTAGCAAATCCTTTGCTACTGTAGCAAATCCTTTGCTACTGTAGCAAGTCGTTGATTCCATTTTCTGGCTGGTTTCTGTCGTGCTCCGTTCGGTTAGTGTAGTGGTAAGCTCCCTAGTTCACATTTCATATTCAACTCCATCTTTCCTCTTAAGCGGTTGCGGAGTGACAGAGCTCACTCATTTCTGTTCAGTGCCGTCACCGCTGCTCTGTTTTAGGCCGTTGCCGTGAGTGTTAGAGGGAGTGGATTGACACGGTGCATAGTCATTTTTCTGATCAACCCCGAGGTTCTGCAGCTGGTGTTGGTGGGAAGGATGGTAAGTCTCACCCTTGTTCTTTATTTCTCTCCGCAACCGTTGCTATTTTGCTTGTGCTGTGGATGGCTATTTTGGCGATTTCCTGATATTGTTTGCTCTGTGGGAAAGGTTTATGTGGTAATATAAATAGTCCATGGTTATTCTGGGTTGTTGCTACCGTGTGCATACTGTGATGCTGCTGTGGTGTGTGTGTGATCCAATGTGCATAGGGGGTATAGGAATTGTTTGGCATATGTGGAGACAGAAAGGATTTATGTGTTTGTTGCCAGGTGTGGTTTCTGTTGGTGGATTATTATAGGATGCATGAATTAAGTCTTTGATATTGCAGCTTGTTGAAAATAATTCATGGGTACCTGAAGCCATATAGAAATTTTTGAGATATTTAAGTTGAGTTAAAGGCCTAAGTGATTGTTAAGGATTAGTGGCTGGGGTAGTGAATCTATAAATCGAATGATTAATGGTGTATTAGTGGTGGAAGTGATAAGTAGGGATGCTTATTATGGTCGAAGACTTTAAGCAAAATGTTAATATGTTGTTTCAATCAGGGGATAGAGATGTAATCTTGCAGCTGGTGTTTGGTGGGAGGAGTAGCGATTTAGGAACGTGGCAGGTGAGTGAATAACGTTTCCTACAAATTTACAATTTCAAATGCATTGTTATTTCAAATGATGAATTTCAAATATGGATTTCGAAAATCAAGTTTTACGAAATTATGGTATAAATCGTTAGAAATGATTTTCTTTCGATCGATTTACAAAAGATTACAATTATGCATGAAAATGGATAAAGAGGCTTTAGAAAAAGATTTGATAGTGAACTGATATTATTCATGAAATATTCTTATGTGAATTGCATATATTTTTACAGTAACTTGATTTCGTATGTTCATGCTGGGGTTTTAGAAATTCAAAGTGGTTTTTATCAATGATTATGGCATTGAAACGATTGAGATTATTTCATGTGAAAAGGACCCCACGCATGATAGAAACGTTTTAGGATGGAATACAGAACGCTAGTTGCTAACAGCAGTACTGTTAGTCCTTGGTGCACCTTGGTATTCGAGCTCGACAGTTTGTGGCATAGCCACCAGAATTATTTCGTGGGATTCGTTCTCACGACAGTTTGTGGCCTTGAGCCACCAGAATTATTTCGTGGGATTTATTCTCGCGACAGTTTGTGGCATAACCACCAGAATTATTTCGTGGGATTCGTTCTCGCGACAGTTAGTGGCTTCGAGCCACCAGAATGGTTAGTTACCCTCGTGGACTGTGTGTCCACGTCTGTTTTTGTTCTGTTGAAGTCCTACAGAAAGATCATGATTTTGAAAAGATTGTTTTGAATGAGTTATTTGAACAGTTAGTTCATACGGTTATTTCCCTTGAAATACAAATGTTGACAAAAAGGTTTGAATTAGATTTCAAAGCGATATGAAATACATTTTAATATGAATATGCATTGATTATTTTCCGCATTCTTTAAATCATGTTTTTGGGACGTTATTCACGAGTAGATTATTTGGCTTCAGATAGTGCAGGTGACCCTAATTCTCCGGCTGAGCGGTAAAGAGCCTTGCTGTTGATCCGAAGCTTCGTTTGATAAATATTACTTTTGATGTAATTGTTTCTTAAGAACTTTTATTATTTTGGAAAGGATAATGCTCTGCATGAACCTTAGAAAATGTTTGTATGATTTTGAAAAAAATGCTATGGAGAATTTAAAGGTTTTACTTAAAATGCTAGGCTTTCAGAGTATGATGTATTTATATTCTGTGCCGGTCACGGTCCAAAAATAGGGACGTGACAAGTAGGCTGTTGTTTCACCATGAGGATATGGTGGATCGATATATTTATTAATATGTGTTTTGCCCTTAAATTGTAGGTGAACCTAAACTTTTTTTTCAAACTTCATGTTTTCTTATTCCTTCCTTCATGTATTTATTAATTGGATTATTCTTTGTTTTTTTTGTATAAATAAGTTTAGGTGAGTTGTGTCCTAGGAATCCAATAGGGTCAAGACATACCTTCAGGTTTAAAGAACACTTATAAAAGTACTTATAAATCACCCACCAATGAGATCCTTACATCAACAGCAAGATTTGAACTCATGTCCTTGTGGGTTGTGAGCCAACTCTTTACCAACTAGATTAACTTTTGTTAATTGAGACTTTAGACTTTGTGAGATCAATTAAGCTTGAATTTCACCTCAGTTAGGTCTAGTTTGGGCCAATTACACTCCACTTAAGCCCAATAGTCTCTATAATATACAAAAATGCCCAACTATGTAAAATATGATCCATTAATGGCTAAGATTCAATTACATTGGAGTTGAAAACTAGATTGAGTTTAATGGAATGAGTTAGTATATCATAATATAATGAAGGTTTTTCCCTAAGCATAGGTATGATATGATTGGAGGCAATCTTCTTCAAAGTATTGTCGGGTACTAAATGTGGGCATCTCTTCAAGTAGGAATTTGAACTTTAGTTCGTCATATTATGAAGAACTAGTCCATTATGCTAAATCTAATCCTTGTTGTTGGTTGGGGAACTAAGATTTGAATCCTCAATAAAAGGTATTCACTTTAATTTTCTAATAATGCCTTGAACGTAATTGCTTATGATAAAAAGATAGCATTGGGAAAAAAAATTGGAGTAAAACAGTGGTTAAGAAACACTTGCTCAACACTGCTATCTTTGTATATAGTTAAAGGTAAGAGCTTGAGAACCGATATTTTAAACTTTATTGTTTGCACAAGTCCCCAAAAGTTTGTACTAATAGCTAGAGTTACCCTATAACAAGTATAGTGGACATAACCGGAACTTCAAAGGTTATTGAAAATGAAAACAAAGAAAAATAAATTGAAATTGATTTTTCCCTCTTTTTCAAATTAACAAGTAAACAATCATTGTATATTGCCTTCACACGAGCACTACATTTAAATATATTCCTCCATTTTTTCATATAGGATATATTTAACTCATTTAATTATATTAAAAAAATTAGTCAAGTTAGTTAATGTGACATATTTTTTCTAAAATATTATAATCATTTTATTCTTGAACTCTCTCCATCCTTCTCTTGATTTTATTGTTGAGGAATTATCAATAGATATAATTTAGGAAAATTGATAAGTATAAAAAATATGTATTATATTTAGGATTGAGAATAACTCCCCAATTAGATCTTATATATTAAGGATTGGAGGAATATATAGGTATATGGCTAGAAGGCTAGGACCTTGGACATTCCCTACAAATGCTTCCCCTCATATATAGGTTAGATACTTAATTCTAATTATATATTATCAAATTTTTAGCCTCATGATTTATATATTGACTTATTCTTTATAATTTCACATTTTAGTAATAATTTTGTAAAGTATCAAATTTGATCTAATGGTCATGATGAGAAGTGAGGAAGAAGTTGAAAGGAAAAGAGACAGGGAGAAGTTTAAATTTACAAGAAAACAAGTGACGTATTATTCTTGTAAAACGTCAAACATCTTACTCCTTCTAGTCTTAAATATAGGAGTTATATAATTAATTTATAAATATTAAAAAATTAGTTATATTAGTTATTGGTAAGATATTTGTATCAATTTTTCTAAAATACTATTTTTAATAATTTGTATTAAAAACTAATATGACAATCTCTTGAATATGGCAACAATAGAGATAATTTCAAAGAAAAAGATATAAATTTAAAAAATAAAATTAATTGAAGTCTTAATTTAGGACAAAAATAAAACTTTCAATTACCTCATCCAAGGGAGTAATACTGTCCTTTTCTTTTCAATAATTATTCTGTCAAAGACAAGGCCTTTCAAGCTGTAGGATCCATTCTGATGCCACATCAAGGCAAACAATTATAACCCTACTAAATATATTAATTATTAGAGGGAAGGTAATGATCATACATTCGTCGTAAGTCCCTGTAAATATTATCTGAGCTCTGAAGTTGTATCCTGATATTGGTGGATGATTGGTGTTGAATACATATAAACTTATTTTTACCAAAAAAAACATGATATTAAGATGTGGGTGTGCAAGAAATCTCATGATAGCACATACTTTAAGACAAGTTTAGGCCCACTTAAATTAGAAGTCTATTAAGATATTCAATTTGATTGATATGGGCAATGATAATTGACACAGATGGTAAGAAACATGCTTCTATCTCATAAAGATACGAGTTCAATTTTCGATATCATCGTGAGGGCTTATTTGATAAGTGATATCGTAAGTTCCTTATAAGCACTCTCTGAGTCCTAGGGTTGTGCCCTGAACTTGATGGAGGATTAGTGCTAAATCCATCTAAATTTTTTTTTGTACAAAAAAAATTGATTGATATGGTCAGTATTTATTAGATGGTTAGTAATTTATCACGCTGTTGGTAGGGTCCATCGTCCTTAAGTGGTAATGGAAGGATTGAAGGCTTCTAAGATTAAACGAGAAGGTGAAGAAAGCTATCCTACATATAGACACACACACACATACGTGCATACATGGAAAAAATTAATCTTTTGATTCATATAGTTTTAATTCAATTGAAATTCAGTCCTTAAATTTTAACTAACTTCAACTCAGCCCAATAGTTTCAACTATTTTAAACATTAGTCTTTAAACTTAGTAAAATATAAATTTTATTTTAAAAAATATAGGCTCTAATATTTAAGTTAAACTATAGATACTGAATCAAATCAAGTTAAAATTTACGCATAGAGTTCTAACTAAAGCAAAACTAAAAAGAATAATAAGCATGGAGTTAAAATTTAGGGATTAAGGTGCAACTGAACCAAAGTTATTCCCCATTATATAAGATTAATTTTCCCTATATATCCTTTGAACTTGAATAAAATTGTACAATCCTTTAAGGTAGCTTGTGACCCCAAGTTAGGTAAAGACATAAATAGTCATTCCCCCATTATAAAAGATCCTGGCCCACTATAATATGAGTGTATTCATTAACTTATTGGAGAAGATTTGGATTATTTTAATTTAAAAATACAAAGATACGCACATTTTGAATGGAAGGAAAAACCTATCTCAATTCTATGTCAATACCTATCACCAATGGCACCATAAAGTTATGGACGAGTAGGATGTTGTTCCACCATGAGGATGTGCATGGTGGATCGATGTATTTATTAATATGTGTTTTGCCCCGTTTACTTTAAGGACGCTAATAATTGCTCATTCAATGCCTTCCTTACAATTCATTTTCATTTGACTTCACAAGCGATCTTCATGCGTTCCTGGCCAACAAAGCATTATTAATTCAGTGGCCACCTTCTTCCCAGACAAATATAGAAGTAAAAAATCAGACCCAAATTTTTCAGTGAGATTAATTAATCTCAAGTTAGCCCAATAAAACAAAATGATCGAAAAGATAAGAAATTGACCTCATTTATTTAAACAATAAAAAGTGTTGGGCTCTTTAAGCTGCCTTTATCTATATTAACTTTAAGTCTGGTGTAAAAAGCATATTTAACTTATCTAAAAGTTTTTTTCTATTAGGGTATTGTTGATAAGATCCAAACTTTACATGGTTTCTTTAGTATTTTCAAAGGTTTTTGAGACACTTTTACCCTCAATTTTGTATGCAATTGTACATTTGTGATTATATTTGATTTATGCATTGTATTATGCTTATTTAGGGATAAAATGGTCTATTATCTTATCCAAACTGTAAATGTCTTGATCTCTAAATTGTTTAATTGTTACAAAAAGTTTTGCTTTTGGTTGTAGGCGTTTGGAGGAGGTTTAAAGACTCAAAATGGAGCATGAAAGAAGTCATGAGACTAAATGGACCAAAATGAGAAGAGCCAAAATGCAAGATAGGAAGTGCCACCGTGTTTCTTAGTCTTGACCAGAATCTATCTTTGAGATACACTGGTCACTAGCTGAAAGCTATTGGGAGACACTTTTTGTATTCATTGGTCGCGACCAAAAATCCATGCTGGTCCCTACTAAAAGACATTTCAATGAAGTTACGTGTTTTGAATGCAGTCATTCTGTAGGTAGCGTAAAAGGAACTAGCAGCCACAAAAATTATAAGCTTTTGTTCCCAGATTTGGAGAATAGGAGGCTCAACATTTTCTCTCAATTTCTCCACTCAACCCTAACCCAAATTCTCCTTTTTTACACCTTTGCTCCACCATTTTTCCCAAAATGCTATGTAGCCCACTCTAAAATGTTAGCCTGAGCCCGCCCCTTTTAGTAGCAAGCTAGTCCCCAGCCTATTAGCCTGCCATTTTTTTTATTTTTTTTTAATATTTTTAAAAAAAGACTTCTAATTTTTTAAAATATTAATAAAATATTTCTAATTTTATATTAGAATAATAAAAAATTGTTAATATTATACTCTTAAAAATTTCTATTTTATATAAAAAAACTCAAATTTTATAACTATAACTATAAATATAAATAAACATTAACATAATATTAATCAATTATAATATATCAACATATATAAATAAATAATTATCTTTACTAGTATTCGATAATAAAAATATTTAAAATAATATTTAAAAAATTAATTAATTATATTTTTAAAATTTTTTCCTTATTTAAAATTTAATTTAATTGGAATAAATGAATAGTCTTTCTTATAAATCTAACATATGATATTAATTATAATTTAAAAAAATTTATCCTTATTTAAAATTTAATATAATATTTTTCAGAACTACTGGCGATGCAACTAGCTTATATATTTTATATTGCCCCATAACTTGACTGGCACAATGGAGTTCCACCGTGCTTATATATATATATATATATATATATATATATATATATATAACTAGTTTATATATTTTATTATATGTAGACACGTCATGGCTATATTGTTTAAATATATGTAAATTTATTTTTTTTGTTTTGAATATAAAAATGATTTAAACATCTGGTTGATTTTAATGAGGTGCTTAAAGATGCCTTATGAAATGGAGTTTGTAATTTTTGATTGCTTTTATTCATGAATTGTTATGCTCACATTGCTAATAGTTCATTATGTCAATAGCAAATTGTTTTAGTGACAGCATCACCCTCCACATATAATTTCAACATTATTAATTGATGAATTATATATAATGCTGAGATATTTTATTCCAAGAATTTAATAACATTATTTTCTTTGCGATGATATTTTACATCATGAAAGTCTCAATGCTTTAGTACTCTCTGTAATTTATTTTTAACTTAGAGTATCAAATCTTTAAAAAAATTATAAAAATTTAAAAAATAAACTATTTTTTATTAATAAAATATTAAAATATTATTTACTTTATGTAGAATATAATTATAAAAAAAATAAAAAATACATTTTGGAGGTTGAGATGTTTTGGAGACAGCAGAAAAAGGGCTGCTCGATTTGCCGTGGGCATTGTAGATTTCTTATTTTGTTACCTTAGCCTATCATCCCGACGTGCTTCTTGTACTAAGGCATGTGCATAATAGTCATTTAGAATGCCGTATTTTATGTAAAAATATTATCCATTAATATGTCCAACTACCCTATATCTTTTATATATGTTGACCCATAACTTGGCCGCCACAATGTATCTCCCCCATTCTTATTATATATATACACACACATACATATACATATACATATATATATTACAATTATCTTATACTTTTTTTGATATTATCAAGTACTTGTTTTGAAGTAATTGAAGTAATCAATTACTTCAATTTCGGGGTCATGACTGCCTATCTTAGTATAAATGTCTCTTCAAATGCTAAAACTCAAGATTCAAAGTATCTAGCAGAGGTTTTAGTCAACTAGCTTATATTCTTCAACTATATAAATTAAATTATTTAGATTAAAATATTAGTTTAATTGCTTATTTGTAAAAAAATATATGTTAATTTCTTTAAAATATTATTTTTAATTATTTACATTAGAACTATTTATAATGAAAAATATCTTAATTTGTGCAATTAAGAGGAATTAGTTAGGAAAATATTATAAATATGTGAGAAAATATATTGTGATTTTATATCTATTATCAATATAAAACTCTCTAATTAGCTTCAATACTTTTTGTAAGACTCAATGAGTAATTATATGTAGACACGCATACGGCATCATAGTTTAAATTTTCAAAAGCGTAAAACCAAAGCTTACTGAACCCTATATATACCCATTGTTGTAGTCCCTCTTCTTCACAAAGCAATCACCACATAATAATATATTGTTCCTAAAATGACCTTCCTCAAAAGCCTTTCTGTGTTCACTCTCCTCTTGGCTATCAGCTTCATTTTCATACAAGCTGCCATATTTGATATCACAAATAGATGGTCCTACACTGTGTGGTCAGCTGCTTTACCCACCGGTGGCGCAATTGAATCCCGGTCAAACATGGTCACTTGATATTCCCGTCGGCACTACTAGTGGTAGCATATGGGGTTGACCTGGCTTTCTGCTTTGACGGGGCGGGTCGTGGCCGTTGCAACATCGGTGACTGTGGAGGTGCACTCCAATGTCAACTCTATAGAGCGCCACCAACTACACTTATAGAATTTTCTCTTAACCAGTTCAGCAATTTGGACTTTTACGATATTTCAGGGATTGATGGTTTTAATATTCCGATGGAATTTAGTCCAACTTCTAATGGATGTAAGGGTCTTCGATGTCCAGATGCTTACCTTTTTCTAGAAGACAATACTAAAACTCAAGTTGTCCATCTGGAACTAAATATAGGGTTGTCTTTTGCCCTTGAATATGTTAGTCGCTTCATGTTTTTCTTATTCCTACCTCCAAATAAAGAACCATGTAATATTTCAACATAAAAAGAAACATGTAATATCATAATAAGCTGCCATCTGTGTACACTTCTCTGCTTGGTGGGAAATAAATAAATTCTCAACTCTAATTATTATTTATTTGGATGCATCTTTATTCTTTTGGTTTTGGTTTGGAGTCTCTAATGTACCTCTCTCTAATGCCCTTTGTGATCTCTCAATCTCCCAAATACTCTTTCCTTTTTTACTTTATCATTATATTTTATATAAAATAAGTGATGTTTTAATATCTTATAGGTATGAAATGATGCAATTTTAAATTTTTCGTTATTTTTTAAAGAAAAAGTACTGTAAAATTGTGTAGCTTTGTTGCAAAAAATAATTGTGTGATTTTGATTTATTATTTTAAAAAAAGCGCAAAAAAAATAAAATTTCACCATTTCATACCCATAATACATCAAACTATCATCCATGTAAAATCTAATTATCAAAAGAAAACGTAAAAAAAAACCTTTAGAGAGCATTAGTGGCCCCAAACCCTTTTTTCATGGGAGTATGATTCATTGATCTCATAAAAATCACTTCTATAACATAACGATTATTAAATTGATCTTCTTCTGTTTTTGGTAATAAAACAAATGCAATATCACAATCTAAAAGTAATACAAGAAGTCAACGTATGCAGATAGAAATTTATAATACAGACTATTAGTTTAACAAATAAGGAAGATATTTTTTTTTTGTACAGGAATTTTTAGAAAGGGGTTGGGCTCACCCACGATCCAAGGGCAGGGCGAAGTCTCCCTTCCTCTTAGGCAATACCAATGTCAGGCAGGACGAGCCGTCTATTACCCTCAGGTGTAAACCTAAGCACCCAAGAGTTAGGATGCTTCCCCAAGCACCGCGACTGGAATCACAATAAAGTGGTACTCCCCAGGGTTCGAACACACTCCAAATGGTAGTATGTCTTACCCCTTCACCAGCTGAACCCACGAACGATGTAAATCAAAGGACTTGATGAACAGCATCATAGGCCACAGGAACGGGCTTGTGGAATTAGACAACCATCATAAAATCATCCTTATCTTTTGTAAGCAATCCAGAAGCTCTAATATTTTGACCAGAAACGGTCAGAAATTTTCAATTTTAAAATTTTTGAGTTTTTAAAGAAAAAATACTCAAAAATTGTGCAATTTTGATTTTATCATTTTGAAAGATTGAAAAAAAAAAATCAATACTACACCATCAATATTTATCTTCATCATTAAGCTTAGGATTTAAGGCGCAGGTTTCCCTCACAAGTCTTCTGGCATAACGGAGTGAGAATCCAAACCTTGTAGTCACCATTTCATAACCACCTCATATACCCACTTTTTTTTATATTATATTATTAAGTATCTATTTTTTAGATTCATAGCTGTCCATTCTAACGTAAGTGTCTTCTCTAAAAATTAAATTCTAATTCAAAAGAAATCTAATGGGACTTTACATTATAGGGTTGATAGCCTCATATAACCACTTATTGGTAGATTTCAAGATATACCAACAATGCAATGCAACTAAAGGTTTGTCATAATAATTAAGCCCAGGACTTTTGAACAAGCACAGTAACCATTAATCAAATTTCAGAACTTTGCTAGCCTTAATTCTCAAAGCCTAATGTCATGATACAGGGCTTATGTGAAATGGGCTGAAAAGGAATATGGGCTGGAGATGAAGTAAATGGGCTGAAAGTGTGTTATAGGAGCCCAGGGGTACCATCAGAGGTGTGGATGAATTTAGACTAGCTCTCTCTAGTGTCTTCTTTTCTCTCTGATCTACCATAGTCTAAGCGTCTATGGAGTTTCTCTCCTTTTACAACTTCTTCTTGATTCTATTGTAACTGGGGCTATATCCTTTTTATATTTCTTATTATAGTTGCTTTATAGTTTACCTTAATCTTGTTGAATCTTGAGATCATTACACTCCCCTACACCCAAACCACGCGCATTAATTTTGCCCAATCACACAATAAAAAGAGATGTTCAACAGACTCCCTACTTCTATGAGAGCAAATAGAACAAACCGCACTTGAACAACAAATCATTTTGCAAAAATACTCAAGAGAAGGAACAACATTCCTCAAGAACGCCACAGAATAAATAATTTGACCTTGGGATTATTTTTAATTTCTACATTTTCTTCCATACAAGGATGAAGTGGGAACATTCTGTCACAGATTAGCGACGGTGAGACGCTAATCTACAAGTGAAATGATGCTAAAATTTTTTATTAAATTCACAATTGATTATTTAAGAATTTAACCATAGAGATGTGGTTTTTGATCAAAGCTTTAAGCCACTTAAATATACTTGAAAACCAAGCTTTGGTTAGAATAGCAATTTTGGAAAATTTAAGGGTATCTCTCGGCCAAACATGGTTCATGGAGAAACTTTGAGATTTTGTTAAATTTGAGTTTAACTATGGATTCCACATGGAAAAAAATTAAGTGGGGAATGTTCAAGGGAATAATTTTGGAAGCTAAGAATAAAAAGGTGAGATTTTAGGACAAAGAGAGCAACAAGGAAGAGTAATCTTCAGATGTTAGTTATTTCAATGGTCTTAATGGGCTTAGAAATTGATGTGTCATGTCTACTTTAGGGCTACTGAACACTGAAAGTAGAATTGGAGGCTTGGACAAATAAGTTCTAAGTAAAGAAATCAAGAGAAGTGGAAAGTTTAAAGATAGCAAAGTTCACCTTATTATTGTATGCTTAACTTGGTCGTTATTGTGGATATATGTATCTTTCTATGGGGATTATAAGGATATATATTATTTTATAGTAAAATTTATTAGTTCAATTATTTCTCATTATATGATTTGACATATGAAACATGCTGAGATTTATATCTACCAAGTACATTCCAGCTCCATGAATAATATTACATGTGAAAATGCAATTTCAAATCATGTAAATGGAATTAAAAATAAGCATTTCAAATCATATTCATTATTTTATGGTATTAAAATCAATACAATTCAATGCTCCAGTAATACAAATAATATTACAAACATATGATCATCCGCCTTATTCAATTACTTCTATAAATACTTTTATTGTAAAATATAAAGTCCATGTTTAATTTCTCAGTATCACGAAGTTTTATATCATCAAAATTCAGAAGTTATATATTCATATTTTTCATGAAGAAAGGAATGAAGAGGAGATGGTTGCTATATATATATATATATATATATATATAACTTCCTTATTGGTCAGTAGTTCGAATGATGTGTCATCCATTGCACGAACATCACAGCCAATCAACAAAGGAGCCTTTATATATGTATACACACGAATAACACATCTTGTTTAATTAATTAATTTACAACCATGAATTAAAGTCCAGTGACTGATTTGTTCTTGTGTTTTGAGAACCATATTCTTCAGTGGTCATTCCTCCATTTCCAACTTCCAACATATCTGGATCTGTTCGTAATTATTGAAGAAAGATAAGAATATTTGTGTAAATAAATACTATGAAATTATATCATAGTACCTAATTCAGAGAATATTTTAACTTAGGTAAGAGGCTTACAAGTTATTTTAAGACCTCAAAGAGATAGTAAAGAGAATTGCATAAATGGAAATTTATATTGGGATCAAAAGTATAATTTCTGAAAGTTCTGGTCCTTAAGTATAATTATAAAAACTTTATTTGAAAATTTAGAAATGTGACGCAAATTCAATCAAAATAGAGAAAATATCCAAAGTGATATTTAAGGTCTAATTAATTAGTTAGAAATTCCCTAGAGAATTAATTATGGAATTTATTTCATGAAATTGCTAAACTCTCTACCTAAAATTCCCAATTTTCGCCCAAATTGAAAGAGAATGATGTAACTTGGACTAGAGAGGGAACAATTTCTAGACATATTAATAAATTGTACTATCAACAAAGTTGGGTATAGAGAAATGGTTAGTCCCTCACAATGTGACGAACTAAATTTTAAATCTATTGAGAGATGTACTCACATTTAATACTTGATAATACTTTGAATAGAATTACTTATAATAAGAGGATATTTATGTTTAAAGAAAGAAAATATACTACTAACATAGTATTGATTTAGCAATGTAAGCCCTCAAGTTCATAACTCCATTAGTATATGTATAGTCTGGCCACACGTTATTATATGTCTTACACTTTGATATTTGTGGAGCAACCTGTGTCTCAAGCGAAGCAAGGAAGAAGAGTTTAAGTTTAAAGTGTGATCAAGGTAGCATTTTACCTATTCTAGCATTTTGACTTTCCTATAGATTCAATATCTATATCATTTTATATTATCATTTTTATATAATTAAAGGAAATTCCTAGACATTTCACATCTAATAATATGGCCATAGGAAAAAAAAAATCATCTTACCTTTCTATCCTCACATTCCAAGTCAAGTCCACCAAAATATTCTTAACGTAAAAAAAAAGGGGCATAATAATATTCGTCCTTAGAAATAAAATAGTCCTCATCATTTTTTAAAAAATAGTCACATTTGCTGTGTTATTTAATTATCTTACATATAAATTTACCAAAATTAAATATAAAAACACTTACTTTTTACCAACTAAGAAACTCAAATATTACCCATGAAAAAACAAATATGTTTAATAATGAGGTAGAAAAAAATAGAATACATAGCAAAATATGAATTTAGAACTTGACATAATAGTTATAAGAAGATCTAAATTTTGTCCTTAGGTCTCTTTCAATGCATCATGCATGAATATAATGGTGAAAAGATATGACAACCACATCCATAATAAATACATTTTATATTGAAAAATTTAATGTCCCAAATTTAACATTTTACAAAAATATTATAATTTTATATAAAAATATAAATAAGTATAAACGGTTAAAATTGAATATAGATAGTTCACATCTATAGGCTGTTGTTCCAAAAGTTATGTACAAAGTAGGCTGTTGTTCCCCCATGAGGATCGATGCATTATTAATCCGTGTTTCGTAAAATCTCATAGAATTATGAGAATAAAAAACCATTCATTGTGCATAAAAGCACACAACCAAAAAAAAAATTAAATAAGTCTCCACATTTCGTGGCTTTTATCCTCATTCCTCCACATTCTTTAGAAAAACATTTGTTAAGACATTCTTACACTACAGTGAGGCCTTTAAGAGTTTAATGCCCTGCCCAAAAGAAAAATAAACACACAGATTAAATGAAAATAAATTATTAACAATGATTCATTGAAAATAAGAACAATCTTTATTTTCTCTTATTCAAACATTTTCTAAAAAAAAATAATACAGATCCATATGCATACCTATAAAATATATTTATTCAATCCTTAATATAGGACCTAATTAGAGAGTTACAACTTATTAATAATTGAGTTTTCTATAACCTAAAACTAGTTAGATGGATTGAAGTTCCTAGAATGACACGATAATTGATTATTTTTTCTAATTAGAAGGGTCCACTTGAAATTTTTATTTATAAGTCACAATGCCATTTTTCTCTAATTAAAAAAAAACAAGTATTAACCGCTTAAAGTTATAATTATAAGTGGAATGGAACTTATAATATTTTTGTTAAATCTGTAACATTTTACATATAAAAAGTTTTCATGCTTCTAAATCATAACACTATTCATATATAAAAATTCACAACGTTCCAACTCATTCTAGTAACTTGACCTTCAACCTCAACATTTACATACATGGCTTGTTCAAAAAAAAATAATGCTTTCATTGTGATTAATAATTTTATATTTTACCAAAAAATTATAAATTATTTTATTTAAATAAATATTACATTTTTTGGCTAAAATTATATATATATATTTTTTGGTTAAGTTATACCTCATAAGATATTTTTTTCAATAGCAATTAATATTTTAAACTAATGTGTTGTTCATCGAGCACCCTAAAACCTAAAATTTAGGGTGCTAATTGCTGCTATTTAAGAGTAAAACTGTACCAAAAATGCTTAAAGATATTAGGTGCTCTTAAAAAAATTATTTTAAAATATCAAATCAATCACAAATTAATTTAAGATTACAAGATGTATCCTTAATTTCTCTGCAACGTGACATGTAATGTCCATTTGACTCAAGGTATGTTAAAATATGTAGCCCAATATCTGGCCTAACCAGGAGGTATAGCCCATATATTCATATAAACCCAAATGTCATCTTTTTGGTTTTTTAAAGGACAACTTGTGATGGATCGTTTTCTGGGTTGGATTAACAGAAAATGATGCCTATGTGATTCTAGTCATAACGGAGATATTTTAACTTTTAGATATCTAAATTTATACCTAAGGGTAATTGACAGCTCGCTACATCGACGAACTCCTTTCTCAAACTTGCGACTTTCCCTTCATAGTTGTTCTTCTCTTCTTGTTCAACGTCTCCTTTCCCTCCAAAGATCAGTGCTATCACCATTCCCTGCTTCTTCCATGTCTACTCTGCTTGTGCGACCTTCTCTTCGGGATAGCTCACGTCGCCTCCTCTGATTTTCCTTCCTTCGCCCCATAATTGTTGTTCTTCACTCTTGTGCTGTGGTTGCTGCAATTTCTCCTCGTCATTGCTTTCTATTTTGTTGTTCTTTAGCAACTCGGAAGGTATTCCTCTAGACTTGTTTACTTTTGGTTTTAGTTTTGTGATAGGATTAGAGTTGGAAAACTGAATTTTTGAGGGAGAAGTTATGATTGTTGGGATTTGTAATCTTATTTGGGGTGTAGACTTGTGTGAAATAGGTTTGAACTGAACCTTGTGAAATGGACTTTTAGAGCATGAATTTAGAATGTTTTATTGCTGTGACTGTGTAATTAACGACTTGATCTTTTGCACAGTGGTGGAACGTTGGTTTTAGAAAAGGTTGTGAGTGATGAAAATTATTGTTGACGATTGAAGCTGAGCAAAGTTCTTTTGGATTAGAAATTAAACTTTTAGGCTGGAAGCTTGCTGTTTTGTTTTGTTTAAAAAAAATCAGCCTTTTGATTTGAATAATTAAGCTTGAACAGTTTGGGTGTTTGATGAAATAGATTTTGAACAATATCAAGGAATTAGATCTTTATTGAATTTTAGTTTGTTACGACCTTTGAATTGTTTGAGTCTATCATTTAGAGTTTAGAATTGAATTTGACTATGTTTATGCCAAGCTAAATTTGAAGATATCATGGTGTTTAAGTTTGGGGGATCTCTTCTGCTGTGTTTCTTTAGGAATTTTATAGATTAAATTCTAGTTTTTGTTTCCTCTTCTGCGTTTCTTTTGCTTTTGATGGTAGCACTTGTTTCTGATGAGATTGAGACCAATACTGATGTTGGCCACAATGTAGCAATTGGAGCTAAATATCACATGGATTCTCCATTATTTATTTTAATCTGCTGCTTTCTGTTGTTTTTGTTGGACTTCCTGTTTGGATCATTTAGGAATACGATGTTGTGCAATGCGCTCCAAATTTTATAATTATGGATTGAGATATATTTGGTTATAAGCATCTATTTGGTGGATAGCATTTTTTGCCAATCATACAGCTAATTTTCATTTTGTAACTTGTAGATATGGTTGCTATATTTCATGGCTTATAGGTGTTGATTTTTGTGCCTCTGATGCAACCTTTTTGTTATTTGTTGCATGAGAGAGGACCATAAATTTCTCCCTTGTGACTGGACGCTGTCCATTTTAAGTTTGGGAGTGAGGTTATTTTTTATTTTAATGAGTTGATCGCTTATGCTTTTTATACTGAAATTTTTCAAAAAACAAAAAATTACCTAATGATAACTTGTGAACTGCCTTCTTCTTCCTTCTTCTTATTATTCGAAAACTTGGAGCTTGTTTAATTGGGACTGAGAACTACATCTTGCAAGCATGTGAATCCAAGGTACTTTAGGTACGTACCTTGTGTTTTTCTAAGGTACGTACATTAGCCAATGTCCAAATGCTGTAATGAGAACGATATTTTTCAGTGGTCATTCCTCCATTTCCAACTTCCAACATATCTGGGTCTGTTTCCAAATTTTGAGTATATATATCAACTCTTAATTATATATTTTTTCTTAATGATTTAATAATAATAATAATAAGTGATTAACAAGTGAAGTTAATTAATTAATCACCATTCCATCCGCCTGGTCCAGCATAATGCCCATCTATCATTTGCATCTGCTATATTTGTCATACTAGACACAAAAGCGATTCATAATTAGTCATCCATGAAAAATTGATAATAAATTTACACACACACACACATGGTGATAAGTATAATTTCTTAATATTTATGCTATAACTTTCCAATTTATCTTCAATATCTCCTGTTTTTTTTTTGTACTAAAATGTTTAGTTGGGTTTAGATCCAGCCTTTCACTAAGGTTAAAATATAGCACTATGACTTAGAGAGCACTTACAGAAGACTTATGAGATTGTTTACTAAAAGAGCTCTTATAACGGCAGTGGGAATTAAACTCGTGTCATTGTAGAATATGAGTTTGATCCTTATTATCTATGCTAATTCTTATTGGCTTCAATATCTCCCGCTATTCTCCAACTATTCCTTACATTTTTACCACCAGAGTTCTTGGTCCTCTTGGCCACTACAAGTTCATAAACCAACTTATCATAAATAAATTCCTACTTTAGCCCTACAAAAGAACAAGACTCCACTTGAAATATGAGAATAAAAAAATCTAATTTATCTGTCAAAATTATGTAACCAATGTGAGAGGACTCACCACTCACACATGGAGAAGAAAATTGGCCTTCCTGAGTTCAATAAAGCTTCAGACATGTTAGGATACCTGTTTGTGCTCATAAAAAGTGCCCATGGACATTGTTGAAGAAAGATAAGAATACTTACGTGTGTAAATAAATATTATAAAATTATATCATAGTACCTAATTGAGAGAATATTTTAATTTAGGTAAGAGTCTTACAAGTTATTTTAAGACCCCAAAGAGATGTTAAAGAGAATTACATAAATGGAAAGTTATAATGGGATTAAAAGTATAATTTTTTAAAGTTCGGGTACTTAAGTCTAATCATAAAAGCTTTATTTGGAAATTTAGAAAAAGTTACACAAATTCAATGAAAATAGAAAAAAATATCTAAGTGATATTTAAAATCTATTTAATTGGTTAGAAATTGCCTAAAAAATTAATTATGGAATTTATTTCCAATTTTGTCTTGAATTTATTTTCACCTAAAAGGCCCTAAAGAGAGATGTAACTTGGAATAGCAAGGGAGGGGACAATTTCTAGACATATTAATATGGTGTCCTATCAACAAAAAGATAGTCATTCATAATATATATAACGAATTAAAATTTGAATGATATTGAGAGATATATCTATATTTAATGCCTAATAATACTTTTTATGTTATGGCCTGGAATTTTGTATAAAAGAAAAAATATATTTAAAATTTATTAAAGAGGTATATATATATATGTTACGAATAATGGCAAGGTGAAAACGTTAGCTGAGTGGTTATGAGGTGAGAATTAACGTATGAGATCCCGTGTTCGATCCCTGGGTGTTGTAAGGGAGAATTTTCTTTTTATCAGCATGCAAAAGTTCCATTTTGTCCTCCCCTTCTTTTTCTCTGCATCGTAGCTGTATCTTCCTTCTGACTTTGGATTCCAGTGGTGCCGCAGGCGAAGAGCAGAGATGGCAGGGCAGCAGCGCGGCGTAGGTGAATGGTGGCAGTGGTTCAGCGTGCGGCGCGGGAAGGGAGTACACGGCACGGAAGGTCTCTGCCATCGTCCTTAAGAAGCAATCCTTCCCCGCTCCATTCATTTTCTGTCAACAGTGAGGTTGCATTGAGAAGGAGCGGAAATCAAGTTCTGCAGGTGTGTCATGAGTCCTGCATCCGAGTTGCTGCAGGTGAATATCCCTTCCGGTATACCACCCTTGCGGTTATCGCCGTCACCATGTAGCAGTTATCCGTCGCCATTCTTTGCTACTGTAGCAAGTCTCTGCTACTGTAGCAAGTCTCTGCTACTGTAGCAAGTCCTTGATTCCAATCTTCGTCTTGCTTCTGTCATGATCCGTTCGTTATCGCCATCCTCTGTGCCGAGTCACTATCGTCGTTAGAGTGGTGCTACTGTCGCCGATGATCTATACCCTGTAACACTATAGCAAGTCCAGATTCCCAACCCCTTTCCTGTCTCTGTCACTGTGCAAGTCATCGCTGTTGATCTGGGAGGTGAGTCTTGGTTTCCATTTCAACCTCTGGCTCTCCTGTTCCTTTCCGATTCCATTCAGTTGCGATTAATTCATTGAACTGGAGGATTAGTGTGGTGTGTGCTGTGAAGCTTTAGGGGTGTGAGTCTTTCTGTTGAATGTGGGTGTTTGAAGCCGTGAGGGAAGGGTTATGGATAGTATATATATATACTCATATGTCGTGCTCTGCTTATGAACTTGAAGTTGGGAAAGTGAATGATTTAGTAACTTCCATCAAGTTGTGCAATGTATTCTAAGTGAATTCGGTGTTGCTCTGTTTACTGTCGATGAATATGAACTGTGCACATATCGGTTGCTCTGTTTCTAGCGAGCTATGTGAATGTGTGGTTGCTGTAGGATTTGGGTTGTGGACAGAAAATGAAATGCAGCATGTATATGGGCATATGCTTACTATTGTTTCTGTTGGGGGTATTATTGCAGAGATGTTTTTATGCAGGGGAATGTTGTGTGTGTGTATATATATGTATAATGTTGTCATGGGAGTGCATAAGTTGCTGCTGGGCTGTGCTTGGTTAAATCCATGGAAAAATTGTTAGAAAGGTCAAAGTATGAGTGTTTGAATTTGAGTGGAGCTATGAAATTCTGGGAAAATTATTTCAGTAGTGTTGTCAAATTGTAATGATTATGCATGAGTGGACTATGGTAATTGGTTGGTAGTTCTAGCGCTCTGGTTGAGGGAGATGGGTATGTATATGTATGCGCTGGGTATGCATGCAGTGTGAAGGTATATATGTGTGTGTATGTGGTTATGCTGCCAAAGGGAAGAGGAGGCAGAAGCATGCCATAGTGGGTTGTGTTAGATTGAATGGAAAGAGTATATTGATATAGCTTGCTGTGTGGAGTGTTATATATATATGATGATATGCTTTAGAGTATTTGGCTGCTGTTTTGGAAGCTAGATGAGATACATATATATGAAATGCTGATAGGGATACATGTATATATATATAGATAGATAGATAGCCACTGCCTTGAGAATTAAATTATGTGGATGTGCTGTTGATTGGTGCATTGAAGCATGAACTTTTGAAACAAAAAGGAATATGTAAAGGGCTTGCTGTGTGGTTAAAGATACTTTATTTCTGTTGGAACTTTAGTTAGAATGTTAATATACTATTTCAAAATACCAGGGGATTTAGAAAGGAAAGCAATTGAAGTGGTTGGGCTGAAAGAGTAACTGTTTAGGAGCGTGACAGGTGAGTGAATAACGTTCCCTAAAATTTATATTTTTAAATGCATTGTCATTTCAAATGTTGAATTTCAAATATGAATTTTGGCAAGCAAGTTTTATGAAAGTATGGTTTAAATCGTTAGAAATGATTTTCTTTCGATCGATTTACAAAAGATTACGATTATGCATGAAAATGGATAAAGAGGCTTTAGAAAAAGATTTGACAGTGAACTGATGTTATTCATGAAATATTCCTATGTTAATTGCAGATGTTTTTACAGTAACTTGATTTTGAATGTTCATGCTGGGGTTTTTGAAATTCGAAGTGGCTTTATCAATGATTATAGTATTTGAAACGATTGAGATCATTACATGTGAAAAGGACCCCACGCATGATGGAAATGTTTTAGGACGGAATACAGAACGCTGGTTACTAACAGCAGTACTGTTAGTCCTTGGTGCACCTTGGTTACTCGAGCTCGACAGTTTGTGGCATAGCCACCAGAATTATTTCGTGGGATTCGTTCTCACGACAGTTTGTGGCCTTGAACCACCAGAATTATTTCGTGGGATTTATTCTCGCGACAGATTGTGGCCTTGAGCCACCAGAATTATTTCGTGGGATTCATTCTCGCGACAGTTTGTGGCTTCGAGCCACCAGAATGGTTAGTTACCCTCGTGGACTGTGTGTCCACGTCTATTTTTGTTCTGTTAAAGTCCTACGGAAAGACTATGGTTTTGAAAGGATTGTTTTACATCAATTGATTTGAAATGATTGCTTCAAATTGTTTCTCTGAAACAATAATGTTTACAGAAAGATTATGGTTTCGAAAGGATTACTATCGAATGATTGATTTGAAATGGTTATTTAAAAATTATTTCCCTGAAAGAAAATGTTTACAGAAAAGTTTGCATCGAAATGCCAAATGTTGTTGGAAACATGTTTATGCATTGTTTATTTCCGCATTCTTTTAAATCATGTTTTTGGGACGTTATTCACGAGTAGATTATTTGGCCTCAGATAGTGCAGGTGACCCTAATCCTCCCGCTGAGCAGTGAAAAAGCCTCGTCGCAGATCCGAAGCGTGGTTTTTGAACAAGATTGATTTTTATCTTTATTAAGTACTTGTGTTATTTTGATAAAAAGGTAAATGCTCCACATAGACCTTAGAAAATATTATGTTTATTTTGAAAAATATTGTGGAAACTTTAAACGTTGTATTTGAGATTTTAGGCTTTCAGAATATGAAACTATTCATATTCTGTGCCGGTCACGGTCTAAATTTTGGGACGTGATAGTTTGGTATCAGAGCCAAAGTTTTTCTATGGTTAAGTGGAGCAGGGATACTTTAGTGGGGTCTCAATTATCATTATGAACCCGGGCATAATTATAGTTGAGGCATTATTGAAGATCTTTTTAGAAAATTTGAAAGTATTTTGTTCCTATGGTTTTCAAATCATATTTTTCCTCAAAAATTGAATATTTTATATGTTTTTGGCATATAGTGAAATGCCACCTAAACGTCTACCGTCTGAAAGAAGTTATAGGAGTGATAGGGCTTCGGACAGAGGCACTGCTCGGCGAAGTGACTTGCCCCTAGAGGGAGAGGACAGGGTCATAGGAGACCTTGGTTTAGGGCAAGATTGACCCCTTAAACCTCTATAAGAAATTTTATTTTAAAGTTAAACTATATTGAGGTATCATTAAAGGCCCTTTAGGTGGTCCAGCTTCCCTTGTCTATGTCACCCATATTTTATTTATAGAAGTCATATGTATGAAAGAGGAAAATGAGATGAGAGGGTGTATGGGTTGTTGTAGAAAATGGCGAGTTAAAGAAAGAAAATACTAAATGCAGGGATTAAACCATAAAAAGCATGTTCAAGTGTGGGGTTAAGAGGTTTGCTTAATTGTTTGCATATGGTCAAGAAATGACTGTCAATTTTGGAGAGAAAATTTGGTATATAAAGGTATTATCATTCAAAATCAATTGGGAGGTTAGAGGTTGTCTCTAAACTATAAGGGTATATGTAGATGTTGCTTGAAGTTTTGAGTTTAGATTTTGGGGTCAAATTTGGTGAAGAATCCTTTGTTTGGCATTAGAAAAGAAGAAGAAAGGGGTTAAACCTCAAAGTATGGCTGCATTTATTCTGCTATTGCTATGCATGAATGGGAGTGAACAATTGTTATGTCCTTCCTTTTCTTTTCTCCTTTATTTGTGTAGGTGATATGGAGTATGTTAAAGATTTTTAGAATGATGTTATTATTTAATATATACATATATATAAGATGACGCTCTTTTCCCTCTAGGTTCACTTGTGTGTGCAGATTGGGAAATTTTGATTTCTTTTAATTGGTGATGGATTTGAGCTTTAGCAAGGATTGTTAATTGAATAAAATTGGATTTATAGTTGAATATATGAAGTCGGGTGCTATGATTCTAAGAAGAATATTTTGAGGTTTGTCAAATTGAATGCACATTAATAGTATGATAAACTGTCTGAAAAGAACACATGCCTATTGGGGATAGGAAGTATACCTTGTAATTTGGTTGTTAACGGTGACAAGAAAACAATTTAGGTTTATTTTGATCTAACATAAGCCTTGTGAAGAAATGAAATGTGAATGCTTTATATGTAGATGAAGATTGATAGAAAATTTTAATGAGTAAATTTATTTAGGTCTATGCTAGTTATTGGAATGCATATAAATAGTATGGAAAAAAATCATATTTAAGGTAAAGGACTTCAACCAGCGAGGTGTTGAACTTTTGGGAATTATTGATTTGAAGGGGGTTGAATAGTGAAATTATAAAATGGATTTATGTAAAAGGATTTTATGTGCTTGTAGAGTTTGAGCTTGTAATTTTCTTTAGTGTTGTAATTTCAGCTTCTTTGGGAATGAGATGCATAATAGCTTATGTAATGCATAAAGATTATCTACCATAAATTGAGGTTTTTAGATATGTCTTGGTGATTTTGATCACTGATAATCAGTGGAAATAAGGGTAAAGGATAGGTTTCTTTGCGGCGGTGGTGTTAGATTTTTGGAAAGCATAGGCTTGAATATTGTGAATAAGAGGTATTGGTTTAGACAATAGAGGTTTGAGAAGGTATAATGGAATGTTAAAGAGATACTTAAGGGAGTATCGAATTTAGATCTTGAAGTTGGAAATTTACATATAGCTTCTTGATTAGTGCTTAAGGAAATTAGATGCTTATTCTAGTTAATAGTTGAAATATTGTTTAAGGGTGATAAAAGCTTATAAAATAACTCTTTAATATTGTTGTTTGGTAATCTAGTTGTGCATATAAGTTCTAGTTTGGGCTATAATTTTTCATGAGTTTGTAAATGACCACAAAATAGTTGGAGAATAAAAGTTCTTTAAAGTCAATAGGAATCATTGCAATAGAAAGATTTTGTCTTATTCATAAATATTTTAATTCTATGATAAATACTTTCAATGTTGCAAGTGTCATGTTATTCTATATGGATGGGCGTAAATATTATAGAGAACGTAATTTGCGGATGGCCTATATTTAAGTCTATACCAATAAAAGAAGTTGATTAGGATCTTTCGATTGATTAATTTTGTCTATAGTTTGAAGACGCTCTAATCTATACCTAAAAGATGTTATTTGAAGTTTTAGAAATTTAGTTATAACATTATAATTTGATGCGAGTCCGAATTCCTCCCTCATGTTGTGGCCAATTGTTCAAAGAGGAACATATTCTAGAATTTTAGTTTATAGGCAAGTAAAGAAGTTGAAGTCGAAAGAGATTCCTTTTAGAGCTCCTTGTAAGGCTTGTTAGAAAACCCGCATTTATTTGAGAGCTAAGGTGAGCATATTTTCAAATTCGGAGGACCGAATTTTTTTTTAGAGGGGAAGAATGTTATGGCCTGGAATTTTGTATAAAAGAAAAAATATATTTAAAATTTATTAAAGAGGTATATATATATATGTTACGAATAATGGCAAGGTGAAAACATTAGCTGAGTGGTTATGAGGCGAGAATTAACGTATGAGATCCCGTGTTCGATCCCTGGGTGTTGTAAGGGAGAATTTTCTTTTTATCAGCATGCAAAAGTTCCATTTTGTCCTCCCCTTCTTTTTCTCTGCATCGTAGCTGTATCTTCCTTCCGACTTTGGATTCCAGTGGTGCCGCAGGCGAAGAGCAGAGATGGCAGGGCAGCAGCGCGGCGTAGGTGAATGGTGGCAGTGGTTCAGCGTGCGGCGCGGGAAGGGAGTACACGGCACGGAAGGTCTCTGCCATCGTCCTTAAGAAGCAATCCTTCCCCGCTCCATTCATTTTCTGTAAACAGCGAGGTTGCATTGAGAAGGAGCGGAAGTCAAGTTCTGCAGGTGTGTCGTGAGTCCTGCATCCGAGTTACTGCAGGTGAATATCCCTTCCGGTATACCACCCTTGCGGTTATCGCCGTCACCATGTAGCAGTTATCCGTCGCCGTTCTTTGCTACTGTAGCAAGTCTCTGCTACTGTAGCAAGTCTCTGCTACTGTAGCAAGTCCTTGATTCCAATCTTCGTCTTGCTTCTGTCATGATCCGTTCGTTATCGCCATCCTCTGTGCCGAGTCACTGTTGTCGTTAGAGTGGTGCTACTGTCGCCGATGATCTATACCCTGTAACACTATAGCAAGTCCAGATTCCCAACCCCTTTCCTGTCTCTGTCGCTGTGCAAGTCATCGCTGTTGTTCTGGGAGGTGAGTCTTGGTTTCCATTTCAACCTCTGGCTCTCCTGTTCCTTTCCGATTCCATTCAGTTGCGATTAATTCATTGAACTGGAGGATTAGTGTGGTGTGTGCTGTGAAGCTTTAGGGGTGTGAGTCTTTCTGTTGAATGTGGGTGTTTGAAGCCGTGAGGGAAGGGTTATGGATAGTATATATATATACTCATATGTCGTGCTCTGCTTATGAACTTGAAGTTGGGAAAGTGAATGATTTAGTAACTTCCATCAAGTTGTGCAATGTATTCTAAGTGAATTCGGTGTTGCTCTGTTTACTGTCGATAATGTGAACTGTGCACATATCGGTTGCTCTGTTTCTAGCGAGCTATGTGAATGTGTGGTTGCTGTAGGATTTGGGTTGTGGACAGAAAATGAAATGCAGCATGTATATGGGCATATGCTTACTATTGTTTCTGTTGGGGGTATTATTGCAAAGATGTTTTTATGCAGGGGAATGCTGTGTGTGTGTATATATATGTATAATGTTATCATGGGAGTGCATAAGTTGCTGCTGGGCTGTGCTTGGTTAAATCCATGGAAAAATTGTTAGAAAGGTCAAAGTATGAGTGTTTGAATTTGAGTGGAGCTATGAAATTCTGGGAAAATTATTTCAGTAGTGTTGTCAAATTGTAATGATTATGCATGAGTGGACTATGGTAATTGGTTGGTAGTTCTAGCGCTCTGGTTGAGGGAGATGGGTATGTATATGTATGCGCTGGGTATGCATGCAGTGTGAAGGTATATATGTGTGTGTATGTGGTTATGCTGCCAAAGGGAAGAGGAGGCAGAAGCATGCCATAGTGGGTTGTGTTAGATTGAATGGAAAGAGTATATTGATATAGCTTGCTGTGTGGAGTGTTATATATATATGATGATATGCTTTAGAGTATTTGGCTGCTGTTTTGGAAGCTAGATGAGATACATATATATGAAATGCTGATAGGGATACATGTATATATATATAGATAGATAGATAGCCACTGCCTTGAGAATTAAATTATGTGGATGTGCTGTTGATTGGTGCATTGAAGCATGAACTTTTGAAACAAAAAGGAATATGTAAAGGGCTTGCTGTGTGGTTAAAGATACTTTATTTCTGTTGGAACTTTAGTTAGAATGTTAATATACTATTTCAAAATACCAGGGGATTTAGAAAGGAAAGCAATTGAAGTGGTTGGGCTGAAAGAGTAACTGTTTAGGAGCGTGACAGGTGAGTGAATAACGTTCCCTAAAATTTATATTTTTAAATGCATTGTCATTTCAAATGTTGAATTTCAAATATGAATTTTGGCAAGCAAGTTTTATGAAAGTATGGTTTAAATCGTTAGAAATGATTTTCTTTCGATCGATTTACAAAAGATTACGATTATGCATGAAAATGGATAAAGAGGCTTTAGAAAAAGATTTGACAGTGAACTGATGTTATTCATGAAATATTCCTATGTTAATTGCAGATGTTTTTACAGTAACTTGATTTTGAATGTTCATGCTGGGGTTTTTGAAATTCAAAGTGGCTTTATCAATGATTATAGTATTTGAAACGATTGAGATCATTACATGTGAAAAGGACCCCACGCATGATGGAAATGTTTTAGGACGGAATACAGAACGCTGGTTACTAACAGCAGTACTGTTAGTCCTTGGTGCACCTTGGTTACTCGAGCTCGACAGTTTGTGGCATAGCCACCAGAATTATTTCGTGGGATTCGTTCTCACGACAGTTTGTGGCCTTGAGCCACCAGAATTATTTGGTGGGATTTATTCTCGCGACAGATTGTGGCCTTGAGCCACCAGAATTATTTCGTGGGATTCATTCTCGCGGCAGTTTGTGGCTTTGAGCCACCAGAATGGTTAGTTACCCTCGTGGACTGTGTGTCCACGTCTATTTTTGTTCTGTTAAAGTCCTACGGAAAGACTATGGTTTTGAAAGGATTGTTTTACATCAATTGATTTGAAATGATTGCTTCAAATTGTTTCTCTGAAACAATAATGTTTACAGAAAGATTATGGTTTCGAAAGGATTACTATCGAATGATTGATTTGAAATGGTTATTTAAAAATTATTTCCCTGAAAGAAAATGTTTACAGAAAAGTTTGCATCAAAATGCCAAATGTTGTTGGAAACATGTTTATGCATTGTTTATTTCCGCATTCTTTTAAATCATGTTTTTGGGACGTTATTCACGAGTAGATTATTTGGCCTCAGATAGTGCAGGTGACCCTAATCCTCCCGCTGAGCAGTGAAAAAGCCTCGTCGCAGATCCGAAGCGTGGTTTTTGAACAAGATTGATTTTTATCTTTATTAAGTACTTGTGTTATTTTGATAAAAAGGTAAATGCTCCACATAGACCTTAGAAAATATTATGTTTATTTTGAAAAATATTGTGGAAACTTTAAACGTTGTATTTGAGATTTTAGGCTTTCAGAATATGAAACTATTCATATTCTGTGTCGGTCACGGTCTAAATTTTGGGACGTGATATTTTAAATATGATTGTCTCTAATAGGAATATATCTATACTTAGTAAAAAAAAATGTACTACCAATATATTGTTAATTTAGTAGTATAAGGCCATGTTAGATTTCTTTAATTTGAGTTAGATTTCTTTATGTCGAGTTAGATTTCTAAAGAAGACCCTTATATTGGGGGAGGTATCCATGAAACCCAAAACTAGATAAAAAGGTAAAAAGGTAAATGCTCCACATAGACCTTAGAAAATATTATGTTTATTTTGAAAAATATTGTGGAAACTTTAAACGTTGTATTTGAGATTTTAGGCTTTCAGAATATGAAACTATTCATATTCTGTGTCGGTCACGGTCTAAATTTTGGGACGTGATATTTTAAATATGATTGTCTCTAATAGGAATATATCTATACTTAGTAAAAAAAAAATGTACTACCAATATATTGTTAATTTAGTAGTATAAGGCCATGTTAGATTTCTTTAATTTGAGTTAGATTTCTTTATGTCGAGTTAGATTTCTAAAGAAGACCCTTATATTGGGGGAGGTATCCATGAAACCCAAAACTAGATACATAGTAATATAATTTAGTAAATAATTAAGAAAAAGGGTTATTACCAATAGGGATTGAATGAAGCGGAAGATGTTATTCCCTATAATATAACAAACTAATGTTTAAATCTTTATTGAGAGAGACGCTTAGATTCAGTGTTTAGTAGTGTCTCAAATATGAATTCATACACAGACAAGGACATCTATGTTTAGAAAAAAAGTGTACTAAGCCTAAAATTAATTTAATATGTGATTAAGATTAAAAAATACAGAGACCAAGTGGTGGTTTGTTATTGGTGGAATGGTAAAATTATGGAATATAATTTAATGCACCGGCTTAAACCCAAATTTCTATCCCTCTTCTTATCAGTTCCGCCGACCACAAGAGGATGGAAGAGAGAGAAGCTTAAGAAGCCATTCCGTGCCTTTATAGTCTTTTCGCCACCAAAACCACATTTCTAGCTCAAAGTTCCTTCATAAATCTTGTTCCCATTTGTTATGACTCTAAAAATTTATTAGATAAAATTTATTCAACAAAGAACATATATTATTTCTTGCAGAATTTTTACAAAGTGTTGTAGGCAGTTGAGTGGTTGAAGGCGGAGGAAGTGAACTTGAGGTCCCGTATTCGAACACTGGCAACTGCAGGAGTGATGGTTTATTTTTATTTTTCAACGCGTGAAATGTCCATTTTGCCCCTCCCTCCTTTAACCTTCAGACACCGTACCCTCCCTGCATTCTGCTCAGTGACGAGTTGGCGAGGCAGCAGGGAACCAGTGATGGCAGCGGCGAATGCTTCACGCCATCAGTGTCGTGTGCTCAACCGATTCCTTCTACTAGTGTCTATGTAGTCTTGTTCCATCACCACCGACTTTCATCTTGCTCTGTTAATATATTTTTCCATCTGGGTTCAGTCGGACACGCGATGAGAAGGGGGTACAGAAGGCAACGGAAGAGAAGGAAGATGAACTCGTGATGCGGGTGACAGAATAGCAAAAATGGTCATTCGGGGTGTGTATTTCTCCAACTCTTTTCAGTGATACCGTCGGTAAATTTTGATTTCTGGGGGAGGAGAATCAGTGCGCTGGAGGAATAGGTGTGCGAGAAAAGGGTGTGACAGAGAAACTGAGACCGTTAAGATCGAAGAAGCTCTGCAATGTCATCGGTAACCAAGGTGAGAATTTTAAGCTCTGTTCCGCCGTTGGTTTTCAGCTCTTTGATTATTGTGGTTATTAGCTGGGAAAGTGATTCCCTATTAACTTTTGTGCTGATTGCCGTGAGCTGAGGAGTGATTTCCAATCTCTGTGGAATTTGTGTGATTCCTGTGCGCTGTGTATGTGTTTTTGGCAAATAGGCGTATTGTTGTTTCATGTTGTGGTGGCTGACTCCTCTGCTCTTGACTTTTTGTTATGTATGTAATTTCCAGTGCTCCTCTGGTTTCTTCCTGTGTTCTGTGTGAGTATGGATGTGGGTGAAAACTGTGAGGAAAGGGGGGGAAAACAGAATCATGTTGCTGTGCGGACATTTTAGTTGTTGGGTTTGGTCCTTTGGATTGAGTAGGAATGGCGTTACTATGATTATATTTCTACTGTTGTGAATGATTTATATATGAATGCATTTCGTGCACTGAGTATTGTAAATACAGCTGCTGGACGGTGATCTGTGGATATATATATACATGCTCTGTGTGTGCGCTGTGAGGATATACATGTGTGTGTGGGGAAATGCAATGGGAAGAAGGAAGAAAATGGATATCTCTTTCTTAGCATGCCTATATGTTGCTACTATTTGAAGGTGTATATATATAGGCTGTGTATGTGTGCACCGTGAATGTAAATATGTACTTGTGATAATGATGCAGAAGAAAAAAAATGGAAGAGGAGTTATGTGTTTTGTGCTTTGGGGCTGTAGTTTGCTGTTTTGGAAATTGGAAATTGGTATTTGGTAATCAGTTTTAAAGCTGTTGAATTGAAACAAAAGCAATGTTATGGGCTATGATTTGGAGAGAGAAAAAAATTCAGCTCATAAATATTTCGATTTAGTGGAAAGAATGTTTTGAGGATTAAAACATCATAGGAACTTTTGGAGTTATTATTTTGAAAGTAATAAAGTGATAACCTCGTCATTTGGATAAGTTCTGGGTTAAATGATGCTTGTTGTTAAGGATTTAATGAATAATATCTTTGAAATGATAATCCCAATATGAAGTGCTCAATTGATGGTTAGTAGCTTGGGTACTGAATCTTTGATTGAATGGTCAATGGTATATAAGTAGTTGAAGTGATAGATTAAGAATGATTATTTCTGTCGAGACTTTGTTTAGCATGTTAATATTTTGTTTTGGGATTCCAGGGGATTGAGAAGTGAAATTTATCGAAAGTTGATTGGCTGAAAAGAGTAATGGTTTAGGAGCGTGGCAGGTGAGTGAATAACGTTCCCTAAAATTTACATTTTTTAAATGCATTGTCATTTCAAATGATGAATTTCAAATATGGATTTCGAAAAACAAGTTTTATGAAAGTATGGCTTAAATCATTAGAAATGATTTTCTTTCGATCGATTTACAAAAGATTACGATTATGCATGAAAATGGATAAAGAGGCTTTAGAAAAAGATTTGATAGTGAACTGATGTTATTCATGAAATATTCCTATGTTAATTGCATATGTTTTTACAGTAACTTGATTTTGAATGTTCATGCTGAGGTTTTTGAAATTCAAAGTGGCTTTATCAATGATTATGGTATTTGAAATGATTGAGATCATTACATGTGAAAAGGACCCCACGCATGATGGAAATGTTTTAGGACGGAATACAGAACGCTGGTTGCTAACAGCAGTACTGTTAGTCCTTGGTGCACCTTGGTTACTCGAGCTCGACAGTTTGTGGCATAGCCACCAGAATTATTTCGTGGGATTCATTCTCGCGATAGTTTGTGGCCTAGCCACTAGAATTATTTCGTGGGATTCATTCTCGCGACAGTTAGTGGCTTCGAGCCACCAGAATGGTTAGTTACTCTTATGGACTGTGTGTCCATGTCTGTTTTCATTCTGTTGAAGTCCTACAGAAAGATCATGATTTTGAAATGATTGTTTTTAAATGATTGATTTGAAATGGTTCTTTCAGATTGTTATTTCCCCTGAAATACAAAATGTTTATGGAAAGGTTTGCATCAGATTACAAAATATTATGAAATACATTTTTAACATGATTATGCATTGTTTATTTCCACATTTCTTTTAAATCATATTTTTGAGACGTTATTCACGAGTAGATTATTTGGCTTCAGATAGTGCAGGTGACCTTAACCCTTTCGCTAAGCAGTGAAAAGCCTTGTTGCCGATCCAAAGCGTCGTTTTTGACAAAACTACTTTTGATGAAATTATCATTTAGAAAGTGTTTGTATTATTTTGAAAAGAAGTTAAATGCTCCACATAGTCTTCAGAAAAGATTCTATTTATTTTGAAAGATATAATGGAAAGTATGACTGTTCTATTTAAAGTATTAGGCTTTCAGAGTGTGAAATTATTCATATTCTGTGCCGATCACGTCCAAATTTCGGGACGTGACACCATTATTAAGAGCAACATTTACTATGGTTTTATATTTTTAAGAGGATGAGTTTGAAGTGCAAAGATGGAGAAAGAGGTGGAGAAACTAAAAGCAAGCCACAACAAGGAGTTACGGAAAGCCTAAGTTTATGTATGAGTTAAGTTTTATTAATTATTATATTGTTGTTTAGATACTGGATAATGGTTTATGAGAAAGGATTATGGCCTTAGCTAGAGAGTTTAACCTTGAAGAAATATTGTTGGAATTGAAAGCTTGAATATAAAGTGTGGTTGTACTTTTGGGAACTCATTTTCCTAAGGAAAGTACTGCCAACATTTTTATTTGTTCTTGAGTAGATAATGATTTATCAAAGAGAATATGGATTTTCTTCAAAGTTAGAATCTATGAAAAAAATTATTAAGAATCAAGTTAGAGGAAAGTTGCAATTTTTGAAGGAAATGAATAGAGCTCTCACCCTTGAGGAGTTGAGAGGAAAGGAGTGAGCTTTTGAAAAATATAAGCTCATTGTAAAAACTCAAATTTTCACCCTTAAAGAGAAAGTAAAGAACAAGGTAAGGGGTAAAGGGTTTTTCTTCAAGTTCATAACTCGATTAGCACATGTATAGTCTTGGTCACACGTATTATGTGTCTTAGACTTTGATTTTTGTGGAGCAACCCGTGGCTCAAGTGAAGCAAGGAAGAAGAGTTTAAGCTTAAAGGGTGATCCAGGTAGCACTTTACCTATTCTAGCATTTTGACTTTTCTACGGATTCAATTTCTAGAACAATCAAAATAAATTACTATTGTGATTACACGGTTAGGCTCAATCAGAAGGTAAAAATGTTTATTTTTTTAGAAAAATTATTGACAAATCTCTCATAATAAAATTTATTACCCAGTAATTCTTGAGATTCATTTTTAACCCAAGTACAACCTATCTTCAGTGGGTGTAACTCATCTTCAGTTGTATGTAATTTATCTTCTGCTAAATGTAAATGTTTTCTATTTGCACATAGTTACAAAAATATTATGCATAACTGAAGAATAATTACACCTGTTAAAAAAAGTATGCTTACATCCTTAAACAAATTTCAAATACTTTAAGCAATAAATTTTATATTGGAAGATTTTTTTAGCAATCTTCTCCTATTTTTTTGGGGGGGGGGGGAAAGAAATATTCTATTGCCATTTTTGGCCAGATGAAATCTATTATCATTCAAGCCTCAAATACTACAACAATAGTTACAAAATTCATACAACACATTAAGCCAACTTATATGACTTACATTTGATTAATAAAAAGGCCCAGACCATACACATAAATCATATCACAACTAATATTTGTCCTCAAATGTCTGGGGAAAAACTAAATTTATCACTAGGCAATGCCTCCAAATACGGTTTTGTTCCTTTGATTAAACATGATCTTGATCTTGTTTAATGATGCTACAACATTTGTCATGTTGTTACGTGTTTCTGGAATATCATTGCAACAATTCAATGCCAATTCAAGAATAGAGCATGTGGATGTCAATATATTACCAAGATGTTGTTCATTTCCTTGTAATAAATTGGAATCCATGATTTGAATTATTGCATGTGGCATTGATGTGCTTACCCAACTCCTTAAACTCATCCCCGGCACAAACATGTCTTCAATTGGTTTCTTCCTTGTGAAAACTTCTATAAGTGTGATTCCATAACTGTACACATCTGCTTTTGTCGAAACAACTCCCAAAGATCCATACTCTGCATACAATCAAGTTCTCCGTATAAAATCTACATACTAATGACTAATAAAGATGATAATCGAATCAAGAACATTTAATGTTTTGCAAACACGTGTAGCACAGCCACACAAATATGTTAATGCTAAGTTTGAGTCAAAAATCTTATGCATCTGTGGTGAGTAGCATTGGCACTAGGGTCACAAAGATTTGTTATTGTTCTAAAATAAATTAATTGACATATTCCAACATATTTTAAAAATAGAATTAAGAACATTGAATGTTTTGTGAACACCCATAGTATCTTAATTTATATGTTATACACTGATGCTATCTAGAATTGCTGATTTGAATCTAGAGTGAAAACATGTGTAAGATTTTAGGAATTTGAAAAAAAAAATTTGAAGTTAAATGCAAAAGAGAGGAAAAAAGATAAGAAAAATAAGACATGTCTTGAAAATAATTACCAGGTGCAATATAGCCGACTGTAGGAATTGTTTTAGTATGAGTCTTAGATTGTCCTTTATCTAATACTTTAGAAATTCCAAAGTCACTCACATGAGCAACCATATCATCGTCTAACAAGATGTTACTTGGCTTTAAATCACAATGGATTACTGGCACTGACAAACCATGATGAAGATATTCCAAAGCAAATGCTACATCAATCATTACGTTCAACCTTTGAAGAAAATCTAAACAATCGTTATGAGAATATAACCATTTTTCAAGGCTACCTTTGGGCATGAAATCCATTATCAAAGACTTGAAATCAACTTCATTGGAGCAACTAGTTATGATTTTCACCAAATTTCGATGGCGCACGTTACGCATTGTGTCACATTCTACTTCAAAGCTCTTTGACATTGCTTCTGAATCAAAATGGAAGACTTTAACTGCAACCATTGTCCCATCCTGAAGCATTCCTCTGAACACAGAACCATAGGTACCGCTTCCAAGCAAGTTGCTCTCATCAAATCCATTGGTTGCTTCTAGAATTTCAAAATATGAAATCCTTCTTGGCAATCCTAAAGTTGAAACATTCCCTTCAACTTGGTCCTGACTTGATTTTTTTCGTTTGAATCGTAGCAAGATAATGCCTAAAGTAACCAAAATTATTGACGCAACCATTGCTAATATGTATTTCAACAATATCAATTTTGTCATTGACCTTTTTCTTCTTTTATTTCTACACGGAGGCACTTTCAATCGTGATTGGCCACAAAGAGCTTCATTCATCATAAGTGACTTAAAACTCAAATTTTTAAAAGCCCCACCACTTGGAATCTCTCCTTGTGGTTTATTATATGAAAGATTAATAAACTTAAGATAAAGAAGTGACTCCAAAGATTTAGGGATTTCACCAGACAAATTATTTTGGGAGAGGTCCAAATTCACTAAGCTTAGCAATTTTCCAAATGATTTAGGAATATTCCCATGCAATTTGTTATGCGCTAAGGAGATATTTTGTAAATTCTGCAAGCCACCTAAAGTTGTGGGGATGATGCCTGAAAGATTATTTTTTGACAAATCAATTGATATAAGAGCTTTCAAGTCCCCTATCCTATATGAAAGATTTCCAACTAAATTATTGGAAGATAAATTTACTCCCAATATATCTTTTAAGTTCCAAAAGGAAGAGCGTATCTTTGAAGTCAACATATTGGAGCCCACATCAAGCATTTGTAAGGATGTCATATTTCCTATGTAAGATGGCAATGCCCCAGAGAACGTGTTTGCACTTAGATAAAGATAGCCAAGTCCTCTGATTTCACAAATCTCTTCAATAATTAAGCCGTGTACCTCATTACCAGAAAGATCTAAACCTTGAAGAGCTTTTAAGTTGTTGATAGTTCTTGGAATTGGTCCATTCAAAACATTTGTATGCAAACTCAGAAAAATCAAATTAGTAAGATTCCCCATCTCTGGTGGTATGTTTCCTGTAACATCCCAAAACTTATAAAAATGATATATAAAATGTAATTGAGGCTTAAGGATATTTTATAAAATTTAAAACATGTAAAAATAGTTTAGTGTATTTTTGGTTAAATTTATAAAGGAGTTGAGAAGAAAATAATTATTTAAAAATATTTCATGACTTAGGAAATTTAAGAAGAAATTATGGAATAGGTATTTTGGGATTTAAAAAATAATGAAAGATTTTATTTCCCAAAAAATGGCCCAAATGACTCAACCTATATTCGGATTTTAAAGCACTAGTTTTTTTAAAAAAAAACTAAAAAAAAGTTAGATTTTATCGTTTGTTCACAAATTGTTTTAGGAGAATTACTTTATGAGTTAGATAAAATATTGGAAGAATCATTCCTTATACATCATTAGGCATTAATTTCTAAAGGCTTTAGTATATATATAGAAAAAAGAAAAGAAAAGAGGGGTATAAAATTAAGGCAAAAGGACATGATGGTCATTCTCCTCACCACCACTAATATTCATGTGACCCGCGCACTTAAACACGCTCTGCCTCTCACTCTCATTTTAATCATCGTCATTTTATCGGCTTAACAGTGCGAGAGGGAGAGTGAGCGAACTATACAAGAGAGGACCAGAGGTGTGTTGCCAGAGGGAGAAGGAGGAGGAACTACTGGATTTTTACTGCAACCATAGTTTCTGACCAAGGCGAGTCTTCTAACTACTTCTCCACCTTTAGTTTTTCCGATCTCTATCATCTGGGAGTGTTTAGGCCAATTAAAATTGAAGCTTGTGGAAGAAAATGTTCGATCTAGTGAAGATAAGTAAAGCTTTAAGCTTTTTGACACTGATTGATACATTATACTGATTTCATGTGTTTGGTTTGCTTTGGGTTTTGATTTCGAAAACAGGGTCATGTTGTTTTGGAATGTGTGAATTTGGATTCTCTGAAATTTAGTTAATGATTGTCTAATATTTTGCTAATGATGTATCGCTCAGTGTTTACTGAAAGAATAGTTATGTATTGGTCCGAAAAATTGAAACTTGATGGTAGAGAAAGTCGATTTTGAGCCCAAGCTCTGTGTTTATAAAAGTATAGTGTTAGATTCCTTAATGGGATATAAATTTCTGCAAATAAGTGGATTTGAGAATGTGGCTTGATGGATTGAAATTTGAAATGGGAAAATTATATTACAATTCTTAGATGTAATGAATATTGTATAGGCATGCATATGTGTGTCTTTGGCGCTTTGGGTATGCTGAAATTGAATTGTGTTGTTAAGGGAGCATTTTCGGAATTGGAAATATGGTTTGGGAGGAAGTGCTGTTTGATTATTTTAGTACATCATAGAATGCTTAAAATGATCGTAATAATTATGGTAAAAGTATTGATTACGGCACATGTTTGAAAGCTTGATGTTTTTGAAGGAAAACTGATTAGAGCCACGGTTTTGGTGATCTAGGGTGAAGAATTATAAAATTGAATTTCACAAGCTTTGCTTGTATGATTTGCTCAATCAGCCACCATTTCCTTGGGAAGGAGATAATTTTTGTTAAGTTAAAATTATTAGACAAGAATAAAGCAAAAGGTCTAAGTTAATGAATTGGAGTTTGGAATTTTGAGAAAGATTATTTATGCCATTTGAATATATATAGATATATATATATACACATAGATGTATATATATAAATATATTTGTCCAAAATAACAATCTACTTTCATAAGAGAAGTGCTTGAAAAGAGATGGGATTTTTAGGGAAGTTACTTAAAAGTTACAAGTTTTATGCAATGGATTTGTTGAGAGATCGAAAAATTCCAAATTTCTACAATTTGTCAATGGTTTTAGAATTGGGGTCATCTATGATGATTAGGTTATTGGTAGAAAATCAAGTACTTTAACTGGTTAAATGTGGCTGGTAAAATCCCTCCAAACATGTTATCTACCAATTCTATAATGTTTAGCTTAGAAGCATTAGCTATAGTATCTGGGATTCTTCTAGAAAGTTTGTTACCCCATAAATGCAGTTCTTTTAAATTTGGAAGGCTATTTCCAAAAATGAGGGAAGACTACTTGAAAGAGAATTGCTTTGTAAACCCAAGAGATTCAAAGAGAACTTTTTAAAAATAATTGACGGAATTCACTTGTTCAAATTGCGAAGTACATACCTGTGAAAAAGTTATCTCTCAAATGTAACTTTTGAAGCATAGTCAAATTTGCAATCTGCCTTGATATGTATCCACTAAATCTATTAGAGTCTATCGCAAACACTTGGAGCTCCTTGCATTGTATCCAATCAGATGGTAAGGCACCGGACAGTTCATTTCGTGAAAGAAACAAATGCTGTATTTTTGGAAGTCCGTGACACATATTTGAGGGGAGACCTCCAGACAAATTATTCCAACCCAAATCAATTTTTTGCAGCTTCGACATATTGAAGACAGTTGATGGTATATGGCCAGAAAATCCATTACCACCTAAGTATGTAGTTTGAAGATTTTGAAGATCCCCAAACTCTTTGGGAATATCTCCTAAATAAAATCCGAAAGAAGAACAAAAAAGAAAAAGAAAACATAATGTTGTTTAGGCTGATAAAACAAATTAGAAAAGAAAAAAAGATGGCAGCTAGCACATCATAATTTGGCAAAAAAAATACCTTGCAAGTTATTGAGATCAAGATATAACTCTTGAAGCATGGTCAAATTTCCAATACCTCTTGGTATGCGTCCAGAAAGCTGATTCCCACCCAAACTTATATAGTTCGCATTTGTTAGATTAGTAATTCCATTAGGAATATCTCCTGCAACGTAGGAAAGAAATATTACTAACTGTTACTGCATATAGAATCATATTATGGAAACCAACTTAATTAGTTTCTCCCTTAAAACTAGCTTCTTGAACACACAAAAAGTTACTTAAACATGTTTGGTAGTTATTAATTGAATAAAAAAAGTAAATAACTTAATTAGTCAAGTAAACCCTAGAGAAATACTTATATACTTTAGGCATGTCATTTCATCTTAACTTTATCAAATAAAAATATAATCACTCAATCCATTTTAATTATAGGAAAATGATAATTCATTTGAAACAATTCGTATTTTAGTTTAATTTTAAGAAAAAAAAAGTCCTTATGAAATATATTTTTTTAATACAAAATAAAATAAAATAAAATATAAAATATTTTTTTAGTTTAATTCGTATTTGAGTTTTTATTCTTTTAAATTAAGAGATTTTTTAATACAAAATAAAATATATTTTTTCCAATGAGTTGTTAGCTAACGATCAATATAATGTGATAAATATTTATATTTTTAATGGATAAAATTTAGGTGATATAATATATTTGAAGTATTTAAATGTTTAACTTAATGATTAACAAAATAATTATGAAACAAAATTTCTCGTACAACATAAATTCAAATAAACGAAGCCTTTATTTTCAAAATAAGACAACATAATCTCATATAATTGATATAGCAACCAAAGTTAAGACAAAACAAAGGATATGCTTTAGAGAGGACGTGATAAAAAAATAGTTGGATGTATTAAACGTCTAAAGGTGATTGCTGAAATGTATTTAAATATTTACAAATATAGAAGTCTTCCTATCTAAACTAAAAATATATCTTTTTATAAAGTTTGTTGGGCCTCCAATTTGATAAAGTGAAATATCTACTAATAATATATATTGCTTGGAGAAGTATCACTGCAAAATCACTACTGTCAAAAATGAAGTATTGAGGTGTGAATAACATTCCTACATATGTTGAATTTATAGAGAAATTCTAGCTGGCATCCATATACAACCCCACGGTCACTGTTCTGCTTCCTCCCCGATGATGGCGGGAAGTTCCCCCCCCCCCTGTTTTCTTGTTTACTAACAAAAATAAGAAAAGAGGATGCCAAGTGCCAACTAGGATTAAGATTAAGGGAGGTGGTATTTTTTTTCATTAGTTAGAGTTGTAAGGTGGCACACCAGGAGAATATGAGAATTTCTCTATTTTATATTCAAGAATTAAAATTTAGATGTGTTTTATCATACTTGTTAAATCATTATTTTAAATTTGTTGAGTTGGTATTTTCCGTTAGTAAAATTAAGAGTGTTAAGTTTAAAAGACTAAAAATATATTTTAAACTTAAAAAATTTAAATAAAATTTAATGCAAACATAAATAAGTAAACATTTTGCCCAATGATTAAGTAAGCAAGAGTAATCAGTACAGGCAACAACAATATGGGCTATTGAGATTTTATTTATTTTATAAATATATAAAGTATTTCATTAAACAATATTTCATTCAAATGAAAATAAACGATACATAACTTCTATTTATTCTATGTTTTGAACAATCCCAAAGTGTGAATGTACAAAAGAAATTTAAGTAGAGATTTGACACATTCGATAATACATACCTGTCAAAGTGTTAGATCCTAAACCAATCTCTTGCAACTCCAATATATTGAATATACTTGATGGTATACGGCCAGAAAATCCATTAGCACCTAAGTATATAATTTTCAGATTTTGAAGATCCCCCAACTCATCAGGAATATCTCCTAAAATCCAAAAGAACAAGAATAAAAAAGGAAATAAAATGTTATTCATGGTGAGAGAAAAAAAAAAGATGGCAGCTAGCACATCATAATTTGGCGAAAGAATACCTTGCAAGTTATTGTGATCAAGATATAACTCTTGAAGCATAGTCAAATTTCCAATGCCTATGGGTATGCCCCCAGAAAGCTGAGTATAACCCAAATTTATATAATTTGCATTTTTTAGATTTATAATTCCATTAGGAATATCTCCTGTAACGTGGCAAAGAAATTTTACTAACTGTTAATGTATAAAAGTTACACTCTCTATAAACAAATTTCAAATAACTTAAATTGTGTGTTTATTTTATATTATGGCATGTAAGTAACCTCCTTAAGGAGGAACAGTGAAACCAAGCACAAGCCAAGGTAAGTGCCATGCTAGATCATAGCTAAAATACATGGTTAGTAGTAGCTATAATTTCAGAATTCATTGGTGAGTTATAGGTTTGTTTATGCTTAGAATCTGGAGAATTGTATGAGTTAAGCCCTAATAATTTATAGGGAAAAAGTATACATATAAAACTTTAAAATGAGTGGTAGTTTATAATTTTTAACTGTGTAGATAAGATATGATTTTTTAAATGTCAAAATAAGAAAACACAACCTCTCATATAATAGATATAGCAACCAATGCATGAAATATGGAAAGGATAAAATATAGTTGGAGGTATTATACATCAAAAAGTGTTCACTAAAATGCATTTAGTATCTTCAAATATTGAACTCTTCCTGCAGTCTGCAGTCTGCAGTGTGATAAAAAAATTCAGAAATTGATTATTGGCTTTTTTAAATAAATCCTGCAGTGTGAGCTATTAAAATTTGTTTAATTAAAACTTAAGATGTTTACCATATAAAAAAGAGAGAACTCTTTGGTATATGGCCAATTAGCATCTATGTAGTTTGAAGATTTTGAAGATCCCCTAACTCTTTGGGAATATATCCTAAAGAAAATCCAAAGAAGAACAAAAGGAAAAAAGAAACAGAATGTTGTTAAAGGAGGGGGAAAAAGATGGTAACTAGCACATCATACTATGGCGAGAGAATATATATACCTTGTAAGTTATTATTATTAAGATATAACAGTTGAAGCTTCGTCAAATTTCCAATGTCTCTTGGTATGCGTCCTGAAACAAGGGAAGGAAATATTAATAACTGTTAATACATATATAATCATATTATGGAAACTAATAAATTTTATATCAATTTTCCCCTTAAAAATAGCTTCTTGAACACACAAAAAGTTATTTAAACATGTTTGATAGTTATTAATTCAATACAAAAGGAAATAACTTAATTAATCAAGTAAACACTAGAGAAATACTTATATGTTTCATCGTGCCACATTATATGCACTCTATTTAATTAAAATATAACCACTCTATCATTTTAATTCTAGTAGATTGATGACTTATTTGAAACAATTCATATTTAATTTTAATTTTAAGAAAAAAATACTTAATTTAGTTCAGATGAATTTTATTCTTTCAAATTAAGAGATTTATTTTTCTTGAATACAAAATAAAATAGATTTTTTTCATATGAGTCATTAGCTAACTATAACTAAGAATAAAATATGATGAATATTTATATTTGTATTGGATAGAATTAAGATGATATGACTTTCTTGAAGTATTTAAATATTTCTCTTAAAGACTAACAAAATAATTATGAAACAAAATTTCTCACACAACATAAATTCAAATAAATGAAGGCTTTATTGTCAAAATAAGACAACATAATCTCCTATAACTGATATAGCAACCAAAGTTAAGACAAAATAAAGGATACGTTTTAGAGAGGACGTGATAAAAAATAGTTGGATGTATTAAACGTTCAAAGGTGTTTGCTAAAATGCATTTAAATATCTTGAAATATTGAAGTCTTTCTTATCTAAAGTGAAAATATATCAATTTGATAAAGTGAAATATCTACTAATATATATTACTTGGAGAAGTATCACCCCAAAATCACTACTTTCAAAAATCAAGTATTGAAGTGTGAATAACATTCCTATGTATGTTTAATTCTAGCTGTCATCCATATACAACCCCACGGTCACCGTTCTGCTTCCTCCCCTATGATGGCGGAAGGTTTTTCCCCCTCTTTTCTTGTTAACCAACAAAAATAAAAATAGAGGATGCCAAGTGCCAACTATGATTAAGATTAAGTGAGATGGTATTTTTTTTTCATTAGTTAGAGTTGTGAGGTGGCACACCAGGAGTATATGAGAATTTCTCTGTTTTATATCAAAGAATTAAAATTTACACATATTTTATCATTCTTTAATTGTTAAGTCATCATTTTAAATTTGCTGAGTTAGCATTTTCTGTTTGTGAAGTTAAGAGTATTAAGTTTAAAAAACTAAAAATATACGTTAAACTTAAGAGATTAAAATAAAATTGGATACAAATATAAAAATATACTTTAACCAATGATTATATAAGTAAGAGCAATAAATACAATTGACAACAACAATTTGGGCTATTGAGATTTTGTTTATTTTATAAATATATAAATTATTCCATTAAACAATATTTCACTTAAATGAAAATAAAAGATAAATAACTTCTATTTGTTCTATGTTTTGAATAATCCCAAAGTGTGAATGTGCAGAAGAAATTTAAGTAGGAGATTCAACACATACCTGTCAAATTGTTATATCCTAAATCAATCTCTTGCAACTCCAATATATTGAATATACTTGATGGTATATGGCCAGAAAATCCATTAACATCTAAGTATATAGTTCTCAGATTTTGAAGATCCCCAAACTCATCCGGAATATCTCCTAAAATCCAAAAGAACAAAAATAAAAAGGAAACAAAATGTTATTTATGGTGACAGAAAAAAAAAATGGCAGCTAGCACATCATAATTTGGCGAAAAAAATACCTTGCAAGTTATTGTGATCAAGATAAAACTTCTGAAGCATGGTCAAATTTCCAATACCTCTTGGTATGCACCCAGAAAGCTGATTAACACTCAAACTTATAATGATAGCATTTGTTAGATTAGTAATTCCATTAGGAATATCTCCTGTAACGTGGGAAAGAAATATTACTAACTGTTAATATATATATAATCATATTATGGAAACTACTAAATTTTATATCTAACATGATAATGGAATCTTTCATATAATTTTTCCCTTAAAACTAGCTTCTTAAACATACGAAAAGTTACTTAAACATAGCTGATAGTTATTAATTCAATAAAAAAAAAGAAAAACGGGAATAACTAGTCAAGTAAATGCTGGAGAAATACTTATATGCTTTACGCGTGACTCTATCCAATTAAAATATAATTACTCGATTCATTTTAATTATAATAGGCTGATAATTCATTTGAAATGATTTGCATTTTATTTTAATGTTAACAAAAATAAACCCTTAATTTGGTTCAAATGAGTTTTTCTTCTTTCAAATTAAGAGGGTTGTTGTTATTGAATACAAAATAAAATAGATTTTTTATATGAGTCATTAGCTAACTAAAAATAAAATATAATAAACTGCTATATTTTTATAGGATAAAATTTAGATGATATAACATTCTTAAAGTATTTAAATATTTCTCTTAAAAGAGTAACAAAATAATTATGAAAACAAAATATCTCACACAACATAGATTCAAATAAACAACGCCTTTATTGTCAAAATAGGACAAAAGAAAGGATATGCTCTACATAGGAAATGATAAAAAATAGTTGGATGCATATTAAACCTCATTATAGCTTACGTTGATCATTTTCAAAGTATCTGACTGGTGTAACTCTTTTGGCTTCTTATCATAAACGTTATAGCTGTGAAGGTCAAGTTTCACAAATTCAAATTTCTATTTTGTGAGTGTAAAGTAATATTGGGATCCATCTCACCAATGAATGGAAGAGTTCGAAGAGCAATAAAGTCCAAATTCTTGGTAGTATAATTGGTGTGGTATAAAGTGGACACCATATATAAGACAAAGTAGTAAAAAAAAATTTGTCAAATAAACATTAACGAAATAATTATTCCGATACATAAATGATGATTACATGAAAACACAATTTCTCGCACAACACAAATTATTCAGAGCTTTTGATCTCAAACTAGCACAGTATAACCTCATATAATTGATCTACTAACTAGTTATCGTAGGACGAAAGGACACGCTCTCAAATAATTGATAACCTCATATGCATCTAAAGGTGTTCACTGAAATGCATGAAATATATTCAAATATTGAAGTCTTCTTGCCTAATTAAAGAGAAATAAAAACGTGGGTGAAACTTTGTAAACTATAACTAATTTTTTTTTTATAAAAAAATAGATTATTGGCTTTTTGAAATAATTCCACTAGACTTAAAATGTAATATTAAAAAAATATGCTTAACTTAAGAGATAAAATGTAGATTAATGGAAATTAGGATTATGATTAATTAAAACAACTTGTGTTTTTGCCAAGCCTCCATAGACTGACTTCACTCTCTTGTTCTAATTTATAAGTTGATTTGCAAGAATTAAAAATAACTAAACGTGGAATGAGAAATAATAAATAACTCAAGGCACCAAAGGGAAAAGAACAAATTTAAAAATAAAGCTATCAAAACTACCATTGAAAAAATTCATCACAAATTATGAAGGAGAAATACCTGATAAGGAATTGTAAGACAAAATGAACTGCTCAATTGAGGATAAATTAGACACAGTTGGAGGTATTATTCCAGAAAGGTTGTTTATTGAAATCCGTAAAATCTTTAAACGTTGAAGTCTTCTAATATCAAATGGAATAGATCCTTTTATAAAATTGGCTCTCCAATTTAAGGTCTCCAACTGTGATAGATTAGATATGCTTGGAGGAATAACACCCCCAAAATTATTATTCTCAAGAATCAAGTGTTGAAGAGAGAATAAGTTTCCAATCCATGTTGGAATATCTCCATAGAATTGATTATAGCTCAAGTTGAGAACTTTCAACTTGTCTAACTGATTCAGCTCTTTTGGCAACTCACCAGAAAAATTGTTGCTATGAAGGTCAAGTTCAACTAAGCAAGACAAATTCCCAATTTGTGAGGGTAAGGTACCTTTGAGACCCATCTCACTAAGATTCAAAGTTTTCACTCTCCAATGATTAGAATCATCACATGTAACACCAACCCAATTGCAGATGGAAGAAGAGTTTGATGACCAATTAGGCAAGTGATTGTAAGGGTCCGTCACAGAATATTTCAGAGCAAGCAGCGCAAATTCATCACTAGTTAAAGTGGTCTTACATGAAATAGGATGAACCATGAGACAAAGTAATATGAACATGCTGACGCAAAAATGAAAACTAATATTTGTCATGATTGATCGAATGGAAGGCTTGTAAGATTAAACGGGAACATGAAGAAGGCTATCCTATATATATAGGTGCACACATGGGAAAAATTAATCTTATATCTCTTGTAGTTTTAATACAATTGAAATTTAGTTATTGAATTTAAACTAACTGCAACTCAGCCCTATAATTTTAATTATTTTAAATTTTAGTCTTTAAACTTTATATAAAATATAATTTTATTTTCTAAAATATAGACATTAATGTTTAGGTTAAACTATATATACTAAATTGTATCAATTCAAAATTTAAATACTAAGTTAGATTGAGTCAAAACTAAAAAGATTTAGTCACACTAAATTAAAATTTAGAGATTAAATTACAACTGAACTAAAACTATACATATAGATTAGAAAAGATTAAATTTCATATAGATCCTTTGAAATTGAATGAAATTATACAATCCTTTAAGGTAGATTTTGACGCAAAGTTAGGTAAAGACACAATTCAATAATCAATTGAATTCTGTAAATGATGGCAATAGCTGCAGAGAAGTCATAAAAGTCCCCCCCCTCTACTTTGGTTATGTAAGAACAACTGTATGTCTATAGTCTTGATCTTCCTTTTATCTTTCATACATGATCCACACAATAGAAAGATAAGATGTGATTCTTTTTCTATGGCTACATCAATGCGATGACAAATGCCCAGAAAAAATTCATGTTTATGAAATCTCTTATATGAAAACAACCTGGTCTTGATCCTTCCTTTCATGTTCAATTCATCCACACAACTACTTTAATTTTAGATAATATTGTATATAATAATACATGCATACGAAATAATGTGTTAACCCAAAACTACAATAAACCTAATATAATGAATATATTGAAATTTGAAAAACTTGTAATATAAATATAATTGAAAATTAGTATTTTCTTTTTCTTTTTCTTAAAAAATCCCTATGAGAGATATTTTCGGAACATCAGAATCTATTTTTTAACTTAGATAATTTTCTATTACTAGAGTTATTTCTATTCTCAAATCATATAATTATTTAATTTTTTGGTTAATTTGTATGTAAACAATGAACGTTCAATTCATTTAAATACTATAATAAAAAAATTATATGGACTTATTTTATTTTCAAGAAAGACTTAATATTATGCTCATTTTTTTTACCTCAAGAATAGTTAAGTTGAACCAATTAACAGGTGTTTTTGACCATTTATAATTTTATATATAAAGATTTAAATTGGAGTTTGTAAGAATATAAAAATATTTTTAAATGAATTATCTTTAATTTACTTTGATAATATTTGAATGTTACTTTATCAAATAGATAGTTATAGAAAAAAATATTTAAATTGACTTAGACTTGAAAAGTGGCCATTGAAATATAAGAAATATAAGACAAGATTATTTTTCTGTAGCTACATTAATGAGATGTGAAATATGTACGAAATGTCTTTAATAATAAATGCTTTTCGGTAAGTATAACCTGGTCTTGGTCTTTCTTTCATCTTCATTCGGCCCACAGTTTTCCTTTCAAATCCCTTTATTACTTTAGTCTCTGCTGTAACATTAGACGTTGATAATTTCTTATTCCATACCTTCCCCACAATTCATTTTCATTCACAAGCGACCTTAATCCCCTTCCGGCATTGGCAACCATTACACCCTTGCCCTTAGAAGAATTAGAAATGCAATTTTTTTTAATATTTGATTTTTTAAGTAATTATTTTAAATATTTGAAAGTTTTATTAGATAGTTTAAATTAAATAATTATTTAATTAAAAAATAATTTAAATTAGTTAATTAGTTCAATGTTTAATAAATTATTTTTTTTACATAAATATGATAATGTGAAGTTACGGTACATGAATTTTATAGGTAGAATGATATATTATATGGTTATTGGTCCTAAAAACATTTGGTAAAGAGATTTCATACTTAATATCCCTATATATAAGAAATATATTATTATTAAAATCAACAAATAAAGAGTAAAGAGTTGATAAGAATGTCCCCCTAAAATACGGAATATTAATAAAATTATATGTAACCCGAGAAAAAGGAATGGGAATCTTTTGTCCCTCATTTTCCTAATTATGTAGCGTCCTACCAAGCATTAATCATTTTATAAATTTGTAGTAGTTTAACTTATAATCTTGACTAATATCATATATTGTAGTGGTTCGTTAAAAACACTACCAAAACACATTTTTGTATAGTGTGGCCTTCAAATCTAATATTGTCATTTTCACTTCCTCTACTGTGAAAGGCAATAACAAACCAAAAGAGGCTTCTTTCCTCTTCTGCCCATCCCTCCTCTATCCCATTCATCACCATTGCATCAAAATTTTAATGGTCTATATCGAACATTTTATAAAACATTAATTTAAAAATATATAAAAAATTGTAAACCGATAAAATTTTATCTGGACAATTTAGAGCAGTTTAGAGCTGTAGACTATTACTACAAATATAGAAGTAGATTTTTGTTGCATTTTTTATTACCATTGTAAACTGTTTAGATTAAGTTTTAACACTTTAAATTTATTTATGTATTTTTAAATAAAGTTATAATAATATTTTTATAAAATATTAAATCAGTTCAATCCAATGATGGTGAGGGAGGGTAGAGGAGAAAATCTAAATCTGTACTAAAATAATTGATATAAAATTATGTTCCTTATTCTCATATTCTAAGTCAAGCCACAAAAAGGGACATAATAATATTGTAAAAACAAATGGGAAAATTATGAGTTCTTATCAGCATCTGTGACCCAACTAACCCACCGTGCTTTTGGATGTCAATACTTTTCAATTTCTCTCACAATTTGCTCACAAATCTGGCACCGGAAAAATGTAATGAATGGTGGAAAATGTCAGCCCATCAAAGGACAACTAATTAATAATGTATATTTGTTTTTGTTATAATTTGAATATGCTGCATATTCTCTTAAAGTATAATTATTACAGAAATTTTATTTTATAATTAGGGAAAAATAAGTGTCTTGTTACTTTAATACTTATCCAAAATTAAATTAAGGATCCCCAATGATTTTTTTATTTTTCAGCAAAAATAAATTTATCAATGATACATATTTATATTATATTATCATTTTTCTGCTAACGAAAACTATTGAGGTTATATAATTAAGAAAAATTTCTAGACATTTCACATATAATAATGTGGCCATAGGAAAAATGTTCTCATCTTACCTTTCTATCCTCACATTCCAAATCAAGTCAACCAAAATATTCTTAACGTAAAGAAAGGGACATAATAATATTCGTCCTTAGAAATAAAATATAGTCCTCATCATTTTTTTTAAAAAAATAGTCACATATCAATGAAATTTAATAATTTTACATACAGATTTACCAAAATTAAATATAAAAACACTTACTTTTTACCAATTAAAAAACTGAAATATTACCCATAAAAAACAAATATGCTTAATGACGCTGTAGAGAAATATAACACATAACAAAATATGTTTAGACAACTTAACATGCTAACTTTAAGAAATTTGATCTAATTTTGTCTTTATGACTCTATCAATGCGTCAATGCATGAATATAATGGTGAAAAGATATGACAACCACATCCATAAAAAATATATTTTATATTAAAAATTTTAATGCCCCATATTTAATATTTTATAAAAATATTATTATAATTTTATATAAAAATATAAATAATATAAACTGTTAAAGTTTGATATAGATAGTTCACATCTATAGAATATTATTATAAAGTAGATTTTTTTTTTTTACTTTTTTTGTTACAATTGGGAATGGTTCATATTTTAACACTTTAAATTTATTTATGTATTTGTTAAATAAAATTATAATAGTATTTTTATAAAATCTTAAAACATATTCAATCAAATGGCGGGGAAGGTAAAAGGAGCGTAGAGAGGCAGGGAAGGTGAGAGGAAAGAGTGGGTGTTTGCTTTTCTAAGTTTTAAAATTTAAATTTATTTTTTTTTATAATAAATAGCTATATTTGTTTAAAAAAAATTTAGATGAAACCATGATTTAAAACTAAACTTTTAGATAAATTTGTCAGAATAACTTATAGAACAGTAAAAGAGCTTATAGACTAACCAATTACTATATTATATATATTTTTTCTTACAATATCTCTCCTCTCTCTTCTACACTCTCTCTCCTATTTCTTTTCTTTTCTATACATTTTCTTCTATCTTTTCTTTCCTACACCCTCTTTTCTCTCTCCTTTCTTTTCTACATTATTTCTCATCTCTCATCTCTCTTTTACACTCTCTCTCATTTCTTATCTCTCTTATCTCCTATATTTAATAATCATATTATTTTTCATAATTTACCAATAATAAAAGTATTTCTAGAAATAACTATTCAAACACTCATTTATTCAAAACTATATGTTTTTTATAAGTTATTCTCTAGAAACTCTTTTCTAAAAGCTGTTCAAAATTATTTTTTTTCATAAACCCTTTTCTAATCTCTTATCTAAATAGGTTGAGAAGCTAAATCTGTATTATAAACAGTGATCTAAAATATTATGTTTTTATATTATCAGTCAAGTCAACTCAAATATTTCTAACGTAAAAAAAAGCGGGATAAAAATATCCAATGACGTGCTCTTTGGTGCCAATACTTCTCAATTTCTTTCACAATTTGATCGCAAATATGGCACTGGAGAAAAGCCGAGAATGGTGGGAAATGACAACCCATCTTTTGTCCATCATTTTACTAGTCATGAATTCAACAAATGTACCACTCATTTCAAAAACAAAAGAAAGTAAACGAAAAGATAACTTACTTTCCTTGTGTTTGACAAATGACACAATAATACTGCACGTTCTCTAACAAGTATTATTTAAAAATAAGTATCTTATTACTTTAAAATTGATCCAAAATTAAATTAACGATCGTCAGTATTTTTTCAGCAAAATAATTTTATCAAAGATGCATATTTATATTATGTTATCATTTTTTCTTCTCATAAAAAATATCATTTTTTCTAACGAAAATTATTGAGGTTCTATAATTGAAGAAAATTCCTAGACATTACACATAGAGCTGGTAAAACGGGGCGGGCTCGGGCTGGCAAAATGCCAGCCTATTTTGGGGCGGGCTGTGCAGCCCGCCCCATTTTAGCCCGCCCCCAAAGCGGGCTGGCCCATTTTTGGCGGGTCAGCCCGCTTTCCCACCTCTAATTACACATCTAATGAAGTGGCTATATGAAAATTTCTCATCTTACCTTCATATCCTCGCATTCTAAATCAAGTCAATATAAATACTCTTAACGTAGAAGAAGGGGCATAATAATATATAATCTTCCTGAAAAATAAAATAGTCCTTATCATTTTTTTTAAAAAAAAAGTCAGTCACATTTACTCTATTATTTAAATAAATGGTAATTATTTTACATACAAATTAACCAAAAATAAATATAAAACCTTACTTTTTACAAATTAAAAAAATTGTTTGGTAAGTTAGAAATTAAGTTAGAAATTTTTTTTAAAAGTTTATTTAGTAAGTTAGAAATTAGTATAAAATTAATGTATATTTTTTATAATTTGAGTAAAATATTCTAAAATATTTTTTTATAATTTAGGAAGAATTAAAGTTGTCCAAAAATTTTATAATTTGAGATAAAATTATCCAAAATATTTTATTTCTACTTCTCTCATATTATTTTCTAATTTTTTATGCAACTAAAATAGCATAAAATATTAGAAGTAGAAGTAGTTCTATTATACTAAATAAAAAGATATATACTAATAAAATAAAATAATTTTTATTATATTAAATAAAAAATGTTCGATTACACATAAATATTTGTGTGATTAGAAAAAATATTTTGAATATTAATAATCTTATGTCTCTCCCTCTCTACTTCTACTTTGGTTATGTAAGAACAGCTATCTATAGTCTTGGTCTTCCTTATATTTTCATATATCACCCATACAATAGAAAGATAATATGAGATTCCTTTTCTATGGCTACATGAATGTGATGTCAGATGTCCAAAAAAATTCCACGATTAGGAATGCTTTTGGGCCTGTTTGTTTCCTTGAAAACTGTCACGTCCCAAAATTTGGACCGTGACCGGCACAGAATATGAATAGTTTCATATTCTGAAAGCCTAAAACTTTAAATAAGACATTTTGAAATAAGAACCATAATAAATTGTATCTCATAAATCAACAGAATCTTTTCTAAGGACTATGTGGAGTATTTACCTTCTTTTCATAACCATACAAACACTTTCTAAATAATAATTTCATCAAAAGTAGTTTTGTCAAAAATGACGCTTCGGATCAGCAACGAGGCTTTTCACTGCTCAGCGGGAAGGTTAGGGTCACCTGCACTATCTGAGGCCAAATAATCTACTCGTGAATAACGTCCCAAAACATGATTTAAAAGAATGTGAAAATAAACAATGCATAATCACGTTAAAATGTATTTCATAATATTTCGTAATCTGATGCAAACCTTTCTGCAAACATTTGTATTTCAGGGGAAACAACAATATGAAAGAACCATTTCAAATCAATATGAAATAACCATTTCAAACCAATCATTTAAAACAATCCTTTCAAAGCCATGATCTTTCTGTAGGACTTCAACAGAAGAAAAATAGACGTGGACACACAATCCACGAGGGTAACTAACCATTCTGGTGGCTCGAAGCCACTAACTGTCACGAGAATAAATCCCACGAAATAATTCTGGTGGCTCAAGGCCACAAACTGTCGCGAGAATAAATCCCACGAAATAATTCTGTGGTGGCTCAAGGCCACAAACTGTCGCAAGAATGAATCCTACGAAATAATTCTGGTGGCTTGAGACCACAAACTGTCGAGCTCGAGTACCAAGGTGCACCATGGACTAACAGTACTGCTGTTAGCAACCAGCGTTCTGTATTCCGTCCTAAAACATTTTCATCATATGTGGGGTTTATTTCACATGAAATAACCTCAACTGTTTCAATGCTATAACTATTGGTAAAAACTACTTTGAATCTCAAAAACCCCAGCATGTACATTTAAAATCAAGTTACTATAAAATCATATGAAATTCGCATAAGAATATATTTCATGAATAACATCAGTTCAATGCAACTTTTGTCAAACTCTTTTACAAAAAAACTTATTCATCCATTTTCATGCATAATCATAATTCTTTTATAAACCAATCGAAAGAAAATCATTTCTAACGATTTAAACCATACTTTCATAAAATTTGCTTTTCGAAATCCATATGTGAAATTCATCATTTGAAATGACAATGCATTTGAAAATATAAATTTTAGGGAACGTTATTCACTCACCTGCCACACTCCAAAACCTTTACCCGTTCAGCCAATCACATCCGATTACTTTCACTTCCCAATCCCCTGGTATCCCGAAACAAAATATCAACATTCTATTCAACGTTTCAACATATATAATCAGCCTTGATCTAATATTTCAACTAATTACATGCCATTAACCAATTGCTTCTATAATCTATACCCCATTAGAAGGCATCTTCGGTGCCCTGACTTAACTATGATTAAATCAATTCAATTACTTATTCCTTTCTTACCACTTCCAAAACTATCACTTTGAGTTTAACTCTTAACTTGAATATTCCTTTAGTTTCTAAACTTGCTTGTTATCTTCAAATATAGCTTAGAGTTTACTTTACTCTATTCCTTCTTTGAATCTCATTTCAATTATCAACTCTATAAAGCTTCAAATCAACACTTAGAACCCTTTAAACATATTTCAAATGAGATTTATAAATATAATTCTCTTATTTCATATTATGGTACCTTAAAACAATAGGTCTTAATAAATTTCAGCTCTTTAAATTTAGCCCAACTAACACTTGTCTTCATACATTAAACCACATTCATATCTTACATTTCTTTAGGTAAATATGTCCTCTTTAATACCTTTCAAGTCCTGTTCAATTTACGCTCAAAATTTCAGCTCATTATCACTGCTTAAAACCCACCAAAAGCAATATAGATACAAAAACATGCTGTCAACATAACTCCCCGTGGTAGCAGCAACGAAATACATATATACATATCATATCTACCATCTTCTTCTTCAAGATTAACGTACATACACACCATAACAACAACCCATACTTGTAAACATCATTGATCCTTCATTCCTCACTCATTTGTCCCTTCATCCATCGTCTCATATATATATTTCCATAACAGTAGCTTATTTATATATATACATATGTATTCAGTTTCAGCATCTTCTTCCTCTCTCTTTTTTTTTAAAGCTACATTGCACACCATTATATTATGATCTTGAATCACAGCAGCACTGTTTATACATACATACATATATATATATATTAGAACAATAGCAATGGCGTCCTCAGATCTTCTTCCCTATTTTCTGTTGTTTTTTTTTCCAACCCATAACAGCAACTAAGGTATATACATATGTATATATGCCATCAAATAGCCTACTTACTGAAGCATAGCTATCTCTATTTTTTTTTCAAATAGCTACAGTGTACCTCAACCTTAACATGTGTAGCTCAAAGGAAATAATGGCTAAAGGAGGCATAGGGTACTTACCATACATCCCTCACGGTGGTCTTTAGTAGCCACAGCTCGCTGGACCTTACAGCTTACGGCAATCGGGAAGAGGAGGTTGAAGATATAGACTTGCTACAGTACCTATATGCACTTGACAGCGATGAAAATTAAATGACGCTCACCGACAGCACAACAACTGATAGAGGACTACCGAAAATGCACTTTAATGATGGCTAGTGACACTTCTTCCTCTCCAGTAGCTCACGGATGCACCTCCCTCAACCCTCACTTCGTTCTTTGCTGTAGATGGAAACTGCAACGGATGAAATAGCTTCTACGGTAATAGCCCTACAGCAAAGAAACTGATTGAAGCAAGGTGGTGGCAACGTCTGGTCACACGGCAGCAGACTTCGCGTGGCGTGAAGCTTTCATCCTTCTATGATCTCTCATTGTCTTCCTTCCTCTGCTTCAGCTAACACCCGAAGGAAAATGAAAAAGGAAAGTACGGTTTCTGAATAATAGCTAAGAGGGGCATTTCAGTAATTTCACACGCTTGAAAAAAATAAAATCTTTCCTTTCCAACTGCTGGGATTCGAATCAGGCACCACAGGATTAATTACAATGCCATAAACCACTCAGCTAAGCACTTCTTCATGAAATTTCACTGTAAGAAAATATATATACATCATCTTAAATTAATTTTATATCTGTGAAAATTTCAAGGCCATTACAAAAACTATGATTTAAAAAAAATAAAAAAATTAATTTAAAAAAATTAAAATAAGTAGTTATATTTATCTAAAAATATTTCTGAATTAAACAATGGTTTATAACGATGATTTCAGATAAGTTGGTCAGAATAACTTTTAGAATAGTAAAAGAGTTTATGAACTATTCAATTATTAGTTTACCCTTACTTTTTCTTACACCCTCTCTCATATCTTTTATATCATTTTTACTATCTTTCCTCTCTTCTTTCTCATTTCTTCTATTTTTTATACTATCTCTCTTCTCTCTTCTATTTTCTCCACTTTCTCTCCTCTATCTTTTTCACCCTCTCTCATCTCTCATACTTTTAATAAAATTATATCCTTTATGGTAATTTTATAATTACAAAAGTAACTATCTAAATACTCATTTATTCATAATTACTTTTTTTATAAACTCTTTTCTAAAAACACTTTTGTAAAAGGTACTAATTTTTTTTCATAAACTATTTTCTAAAATCCTATCCAAACATACACATTATATGAATATCTTCACATCATCCTTTCAAATATCATAATACATCAATTAATAAGACATGTTTAAAAATAAAATAAAAATGTTGATTAGAATTTTTTAATAATTGAACTCTAATAATTTGAAGGGGCGTTTTAGCTTCAACTTCATTATCATTTACTCTAACTATATCTTGATTGTCTGCTAATTCTATTTCTTTAAATTGTTCTGCTTCGTCCTCCCAATTGGTCTCTGAGTCAGGCTTCATGTACTGTGAGAATGACCATAGCTTAAATCTTACATTAAAAATCAGAAGTGAGGATGTTAGTATGTGAAGTTATCTCGCCAGAACTGGGTAAATCACCTCCATCGCCACTCTCCAATTGATATGTAAAATTGAAGCCACCTCTATCGCCACTCTCCAATTGATATGTAAAATTGAAGCCATGCTGTTGAACAGGGGACTTGAAAATGGTGCTTCCATCTCTAATCACGATGAATCCACTTTCACCCAAATTAATAGCATGTAGCTCCTGGACCAAGAAGTCAAATGGATGGAAGTAACCATTAATAAATTAATATTGCTTGTTTGATACATATGTATGTATATAATAAAAACTAGCCAAGTTTACTTAAATTAACAATTCAATGGCCGCAAAATGCACTTTGGTCAATTAAGACGCAAGATATGGAACACCAGCCACACATTAATATTTAGAACATATGCACTTTGGCAGGAAAAAGTATGCGTGTATGTGTATCCATGAGTATTGTCAAGAAAAATGTCACCAAAACACATAAGAGAAGACACTAGCAGAAATTCTGACATGCATTAATTCCATTTATTGTTTGAATTAAAGCTTGGTTGTAGACATGATAAAGGCATCAATAATGTAATCTACAGCAGAAGTGGCAGTACAATTATCAAAAGTTTTCATGTTGATAAAGATCAAAACAAGGCAAGCCATTATTATAAGATTCTTCAATAATGTAATCTACCGTAAGGAACTGCAGGTGCTAATACATAAGATTCTTCAATTTAAAATACTGACAGCGTTAGTCTTCAAATATGCACTTAATACATTCATAAATCATTCTTATAAACTTTGTTCATCTCATAATCTTACTTATACCTCTCACAGCCCCCACTTCAATAAATATGAACTTCACTTTCATCCATTCGACAACTAAAGGCAAGCCATTACTGTATATATATATAGTCCTACAGCAGCAGCCATGCCCTATCTCTGTTTTTTTTCTTCTCTCTATTTTTTTAACTCACAAGCTACAGACACACACACACCAGCAGCACCTCATCATCTATCGCAACATATCATCTCTTTCTCACTTCAAATGCTGCAGAAAGAAGGCGCAACAGCAAAGGCATTTTATGTTATTCTCTTTACTGTCATTCCTTACAACAGCAATATATATCTATATACATATACTCTCCAACTCCTCAGCACCACAACATACATTAGTACACATATATCCAAGTATTATGTTTCGCACAAACCAAATCAGCAACACCAGCCTCAAATTTTTTTCCAAAACCAGCAAGCTACAGTACCTCACAACCACAGCAAGCACAAATCGCCGGAAATAAGAACAGGAAATACTCACCTTAACTATTAACAGCGTCGCGAGCTTCCTCTGTCATCACCATCCTCCTTCAACGGCGACATTTTTAGCTTCTGGTCTCGCCTCTGTCTCCGCTACATTTCCCTCTCTCACTGTGCTGACAGGAAATGGAAATGGAGGAGTTAACGTCGCTATGAGTTTGATCTCCGGCATCACAAGCTTGTCCCTCCTCCGACCACTCTTACGATGCCTCAACACTCTACTCCCCCTCTCTCTCTACGCTCCCATTCTGGTTCTAGAATGTTCAAAGTTGAAGATGATGCAATGAGGAGAGTGAAGGAATTGAGGTGTTTAAAGTGGATGAGAAGTCACATGGGTGGGGGTTTGATTAATTGACCTTTAGCAGCGACAAGAAAAAGTCACCATTGAAAGTCTACTTTTAGCGGCGACAAGAAAAGTTGCTGCTGAAAGTCTTATTTTTATCAAATAATTTTTAAAAATAATCCACTTAATAAAATAATGATATTTTCCCCCAATAAATTCTTCAACTTATTATAGATTTTTTATAAAATTTTTTTGATAAATAATAATTTCTAACTATTTTTTTAAAATTTTCTAAGAAAATAGGCTTAGTGTCGTCGCAGAAGGGTATGGACAATTTTTTATTTTATTTTTGAGCTTCTATGGCGGCATGATAATGTTACCGCTGAAAGTAACACTTTCAGCGGCGACAAAATAAAGTCTCCATTAAAAGTTCTACTTTCAGTGGCGACAAAAAATGTCACCGCTAAAAACATTTTCAGCGACAACTTTTTATGTTGCCGCTGAAAAGTTTTCACCAAATCAATGATTTTTTTGTAGTGAATCACATGTGTATAATATTGATTGTTGCTTGAGAAGTTCAAATAAAAAAGGCTAAAAACTGCACAATATAACTATTTTCAATAGGAGATTGGAGGACCTATGCTTAGGGGGAACAAAGAAAGGTTTCACAAAATACCAAGATTACCATCCAAGCACTGTGGTCAAACTATTGGGTATCCTTAAAGGCCTCAAGCTCTGATAGGATGAGAAGCATACACAAGACAATGTTTGTTTCCATTCCTTAGAAGCTATCAACCTAAGACAATGTTTGTTGCAATTCCTTAAAACCAGCACTCTCAAAATCATTCACTATTAGCCTATTCCACTCTTTATATATGATTAGGAATCTGAGTCTGTAGGACTAGACACTTACGTTTGACCATTTCTTCAGATAAACAAATACTTGTGCCAATTGACTTGCTCACAAAGCAAACTACGATAGCCTAGTTACTATAGTTTTCAATTACCCTTCCCGTAAGTGTAAGGATTTATTGCTCTATGATTTGACTTCATTGTTATTATTTAAGGAAAAAAAAACAAGAATTGTTACCCTTGTCATCTTGATTCTCCACTTTTGGATCCTCAAAACACTAGCCCCATTTAACCCTTACCATCAAATCCTTAATTTCGTGATTGCTTTTTTTAGTAACTCGAGGACTTCACAAAAGGGGAACTCTTTTGGGGTGAAAGCTTTATATTTTAATATTTGAACTTTAGACTTCTAATTAAATAGGAATAATTCCTTTACTAGTTGATCCAATGATTTAGTCGTATATATCCCATCACTTTGAATTACCTACAATGTCAGATACAAATGTTTAATATTAGAATTTCAGCCATTAATTTTAATGTCTAATATTTTAATGTCTTATAACAAAATGAATATTTCTTTTATACAGAGAGCAGTGATGATGAGCTACCATCCACCTCTTATTTTTTGTTTTTTTGGTTTGGGTTGATAGGAAACCCCACATTTTAGAAAACACAAAACATCACCGCCTGACATCACAGTACAGTCATAGCGTAATAATAACGTTGGACAACAAACATACATATAAATATGTGTGTATGTAATTGCAGTGACAAAATCCTTAAAGATATATATTTGTATGCAAAGATAAGCTTCAAAAACACAAAAGGACCCAAAGGGAGACGTGACGAACACTAAAATCTGAGTCATAGACGTGACAAACACAACATCCCAGCAAGTAATGCTCTCTTATTATTTTCCATGTGATATTTCCCAGTAGCTAAAAAACATTTTAGCAAGTCATAGAAGTAATATTTTCCAGCAGCAAGTAAACACATTGGCACATTTACAGCTAAAAAACATCTATTATGAACAACATCCCAAAAGATTAGCTTATTATGACAACTAATCTAGGTGGGGGTGACGACAACTAATCTAAAGATCACAATCCCCTTTCAACACTCAACACAACATCACCATGCAGTTTCCAATTCAACCACCTCTCTAAAAAATAGGGAGAAGAAGAAACCAGGTGATGATTTCAAACAGAAATTTTAGAGAGCAGAGGATGATTTCAAACCTTCACGACGTCGATTACAGAGCATAAGAAACAAGGTGTTCTTTGAAATCAACCCTTCACGGCGTCAATTTTAGCAGACAAGGCAATGGCGCATGGCAACTTCCATGAGATGGAGACGAAGCTGATGCAATTGGGACTCTGGGATGGGGTGATAAGCAGACAATCAGAGCACTAGACCACCAGACGATACGACAGTGACTAGCGAGAGCTGACTGTGAGGTTGTGATATGGCGTACGACGCAGGAGTGCACCACCGCAAGGGTGGCCGTGAGCTCGTGATAAGGGACGCCCATGCCATGCTAGGACACAGAAGCAAAAAATGGAAAAGAGGAGAAGAGTAAAGTGAAGTGAACCTCGACTGGGTAAATAAATTGGTCTTTAATGATGACAATTGTCGCCACTTAAAGTACTTTCAGCATCTACAAAATGGTCGCCGCTGAAAGTCTTCCACTTAATAAAATAACAATATTTTTTCCCAAATAGCTTCTTCAACTTATTAGACAATTTGTGTAAAAGGTTTTTGGCAAATGATAATTTCTAACTATTTTTCTTAAATTTTTTAAGAAAATAGGCATTTAATTCCCAAAAATTAACTATTCAATCAATTTGGTCTATTTTGGGGAAATAAATTGTTTCATAATTTTTTAAGCCCCAAAATACTCATTTTATTATGTTTTTGTTCATTTTTCTTAACTCCAAATTATTTTTAATAATTATTCTTTCCTTTATTATTTCTCTAAAATTTCACTTTTTAAATTTCAGAAAAATACTCTTTAACTCAAAAATACCTTATAAACCCTTCTTATACAAGTTGAGTTGCTATATGAAATGCAGCAACAAAGGCCAAATATAATAATAATTAAAAATATATATATTTTACATCTATTCTTTATCCCGATCCCTCACACACACATCTCCCTCTCTCTATCTCCTCTCCCACATTGTCTCTAATACACAGATACTAACTCTCACGCTCATTGACACATATTTATAATATCTCTCATACATAGACCCTTACTTCATCTCCTTCTTTTGTAGATATCATAATAATTTAATTTTATATATTAGATAGTTGCTTCATGGTCCTTTGAGATTTGGGAAAAATGTATGCAAACTTTTAGCGGCGATATACAAAAATTGCCGTTGAATCACATCTTCTACAACGATAAAAAATTGTCATCGCAGAAAGTATAGACTTTTTGCTACGACACGTGGATGTCGCCGCAGATACTATTATCTTTTGTCGCCGTAAAAAAGTGGAGTAGATTTTTTTTATTTTTTTGACCTTATGTGGTGACAACAAAAGTTGCTGTTGAAAGTCGAACTTTCAGCGGTGACAAAATATATTACCGCTAAAAGTTATTTTTAACGGCGATTCCTTTTGTTGCCGCTGAAAAGATGTCGCCAAAGACCCGCCTTTCTGTAGCGTATATAGCTAAATGCATAACTGAGTCTATTCTAGAATGTTATGTTTACGGAAAATGGGCCTCTAGTAAGTGAGAATCACGCTATGTTCAAGACGGTGTTGACATCAACGAAGGTTGAATTCTCTTATAATCTAGTGGAAACGCCTCCTTCTCCATCATCAACATGGTACAGTTCCTCCTACTCCATCTCTCATTCTCACCCTATGACTTCTTTCTGTAAAGAAAAAAATCATACTGGGCTTGATGGGTTAACATGGCAGCTTATCGTTTGGCTAAAGAAAGTCTTACGTTGATGCCTGGATGAATTTAAGTTACGCACTCACACACGCATGGTTCTCCTGAGCTTGATAGGATTATGTTTAGTAACTTCTGGATCCAAAAACACTTTTGTCCCGGTTAACCAAACAGACACTTTTGTCCATGTCAAAAAAAGTTCTGTTCACATAAATTATATGATATATCAATAAGTAATTTGTATTATCTAACGTTGAGTAGCAATAATGTTATAGGATATATCAATAATTTATTTGTATTATCTTAATATTTTGAATACCAATAATTTATATTGATATATCAATAAGTATTATCTGACCATAAAAAGATAAGGAAAATATAAACAAAAATTAAGTGATTTCTATATTCTTACTTAATTTTAAATAACTCATCATACGAATTAAATTTAAATGCTTAAATTTAACCTTTAATTTAACTAGATTTTCAAATAAGAAAACAAGATGGGAATATATAATTTCAAAAACTAATCCATTTTCTTATACATAATTTCAACAATTAAACGAATGATGATAAAAAAAAATTGCTTAAAATTAGTTGGAGATAATAAATACATAAAAAAATATAACTCATTTTTAAAAATATCATTATTTATTTGGATGAGAGAGAATATGCGGTAGATATTAAGTCAAAGGTGAGAATTTGTATTGATATCAATATATTATCTGACCATAAAAAAGATAATTAAAACATAAAAAATTAAGTGATTTGTATTTTTATTTAATTATAAATTAGTCATTCGAATTAAATTTAATTTTTAATTTAATTTGATAAGCAAACAAGATAAGAATATATAATTTCAAAAACCAATTAATTTTCTTCCAGAATTATCCTTGAGTTTATCTAAAAGGAAATATCTATCCTTAAAAGAACTTAAAAATTGAATTATTTTATAAATTCACATCTCTTATCCAAACTTCGAATCTTCTATAAGTTAGACTGAGAGAAAGTGCCACAAGGTGCTTCAAACGAGACTGATTCCAAGAAAAGAAAATTATTTTTAGCCAGAAAAAGAAAACACAAAGAAAGAAAGTGCCACAAGGTTCTTTTCTATCACCTTTTCTTTTCATCATCTTTATTTTCGCCCAGCTATTCTTTTTTTCTTTCAGGCGAGCATTAATATCTATAATTATTTTTATGAGTTTGAGCCAAGTTTCATTACCTTTGGGGGTTTAAGTAGGGTTCAAGTCGCGATTTAAACAAATATCTGTAGGGACTATATTTCATTGTTTCCATTTTTCGGGGTCAAAAATATAATTTTATGAAAAATTATAATTTTCGGGGCAATCGAACATTCATTTTGCAAGTATAGAAAAATGAACTGCAGACTGTAATAAAGCACGTACTAGTATCATAAGATCATATATCTTCAACTTAATAATCCTTTCTATCGCTCAAAACATAGTTTTATAATTTATAAATAATATGAATAATTAATAATAATAAGGAGATGGGATCTTAGTTCTTAGGTTGGTATATTTTTAATTTATTTATCATACATATATAAGGCTCGTGCCTTTTTCTTTTTAATTATATTTTTTGGACGTGGGATTTTTATTTTTTTATTATTTATATTTTTGACGAATGACTTAAATATACAGGTTGCCTAATAATCAAAGACTAGCGATGTCTACAACCTCTGCTATGACGAAAATTGTTTCCACCATAATCTTCAGTAGCTCCTATCATCATTCAAGCTCTCAATTTAGCCCTAACAGCAGGTAATAAATTGTTTCTCCAAATTCTTTTCTTTGTTCTTTAATATATAATTATAATAATACCATTTTGAAGAGTTAATTATCTTATAATAAATGATATGAAGCTTCGGGTCATTAAAAGTTTGATTGGAAGCATCTCTTGCTTTGGAAAAAGATCTTTTAAAGTACCACTAAAATAAATCCAACAAAATAAAAGAAAAGGACTAAGTAGGCTTTATATATATAATTTCTCTTTGCAAACCGAGACCCGCTGGCCTTTAATTTCTGGCTTTCAAAGACAAATTTTTTCCCTTTGCAGTTCATCTTCTTTTAATGGTGGAGCAGATGAAGCACACGACCATTGGAAGGGGAAGAATAATAATAGTGAGAGCATTGTCTTGCCTAAAACTTCTATTTTCTACGGTTTGAGAACCGTTTCTACCATAATATTTAGTAGCTCTGATCCTGGCACCATCTCTTCTAACTCCTCCTCTCCTCATGGTGCAATCTGTCTTCATCAACCTAATGCTAACAGGTAGTTGCTTCTCCAATTCTTTTCTCTGTTCTTTAATAATACCTCAGTTCCTTCATAAAAAAACCTATTTTGTTTCCTTTATTGCAGTTCTTCACCTTTGAATGCGGAAGCAAGTGAATTACAAGATCAGTGGAAAGGGAAGAATAATAATATTGGGAGTACTGTGTTTCCTGGAACCTCTATTTTCTACTGCCTCATAATCGTTTCTACCATAATATTTAGTACCTCAGATTCTGGCACCAACTCTTCTGGCTCCTCCTATGCTCATGAAGAAATCTCTCATCACCAACCTAATGCCAACAGGTTGCTTCTTCATTATTATTCAATTTCTTTTTATTTATTTTATTTTTATATATTTCTAAAAATTTACCGTACATTTCTATTTTTACCTCTTTATAGTCCTGTACCTTTAAATGCTCAAGCAACTGCAGAAGTAAAGGAGTACACTGTCATCAGTAACCAGCCCAAGTGGAAGAGAGGAAAACTTCTAGGGCAAGGAGGATTTGGCCGTGTTTATAAAGGATTTAACAGGTAATTTATTATTATCTAATACTGATGTTTTTCTTTGTTTATATACTCTACTTATTCTAAATGCTTATTTTGCATTATGTTACAGTGAAACTGGACAACTATGTGCAATTAAAGAAGTTCTCGTTGACACTGATGATGAGATATCAGAAAAATGCCTTCAACAACGTTTTCAAGTATGTCTACGCTACTTCGCACAAAAATTGAGTATCAAATGCTATCTCGGTGTTTGGGTTAATTAATTATTACTTCTTCTGTTGTTTCTATAGGAGAAAAATATTCTTTCCCAGCTTTCACATCCAAATATTGTGAAATATTATGGGAGTGAATTGGTATGCCATGTTCATATGCATATTGTAGGAAAAATTTCATTAATAGGATTCATTAATTTGTTAATATAGATACAGGGAAGAGGAGGAATATCCATTTATATGGAATACGCGTCTTGTGGTTCAATCCACAGCCTACTTCAAAAATATGGTCCTCTAGAGGAGCGCTATTGTTGGAAATCGTGCCCTAGGGGCCAATCATTGTCTTATGAACATTATTGATTTATGAATTTATTAATTGAGTTATCATATTATTTGCATGTTTACTATGATGACCATCCTTGGATAATTCATGATATTATCCTAAATGTCCCTGGTCGATCATCTATGTGGGAGCACAGATGAAATAAGACCAGTATGACTTTGAAGATGTATAGAGATATAAATCAAAGTCATAAGCACATGTAAGAGTACAGGGTGTTGGACCGACCCGCTATGAGAGAACTGCATGGGTAACGTCATAAGCTTCTCTCATATACAAACCATGTCAATATGCCCTTTGACCTGAGATCATCATGGATTCCTACATGACAAAACGCTCAGCTTTGACCTAGTCAAAAGTCACTTTTGACCGAGTGATCATAAAGACTATGTTTGGGCTTAGTGGTTTTTCATGCGGAGGAATGTGAATGGTCAAGATGGAATTTGTCCCTCACATTCGTGGAGAGATATTACTGGGCCCCTCGATGAGTGAGTCTGAGAAATGTATGGCCATACTGTAATGGAAAGGTAGTTCCATTTCTATAGTCAGACTACTCAGGGATCGAGAAAGTAACGGTCGGGAATAGGAGGATGACATTATCCATGCCTCATCCATGACCAAAATATCGCGTGACAGAAGGGACATGATATGGTTGTATAAAAGGTTACATCGTTTATCGATCCTCATATGATTTGGGTAGTTGTTATGTCTTGCTAGAGACCGCTTGCGACTTGTGGGCTAGTATAGCAAATGGCCCACTGCCAACTTCATATGGGCCTACAGGGTCGCACACAAAATAGCCCAACACGAGCTATGATGTCCAGATTCATTGAATCTAAGACATGTCCAGATTCAGTGAAAGATCCAGGTGAATGTATATATATATTTATTTATATTTATATTCGTATATATATAAATTCGTATATATATATTATATATATGAGATATATGAGATTTAATTTATAAGGATAAATTAAATCCCTATCATGTTTGAATTCGAAATTCAAATTGATAGGATATCTCATATAAGAGATATTTATAAGATTTAATTTATAAGGATAAATTAAATCTCTATCACGTTTGAAATTCGAAATTCAAATTGATAGGATATCTCATATAAGAGATATTTATAAGATTTAATTTATAAGGATAAATTAAATCTCTATCACGTTTGAAATTCGAAATTCAAATTGATAGGATATCTCATATAAGAGATATTTATAAGATTTAATTTATAAGGATAAATTAAATCTCTATCACGTTTGAAATTCGAAATTTAAATTGATAGGATATCTCAAATTTGATTTATGGGAATAAATCAAATATAACTCAGTCTCATCTTTATTTAAAGTTAAATAAATAAGTAATTAAATCTGTGGGACGGATTTAATATTATTTTATTTAATTAGTTTCTTATAAAATTATACAATATATGATATTGTATCAATTCGGAATTAATATAAGATTAACTCCAAAATCCAATTAGGTCAGGTGGAAAAACGCATAGCATCCTCTATATCTGATTGGAGGAGCTACGTTTGAAAATAACATAGAACACAAAAGGCCGAACGGAATCTGCAAAAGGTTTGCAGACAAGAAACTGCCGAAATAGAGACGGAGACTTGTGAAAGCCTTGGAGGGACAGGAGACGCTAGCACGTCGTTCGTGGTTGGAACGCTATTCGTGTGGATACCAGTAGAGGAAGCCGACCTGAGGCGTCGACTTCTTGTGATCGGAAAGAGACCACCGTCCGCGGAGAGAATCTGTGAAGGTCGCTGAGGAACACTCCGTCGATTTCTTGCGATCAGAAAGAGATCACCACCCACGTAGAGAAGCTGTGAAATTCGCTGAGCAACACTAAGGGTAAGGATTCTTTCCACTTGACTTAAACACATACGGCAGATCCTGGCAAGGAATGGAAAATTTTTAAAGTTTATTTCCGCTGCGTGTCTTCCAATTCCTTACAGCTATATCCAACATTATACCAAACAAATTGTCTCCGCGCTTGTTTATTTGCACAGAAGAAATATAGTTCACAGGTTAGTTATTTAATTTTAATATACATTTAGTATAAGAATTCGAAACTAGAACTTCTCATGTTTCTTTTGGTTAATTCTCTCTGTTTTTTTGGTTGTTAGGGATATTAAAGGAGCCAATATACTTGTTTATCCAGATGACCAAGTTAAATTGGCTGACTTTGGGTTGGCACGATATGTAAGTACTTAATATCATCTCTCATTTACTTTATAAGTGTATAATATTTTTTGTGTAATTATTGTATGCCATATAATTAGCCTGGTTGTATTATTACTCATGATGGAAATCATTTCTAACTTGTACGGTTGGTTTGAATTAGGTAAATAATTTTTTTTCCCTGATGTATTCTTTTAAGGGAAGCCTATATTGGATGACACCAGAGGTAAACATTTTCTTCTTCCTTTTATATATGTCAAAAGTTATAATTAAGTTCTTTTAGAAACAAGCATGCCGTTTATTATCTTTATTTATTTCTCTTATTCTTCTTAGTTGTATGTAAAATATATTAAACTTTGATATTTAATATAAGATGGTCAACAATAAAAGTGGATATACGATTGCTGTCGGTATATGGAGTTTAGGATGTACAATCCTGGAAATGGCAAAAATCCTCCGTGGAGTCAATATAAATATAAAAGGGTGTGTTATGCTTGATTTTTATTTAGTGAAATTTTAAATTTGCATATTTTATTTTCTATGAAGGAGGAACTAACATTAATTTCAATTTATGTCGGATATAGGAAGTTTTACTGGCAAAGATTGCAAACAGCACAGATTTACCGGCTATCCCAAATCACCTTTCAGATACAGCAAAATCTTTTATAAGATTTTGCTTGCAAAAAGATTCGATGGCTCGGCCATCAGCTGAGCAACTACTTTTTCATCCATTTGTTCGAGATGGGATATTTTGCAACTTTTCTTTGTAACTATCAATTGATGATGTATTAAAGGACCATTTGCATTGTATATTTTGCAACATTTTTGTTAACTACCAACTGATGTATGAGCCTGAGAGACAATGATATGATTTGGATTGTGCTTATCAAATCATTTATAGAGGTGGTGGAAAAGTATGCTCATTATTAAAATTCATAGTATGTATTGGTCTTTAATATAAAATTTAATTAGATAGTTTATATTAGTCCTTGATATCATAATATATAACTTATTTCTTATATTTATCATTCTTCTTTGAGATTAATTAAATTCATTTTTTATAAAACTGTGTGATAGTATTCTAAAATATTCCTGTTAATTATTTACCTTAGAAGCTACCCTTGTCATAGAAAATTTCCTTAACACACAGAAGTCAATAGGAAGAATTTTAGAGGAAAAACTATAAATTTAAAAAATAAAACATATTGAGATCTTATATTTAAAATTAAAATAATTTTTTTCTAGTAACTTTTATGTTTAGGATCAGAGTGAAAATATGTGTTTTCATGGAGATGGTGATTTTTTTTAGCATTTTTAGAAAATTGTTACTCCCTCAGTTTCATATTATAAGACCGTTTTAGGAGGGTTTAGATGTTTCAAAAATATAAGGATTCATAACTTATTCTGAAATTTGCCCACAATGATGGTGAGCTTGGGTTGGGGTTATATTAATCGAAGGGTATTCTTATAGGTTTATTTGTATTTTTACTGAAATTTAAATTTTAAATTGTATTGAATAAATTTTGTTGGTATGTGTAATTTTACAAAGAAAAAAATTATCTTATAATATGATTGAAAGGAGGGAGTGACTTTTTTATAAATTATGAGAAATCATATCGGCAAAAGGCTATTGATTTTGTTACATCAATTGGTGTTGATTGATTATAATCAGAATCCACAGAACAAGTGTTGATATTTCGTGCCATAAAAAGGCACCTTCATTGCAAGAGATAATTTCTTCCATATGTCAAATAAACAAAGTAAGGAGTGTCCTCTTTTTTCTCCGTTAAATAAAAAATAAAATAACCATAGACCCGTTATTTTTTTATTCAAATAGACGCGTTATTGTTGTTAATACTTTTTGAAACCATCAAAATTTTCATAAATAATGCGAACTATGAGTTGTCCGCGTGCTTTGCATAGGTTATGAAAGGAATATTTGTTTTAAGAGTTAATAGTTTTCCCCCTCTAAACTTACGTTATGTTCTTTATATTTATTTCATCAAGTTCTTTAATCTTACTTTATTATGTGTCTTATTTTTTTAATATCTTTATTTAACTTAAACTTCTATGAACCAAAAAATTAGGACATAAAATAAAGTGTGATTAGAGAATTTGATATAATAAATATAAGGGACTTGACGGTTATAACATCCTAAATTAAGGATTTATAAACAGTTATTGAGGTCAAGAGTAGTTTTTTAAAGTTAAAAAATTTAAATGTGAAAATTCAAAGAAAAAGAAGAAAAGAATAATAATTAAAGATATTTTGGAGTCCAGAAAAATTATGAAAAAAAAAGTATCATTGAGACTTGTAAAATTATTTGAGTTTATTTCTTTAAAAGAGGTCCAAATAATTTAATGACTATTTTTTGAGAATTAAAAATTATTTTTTTAAAAAAATTAAAAAAAATAGTTAGGAGTTATCTTTTGTTTTAAATATTTTAGAAAAATTATCTTATTAGAGGAAGAAAATCTTTATTCTATTAGGATGATTATTTTCTAAAAAATTTTTAATGTTTCAGAAAGGGAAATGATGGAATTAAAATTATAGTTGTGGGGCAATCTGGATTTTTCTTCCCACAAATATACACCACATGTGTTCCCTTTCCTCTTAGACAGCTCTACTCTCAGTCTCAGATCCATCGTCTTCATTCTTCATCACCAGAGCGAGAGAAAACACGAGATAGACCCGAGGAGTTTGCGTCACCGGGATGGTGACCGGAGAAGGGAGAACGCACATGGGATGTCGGAGATTGACTGAGTTTCAGGTTCTATGAAATTTTAGAGTGAGAGAGGGAGCTTGGGAGAAATGGAGAAGAGGAAGAGGAAACGAAGAGAAAGAAAGGATTGGCCTCTCCTACATGTAGGTCCACTTCTAGGCAAAGGTAAGAGCCTAGATTAATATTCCATATTTATTTTCTCCATTTAATGGATATTTTGGGAGTAGATGATGGTTAAAATTTGAAGTTTAGAGAGAGAAAGTGAAGAACCAAAGAGTCAAGTTACAGAAATCATGTCTAGACGATAAAATAGAGCTTATATTAGTTGATATTCTGGAAGTTTAAAGTTTAACATACCCACCGTTTGATGGTTATTTATGTGCCAAAGATATTTTCCTTTTTCGGAGGAGATTAAAATATTATGAATAATTAGAAGCTTTAATGGAGGGTATAGAGGAAGCAAAGAGACTGTTTGAGGAGTCTCCAATACGCCATGTGTTCCCACGGACAACAGCCATGGGTTCTGGATATGAGCAGAATGGTAACATTGCTCCAGCTAGGAATTTGTTTGAGAGGATGACACAACGGGACTGCGTATAGTGGGCAGCAATTATAGCTGCTTATGCTCAAACAGGTCACTATAAAGATGTTTTGAACATGTTTTTAGAGAAGAAGCGAGATGGGGAAACAATAAATAGGGTAGCCTCTAGTTGGGCTTTGAGCACTTGTGCTGATCTTGCTGCTTTGGAGTTAGGGAAGCAACTTCATGGGCAGGCAGTGAAGGCAGGATATGAGACAGGGTGCTTCGTTGGGAATGCAATTCTTGGAATTTGTTGAAATTAGAGCGTACAATGGATTTCTAGAAGAGATTTTTGTGGGTTATTGTCCGCAAGGCAAACTTGGAAGCATTGAAAATGAAAATATCATTTATAAATAAGCGTGTGTCTCGGCTAGCAGGAAATGATGGTGAAGGAATTAGAATTTTAGTTTTTTATGCTCAAAAATAGATTTCTAATGAGAAATTATGTAGGGATAATTGTCCTAAATTGATAATCTATACATATGCGTCTTGTGGCTCCTTTAAAGGGAATTTTGTGAAGTTTTTCTGTAGGCTCTGTTTTAGACAGCGAGTTTGGCTAAGAGAAAGTTAATTTTTAGTTACATTTAAATATGGTAACGAGGTTAGTATAAGTCTTGGAGTAGTAACAAGTCCCTCAGATTACTAAGGCACAGCTAAGGATGCTGATTTAGTAGCTATGATGGAATTTACAAAGTTGGAAAGTTTCCAGATTTAAAAGGAAAATTAAATGGTGATCTTATGTGTTTAAATGTTGATTTGAAAGCTAGATTTTGCATAAAGCTTGCTGTTGTTACCCCTAAATGTCTAGCAACTATGTTAGATGTTTAAACCATGGTTAAAGACTCTAAATGATGTTTATAATGCCATTGACATGGATTAAGTGGACTGTTAATAAATTTGAGATTTGATAAAGAATCGGATATTGCAATAAGTTTAAGAGAAGGAATAAAGTGGAGTTAAACTCTAAGCTATGCTTGAAGATAATAAGTGCATTTATAAACTAAAAAAAAAGTAATGAAGTTAAGACTTAAACTAAAAGTGAGAGTTTTTGGTGAGAGTTTTAAAAAAGATTTATTAAGAAATTTAGGCATCAAAGAGTGTGCATTAATCTCCCTTATACATATGATTCCTAGGTTTTATTTTGTGCACAAGCTCTCCAACAAGACACAAGGAAAGAAATTCAAGGAAGATTATGTAACTTGGGATAAAGAAATAAAAATTAGTGGAACTTATTAACTCTTATTGTTATGATTATGAATTTAATTAGCGGTTATATATATATATTTGTGGTGGAATATTTCGTATGGGAAGCGTTAGCCGAATGGTTCGAGAGGCGAAGGGAAAAGCATTCGGCCAGGGTTCGAGTCGCAGAGAAAGCGGAAGGGATTTTTTTTTCTCAGGCGCGTGAAAATTACCATTTTGCCCCTCTGTCTATTTCTCACCGAACCTCTGCTTTTCTTCATCATTTTCCTTCTTCCTTCCTGCGGGCCGCGAGCAGAGACGGCAGGCTGCAGCGCGGGTAGGTGCGGGACGGCAGAAGCTCAGCATGCGGCGTGGGAGAAGAGTACACGGCACGGAAGTTCGGCTGGACGCCTTTAAGAAGTTTCCGCCCGATCCCTTTCTTGTTCCGTCGTCAGTGAGGCTGCGGTGAGAGTTAGAAATGCAAGGTGCAGGCGTGTCACAAGTGCAGTGAGTCAGGTTTTAGCGCCGGTAAGCACTTCTTCCGGTGGACCACATTCAAAGTGAGCGCCGTCGCCGTGTAGTTCTGTCCGGCACCATTGTCGTGCTACTGTAGTAAATCCATTTCTACTGTAGCAAGTCTCGGAGGTCGATTTTCAGCTGCTTTTCGGCGATTGATTCTGCGGGTAAGCTTCTTAAACCGATATCCGCATTCAAACCTCTTTTCTTCTGGCTTGTTATCGTGCGCTTTGGGCTCACTCTGTTCGGTTTGTAACTTCGGCATTCCCCTGTTTTGGTGGTCAGTTGCGGTTGACAAAGGAAAGAAGGAAGTGAGAAGCTTGGCTCGGTTACTTTCCTGCTCCGTGCCGCGGCATGATTGCTGTGAATCCCAGGTGCGGTAAGGGTGGTAAGTTTCACCCTTTTTCCTTGTTTTCTCTGCGACAGTGGCTGTTATGGTTGCTGTGTGGGAAGGTTTCTGTGGTAATGTAGATAATCCATGATTATACTGGTTTGTTGCTGCCGTGTGCATACTATTATACTGCTGATATGAATCAATATTGAATGGAGGCTGTGAGCTTGGTTGAAACAGATACATGAGTATATGTGTACGCACGGTGGTCGCTGTCGCGGTGTGCATTCTGGGGGTGTAATGTATATGTTCTTGGGGTATTGTTGCAGCATTGGGCTGAGTTAGGAAATGCTATATGCATATAGGTATAGGAATGTATTATACTGTCATGATAAATATGAAGTCTGCTGCTGTGGGTAGGAGTTTGGGCATTGTTGTTAACTGCACATAAGCATGAAAGTTGCTTTTAAAAGTGAAAGAAGAATGTCGATGATTTAGGATTGCTACTGTTTTACATATACCCATAGATACATGTGTAAAGATGAAATAGAAAGTCTACGGAGTTGGAGTATTAGAATTAAGTAGTTGGGAGAGGAATTTTGAAAGTTGCAAAGTGGTGCAAAAGGTGGTGTTCAAGGTGTAGAAATGATTAAGTGTTTGCCTTTATGTTTGGCTGTAGTTTCAAGGTGATTTAGTCCTGTTGGAGCTTTGAATAGAATATTAATACTATTTCAAAATACCAGGGGACGAGAAGTAATCTTGTAACAAGTGTTTGGTGGGAGGAGTAGCGGTATAGGAATGCGACAGGTGAGTGAATAACGTTCCCTAAAAATTTACATTTTTATGCATTGTCATTTCAAATGATGAATTTCAAATATGGATTTCGAAAATCAAGTTTTATGAAAGTATGGTTTAAATCGTTAGAAATGATTTTCTTTCGATCGATTTACAAAAGATTATGATTATGTATGAAAATGGATAAAGAGGCATTAGAAAAAGATTTGACAGTGAATTGATGTTATTCATAAAATATTCCTACGTGAATTGCATATGTTTTTACAGTAACTTGATTTCGAATGTTCATGCTGGGGTTTTAGAAATTCAAAGTGGTTTTTACCAATGATTATGGCATTGAAACGATTGAGATTATTTCATGTGAAAAGGACCCCACGCATGATAGAAACGTTTTAGGACGGAATACAGAACGCTGGTTGCTAACAGCAGTACTGTTAGTGCTTGGTGCACCTTGGTATTCGAGCTCGACAGTTTGTGGCATAGCCACCAGAATTATTTCGTGGGATTCGTTCTCGGGACAGTTTGTGGCCTTGAGCCACCAGAATTATTTCGTGGGATTTATTCTCGCGACAGTTTGTGGCATAGCCACCAGAATTATTTTGTGGGATTCGTTCTCGCGACAGTTAGTGGCTTCGAGCCACCAGAATGGTTAGTTACCCTCGTGGACTGTGTGTCCACGTCCGTTTCCGTTCTGTTGAAGTCCTACAGAAAGATCATGGTTATGAAAAGATTGTTTTGAATGAGTTATTTGAAACAGTTAGTTCATACGGTTATTTCCCCTGAAATACAAATGTTTATGAAAAGGTTTGCATTAGATTATGAAGTGTTAAGAAAATACATTTTTAAGATGATTATGCATTGTTTATTTTCCGCATTTCTTTGAATCATGTTTTTGGGACGTTATTCACGAGTAGATTTTTGGCTTCAGATAGTGCAGGTGACCCTAATTCTCCAGCTGAGCGGTAAAGAGCCTTGCTGTTGATCCGAAGCTTCGTTTGATAAATACTACTGTTGATGTAATTATTTCTTAAGAACTTTTATTATTTTGGAAAGGATAATGCTCTGCATGAACCTTAGAAAATGTTTGTATGATTTTGAAAAATGCTAAGGAGAATTTAAGGGTTTTACTTAAAATGCTAGGCTTTCAGAATATGATGTATCTATATTCTGTGCCGGTCACGGTCCAAAAATAGGGACGTGACAGTTTGGTATCAGAGCCCAAAGTTTTTCTATGGTTAAGCAGAGCAGAGATACTTCGGTGGGGTCTCAATTATCGTTATGAACCCGGGCATAACTATAGTTGTGGCATCTCTGAAGATCTCTAAAAGAGATTCAAAAGTGGTATTTTCCTATGATTTCAGAAACGTATTTATTTATAAACTGAATATTTTCTATGTTTTATGAATAGTTAAATGCCGCCTAGACGAGTACAGTCTAGAGGGAGCTCTAGGGCTTCGGATCAAGGCTCTATTCAGCGAAGTGATGTGCCTCTTCAAGGCCGTGGACAGGGTCATAGGGGAGCTAGGGTTCGGGGAGGTCGACCCCTTAGACCTCTTCAGAAAATTCTATCTGAGGCAGAACCATCTCACCCACAGTCTCCTGAGATCTCTACGTCCTCTAGGCATGAGACTCAGATAGAGACACCCCAGGTTATAGAGGAAGAATCCATCGCAGTCAAGCTATTAGAGTTTATAAAGTTGGATCCTCCGAAGTTCTCAGGGTTTGATTCTCGAGAGGAACCCATTGAGTTCCTGGAAGGAATTGAGAAGAGATGCCGAGCTTTGAGATGCTTAGATGTGCAATAAGTGGAGTTTGCCTTGTTTCGACTTGAGGGGATTGCGAATGCGTGGAGTAAGACGGTACCAGGATTTCAGGGCGATAGAGTATCATTATTGTCATGGGCAGATTTTAAGGATCTTTTCCTGAAGCGCTTTCTTCCCCAGAGCAAGAAGGATGCTAGAGTTAAAGAATTTCTTCTGTTGAAGTGTACTTCTGGGATGTCTGTGGCTGAGTATGACAGAAGATTTACAGAACTTTCATCGTATGCATCTACTTTGATTCCGTCAGAGAGGGATAGAATCGGCAGGTTTATACAGGGATTACCGATACATATTCATGATGCTGTGGCCCCGATGCTGAATCATTTTGCTTCTTATGCTGATGTGGTTGACTGTGCTTTGAGAATTGAGTTGAGGCACATGGAAGAAGAAGGGGTTTCTAAGAAGCAGAAGACTGGGAGCGAAAAGTTCCAAGGATCTTCATTTAAGGGTAATCGCCCTCAGGGCCAACCCTCGTCAGCTGATATGCGGCCAGCGCCCAGATCTTATAGATCTTCTATGGGCATTCCTGATTTAGGACCAAAGTTTGGAGGTACTAGACCTCAGTCTGGAGGAAGTCAGTCTAGTTATTCCAGGCCTACCTGTAATATGTATGGGAAGCACCATTCAGGGGTTTGTCTGAAGACCTTGGGGGTGTGTTATGGTTGTGGACAGCCAGGTCACATGAAGAAAGAGTGTCTGTTTGCTCAATCAACCTCGAGTTATGGATCAGCTAGACCTTCTCCCCACCCTTCTACTTTTGTAGCTCCGTCTGTGGGAGCAACTTCTGCCTCTATGGGTAGAGGTACATCAGGACGACCTCCAAAGAAGAGAGCACAACCTTCAGGCCAAGGTCAAGCTAGGGTTTACGCAATGACAAGGCAAGATGCTCGGGCTTCTAATGCTGTGGTCACAGGTATTATCTCTATATGTTCTCAAAAGGCTTATGCATTGTTTGACCCTGGTTCGACACACTCTTATATTTCAAAATATTTTGCTAAGATGATGGATAAGAATTCAGTTAGACTTGATTGTCCTTTCACTGTGGCTACCCCTGTTGGGGAATCTTTGTCAGTTTCACAAGTGTACAAATCTTGTGAAGTGTCTGTTGAGGGTAGAGAAAGTTTTGTCGATTTGATGATACTTGATATGATAGACTTTGATGTCATTCTGGGCATGGATTGGTTAGCTTCATGCTATGCTTCGGTGGATTGTCATCTGAAAGTGGTAAAGTTTAACTTTCCGGGTGAAACTTCATTTGTGTTGTTTGGAAACGAAGTAGATAAGCCAACAAACTTAATCTCTGCTTTAAAAGCCCAGCAAATGTTGGCTAAAGGTTGTCAGGGATTTTTGGCGGTAATCCAAGATGTTGATAGGCCTACTGTCAGCTTAGACCAAATTCCTATTGTTCAGGAATTTCCTGATGTTTTTCTAGAGGAATTGCCGGGGTTACCCCCAGATCGAGAGATAGAATTTAGTATTGACGTCATTCCTGGTACGCAGCCAATTTCTATTCCGCCCTATAGAATGGCGCCGTCTGAGTTGAGGGAATTAAAAAGTCAGTTGCAAGAATTGCTAGATAAGGGGTTCGTACGACCTAGTACTTCTCCTTAGGGTGCACCAGTGTTATTTGTCAAGAAGAAGGATGGATCGATGAGATTGTGCATTGACTATCGACAGCTTAACAAGGTGACAGTAAAGAACAAGTACCCGTTGCCGCGCATCGATGATTTGTTTGATCAGTTGCAAGGAGCGCAGTACTTTTCAAAAGTAGACCTGTGATCAGGGTATCATCAGTTGAAGATTAAGAAGGAAGACATTCCAAAAATAGCATTTAGGACTCGTTATGGTCATTATGAATTCTTAGTAATGTCCTTTGGTTTGACAAATGCTCCTGCGGCATTCATGGATTTGATGAATCGAGTATTCAGAGAATTCCTGGATAAGTTTGTGATCGTGTTCATTGATGATATCTTGGTTTATTCCAAGAGTGCGGAAGAGCATGAACATCATTTGTGGATAGTGTTGCAGAGATTGAGAGAACATCAGCTCTATGCTAAACTTTCCAAGTGTGAGTTTTGGTTAACTGAGGTCACTTTCTTAGGGCATGTGGTGTCGAGGGATGGCATCCAAGTTGATCCTAGTAAGGTTGAGGCAGTTAAAAGCTGGCCACGACCTACTACGGTAACGGAGATTCGGAGTTTCTTAGGACTTGCAGGATACTATCGCCGTTTTGTTCAGGATTTTTCAAGAATAGCAGCTCCAATGACAAGGCTAACCCAAAAGAATGTGAAGTTCGTGTGGGATGAGAAATGCGAGGCAAGTTTTCAAAAGTTAAAAGAATCTTTGACCTCTGCTCCAGTGCTAAGTTTACCTTCAGGAGTCGGGGGGTATACAGTGTATTGTGATGCTTCTCGGATTGGGCTAGGCTGTGTGTTAATGCAAGATGGTCGAGTTATTGCCTATGCCTCTAGAAAGCTTAAGTTGCATGAGCAGAATTATCCAACTCATGATTTAGAAATGGCTGCGGTGGTGTTTGCTTTAAAGATTTGGAGACATTATCTGTACGGAGAAACCTGTGAGATTTTCACGGATCACAAAAGCCTTAAGTACATCTTTGAGCAGAAGGATTTGAATCTCAGGCAGAGAAGGTGGATGGAGTTGTTAAAGGATTATGATTGTACGATTCTGTACCATCCAGGGAAGGCGAACATTGTGGCTGATGCTTTAAGTAGGAAGTCTATGAATAGTTTAGCCCATATTAAGATGGAGAGAAGACCGTTGGTACAGGAGATTCATAAGGTTGAACAAGAGGGAGTCATATTTGAAATTGCGGATAAGGGAGTATTTTTGGCTCATTTGCAAGCTCATTCCTCATTATGTGATCAGATTAAGGAAGCACAGTATTCAGACCCGAAGTTGTGCGAGTTGAGAGATTCAGTTAAAGATAGAAGTAATTCAGAATTTATGATTGATCAGGAAGGTGTTTTGAGGTTCGAGGGTAGAATTTGTGTGCCACAAGTTCAGAAGTTGAGAAGGCTAATTCTTGAGGAAGCTCATCATTCTGCCTATACTATCCACCCTGGTATAACTAAGATGTACCAAGATTTGAAACAGTTGTTTTGGTGGCATGGTATGAAGAATGATGTGGCGAATTTTGTTGCACATTGTTTAGTGTGCCAACAAGTCAAGGTGGAACATCAGAAGCCGGCAGGACCGTTACAACGGTTGGAGATACCTGAATGGAAGTGGGAAAACATAACTACGGATTTTATCGTGGGATTGCCCCGTACTGCGAAAGGTTTTGATTCCATTTGGGTAATTGTTGATAGATTGACCAAGTCTGCTCATTTTCTACCAGTGAAGATGACGTACAGTGCAGCTAGATACGCTGAGATTTACATTGAGGAGATCTTACGGTTACACGGAGTCCCAGTATCTATCATTTCAGATAGAGGGCCCCAGTTTACTTCTCAATTTTGGAAATCATTTCAGAAAGCTTTGGGCACTCGATTGAATCTTAGCACTGCTTTTCATCCTCAGACTGATGGACAGTCGGAGAGGACAATCCAGATAGTTGAGGATATGTTGAGGTCCTGTGTCATGGATTTTGGTGGAAGTTGGGACAAACATTTACCGTTAGTAGAATTTGCCTATAATAATAGTTATCAATCAAGTATTCAAATGGCACCATTTGAGGCGTTGTACGGGAGGCAGTGTAGATCTCCAATTGGATGGTTCGAAGTTGGAGACGGAATGATATTAGGGCCTGATTTGGTTCAAGATGCTAAAGAAAAAGTGAAGGTGATTCAACAAAGGTTGTTGGCGGCTCAAAGTCGACAGAAATCTTATGCAGATCATCGTCGTAGGGAATTGGAGTTCATGGCCGGAGATAAAGTGTTTTTAAGAGTGTCACCAATGAAAGGGGTTATGAGATTTGGTAAAAAGGGTAAGTTAAGTCCGAGGTTTATTGGCCCCTTTGAGATTTTGGATAAAGTAGGTGCAGTAGCTTATCGATTAGCCTTACCACCAGAGCTATCAGGGATACATCCGGTGTTTCATGTATCGATGTTACGAAAGTACTTGTATGATCCCTCCCATGTCGTCGAATATCAGGAGGTTCAGGTGAACGAGGACCTGTCATATGATGAAGATCCGATAGCCATTATTGATCAACAAGTAAAGAAGTTGCGGTCGAAGGAGATTCCTTCGGTGAAGGTGTTATGGCGAAACCACTCAGAGGAAGAAGCTACTTGGGAGTTGGAGGCTGAGATGCGAATCAAATACCCACAATTGTTTCAGAGCTAAGGTGAGTACATTTTTTTCCAAATTCGGAGGACCGAATTTCTTAAGAGGGGAAGAATGTTATGATTATGAATTTAATTAGCGGTTATATATATATATTTGTGGTGGAATATTTCGTATGGGAAGCGTTAGCCGAATGGTTCGAGAGGCAAAGGGAAAAGCATTCGGCCAGGGTTCGAGTCGCAGAGAAAGCGGAAGGGATTTTTTTTTTCTCAGGCGCGTGAAAATTACCATTTTGCCCCTCTGTCTATTTCTCACCGAACCTCTGCTTTTCTTCATCATTTTCCTTCTTCCTTCCTGCGGGCCGCGAGCAGAGACGGCAGGCTGCAGCGCGGGTAGGTGCGGGACGGCAGAAGCTCAGCGTGCGGCGTGGGAGAAGAGTACACGGCACGGAAGTTCGGCTGGACGCCTTTAAGAAGTTTCCGCCTGATCCCTTTCTTGTTCCGTCATCAGTGAGGCTGCGGTGAGAGTTAGAAATGCAAGGTGCAGGCGTGTCACAAGTGCAGTGAGTCGGGTTTTAGCGCCGGTAAGCACTTCTTCCGGTGGACCACATTCAAAGTGAGCGCCGTCGCCGTGTAGTTCTGTCCGGCACCATTGTCGTGCTACTGTAGCAAATCCATTTCTACTGTAGCAAGTCTCGGAGGTCGAGTTTCAGCTGCTTTTCGGCGATTGATTCTGCGGGTAAGCTTCTTAAACCGATATCCGCATTCAAACCTCTTTTCTTCTGGCTTGTTATCGTGCGCTTTGGGCTCACTCTGTTCGGTTTGTAACTTCGGCATTCCCCTGTTTTGGTGGTCAGTTGCGGTTGACAAAGGAAAGAAGGAAGTGAGAAGCTTGGCTCGGTTACTTTCCTGCTCCGTGCCGCGGCGTGATTGCTGTGAATCCCAGGTGCGGTAAGGGTGGTAAGTTTCACCCTTTTTCCTTGTTTTCTCTGCGACAGTGGCTGTTATGGTTGCTGTGTGGGAAGGTTTCTGTGGTAATGTAGATAATCCATGATTATACTGGTTTGTTGCTGCCGTGTGCATACTATTATACTGCTGATATGAATCAATATTGAATGGAGGCTGTGAGCTTGGTTGAAACAGATACATGAGTATATGTGTACGCACGGTGGTCGCTGTCGCGGTGTGCATTCTGGGGGTGTAATGTATATGTTCTTGGGGTATTGTTGCAGCATTGGGCTGAGTTAGGAAATGCTATATGCATATAGGTATGGGAATGTATTATACTGTCATGATAAATATGAAGTCTGCTGCTGTGGGTAGGAGTTTGGGCATTGTTGTTAACTGCACATAAGCATGAAAGTTGCTTTTAAAAGTGAAAGAAGAATGTCGATGATTTAGGATTGCTACTGTTTTACATATACCCATAGATACATGTGTAAAGATGAAATAGAAAGTCTACGGAGTTGGAGTATTAGAATTAAGTAGTTGGGAGAGGAATTTTGAAAGTTGCAAAGTGGTACAAAAGGTGGTGTTCAAGGTGTAGAAATGATTAAGTGTTTGCCTTTATGTTTGGCTGTAGTTTCAAGGTGATTTAGTCCTGTTGGAGCTTTGAATAGAATATTAATACTATTTCAAAATACCAGGGGACGAGAAGTAATCTTGTAACAAGTGTTTGGTGGGAGGAGTAGCGGTATAGGAACGCGACAGGTGAGTGAATAACGTTCCCTAAAAATTTACATTTTTATGCATTGTCATTTCAAATGATGAATTTCAAATATGGATTTCGAAAATCAAGTTTTATGAAAGTATGGTTTAAATCGTTAGAAATGATTTTCTTTCGATCGATTTACAAAAGATTATGATTATGTATGAAAATGGATAAAGAGGCATTAGAAAAAGATTTGACAGTGAATTGATGTTATTCATAAAATATTCCTACGTGAATTGCATATGTTTTTACAGTAACTTGATTTCGAATGTTCATGCTGGGGTTTTAGAAATTCAAAGTGGTTTTTACCAATGATTATGGCATTGAAACTATTGAGATTATTTCATGTGAAAAGGACCCCACGCATGATAGAAACGTTTTAGGACGGAATACAGAACGCTGGTTGCTAACAGCAGTACTGTTAGTCCTTGGTGCACCTTGGTATTCGAGCTCGACAGTTTGTGGCATAGCCACCAGAATTATTTCGTGGGATTCGTTCTCGCGACAGTTTGTGGCCTTGAGCCACCAGAATTATTTCGTGGGATTTATTCTCGCGACAGTTTGTGGCATAGCCACCAGAATTATTTTGTGGGATTCGTTCTCGCGACAGTTAGTGGCTTCGAGCCACCAGAATGGTTAGTTACCCTCGTGGACTGTGTGTCCACGTCCGTTTCCGTTCTGTTGAAGTCCTACAGAAAGATCATGGTTATGAAAAGATTGTTTTGAATGAGTTATTTGAAACAGTTAGTTCATACGGTTATTTCCCCTGAAATACAAATGTTTATGAAAAGGTTTGCATTAGATTATGAAGTGTTAAGAAAATACATTTTTAAGATGATTATGCATTGTTTATTTTCCGCATTTCTTTGAATCATGTTTTTGGGACGTTATTCACGAGTAGATTTTTGGCTTCAGATAGTGCAGGTGACCCTAATTCTCCAGCTGAGCGGTAAAGAGCCTTGCTGTTGATCCGAAGCTTCGTTTGATAAATACTACTGTTGATGTAATTATTTCTTAAGAACTTTTATTATTTTGGAAAGGATAATGCTCTGCATGAACCTTAGAAAATGTTTGTATGATTTTGAAAAATGCTAAGGAGAATTTAAGGGTTTTACTTAAAATGCTAGGCTTTCGGAATATGATGTATTTATATTCTGTGCCGGTCACGGTCCAAAAATAGGGACGTGACACTTATATAATTTGTGCTAGTTGTTTGCATGATTATGTGCTATGATGCTTTTGAACATGTAACACCTTGTTGTTATGCCGTGGCCATGTGTATTTGCTTGTAAGATATTGTTCTTTATATTAGTTATTTATATGCTTAGTTAATTATTGTTGCACATTATATATTAAGTTAAAGTTTTATTACTGAGATTCTCCTAAATTTCACCCCCTTTATCCAACTACAATAGATCAAATATAAAGGAGGAAGTATGCATAATGATAAGCAAAGGAAGTGAAGAAGGTATATGAAGGAAACAGTTATGCAAGAAAGCTACTAGTTTTCTTGTTTATACAATTGATGTAATAATTGTATAAGTATGCTATAATATATAGTGCGATGATATGACATGTAGAATAAATAGTACCTAATTAAGTTGTAAAGTTTTAATTTTTGGATATAAGTAATATTTCTACTAGTGAAAAAAAAGCTTTCAAACACATTTTATGAGGGAGTAAAAGTAGGGTGTTTCAATGTAAATATAATCCATTTTAATTATTATACATTATTTCTTGAAGCAATATTATTATTCAAGTATTAAAATTGTTGCGATGTGTTTGCCTATGAATTAATAATGTGAACTATTAACTCAATATAATAAACTATAACAAGTTTGACTGACACTAGTGTGCTTGGTGGAAAAATCTTTAGATTAAGGGGCTATTTTTCTTCTAAAATATTCATGCAATCCCATTTGACATCATAAAGTTCAATGGGCACCTTTTTTTAATTGAAATTTGTGGCATCATGTTAATACGTATTTATTGATAAAAAAACTGTATCAATCCCAACTCGTGCTAATTAACTATCAATTAATAGTGTTGTCATAAGTTATATATGCTTATATATCCTATATAGCTAAATACATAACTGAGTATGTTGTAGAATGTCATGCTTCCCAAAAAAACAGCGAGGTCATCAAATTAATGGGCCTCTAATAAGTTAGAATTACACTATTTTCAAAATAGTATTGACAGTAATAAGAGTTGGACTTAATAGAAAGGATTAGTCTCTGAACCAGTAAAAGTCTCATATTTAATGTTAGTACATCGAATATAATTGTTTATAATAAAAATATACATGTGTTTAGTAAAAAAAAGGTGAAATAATCTAAAAATACTCTAAAATATATAGGAAAACCCAAATTGAGACTCTAACATTACATTTTGAAGTTATAGGTAAAAAGAGCAAAATGGTAATCTCCTTTTCAACCATGCCTTGAAAACAAAAGGGAAGACATTCTGGCGCAAGTGGAACCAGCAAGTGAGAATAATTATTCTATTATTCCTCGAATCTTTGGGGTTTCCCTTCGTGTATCGATCTTTACATTCACTTCTTTGTCCTGTAGGTGAAAAGTTAAAGGTTGTGGATGGGAAGAGAAGAAAGGTCTGATTGGGAAGGTCAAAACACCATTTTTTTCAAGGTTTAGGGTTTGTTACTTTTAGCAATTAGTGGATAAGTGGTAAGTGCCTCCTCCCCCATCGTCAACATGGTCTAGCTCCTCCTACTCCATCTCTCATTCTCACCCTTCGACTTCTTTGACTCTTTAACGCCTCTTTTTTAGTGGCATCATCGTCAATGTCCTTCTTCCTCGTCTTCCTCTATTCCTCACGGCCTTATCTCTATGCAAACAACACGCTTCTTCCCCTCGAATTCACCATCCTTCGCCGGTGGGCTTAGACTACCTCGTGATCTCGCCACCTACTACCGGTACATAGGCGACGCCCTTCATCTTGCTCTTGCTTTCGTCATATGTGTGTTGGGTTTGTTATTCGGGATTGTTGGGCTCTAGCTTTATCGAAGATTGAAGAAAAATGATAGGATTCTGAGAAAGTACAACATTAGCAGAACTGAGACGGGGTTCGATTCTGGGTTGAATTCCTCAATCAGGTTCACATTTGATGATATTTTGACAAAAGGAAAGGGAAATTAGGTACGTAAATAGTAGAGAGCATGGGCATTTTGGTCTTTTTATTTGAAATTTTAAAATGACAAAATAGGTTATCACACTTTTATGTTATTTGTAAATATTAGAGTCCCAAGTTAGGTTTTCCTATTTTCAGTCTTTTTTGTTCATTTTCCCAAAATGACGTTGTTGGCAAAGCAGTAAAGGTTATTTGCATATCTTGAAACTCTGAATCATTATAAGGATAAAAAGAAGAAGCAATTCTTACTCATGGCAGCTGATAATTTGGCTAAAGAAAGTCTTACGTTTGATGCCTGGATGGATTTCAATTACTCATGCATGCACGTATACTTCTCCTGAGCTTAATAGGATTATGTTTAGGGAGTGGGACTGATTGAACGCTGGCTTATGTTTTGTTATTAGAAGAAAACACTTGCACACACAACCATATTAATGCTGGGCTCAAGATCCAGCTCTCTGCAACATGAGGTGGAAACATTTATGTCAACATTGTAATTTTAAATCATACAACGATTTCGTTATTGATAATTTATAAATATTTATAAATATTCTTTAAATTTAGAAGAGTGTTTGACTTTAGTGACTCTCTAGAACTCAATTTACTTAAACTTTTTGTACATATTAATTTCTTTATTGAAAATAAAAAAATTTACTTTTTATCTTAAAAAACAAAAACATCAACTCTATGTGTGGATGAGAAGAAAAGTTAAATGGAAAGAAAATTGAGGTATGGGGAGAAAAGGAAACAATAGAGAGTAAATATTATTACCCCTATATTTGGATGAATGAAAGAAAATAGGGGAAAAAAAGTAAATGTTAGAATGACTAAAATACCAATAAAGGGTCATGAAAAGAAACCAAATAATTTAGAAAAATAGAGTTTGAGAGGTATATTTGAAATGAGCAAATCATTAATTAAATATGTTTGGGATGAAAAAAAAGGCTATCCCACTAATAAACTCTTAAGCACCGTTTGGTATGAGGAAAATGGAAAGGAGATGAGGGAAATTTTTAATGAGTTCAATTTTAAAAAAAAATAGATAAATTGGGTTATAGAATTTTAATAAAGAGAATATATATATATATATAAGATAAAAAAATAATAAAAATTAAGCAAAAGCTTTTAACCTCACTTCTCTATTTTTTTTTTTGAAATTGAACTCATTAAGATTTCACCTCCATTTCCTTCATACCAAACAAACCCTTAAATTAAATTTTCCCCTCCATTTCCTTCATGCCAAACAAACCCTTAATAAATATACTCTATACTTAAATAAATAGTTTGGATTTTGTTTCCAAACAACTATGACGTTTTAAATAAAATTTTACCATCAAATTTTATACATGGAAAAATTATTTCCTGTCATATTAGAAGAATTGTCTTCATTAAAAATTTTTGGCTTTTTATAATGAGACTTCAATTTGGATAAAAAAAATAAAGAAGAAGAAGCGGCTTGAAAACCTGTACGATACAACTTAATTATTTGAAGAGACAATAAACTTTCTTATTCATTATATATGGATGCATAATGATAGTATAAAACTATTAAAAATAATATTGAAAGTAGTTAGAATTTTGTTTAAAGCCTTATTTGGGTGTCAAGATTTATTAGGAGATCCACCCGGTTAGTATCAGAGTCTTATATTTCTTATTTGGAGACAGAATGAAGACTTTACACCTATGAGTGAATATTTTTTATTTTTACTTCTATTTCAATACAGTGAGATTCTCATGCTCCTTGTCTATAGATAGATTCTCTTCATCTATCTGTAGTTCTTTATCCAACAAAATTGAAAACTTTGTTAAATTTACTCACTTATCATAAGAAGCTAGAGTCCAAGACACTGATCTCTCTCTACTTAATCCATGTTCTCTTTATCATAAACATCGTTCTATCTTCAAAAATATATGTACCCTTATCACTAAATCTACTCCTCCTTTTAAAGAAATTGTAGAGTTATAAGCTTGATCAGTATGGTCTCCCTACAACATCTACTGCACAGTATGTTACCCTATAACTTTCCCAATCTCTTATTAACTCTTATCTATCCCAAGGTTATACACATATCTATCTCGGAGCTGTACGCCTTGTGTGGGCCATTCATGGTAAATAATGTCTCCATGTTTCTGTCAAAGTTGCCCCTATTAGACACTACCGTATAAAATAGTAGCTAATCTATTTACAAATGAATTTATAGGCTAAAGGAGTCCGTGTAAAAAAAATCATATACACGTAAGTTATATGATATATCAATAAGTGATTTGTATATGTGAGAAAGATAAAAAAATCCCATTTGAATTTTAAAAAGATAAATTGGGTTTCTCAATATTGAAAAAGACAAATTGGGCAGAAGGCCCAATCTGTCATTTGCGAATTTGTGTGTGAAGACCAAATTAGCTTTTACTTTGCTAATAGTACTTGCAAGTTTGACAATACAATTTATAACTTTGCTAATGGTATTTATAACTCTGTCAATAGTATTTACAATTTCCATAATAGTATTTATAACTTTGACAATAGTATTTATAATTTTGACAATGGTATTTGTAATTTTGACAATGGTGTTTACAACTTTGTCAATGGTATTTGTAACTCCCATAGGGGTATTTACAATTTTAACAATGATATTTGTAACTTCTGCAATGGTATTTGTAACTTCTACAAAGGAAAAGAAATAACTTTGCCAATAATATTTGTAACTCCTACAATATAATTTATAACTTTGTCAATGGTATTTACAACTCCTGCAATGATATTTTGGGAGTAGATGATGGTTGAAAATTGAAGTTTAGAGAGAGAAAGTGAAGAACCAAAGAGTCAAGTTAGAGAAATCATGTCTACACGATAAAATAGAGCTCATAGTGGTTGATTTCATTACATGCATCATGACTCCATATTCTGGAAGTTTAAAGTTTAACATACCCATTGTTTGATGGTTATTTATGTGCCAAAGATATTTTTCTTTTCCGGAGGAGATTAAAATATTATAAATAATTAGAAGCTTTAATGGAGGGTGTAGAGGAAGCAAAGAGACTGTTTGAGGAGTCTCCAATACGCCATGTGTTCACACGTACGACAGTTCTTCGCCTTTGAATTGTGAAGCAGAGGAAGCACATGAGCAGCGGAAGGGGAAGAATAATAATATTGAGAGTATTGTCTTGCTTAAAACTTCTATTTTCTATAGTTTGAGAACCATTTCTACCATAATATTTAGTAGCTCTGATCCTGGCACCATCTCTTCCAACTCCTCCTATGCTCCTGGTGCAATCTCTCTCCATCAACCTAATGCTAACAGGTAATTGCTTCTCCAATTCTTTTCTTCTTTAATATTACCTCAGTTCCTTAATAAAAAAAAACCTCTCTGTTTTTCCTTTATTGAAGTTCTTTACCTTTGGGCCTCAAGATTCATAAGGAGATTCACCCACTTAGTATCGGAGCGTTATATTTCTTATCTGTAGATAGAGTGAGTAGGAAGACTTCAACCTATAAGTTAATATTCTCTACTTTTGCTTCTACTTCAATACCAGTAAGATTCTTATACTCCTTGTCTATAGATAGAATCTCTTCATCTATCTGTTGTTCCTTATCCAACAAAATCGAAAACCATATTAAATTTACTCACTTATCAAAAGAAGTTAGAGTCAGATATACTGATCTCTCACTACTTAATCTATATTCTCTTTATCATAAACGTCATTCTATCTTCAGAAATATCCGTATCCTTATCACTAGATCTACTCCTCCTTTTAAATAAATTGTATAGAGTTCTAAGCTTGACTAGTATGGGCTCCCTACAACATCTGCTGAACTGTACATCATCTTAGAACTTTCCCAATCTCTTATTAATTCTTATCTATTCCAAGATTATACACATATCTATCTCGGAGCTGCACGCCTTGTGTTGACCCTTCATGGTAAAAATGTCTTCATGTTTTTGTCAAATCTGCCCCTACTAGACACTGCCGTATAAAATACTAGCTAATCTATTTACCAATGAATTTATAGGCTAAACGAGTCCGTGTTCAAAAAAAAGTCATATACACGTAAGTTATATGATATATCAATAAGTGATTTGTATTATCTGAATACTTTTAATATAAGTAAGTTATATGATATAACAATAAGTTGTTGAGAGATTTAGAATAAAAGACCTATAATAAATTATATTTATTATGAAGGACCGTTTTAATTATTTAGAAGGACCAAATATTAAAATAAAAATTTATAATATTAAACTGTCCCTTACCAAACTTTCTATATTTTTTCTACATTTTATTTTTAAACCTCTTACATTATCTCCTATGTTCTATTTTAAAACTAACATAAAGTTTATTTTTCACAAAAATTAAAGCCCCCAAATCATCCATGATAGGATTTATTTTTTACTAACATTCACATAATAATGTCTTCAATATATCGTTTAGTTATTTGGACAGAAACTTGTGTTTAGTGAAAGTACAAAATTATACTAAATTAAATATTTTAAATTATTGATTATACCCTTAAATATTTTAGGGTCCTGGTTACACTTACAAAATTAATTCATGGTGCTAATTGTAGGTGACAGATGTACCTTTATCCTAAAATATATTAACATTATATGATTTTTTATTTTAAAACTCACAATTATTTTTCTAAGAATGAATTATACTGAGATTTTTTTAATTTTTTTTACATATTCATAACCTTTATTTAATATATATATAATAAATTTGTGAGGTTTTCTTAAAGTTATATAATTTTTTATTTTCAATTAAAGTTTGTGTAAATCTCGTGTTAGGGATGACACGTAGCGTAATGGAGAGAGGGGGTTTCGGAGAAAAATGAGAAGATGAGCTTCACTGCCGTATGATTCAATGGAGGGAGGTCTCTTCCTTTTTCTCTTTCCTTGCATTCAGCACAAACATATCATTGTCAAGCTCATAACAATGGCTATTTCAACTTTCAAACAACTTTTCTGTTCTCTTTGTTCATATATAGGAGCCAAAGATTAAAAAGATTAATAGAACACTCCTTATATACACTATTTCAAATTTTCCAATTACATTTGACTACATATTCTATTTTTTATTTAATTTTAAATTAAATAAAAAATTAAAAAAAATAAGATACATGACAAAATGATATTATAAAACTTCCAATTCGATATAAATTTTCTCCAACATTAATTAAATTCATTATTTATTAAAATATGTGATATTCTTTTAAAATCTTTAATTTTTTACGTTAAAAGGTACCCTTATCATAGAAATTTTTTTTAACCCACGTAATCAATAGGAAGAATTTAATGGGGAAAACTATAAATTTTAAAAAATAAAATATATTTAGAATTAAAATAATCTTCTTTTACTAAGTTTTATATTTAGGATAAGAGTGAAAATACATGTTATGAAGGAGATAGTGAATTTTTTAGCATTTTTAGAAAAATTTTACTACCTCGGGTTCATATTATAAGACCGTTTTATAACTTATTCTAAAATTTGCCCACAATGATGGTGAGCTTGGGTTGGGGTTATATTAATCGAAGTGTATTCTTATAGGTTTATATGTATTTTTGGAGAAATTAAAATTTTAAATTGCATAGAATAAATTTTATTGGTATGCGTAATTTTAATATGATTGAAAGGAGGGAGCGACTTTTTATAAATTATAAAAAAAGGATTTATTATTGAACATTTTTTCCTAGTTAGTAACTTTTGGATCCAAAAACACTTTTGTCCCGTTTAACCAAACAGATACTTTTGTCCATGTCAAAAAAGGTTATGTTCACGTAAATTATATGATATATCAATAAGTAATTTGTATTATCTAAATACTTTGAGTAGCAATAATGTTATAGGATATATCAATAACTTATTTGTATTATCTGAATATTTTGAATACCAATAATTTATATTGATATATCAATAAGTATTATCTCACCATAAAAAAGATAAGGAAAATATAAAAAACATTAGTGGTTTCTATATTCTTACTTAATTTTAAATTAGTCATAATTTGAATTAAATTTAAATGCTTAAATTTAACTTTTAATTTAATTCGATTTTCAAATAAGCAAACAAGATAGGAATATATAATTTCAAAAACTAATCCATTTTCTTATATATAGTTTCAGCAATTAACCGAATGATGATAAAAAAATTGTTTAAAATTAGTTAGAGATAATAAATATATAAAAATTATAACTCATTTTTAAAAATATCCTTATTTATTTGGATGAGAGAGAATATGCGATAAAAGGTGAGAATTTCTATTGATATATCAATAAGTATTATCTGACCATAAAAAGATAAGGAAAACATAAAAAATTAAGTGATTTGTATTTTTATTTAATTATAAATTATTCATTTGAATTAAATTTAATTTGATTCGCCAATAGGCAAACAAGATAAGAATATATAATTTCAAAAACCAATTCATTTTCTTCCAGAATTATCCTTAAGTTTATCTAAAAGGAAATATCTATCCTTAAAAGAACTTAAAAATTGAATTATTTTATAAATTCACATCTCCTATCCAAACTTCGAATCTTCTATAAGTTAGACTGAGAAAGTGCCACAAGGTGCTTAAAACGAGACTGCTTCCAAGAAAAGAAAACCATATTTAGCCAGAAAAAGAAAACACAAAGAAAGAAAGTGCCACAAGGTTCTTTTCTATAACCTTTTCTTTTCATCATCTTTATTTTCGCCCAGCTATCCTTTCTTTCTTTCAGGAGAGCATTAATCTCTAATTATTTTGATGCGTTTGAGCCAAGTTTCATTGCCTTTGGGGGTTTAAGTAGGGTTCAAGTCGCGATTTAAACAAATATCTGTAGGGACTATATTTCATCGTTTCCATTTTTCGTGGTCAAAAGTATAATTTTATGAAAAAATATAATTTTTGGGGCAATCGAACATTCGTTTTGCAAGTATAGAAAAATAAATTGCAGACTGTAATAAAACAGGTACTAGTATCATAAGATCATATATTTTCAACTTAATAATCCTTTCTATAGCTCCAAACATAATTTTATAATTTATAAATAATACGAATAATTAATAATAAAGAAGAGATGGGATCTTAGTTCTTAGGTTGGTATATTTTTACTTTATTTATCATGCATATACAAGGCTTATGCCTTTTTCTTTTTAATTATATTTTGTTATTTATCATACATATATAAGGACGTGGAATTTTTATTTTTTATTATTTATATTTTTTATGAAGTCCTTAAATATACAGGTTGCCTAATAATCAAAGACTAGAGATGCCTACAACCTCTGCTATGACGAAAACTGTTTCCACTATAATCTTCAGTAGCTCCTATCATCATTCAAGCTCTCAATTTAGCCCTAACACCCCGTAATTAATTGCTTCTCCAAATTCTTTTCTTTGTTCTTTAATATATAATTATAATAATACCATTTTGGAGAGTTAATTATCTTATAAATGATATAAAGCTTCGGGTCATTAATAGTTTGATGGAAGCATCTCTTGCTCTGGAAAAAGATCTTTTAAAGTACCACTAAAATAAATCCAACAAAATAAAAGAAAAGGACTAAGTAGGCTTCATATATATAATTTCTCTTTGCAAACCGATACCCGCTGGCCTTTAATTTCTATCTTTAAAATAATTTTTTCCCTTTGCAGTTCTTCGCCTTTGAATGGTGAAGCAGATGAAGCACACGACCATTGGAAGGGGAAGAATAATAATATTCAGACCATTGTCTTGCCTAAAACTTCTATTTTCTACGGTTTGAGAACCATTTCTACCATAATATTTAGTAGCTCTGATCCTGGCACCATCTCTTCTAACTCCTCCTTTACTTATGGTGCAATCTCTATTCATCAGCCTAATGCTAATAGGAAGTTGCTTCTCCAATTCTTTTCTCTTTTCTTTAATATTACCTCAGTTCCATGATAAAAAAACCTATTTTTTTCCTTTATTACAGTTATTCACCTTTGAATGCCGAAGCAAGTGGATTACAAGAGCAGTGGAAAGGGAAGAATAATAATAATGGGAGTACTGTATTTCCTGGAACCTCTATTTTCTACTGCCTCAGAACCGTTTCTACCATAATATTTAATACCTCAGATTCTGGCACCAACTCTTCTGGATCCTCCTATGATCATGATGAAATCTCTCATCATCAACCTAATGCCAACAGGTTGCTTCTTCATTATTATTCAATTTCTTTTTATTTATTTTATTTTTATATATTTCTGAAAATTTATTGTACGTTTCTTTTTTTACCTCTCTATAGTCTTGCACCTTTAAATGCTCAAGCAACTGCTGAATTAATCATCAGTAACCAGCCCAAGTGGAAGAGAGGAAAACTTCTAGGGCAAGGAGGATTTGGGCATGTCTATAAAGGATTTAACAGGTAATTTATTATTATCTAATACTTGTGTTTTTCTTTGTTTATATACTCTACTTATCTAAAATGCTTATTTTACTTTATGTTACAGTGAAACTGGACAACTATGTGCAATTAAAGAAGTTCTCGTTGACACTGATGATGACAGATCAGAAAAATGCCTTCAACAACTTTTTCAAGTATGTTTACGCTACTTCACACAAAAATTGAGTATCAAATGCTATATCGGTGTTTGGGTTAATTAATTATTACTTCTTCTGTTGTTTTTATAGGATAAAAATATTCTTTCCCAGCTTTCACATCCAAATATTGTGAAATATTATGGGAGTGAATTGGTATGCCCTGTTCATATGCATATTGTAAGACAAATTTCGTTAATAGGATTCATTAATTTGTTAATATAGATGCAGGGAAGAGGAGGAATATCCATTTATATGGAATACGCGTCTTGTGGTTCGATCCACAGCCTACTTCAAAAATATGGTCCTCTAAAGGAGCACTATATCCAAAATTATACCAAACAAATTGTCTCCGCGCTTGTTTATTTGCACAGAAGAAATATAGTTCACAGGTTAGTTATTTAATTTTAATACATATTTAGTGTGAGTATTCGAAACTAGAACTTCTCATGTTTCTTTTGGTTAATTCTCTCTCTTTTTTTCGTTGTTAGGGATATTAAAGGAGCCAATATACTTGTTTATCCAGATGACCAAGTTAAATTGGCTGACTTTGGGTTGGCGCGATATGTAAGTACTTAATATCATCTCTCATTTACTTTATAAGTGTACAATATTTTTTGTGTAATTATTGTATGCCATATAATTAGCATGGTTGTATTATTACTCATGATGGAAATCATTTCTAACTTGTACGGTTGCTTTGAATCAGGTAAATAATTGTTTTTCCCTGATGTATTCTTTTAAGGGAAGCCTATATTGGATGGCACCGGAGGTACAAATTTTCTTCTTCTTATTATGTATGTCAAAAGTTATAATTAAGTTATTTTAGAAACAAGCATGCCCTTTATTATCTTTATTTATTTCTCTTTTACTTCTTAGTTGTATGTAAAATATATTAAACTTTGATATTTAACATAATATGTTTTAGATGGTCAACAACAAAAGTGGATATACAATTGTTGTCGATATATGGAGTTTAGGATGTACAATCCTAGAAATGGCAGCAAAAATTCCTCCGTGGAGTCAATATAAATATAAAAGGGTGTGTTATGCTTAATTTTTGTTTAGTGAAATTTTAAATTTGCATATTTTATTTTATATGAAGGAAGAACTAACATTAATTTCAATTAATGTTGGATATAGGAAGTTTTAATGGCAAAGATTGCAACCAACACAGATTTGTCGGCTATTCCAAATCACCTTTCAGATACCGCAAAATCTTTTATAAGATTTTGCTTGCAAAAAGATCCGATGGCTCGACCATCAGTTGAGCAATTACTTTTTCATCCATTTGTTCGAGATGGGATATTTTGCAACTTTTCTTTGTAACTAGCTACCAATTGATGATGTATTAAAGGACAATTTGCATTGTATATTTTGCAACATTTTTGTTAACTACCAACTGATGCATGAGCCTCAGATACAATAATATAATTTGGATTGTGCTTAATTATCATATTAATCAATACATTTATAGAAGTAGTAGAAAAATATGCTTATTATTAAAAGTCATAGTATTTATTAGTACTTAATATAAAATTTAATTAAAAAGTTTATGTTAGTATTTAATATTACTTATTTCTTATATTTATTATTCTTTTCTTAAGATTAATTAAATTTATAATTTATAAAAATATGTGATACTATTCTATAATATTCCTCTTAATTATTTACGTTATAAAAATTATCTTATAATATGATTGAAAGGAGGGAGTGACTTTTTATAAATTATGAGAAATCATATCGGCAAAAGGCTATTGATTTTGTTACATCAATTGGTTTTAATTGATTCTAATCAGAATCCACAGAACAAGTTTTGATATTTCTCGTCATAGACAGGCACCTTCAATGCAAGAGATAATTTCTTGCATATTTCAACTAAACAAAGTAAGCAGTGTCCTCGTTTCTCTCCGTTAAATAAAATATAAAATAACAATAGACCCGTTATTTTTTTATATTCAAATAGATGCGTTATGGTTATTAATACTTCTTAAAACCATCAAAATTTTCATAAATAATGCGAACTATGAGTTGTCCGCGTGATTTGCATAGGTTATGAAAGGAATATTTGTTTTATGGGTTTATAGTTCCCCCCCTCCTTACATTAAATTATTTACATACATTTCGTTAGGTTCTCCAATCTCACTTTATCATGTATCCTATTCTTTTAACATCTTTATTTAACACCAAACTCGTATGAACAAAAAGTAGGACATATAGTAAAGTGTGATTGGAGAATTTTATATAATAAATATAAGAAACTTGATATATGTAATATCTCAAATTCTTTATAAAAATAATTTATAAAAAATTATTGAGGTCAACAGTATTTTTTTAAAATTAAAAAGTCTCAGATGAAATTTGAATAAAAAAAAGGAAAGAATAATTATTAAAAATATTTTGGACTGAAAAAAATTAAGAAAAATAAAAAATGGCGGGTTATTGAGCCTTGGAAAATTATAGAAGAGTTGATTTTTCAAAAAAGAGCTTCAAATAATTTAATGACTATTTTTCAGAAATTAAAGATCTATTTTTAAAAAAAAATAAAAAAAAAGTTAGAGGTTATTGTTTGTCCTACAAATTTTAAAAAAATTATGTTATGAGTTATGTAATCTAGGAAGAAAATTTGTATTCTATTAAGAGTATTATTTTCTAAACATTTTTGAATGTTTGATAAAATAAGGGAAATGATGGAATTAAAATTATAGTTGTGGGTCAATCTGGATTTCTCTTCCCACAAATATACACTGCCCGTGTTCTGTTTCCTCTTAGACAGCAGGTCTCTCTCTACTCTCCCTCAGTTTCACTTCCATCGGCTTCATTCCTCATCACCAGAGCGATAGAAAATGCGAGAGAGACCAGAGGAGTTTGCATCGCCGGGAAGGTGACCGGAGAAGGGAGAACGCACATGGGATGCCGGAGATTGACTGAGTTTCAGGTTCTATGAAATTTTAGAGTGAGAAAGGGAGATTGGCCGAGAGAGAGAAATGGAGAAGAGGAAGAGGAAACGAAGAGAAAGAAAGGGTTAGTCTCTCCTACATGTAGGTCCACTTCTTGGCAAAGGTAAGAGCCTAGGTTCATATTCCATATTTATTTTCTCCATTTAATGGATATTTTGGGAGTAGATGATGGATCAAAATTGAAGTTTAGGAGTAGATGATGGATGAAAATTGAAGTTTAGAGAGAGAAAGTGAAGAACCAAAGAGTCGAGTTAGAGAAATCATGTCTAGACGATAAAATATAGCTTATAGCGGTTGATTTCATTACATGCATGATGACTCCATATTCTGGAAGTTTAACGTTTAACATACCCACTGTTTGATGGTTATTTATGTGCCAAACATATTTTTCTTTTCCGGATGAGATTAAGATATTATAAATAATTAGAGGCTTTAATGGAGGGTATAGAGGAAGCAAAGAGACTGTTTGTGTAATGACCCTAAACTATAATGGAAATATATATTATTTTTGCTAGTTATGATCTAAGAGAATTAGTGGTTGAGTGGTGGAATAAACTGAGAGGTACCAGAATATTTGCTCACTCCAAAATGAAATTTTATTTTCTCAACCTATTTGTGTGAAATTATTAAACTAGCATTTTGTCCTTTATATCAGTACTTTCCCTCTGTTTCAAGACAGATCCAAAGAATAGAGAGAAGAAGCTTCACGATTTTTGACCGAGACCCACGCTGCTGAGATTTCGTCTGCCTCCGTCGACGGTGCTGCTGTCGTCCACCGTCTTCTTCTATCTTTTTCTTGTTATAAAATAAACATCTCAAATGCAATATAATCAATCCAGATTATAACATATATAAACATAAAACCTATATGAGATGCAGCAGAAGACTTAGAGTTACCTCTAACTATTAGCTTGATTAATATTAAGAGAACTGGAATTAAATGAGATACCTGTCAAAAGAGAACACTATCAGATAAACAACAAGTTCTTCTAGCCAGTGAATAGGCACAGCGATGACAACTTGTTTTTAGCCGTCACCAGCGGGGAACCTTCAGAAGCGAGCTGAGAATTAGGTTTCTCTTTGGACTTAGAAAGAGATCTCACAATCAAAAAAATTGTTAATTTCCACCATCAGAAAATTAACCTTAAATAAACTGAGTTAATACCCACCTTGGACTAAGCCTAATGACTACGGGCCACATTCAGAAATATTTATTAATTATCCTAATTAATATCTAAATATGTTATATAATGAATAAATATCTCACATTTTCCCACTTGGCCCGTATACTCAATGCCAGTGCCCTATCTAGGTAAACTAACGTCATGCTACAAGAATCAAAGCGATAGGTCTCATTTTATCAAGTATTACCTTCCATGTATTACAAGTAGCACCATCACTTAATGGGTATCACAATATATATGAACTCAATGTTCATAGGTTCCTATCTCAATATTTATCAATTTCAATAACACAAATGTATACAATCACAATTTGAAATGATAAACCACAAAATATAATTTCATTGCTCATACCTCCACTAATCAAAAGTATGACGAAGTCCCATATGAGGTACATGTGTGATAAAGATGTTTGGCTTCAACCCTTTCGTCAAAGAATCAGCCAACATATCCAATGTATTGATGCGTTCAATGAAAACTTGGCCATCCTGAACCCTTTCTCTCAAGCAAAAGAATTTAAGTTCAACAAACTTGTTGCGACTTTTATTCCTTTTGTTGTTCACTATGGCCACCATAGCTGCCTTATCACAGTATATTCTGATTGGCTTAAAGACTGAATCCATAATCTTAAGCCTAGCAATGAAATTTCTTATCCAAATAGCTTGTGAACTTGCTTTAAAACACGCAATGTATTTAGCATCACCGGTAGAAGGAGTTGTTTGAGTTTGCTTAGCACTTCTCCACGATATAGCTCCTTCTGCCAAAAAGAAGATGTAACCAGATGTAGACTTGTTCGAGTCTACGCATCCTCTAAGATCTGAATCTGAGTATCCAATTACGTCCAAACTGCATGTTCTCTTGTATGTGAGCATGTAGTGTTTAGTGCCTTGTAGGTACCTAAACACTTTCTTTGCAGCTATCAAATGTGCTTCCCCAGGATTACTTTGGTATCTTCCCAACATACCTACAGCAAAAGCGATGTTAGGTCTTGTGCAAACCTGTGCATACATCAAGCTTCCTACTACTGAGGCATATGGGACCCTTTCCATCTGTTTCCTATGAATCTTAGTTTCAGGACATTGACTTAGACTAAACTTGTCTCCCTTTTCAATAGAAGCCACGTTAGATGAACAGTTCTACATCTTGAATCGTTCAAGAATTTTGACAATGTAAGCCTCTTGAGACAAGCCTACAAGACATTGGGCTCTATCTCTATAGATCTTTATGCCAATAACATAAGAAGCCTCACCTATATCTTTCATGTCAAAACTTTTAAACAGAAAATGCTTCACCTCATGCAATAGTCCCAGATCATTGGTAGCAGGTAGTATGTCATTGACAAACCTATATTTTTATATATTAATTCATATCATTTTAGTGGTCTTTTGTCAACATCGTGGTCCTTAATTTTATTATTTGTGCATTAATTGAATTAAGATGACTTACATTGAATTATTGCTTAATAGGGGCGTAATTGTCATATTTTTATGATTTATCCTAAACAATTATTTTTGGAATAAAATGTATTACATTATTATGATTTTATATTTCAGAAATTTAGGAGAAATCAGAATTCACAAATGACAACAAAGGACCATAAAACTAGAAATTATAAAATAAGATCCAATGGGCCAAACCTTGCGATTTGGCCCATTAGGTTTTATCCTATTCAAATGCTTTTAAAAAGTAATACACGCACAGGAGAGGTGTGGCGGCCAGGGAACATTGGATGAAAGGAATTGAAAAAGAAACACTCACATACACAGGGAACAAGACGTGGCCGCGGAGAATTGAAAGGAATTGAAAAGGTGAGCTGCAGCGCTGAATTGAATTGAAAGGCAAAAATACACACAGCCACGCCGCGGAGAAGAAGCCCAGTGAATTGACGCGGTACAAAATAGTGGCGTGTGTGGCAGCAACACTAACCATGGGTGGCCGTAAGAGCTTGATGGTGGCATCGATTTCCATGGCCAGGTGTGGCTAATTCATCCTAATTCTCTAATTCAATGGCAAGGGCATGAGTTTGGGATCTCAAAGGGGAGTATAAGTTACTCTAATTCTCTACCCAATAATTATGTTATGACTCCTAGGTCTTAGGATTAATTTTATAATTATTGGGAATGTTTAGAATGATTTATTTGTATTATTTGAGGATTATTGTGACTGAATTTTTTCTTGACATTTGACATTAATCTTTAATTAATTTTAATTTCATTTACTTTGATCTGGGTCAGACATTGAATTGAGATTATTGTGAATATTTAGTGATTTTTCAAGGTGGCTTGAATTATTGGATCGTTGTGTCTCTTGTTAGCTTAAATTCTATTTTTATGAATTATTGAGTTATAATTAAGCATTAATTTAATATATTTAGTCCTATTTTATTATTCTGGTAGCAGTTAATAAATTAGGACTTAAAAAATATTTTGTGACAATTCGAGGTGGTTCGGTTGTTGGATTAAAAGCTTAATTATAATTCTTAATTCATTGTTTATATCTTCCATATCTTTTGAAGCTATGATTGCCTGCGTTATTGAATTAGATGATTGCTTTTCTTATTATTAATCACCCTTGAGTTTATTCTATTCACTTATTATCATTCATTATTCTTTTGTTTAAACCAAAAATACCAAAAATATTTTCTTTAAATCTATTTTAATTCATTGCATTTAGTTGTTAGTCAATCAAAACAAATCACATTTTCTAATTTAGGTTGCATTGCATTTAGTTACTTAGAAATTTAATTTCACATTTTGGCTCCTCAGAGAGAACGACTTGAGGTTGTACTATACGTAATCATTGGTTTAAATTTTTGAAGTAACCCCAAGGCGACATCGGTTCAAGGTTGTCACCAAGTGGCGCCGTTGCCGGGGAGCCAAGAAATTGGTTCCCTAATAACTAAGTGTCAAGTAACATATTTTTTTTTTGATTAATTCAATTACTGAGCCATTCTTAGTTAATTTACATAACATTTGCATTTGCATTTTCTCTTGCATTATCTATTTAAAAAAACAAAAAAAAGTTCATTTTCTTTGGTTTGTTTATTTTTTTTATTTATTTAATTTTTCTTTTATTTTATATTCTTTTCATCTGACTGCTACTGTTTATGCCTAAGAGTGATCGAGCTTTACCTTTGATTCTCTTAAATCTTGAAATTGAAAAGTCTGTGAAAAATATTAGAAGAAAGAGGAGATTAGAGGGTACAAGTCAAGTTATTGTCGAAGAGGGGTATATTTCACAAGAGTCAAGTTTGTCATCTAGTGAACAAGAGTCTAGTGAGAGAACTACCTCTAGTGAACACGTGTCTGTTAGTGCTTTTGAATTAGAACAATAAACCATGGATGGTCCTAATGGGCTTAATAGGAACAACGGACATGGTGAGAATAACTTAGGAAATAATGGTGAGGATGATAGAAGCATGAGGAAGATTAATAATTCTAATGTTGATTATGATCCTTATGGCTTTAATACTAATAATGTGAACTTTTAAATTAAAGGAGCATTAATTTATTCCTTACCTAAATTTCATGGCTTTGCAGGTGATGATCCACACAGGAATATGAAGACTATGCATATGGTGTGCTCTTCCATGAAACCAACCACAACTAATCTTCAAGATTTATTGAGGAAGGCATTTCATTTTACTTTAGAAGGCAAGGCTAAGGAGTGGCTTTACACGCTACCCCAATATTTTACTACATTGACTTAGGATCAGTTGAAAGGAGCATTCTTGGATGAATATTTCCCTGCTTCTAAGACTTCAAGGCTTAAAAAGGAGATAACTAGTGTGGTCCAATGAGATAATGAATCCATGCATGAGTATTAGACCAAGCTCATCATACTTTTAGCTCAGTGCCCACACCACAATATTTCAAAGAATGATCTAGTTAATTCTTTCTATAAAGGGCTGCTTCCATATCATAAGCCCTCAATTCATGCTGCTGCAAATGGTTCTCTTAGAGAATTGAGTCCCAATGTTAGATGGGACATACTTCAAAAGATGGCTACCAATGACCCTCAATCTAGAGACACAAGAAAAGTATATAATACCTCTTCGATTTCTTTTTAAGATATTCTTCCTGAAATTGCTGCTTTAGGAAACCGAATGGAGAAAAGACTCAGTATTTTGGAGAATAATGTGAATGCCAAGCAGGTTAATTCAATGGGTCACTCTCAAGCTATAGTTGTTGGTTGTGAGTACTGTGGGTCAATGATGTGCGCCTCGAATACTTATTCTCGATATGAAGAGGTTTCTTCCCTATACCAAAATAGGAATGGCCAATATCAAAAGAGGGATCCTTACTCTAACACTTATAATCCAGGTTGGAGAGATCATCCTAACTTTAGATGGGGTAGAAATCAAGGCAACCCTCAAGGGAATTTCTCAAATCAAGTGGTACCTAATCAAGGGGCATCATCTTCTTTTTCTAGAGGTAATAAACTTGGTATGATTGTGAAAGGAATTACTAAGCTCAATTCAAAGTTTGACAATCAGAAGTCACAAATTGATACTAAGTTACATGCTATGGAGAATAAGATGGATTCATGTCTACAAAATATGTTATCTAAATTGGAGTAAATGGAGACTAAGCAAGAGAATTTGAATGCTTTTGTTTCTCAATTCTCTAACAACTTGAGTGAACAACAACCAAAGAGCAGTAGTTCTATACCCTCCAACACAGTGATAAATCCTAAATCTTTGAATGCAATCACACTGAGAAATGGTAAAAAAATTAGGCCGAAGAATGTATAATTCAAAGAACTTGAAGAGGATGAAGAGCAGGTTGATAAGGAAATAGAAGTTGAGTCTCCTCCTACTAAAACTACTCAAGAAACTTCCCAAGCTGAGAAAGAAGCTTCTATCCAATTTAAAGTCCTACAAGAAAATAAGCTCTTAGAGAAGTGTCAGAAACAACCAATAGTGCAAAATGATGAAGAGGCAACAACTATCATGAAGGGACCAATGGAGAAAGGATCACCTTCCAACTCCAAAGGTGATGAGGTAAATATTCGTGACTTGCCTTTTCCTAATTCTTATTTAGTTAGTAAAAAGATTGTTGAAAAGAAAGATAATGATGAATTATTTGAAATGTTTAGTAAACTTGTGGTTAATATGCCATTGCTTGAATTGATTAAAAAGATGCCTAAGTGTGCTAAATTCTTGAAAGACCTATGTATAAACAAGAGAAAGTATAGGCATAGTGAAAGAATCCAACTGGGGTTGAGTGTTAGCGCCTTATTTAAGTCACAGTTGCCTATTAAATGTAAAGACCCGGGTTCCTATATTATTCCTTGTACCATAGGTAGAACTACAGTTTCTCATGCCTTACTTGACTTAGGTGTAGCAATTAATGTCTTGCCAACCTCTGTTTATAAGACCTTGGGTATTAAAGCTTTGAAAGACACTAGTGTATTGCTTGGTGTAGTGTTTGTGCAAGTGAAAGGTTTTATTTTTCCAGCTGACTTTTATAGCTAATGACCTCCCCACTGAGAGTACTTTGATTATAGGTAGACCTTTCCTTTTAACTACTGAGATAATAATTAACACGAAAAAGGGTCTTATCACTATAGGGATTAGGGATCAAGAAATGCAATTTAATCTTTCAGAAGCTATAAATCATGGTTATGAAGATTGCTCTTATTTAGGAGTTAGTTCAATTGAATGTCATGACATGGACCACTTATATGAGACTAATATGAATGAACCTCACTGGTATGACTTAGTTGTGAACCATGATGATACTTTTACTTGTCTATCTTTCTCCCACCCTTCTCATGTATGTGCATGTGAAGGTGGCGTATCTTGTGCCTATTGTTTAGAGATAGATAGTTGGCTTTCTTCTGCTTATGAATTTGATGTATCATGTTGCTTTGACTTTGATATTACTGCTGATTCTACACTTGATAGCCTTGAGAAAGGTGTATTGCTTGATTTTGCAGGAACTGATGATAAGGAGGATGATGCACAAGCTATGAATATAGCTTCCCCATTGAAAGGCACTGGAACATTAGAAGAGGATAGCAGTGATTATGCTATTGCCTTAGTCCTTTCTAATCCCACTCTCACTTCTAATTTACTTTCTCTTTCTATTGATCAGACTAACCCTAACTCTCATATTTCTAGGTTATTTGATGATGGCCCTGAGTCAGGAAGTGGAGGAAATATACATCATACTGAGCTTATATCTCCTTCCCTAAGCCACATGGACACACCGCTCGCTCTAAATACACTTGATATAACAAAGATGATTCCTTCTGTTGTGCAACCCCCTGATTTAGAATTGAAACCCCTCCCCTCTAACTTGAAATATGTCTTTCTTACTGATGATTGTAAACTACCTGTTATTATTTCCAGTTCTTTGAGTAGTTCTGAAGAAGATAGACTAGTTTCAGTGTTGAAAATGTATAAAAGGACTATAGGTTAGTCTTTAGGAGATATACCAGGGATTGATCCCTTAGTTTGTACACACAAGATCCTTTTAGCTGAAGGGTCAAAGCCAGTTAAACAACCACCAAGGAGGTTGAACCCTCTGATTCATGATGTGATTAAAAAGGAAGTATCTAAATTATTGAGTGCTGGAATCATATATGCAATCTCAGATAGTGAGTGGGTAAGCCTGATACATGTAGTATCGAAGAAGAACGGTATCACAGTAGTGAAAAATGAGAATAATGAATTTATTCCAACAAGAGTTCAGAATGCTTGGAGAATGTGTATAGACTATAGGAAGTTGAATGAAGCGACTAGGAAAGATCATTTTCCATTACCTTTCATTGATCAAATGTTGGAAAGAATATCTGGTAAATCTCACTATTGTTTCTTGGATGGCTTTTCAGGTTATTTCCAGGTACCGATTGTACTTGCAGATCATGATAAGACTACTTTTACATGTCCCTTTGGCACTTACGCGTATCGAAGGATGCCATTTGGGTTGTGTAATGCTCCAGGCACCTTTCAAAGGTGTATGATGACGATCTTTAGTGATTTATTGGAGCGTAATATGGAGGTTTTCATGGATAACTTTACCATCTATGGTGATGGCTTTGATTATTGTTTACTTAATCTTGAGCATGTTCTTGATAGATGTATTGAGAAAAAGTTAGTTTTGAATTATGAAAAATGCCATTTCATGGTAGATAGTGGCATAGTGCTAGGTCACCGCATCTCTCAAAAGGGGATTGAGGTTGCTAAAGCCAAGATTGAAATTATTTCTTCACTTTCTTATCCTACTTGTCTTAAAGATTTAAGGTCTTTCTTAGGGCATACCGGGTTTTATCGACATTTTATAAAAGATTTTAGTAAAATTACTTTACCCCTCTTTACGCTGTTAAGAAAAGATGTTGATTTTCACTTTGATGATAAGTGTATACATGCCTTTGACTCATTGAAATCCTTACTTATTTCACCGCCTATTCTCACTGCACCTAATTGGGGTTTTCCTTTTGAATTGTCTTGTGATGCTTCTAACTTTGCAATAGGTGATATGCTTGGTCAGAGGGAGGATAAGCGATCTAGAGTGAAAGCCTATGCCTCCAAGATACTTGACCTCACTCAAGTGAATTATACCACAACCGAGAAAGAACTTTTTACTATAATCTTTGCTTTAGATAAGTTTAGACAATATATGATAAATTCTCGAGTTGTTGTTTTTACAACTCATGCAGTGGTGCATTACTTGTTTAAGATGCCTCAGTCTAAACCAAGACTGCTGAGATGGACTTTATTGCTACAGGAGTTTAATATTGAAATTAGAGATAGAGTTGGAGGAGAGAATCATGTGGCTGATCACCTTAGTCAGTTACCTAAAGGCTCCGAAGTAGTTGACTTCTCTGATCTTACTGTCAATTCCTTTCCTGACTCTACACTCTTTGCCTTAGCTATTCAGGAGCCTTGGTACTCTAATATTGTTAACTATGTTGTCACTAATCTTGTACCTCCTTCCATGTCTAAGTTTCAGGTTGATAAGTTGAAGAGGGAGGCAAGATATTACCTATGGGATTCTCCAATTCTTTGGAAGCAATGTAGTGATCAGATCATCAGACGATGTGTTCCTAACAATAATATTCACTCTATCCTTACCTTTGCACATTCTTTATCTTGTGGGGAACATTTTAGTGCTAATAGGACTGCTATGAAGGTATTAGAATGTGGATTTTACTGGCCTACTTTATTCAAAGATGCTTATATTTTCTATAAGTCTTGTGATAAGTGCCAAAGGTTTGGGAGTCTTGGTAGAAAGCATGAAATGCCTTTAAGACCTATTCATTTTTGTGAAAGTTTTTATGTCTGGGGCATGGATTTTATGGGCCCTTTTCCTCCATCATTTGGGTTTTCATATATATTACTTGCAGTAGACTATGTGTCTCAGTGGGTAGAGGCAGTACCAAGTAGGAAAGATGACGCTTATACTGTTGCCAAATTCTTACGCTCTCATATTTTATAGGTACGGTATTCCAAGAGCAATCGACAGTGACCAACGAACACATTTCTGCAATAGGACCATAAAGTCTCTACTTGCTAAACATAGAGTTAATTACAAGATGGCAACTCCTTACCACCCTCAGACAAATGGATTGGTTGAAGTCTCTAATCAGGAAGTCTAACGGATACTAGAAAAGATTGTAAAGCCATCTCGTAAAGATTGGAGTAAAAGGCTTGAGGAGGCACTGTGGGCTTACAAGACTGCCTATAAAACCCCTATAGGCGTGTCTCCTTTCTAGTTGTTCTATGGTAAATTTTGTCATCTATCTATGGAGATTGAGCACAAATCTTATTGGGCGATCAAGGCATGTGATGTAGACCTTGAATCATCACTTGAAAAATCAAATGATGCAACTCCAAGAGCTTGAAGAGATAAGACTTGAATCCTATGATAATGCCAGAATCTATAAAGATAAGCTTAAAATGATTCATGACAAACAGATTTTGAGAAAACAATTCCATGAAGGTGATAAAGTTCTAAAGTTCAAGGCCCAATTGAAGTTGATGCCTGGGAAATTTGTCACCAAGTGGTAGGGCCCTTTTAGAGTTACCAAATTGCATTCTTTTGGTACGGTAAAGCTGGTGGATGAAGCGACAGGTCATGTTTCACAAGTCAATGGTCATCTGCTTAAGCACTACCATGAGAATCAAAGACCTCCCTAATTGCACGGTTGTTCCTTTCTACCTTTCTCCTTTACTTTCTCTTGTATTGCTGATAATATATGTTTGCTAAGATAGTTAAGAGTAAGTGTGGGGGAGGGACCATCACAGTAGTTTTATATTTATTTACTTTTTGTCTTTTAACAATTTCTTAGAATAGGTTGCATTTTAAAGATTTCTTAGTTTTAGGTTAGTTTTTCTTTGTATAAAGCTTCCTTCCCTTTTAGCTCATGAATCTTTAATCATTTTCCTTTATCCCTTTGATATATGCTTTAGTGACACGTTGAGGACAACACATGGTTTAAGTGTAGGGGAGGAATTGCTTTTGGTAATTTGTGTTGCCATTGCTTGCATCACCAAAATATAAAAAATTCAAAAATTTTGAACTTGTTGAGCTTAATTGACTAGATTTTTCACTACTCTATGAGCAAATTGTTATTGTGATTCACAACTTCCACTTGACTTTTGCAATCATTGTGATTTATTTTTAAATCCTTATTTCTTTATACATGTGAACATTGGCATGTCTAGGTAAGAATGCATTTTGATTTGAGTAATTCTTATTCTGAGTTGATTAGCATAGTGGAGTGTCTTTGATATGGTGTTATTAACCTTGTTTCGTAGCTTTATTGTAGGGAGGAAACATATTAGAGAAAGCCTTGTTGGAAGGATTATTGATCCTTAATTTTCTTTCTTATCTTGTGTGATTTCCATCTAGTTTTGGTTAACCTCTAGAACTTGTCTATATTCTTTGTCAAAGCTGCATTATTACCTGGATTTATGAGCATGATATGGGCATTTATTTCTAAACCCTTTCACCCAAACACAAGCTATCTCGATTGACCTTTGCTTACGCCTTTGAGCCTATCACTTTCATTTCATCCCATTAATTTTGAACAAGTGAGTTGCATAAGTTATATTATGTTCGTTATGATCAGCTGTGTACTATTGAAGTTACTATCTTTATCTTTTTGAGTTAGGTTTGCCAACAAAGAAAAAGGGAGAAAAGAAATAGAAAATACAAGAAAAAGAAAAAAAATGTGCAAAAAAGAAGAAGAAAGAAGTTGAAAAAAAAGAAAGAGAGAAAAAGAAAAGGAAAAGAAAAATTGGCAATAAGGCATCCTTTAGTAGTTGAATATTAAAGTTTCTTGTACATTTGATAGTCACATGTTATCTTACTTTGAGCTATTTCTTAATACTCATGCATTAAACTTGTTCTACATTTCATTCCATCCATTCATTAGCCTTTCACCAACATTACAACCCAATAAAGTCCCCTTGATCATGAATCTATGGTATGTTAGTAATGGAGATAGTAGAATCTTTACAAGCTTATGGTAGGTGCTAATCTAGGTGGATTGAGTGAAAATTCCCTATACTTGAGAGTTGAGTGAAACACTTATACCTATGAGAGATCTATTATGTTTCCCTTCCTCTATCTTACTATGTCTTGTGTTACTTTCCTTACATCGAATCATTCCATCACTACTGATTGATTAAGGATAGAAGCTGCTGGAGTTAATTATATATTCTTTCCTTGATAGTTTTATGTTTACTTGCATTGAGTATAACTGTTGAGATTCCTTTGAGTGATATTTTGCCCAGGAGTGCAAAAGGCTGAGTGTGGGGGAGTTGACAAACCCATATTTTTATATATTAATTCATATCATTTTAGTTGTCTTTTATCAACATTGTGGTCCTTAATTTTATTATTTGTGCACTAATTGAATTAAGATGACTTACATTGAATTAGTGCTTAATAGGGGTGTAATTGTCATATTTTTATGATTTATCCTAAACAATTATTTTTGGAATAAAATATATTACATTATTATGATTTTATATTTCAGGAATTTAGGAGAAATTGGAATTCACAAATGACAACAAATGACCATAAAACTAGAAATTATAAAATAAGATCCAATGGGCCAAACCTTGCTATTTGGCCCATTAGGTTTTGTCCTATTCAAATGCTTTTAAAAAGCATTCATACACGCACAGGAGAGGTGTGGCAGCCAGGGAGCATTGAATGAAAGGAATTGAAAAAGAAACACTCACACACCCAGGGAACAAGACGTGGCCACAGAGAATTGAAAGGAATTGAAAAGGTGAATTGAGAGGAGACGCAGCTGCAGCGCTGAATTGAATTGAAAGGCAAAACTACACACAGCCACACCGCGGAGAAGAAGCCCAGTGAATTGATGCGGTAAAGAACAGTGGCGTGTGTGGTAGCAACACTAACCATGGGTGCCCGTAAGAGCTTGATGGTGGCATCGATTTCCATGGCTAGGCGTGGCTAATTCATCCTAATTCTCTAATTCAATGGCAATGGGATGAGTTTAGGATCTCAAATGGGAGTATAAGTTACTCTAATTCTTTACCCAATAATTATATTATGACTCCTAGGTCTTGGGATTAATTTTATAATTATTGGGAATGTTTATAATGATTTATTTGTATTATTTGAGGATTATTGTGACTGAATTTTTGCTTGACATTTGACATTAATCTTTAATTAACTTTAATTTCATTTACTTTGATCTGGGTCAGATATTGAATTGAGATTATTGTGAATATTTAGTGATTTTTTAAGGTGGCTTGAATTATTGGATCGTTGTGTCTCTTGTTGGCTTAAATTCTATTTTATGAATTATTGAGTTATAATTAATCATTGGTTTTTAATATCTTTAGTCCTATTTTATTATTCTGGTAGCAGTTAATAAATTAGGACTTAAAAAATATTTTGTGACAATTCGAGGTGGCTCAGTTGTTGGATTAAAAGCTTAATTATAATTCTTAATTCATTATTTATAACTCCCACATCTGTTGAAGCTATGATTGCCTGCGTTATTGAATTGGAGGATTGCTTTTATTATTATTAATCACCCTTGAGTTTATTCTATTCACTTATTATCATTCATTATTCCTTTGTTTAAACAAAAAATATTTTCTTTAAATATATTTTAATTCATTGCATTTAGTTGTTAGTCAATCAAAACAAATCCCATTTTCTAATTTAGGTTGCATTGTATTTAGTTACTTAGGAATTTAATTTCACATTTTGGCTTCTCAGAGAGAACGACCTGAGGTTATGCTATACGCAATCATTGGTTTAAATTTTTGAAGTAACCCCAAGGTGACATCGGTTCAAGGTTATTTCAAGTGGCTATCACCATAAACGGTGAAGTCATCCATGAAAACCTCCATATTATGCTCCAATAAATCACTAAAGATCGCCTTTGATTTTACTCCCACTAGCCTTATGGTTTTACTCTCACTATCCTTATGATATATACAATCATCCATGATGTTCTCAACAAAACCAAATGACATGATCACTTCATAGAACTTCAAGTACCACTGCCATGAAGCCTGTTTCAAACCATATATTGATTTCTTCAGCTTGCATACCGATTGATCTTTACCTTCTACAACAAATCCCTCAGGCTGCTTCATGTAGACTTCTTCCTCTAGTTCACCATTGAGAAAAACAGTCTTAGCATCCATCTAGTGTAATTCCATATCAAAATGGGCAACCAATGCCATGATTATACGTAATTAATCTTTCTTAGACATAGGTGAAAAAGTTTCATTGTAATTGATTCCTTCTACTTGAGTGAATCCCTTAGCAACCAACCTAGCCTTGTATCTATCGATGTTACCTTGTGAGTCTCTTTTTGTTTTATAAACTCATTTACAGCCTATGGCCTTAGACCCACTAGGTAACTCTACAAGTTCCCAAACATGGTTGTTTTCCATTGAATATGTTTCATCAATCATAGCATCATACCACAACTTGGAGTTCACACTCTTCACAGCCTGAGTAAACGACAAAGGACCATTGTCAACACTTACATCACAGTCAACCTTAGCAGAATATACTTCATAGTCATTAGGTAATGCCGGTCTTCTCTCTCTAGTTGACCTCCTTAATTCAACCTCTTGGGTTAAACCAGGTTGCTGGACAATGACATCCTCTATCACATTTTGTGATAGTTCCACTTGTGTGATAGGTTTACCATCAGGTATGTGTCCATCTTGTTCAGCACTGTCAACTTAAGCCACAGGGTCTACATCACGTTCAATGTCAATCCCAACAGTGGGATAATCAGTAACTATTGATGTTCCCTCATGAATGATGTCAGTGGTTCGTTTTATGTGATCATTTGATAGACAATCACTCCCAATAATCACATCATTCTCAAGAAACTTGACATTCCTAAACTCTATAAACCTTGTAGAAGGTGGAGAACAATAAAACTTATAACCCTTAGACCTCTCCGCATAGCCTACAAAGTAAGCTCTAATGGTCTTAGGGTCCAACTTCTTCTCCTGTGGATTATACACTCTTACTTCCACAGGATAACCCCATACCTTGAAATGATTTAAACTGGGTTTCCATCCTTTTCAGATTTCAAAGGGTGTCTTGGACACTATCTTTGTTGGAACCCTGTTCAATATGTTATGGCTATCTTAAGTGCTTCCTTCCACAGAGAAGACAACAATTTGGAGCTACTCATCATGCTCCTAACCATATCCACCAAGGTCCTATTTCTTCTTTTAGCTACACCATTCATTTCAGGTGATCCAAGCATAGTATATTGAGCTACTATACCTTGCTCTCGAAGAAAATTAACAAATGGACCTGCTGCTTGTCTTTCACTAGTGTATCTACCATAATACTCACTACCATGGTATGATCTCACGATCTTGATTGGTTTCCCAATATATTTTTCTACTTCTACTTTATATTCCTTGAAAGCATCTAGTACCTCACTTTTATTATAAAGCATGTAGACATACATGTATCGTGAGTGATCATCAATAAAGGTGATAAAGTACCTTTGACCATGTGCAGTCAAATCAGGGTAATAAATATCCGTGTGTATAATTTCTATCAACTCATAATTTCTTTTAGCCCTTTATATGACTTATTAGTCTGCTTTCCCCTTATGAAATCCACACAAGAATCAAACTTCTTAAAGATAGAAGAATTCTGTCTTTATTTAACCTTTTAATTCTATCAACGGAGATATGACATAATATCCTATGCCACAGGCTATAAGAATTATCATCGATGACACTTCTCTTAGTACCACGTGAAATAGAAAGAGATTGAGGTAAATCATAAATAATATTAAATAAGCCATCAATCATAACTAAGTTCAAAATCAAAACAGAATTCTTTGTCAAAGTCATAAGTTTCTTATAAAGAACTAAATGATAATCAAATGGAATGAGATTTGACATAGAAATCAAATTTATTTTGTAAGAGGGAACATAAAAAATATCATAAAGTTCTAAAACATGATTATTTGAAAATGTTATGCGAAAAGTTATAACGGCTTTCACATGGTCTCCTCTCCTACTGCCTGAAAGGACATATTCCTCATTGGGATGTGGAGACCTGCTTGACAGAAAGTCTTGCATGGTAGTCAAAATGTGGATCATCGAACTAGTGTCAATCTACTAAGTGTAATCATTAACGCTAGAAAAGTTAGACTCAAAAGTAACACATGATGAAAGCATACCTCTCATCTCCATAATATGTTACCCCACACTACCAATATCTGTAAGCCTCACAACACATAGTTCAGACATGATGGCACTACCCATCTGCTTGTCTGTCAACTTAAATTGCTTGTCTAAGGCTTCCAGGTACCCTTTAGTTGTGTTACACTTAGGGACTGCTGCCTTAATTCTCCTAGTGATCATTTATTGTATAAGCAGAAGAGATAAGAGGTTACTCCACTCCCACACATTATACCTTTCCTTTATCTCTCTATCATCAGAGGCATCATCAGGTCTCAGAGGCTTATTAAACCTCAAGGCATAATCCAAGTCTAAGAAATCAAGCTGCAGCAAAACATCGTCTCTCTAGTCAGCATAGTCAATGCTGCCATCGAAAATTGTTTTGTTGCTTACATCAGCCATAATCTTGGGGCAACAATTGGATATACATAAAGAGAACAGACAAACATACAAATAAGCTCACAGAAAGAATTTGAAGCAATCACAAGTCAATGTGCCATGTATGCATGCTTAGCTCAAATACAACATGCAAGCAATATAAATACGTATCACCAATGTCTACCATGGGCAAAGACATTAGCATAGCCATGTATTTATCTCAAGTGGTGGAATTAGAACGTATTTGTAATTTTCTAATACCTGTAGGTTAATTAGAAAATAACGAGGCCATTTTATCCTACCCTAATTAAATGTACACTTATGAGACATCTACCTATGGGCAAAGATGAATCATAACTATACATTTAATTAGATAATGATATTTCAAATTCATAAGTGATTAATGAATGCATGCAACGGGTTCAATAAACAAGGATGTTGTGGCTACTCCTCAAATAATTGTACGCTAATCACAAATATCATTTATGTGCATTAAAAATCTAAATATGCACAACTTAATGGAGAAATTAATTCTCCCCTAATTAAATGTACAATCATGAGATATCTACCTGCGGATAAAGATAAATCATAACTATACATTTAATTATAATTGATATTTTAAATCCATATGTGATTAATTAAGGCATGTAACAAAATTAAATAAGGATGTTGTGCCTAGTCCTCGTAAAACTGCATGCTAATAACAAATATCAATAGCGTGCATATAATCCAAATATGCACAACATAATGGAGCATTTAATAAATCAATTTAATCAACAAAAGTGACTAAATAATTTAATTTAAATTCTCTCACTATTTCATGCACCTAAAAAATGTCTAATAAATTAATTTCAACTCAAAAAGTTTTTACAAAACTTAAATAGTTAATTTAATTTCCTGGGGAGAAATAAAAAACAAAATAGGCAATTAAATAACATCAAAATTAAAATTTATAAATATCTATTTCCCAAAAAATCACAATAATAGATAAATTAATTTAAATATTTATAATGCATGAAATAGTAATTAAAATATTCTAGAAAATCAAATTAAATGGCCAAAAATAATTTTCTAGAAATAAAACCAAGTGGCCTATACACAAAAGTATAAAAAAATAGGGCGCAAAATAATATCCAAAATAAAAAAACCCAAAAAATTAGGCCCAGTCTGCTCCAAAAAAAATTTTGAAAGCCCAAAAAGGCAGGTCTAGTCTGCTTTTTTTCTTTAAAAATATATATATATTCTGTCAACCCAAAAATAATGCAGCCTAGAATCAAAATTTTGTTTTTTTATATTGGACCAGAACCTTTACTGTTGCGGCCCAGTCAATAAGAAAAAAAATCTGCTGATGGCCCAAAAAATCAGAAGCAGCCCAGAACAAAATTTTCATTTTTTTTATTTGAAAAAAGGGTAGCCCACGCTGATAAATAAAATGGCGTGTTCACCATTTCGGCCTTCTTCACTGTTGAGTCGGGTTAGGTTAACTCGACTCAGTGACCCAGTTTGCTCACGACCCACATCCGCGACTTCCTTTCCAGAGTAATGGATGCTGGCAACGCTTCACGGACAATATGCGATAGCTCTCATGGTGACCTCAGGCTCCAGTTGTCAAAGACTGTGATGGTTGCTCCCTCTCTCCATCTGACAGTGATTTCATGACGACGCTCTGCATGCAAGGACCAGTTTCTCGTTACTCCTTTAGCGATGGATCTCCAGATTTCGGTGAGCTTTACAGTCGCACGACGGCATCTGTTCTTTCTATCTTTAGTGAGTTTCATGGCAGCATCCAGCAATAACTCCTCTAGCAACAAACACAGTGACTCGTTCTCTCGCCAGTTAACGTGGATATCTAGAAGAATAAAGTCTCTCGCCATCGCTCTTGCCTCTCGCCATCATAGAAAAGGGACCGTTAAAGAAAATATAAAATAAATCCCTATATCCCATATTCATCTCATGAACACAAAAGATCAATAAGCAAGGTAAGAGTGATCTCAAACAAGGTTCTAATGCCACATATTAGAAAATAAACATCTCAAATGCAATATAATCAGTTTAGATTATAACATATATAAACATAAAACCTATATGAGATACAACGAAAGACTTAGAGTTACCTCTCGCTATTAGCTTGATTGATCTGAGGAGAACTAGAATTAAATGAGATACCTGTCAAAAGAGAACACTGTCAGATAAACAACAGGTTCTTCCAACTGGTGATTAGGCACTGCATGGCAACTTGTTTTTAGCCGTCACCAGTGGGAACCTTCAGAAATGAGCTGAGAATTAGGTTTCTCTCTGGACTTAGAAAGAGATCTCACAATCAAAAAAATTGTTAATTTTCACCATCAGAAAATTAACCTTAAATAAACTGAGTCAATAACCCACCTTGAACTGGGCCCAATGACTATAGGCCATACTCATAAATATTTATTAATTATCCTAATTAATATCTAAATATGTTATATAATAAATAAATATCTCACATTTTTGTCTTATTTTGGTATTTCGTCGCCGGAAAAGGGAGAGGAAATAGTTGGAAAAAGCAAGCAGGTAAGGATATAAACTTAGGTAAGCTCTTTCTGTCTTATCCCATCCTTACCTCATTCAAGTTCTACGATTCTTTGGGTTGGGTCTGGCTATAAATCAAGCCTTTTATAGGGAAAAATGTTTGATTGGGGAAGTACAGCTTGAATTGAAGTATTAACCACTGCTTCTGTGCTCTTTGTCTTGCATTCTTTCTCATCTTTGTTGCTATTCCTTTTTATTACTGTTGTTGTGTAGATACATGTTCATCTTAAATTATTTATCTTCTTGTTATTCTGTGAGCTATGTGTGGGGGTAGGAAGGAGGATGGGAGTTTGGACAAACTTTAAAAATTGTGAAGTTGGATAGAAATTTTACTTAAATGTGTTGATTGTTATAATAAGCAAAAGATGGAATTTAGCCATGTTTCCTTGGGTCTAAATTTATTTTTGAAGAAGAATTATAGCTGATAAGCCATTCTGCATATGGATATTTGGAACAATTGTTGGAAAAATAAAGAATGGAGTCAGAAAGCATAGTCTATATATATTGATGATTTATATTGAAGCTGAAAGTTCAATACGCTTAAAGAAATAAAAGCTTTAGATTCTTTTACATTAAAATTTGGATGATGTGGGGTTTCATAATATTGTTAGAATTTATAGACTGCTTGAATTGGCATATTTATATATTCATGAAAGTAGCGGGTAGAAAATGATTGGATGCTATTTATTTACAAAGATTTGATTTAATTAAAGTCTTCCAAATTCTCAGTCAAAATTAGAGAAAAGAATTAAAATTGTTTGTGTATATGAATATTTATTGTTGGTATGAAGTTAAATTTATTAAATTTGAGTTGACAAGAAGAAAGGGGAAAGGTGGAAGATGATCCTTAAAATTTAAATATTAGATTTGTAAGTTAAGGGTGATAAATTCTATTATTATTTAAATTGTCATAATGTTATTTGGAGAAAATGGGGATAAAATTTAAGTTATCATCATATTTTAAAGTGTTATAAATTGAGAACTAGAATATAATTTTGGATTGTCAAAACTATAATTAGAATTTTAATATATTATTTTTGGGATATCAGAGAATTGAGAAGTGAAAATAATTAGACAAAGATTTAAGAGAATGGAATGCGAGTGAATAATGTCCCATGACAATAATAATTTTTATAATATCTTGTTACTTGATACATCTCATTTAAAGTATCAAATTTTTAGTAAAATTTGTTAAAAGTATATTTATGAAAATTATATAATCGTGTATTGATATATGAATATTTATGAGGTTAGTACAAGTCTTGGAGTATTAACAAGACCCTCAGATTACTAAGGTATAGCTAAGGATGATGATTTAATAGCTATTATGGAATTTCCAAAGTTGGAAAGTTTCCAGATTTAAAAGGAAAATTAAATAGTGATCTTATGTGTTTAAAAGTTGATTTGAACGCTAGATTTTGCATAAAGCTTGTTGTTGTTACCTCTAAATGTCTAGCAACTATGTTAGATGTTTAAAATATGGTTAAAGACTCTAGATGATGTTTATAATGCCATTGGCATGGATTAAGTGGACTGTTAATAAATTTGACATTTGATAAAGAATCGGACGTTGCAATTAGTCTAAGAGAAGAAATAAAGTGGAGTTAAACTCTAAGCTATGCTTGAAGATAATAAGTAAATTTAGAAACTAAAGAAAAGTACTAAACTTAAGACTTAAACTCAAAGTTAGAGTTTTTTGTAAGAGTTTTAAGAAAGATTTATTAAGAAATTTAGGCACCAAAGGGTGTACATTAATCTCCCTTATACATATATAATTCCTAGGTTTTATTTTGTGCACAAGCTCTCCAACAAAGCATGAGGAAAGAAATTCAAGGAAGAGGATGTAACTGGGATAAAGAAATAAAATGTCACATCCCTATTTTTGGACCGTGACCGGCACAGAATATAAATACATCATATTCTGAAAGCATAGCATTTTAAGTAAAACCTTTAAATTCTCCATAGCATTTTTCAAAATCATACAACATTTTCTAAGGTTCATGCAGAGCATTATCCTTTCCAAAATAATCAAAGTTCTTAAAAAGCAATTACATCAAAAGTAGTATTTATCAAACGAAGCTTCGGATCGACAGCAAGGCTCTTTACCGCTCAGCTGGAGAATTAGGGTCACCTGCACTATCTGAAGCCAAAAATCTACTCGTGAATAACGTCCCAAAGACATGATTCAAAAGAATGCGGAAAATAATCAATACATAATCATCTTAAAAATGTATTTCTTAACACTTCATACTCTAATGCAAATCTTTTCGTAAACATTTGTATTTCAGGGAAATAACCGCATGAACTAACTGCTTTAAATAACTCATTCAAAATAATCTCTTCAAAACCATAATCTTTATGTAGGACTTCAACAGAATGAAAACAGACGTGGACACACAGTCCACGAGGGTAACTAACCATTCTGGAGGCTCGAAGCCACTAACTGTCGCGAGAACGAATCCCACGAAATAATTCTGGTGGCTATGCCACAAACTGTCGCGAGAATAAATCCCACGAAATAATTCTGGTGGCTCAAGGCCACAAACTGTCGCGAGAACGAATCCCACGAAATAATTCTGGTGGCTATGCCACAATCTGTCGAGCTCGAGTACCAAGGTGCACCAAGGACTAACAGTACTGCTGTTAGCAACCAGCGTTCTGTATTCCGTCCTAAAACATTTCCATCATGCGTGGGGTTTATTTCACATGAAATAATCTCAATCGTTTCAATGCCATAACCATTTGGTAAAAACCTCTTTGAATTTCAAAACCCCAGCATGTACATTTAAAATCAAATTACTGTAAAATCATATAAAATTCGCATAAGAATATATTGCATGAATAACATTAGTTCAATGCAACTTTTGCCAAACTCTTTTCAAAAGCTTATTCATCCATTTTCATACATAATCATAATTCTTTTGTAAACCAATCGAAAGAAAATTATTTCTAACGATTTAAACCATACTTTCGTAAAATTTGCTTTTCGTAATTCATATTTGAAATTCAACATTTGAAATAACAATGCATTTGAAAATATAAATTTTAGGGAACGTTATTCACTCACCTGCCGCGTTCCTATACCGCTACTCCTCCCACCAAACACTTGTTACAAGATTACTTCTCGTCCCCTGGTATTCCGAAATAGTATTAATATTCTATTCAAAGCTCCAACAGGACTAAATCACCTTGAAACTACAGCCAAATCTAAAGGCAAACACTTAATCATTTCTACACCTTGAACACACCCTTTTTCACAACTTTGCAACTTTCAAAATTTCTCTCCCAACTACTTAATTCTAACAATTCACTCCCATTAGTTTCCTATTTCATATATATATATATATATACATATTCCTATCAAAAGCAACTCTATTTCCTTTATCTTCTTTCTTTCTAACTCATAACCGTAACCTCATTCCACATAACCACCTGTTTTTGTTTCCTCATCCCTTTGTCAACATAACCACGCACTCACCACAGCAGCATAACAGGCACATACACAGCGCACAACCCACAGAAACAAAGTGACAGAAATGCTCATCGTTCAAAACTATTGGCAGCACCCAAAATGCATATCTTCACAGAACCCGCGAGCACAGTATGACAAACATATATATATAACACTGCAGCAACCCAGCATGCTTCCAAAGATTAAACACATTGCGACAGAAACCTTTACCCAAATCCACAAGTTCACAACGCCAGAACCATAAGCATGATCACGGAAAAACTAAGGAAAAAGGGTGAAACTTACCACCCTTCTCACTATTGAGAAGTCACCGCAACCGACTCACGGAACAAAGCAGGAAGATGACAGTGCACAGCGTCAATCCACTTCCTCTAGCACTCACGGCAACGGCCTGAAACAGAGCAGCGGTGACGGCACTGAACAGAAATGAGTGAGCTCGGTCACTCTGCAACCGCTTAAGAGGAAAGATGGAACTGCATATAGAATATGGACCAAGGAGCTTACCACTTCACTTCCCAAATGGAATCACGGCAGAAACAAGACGGAACTGGAAATCACAGACTTGCTACAGTAGCAGAGGATTTGCTACAGTAGCACGAAAATGGTGTCGGACAGAAGCTACACGGTGACGGCGCTCACCTTGGATGTGGTCCACCGGAAGGAGTGTTTACCGGCGCTATAGCTAGAACACCGAACCCGCGGCACTCCTGCGCTCACCACCCAAACTCTCCAGCCACCACAGCTCGAAGCTGACAGAATGGAAGGGATCGGCGGAATGCTTCTTAAAGGCGTCCAGCCGAACTTCTGTGCCGTGTACTCTTCTCCCACGCCGCACGCTGAGCTTCTGCCGTCCCACACCTACCCGCGCTGCAGCCTGCCATCTCTGCTCGCGGCTTGTAGGAAGGAAGAATGAAAATGATGAAGAAAAGCAGAGGTTCGGTGCGAAATAGACAGAGGGGCAAAATGGACATTTCACGCGTCTGAGAGAAAAAAAAATCACCTCCGCTTTTGCTGTGACTCGAACGCTGGCCAAACGTTTTTCCCCTCGCCTCTTGAACCATTCGGCTAACACTTCCCATTCGAAATATTCTACAATGAATATACATATAACCGTTAATTAAATTCATAATCATAACATTCTTCCCCTCTTAAGAAATTCGGTCCTCCGAATTTGAAAATATACACACCTAAGTTTGAAATAATTGCGGGTATTTGATTCGCATCTCACTCTCTAACTCCCAAGTAGCTTCTTCCTCTGAATGGTTTCGCCATAACACCTTTACTGAAGGAATCTCCTTCGACCGCAACTTCCTTACTTGTTGATCAATAATAGCTAAGGGATATTCATCATATGACAGGTCCTCGTTCACCTGAACTTCCTGATATTCGACAACATGGGAGGAATCATACAAGTACTTCCGCAACATCGATACATGAAACACCGGATGTATCCCTGATAGCTCTGGTGGTAAGGCTAATCGATAAGCTACTGCACCTACTTTATCCAAAATCTCAAAGGGGCCGATAAACCTCGGACTTAACTTACCCTTTTTACCAAATCTCATAACCCCTTTCATTGGTGACACTCTTAAAAACACTTTATCTCCAGCCATGAACTCTAATTCCCTACGACGATGATCTGCATAAGATTTCTGTCGACTTTGAGCTGCCAACAACCTTTGTTGAATCACCTTCACCTTTTCTTTAGCATCTTAAACCAAATCAGGCCCTAATATCATTCCGTCTCCAACTTTGAACCATCCAATTGGAGATCTACACTGCCTCCCGTACAACGCCTCAAATGGTGCCATTTGAATACTTGATTGATAACTATTATTATAGGCAAATTCTACTAACGGTAAATGTTTGTCCCAACTTTCGCCAAAATCCATGACACAGGACCTCAACATATCCTCAACTATCTGGATTGTCCTCTCCGACTGTCCATCAGTCTGAGGATAAAAAGCAGTGCTAAGATTCAATCGAGTGCCCAAAGCTTTCTGAAATGATTTCCAAAATTGAGAAGTAAACTGGGGCCCTCTATCTGAAATAATAGATACTGGGACTCCGTGTAACCGCAAGATCTCCTCAATGTAAATCTCAGCGTATCTAGCCGCACTGTACGTCGTCTTCACTGGTAGAAAATGAGCAGACTTGGTCAATCTATCAACAATTACCCAAATAGAATTAAAACCTCTAGCAGTACGGGGCAATCCCACGATAAAATCCATAGTTATGTTTTCCCACTTCCATTCGGGTATCTCCAACCGTTGTAACGGTCCTGCCGGCTTCTGATGTTCCGCCTTAACTTGTTGGCACACTAAACAATGTACAACAAAATTTGCCACATCATTCTTCATACCATGCCACCAAAACAACTGTTTCAAATCTTGGTACATCTTAGTTATACCAGGGTGGATAGTATAGGCAGAATGATGAGCTTCTTCAAGAATTAGCCTTCTCAACTCCTGAACTTGTGGCACACAAATTCTACCCTCGAACCTCAAAACACCTTCCTGATCAATCATAAATTCTGAATTACTTCTGTCTTTAACTGAATCCCTCAACTCGCACAACTTCGGGTCTGAATACTGAGCTTCCTTAATTTGATCACATAATGAGGAATGAGCCTGCAAATGAGCCAAAAATACTCCCTTATCAGCAATTTCAAATATGACTCCCTCTTGTTCAACTTTATGAATCTCCTGTACCAACGGTCTTCTCTCCATCTTAATGTGGGCTAAACTATTCATAGACTTCCTACTTAAAGCATCAGCCACAACGTTCGCCTTCCCTGGATGGTACAGAATCATACAATCATAATCCTTTAACAACTCCATCCACCTTCTCTGCCTGAGATTCAAATCCTTCTGTTCAAAGATGTACTTAAGGCTTTTGTGATCCGTGAAAATCTCACAGGTTTCTCCGTACAGATAATGTCTCCAAATCTTTAGAGCAAACACCACCGCAGCCATCTCTAAATCATGAGTTGGATAATTCTGCTCATGCAACTTAAGCTTTCTAGAGGCATAGGCAATAACTCGACCATCTTGCATTAACACACAGCCTAGCCCAATCCGAGAAGCATCACAATACACTGTATACCCACCAACTCCTGAAGGTAAACTTAGCACTGGAGCAGAGGTCAAAGATTCTTTTAACTTTTGAAAACTTGCCTCGCATTCCTCATCCCACACGAACTTCACATTCTTTTGGGTTAGCCTTGTCATCGGAGCTGCTATTCTTGAAAAATCCTGCACAAAACGGCGATAGTATCCTGCAAGACCTAAGAAACTTCGAATCTCAGTTACCGTAGTAGGTCGTGGCCAGCTTTTAACTGCCTCAACCTTACTAGGATCAACTTGGATGCCATCTCTCGACACCACATGCCCTAAGAAAGTGACCTCAGTTAACCAAAACTCACACTTGGAAAGTTTAGCATAGAGTTGATGTTCTCTCAATCTCTGCAACACTATCCGCAAATGATGTTCATGCTCTTCCGCACTCTTGGAATAAACCAAGATATCATCAATGAACACGATCACAAACTTATCCAGGAATTCTCTGAATACTCGATTCATTAAATCCATGAATGCCGCAGGAGCATTTGTCAAACCAAAGGACATTACTAAGAATTCATAATGATCATAACGAGTCCTAAATGCTGTTTTTGGAATATCTTCCTTCTTAATCTTCAACTGATGATACCCTGATCACAGGTCTACTTTTGAAAAGTACTGCGCTCCTTGCAATTGATCGAACAAATCATCGATGCGCGGCAACGGGTACTTGTTCTTTACTGTCACCTTGTTAAGCTGTCGATAATCAATGCACAATCTCATCGATCCATCCTTTTTCTTGACAAATAACACTGGTGCACCCCAAGGAGAAGTACTAGATTGTACGAACCCCTTATCTAGCAGTTCTTGTAACTGACTTTTTAATTCCCTTAACTCATACGGCGCCATTCTATAGGGCGGAATAGAAATTGGCTGCGTACCAGGAATGACATCAATACTAAATTCTATCTCTCGATCTGGGGGTAACCCCGGCAATTCCTCCGGAAAAACATTAGGAAATTCCTGAACAATAGGAATTTGGTCTAAGCTGACAGTAGGCCTATCAACATCTTGGATTACCGCCAAAAATACCTGACAACCTTTTGCCAACATTTGCTGGGCTTTTAAAGCAGAGATTAAGTTTGTTGGCTTATCTACTTCATTTCCAAACAACACAAACGAAGTTTCATCCGGAAAGTTAAACTTTACCACTTTCAGGTGATAATCCACCGTAGCATAGCATGAAGCTAACCAATCCATGCCCAGTATGACATCAAAGTCTATCATATCAAGTATCATCAAATCGACAAAACTTTCTCTACCCTCAACAGACACTTCACAAGATTTGTACACTTGTGAAACTGACAAAGATTCCCCAATAGGGGTAGCCACAGTGAAAGGACAATCAAGTCTAACTGAATTCTTATCCATCATCTTAGCAAAATATTTTGAAATATAAGAGTGTGTCGAACCAGGGTCAAACAATGCATAAGCCTTTTGAGAACATATAGAGATAATACCTGTGACCACAGCATTAGAAGCCCGAGCATCTTGCCTTGTCATTGCGTAAACCCTAGCTTGACCTTGGCCTGAAGGTTGTGCTCTCTTCTTTGGAGGTCGTCCTGATGTACCTCTACCCATAGAGGCAGAAGTTGCTCCCACAGACGGAGCTGCAAAAGTAGTAGGGTGGGGAGAAGGTCTAGCTGATCCATAACTCGAGGTTGATTGAGCAAACGGACACTCTTTCTTCATGTGACCCGGCTGTCCACAACCATAACACACCCCCAAGGTCTTCAGACAAACCCCTGAATGGTGCTTCCCACACATATTACAGGTAAGCCTGGAATAACTAGTCTGGCTCCCCCCAGACTTCGGTCTAGTACCTCCAAACTTCGGTCCTGAATCAGGAATGCCCACAGAAGATCTATAAGATCTGGGCGCTGGCCGCATATCAGCTGACGAGGGTTGGCCCTGAGGGCGGTTACCCTTAAATGAAGATCCTTGGAACTTTTCGCTCCCAGTCTTCTGCTTCTTAGAAACCCCTTCTTCTTCCATGTGCCTCAACTCAATTCTCAAAGCACAGTCAACCACATCAGCATAAGAAGCAAAATGATTCAGCATCGGGGCCACAGCATCATGAATATGTAACGGTAATCCCTGAATAAACCTGCCAATTCTATCCCTTTTTGACGGAATCAAGGTAGATGCATACGATGAAAGTTCAGTAAATCTTCTGTCATACTCAGCCACAGACATCCCAGAAGTACACTTCAACAGAAGAAATTCTTTAACTCTAGCATCCTTCTTGCTCTGGGGAAGAAAACGTTTCAGGAAAAGATCCTTAAAATCTGCCCATGACAATAATGCTACTCTATCCCCCTGAAATCCTGGTACCGTCTTACTCCACGCATTCGCAATCCCCTCAAGTCGAAACAAGGCAAACTCCACGTATTGCACATCTGGGCATCTCAAAGCTCGGCATCTCTTCTCAATTCCTTCCAGGAACTCCATGGGTTCCTCTCGAGAATCAAACCCTGAGAACTTCAGAGGATCCAACTTTATAAACTCTGATAGCCTGACTGCGATGGATTCTTCCTCTATAACCTGGGGTATCTCTATCTGAGTCTCATGCCTAGAGGACGTAGAGATCTCAGGAGACTGTGGGTGAGATGGTTCTGCCTCAGATAGAATTTCCTGAAGAGGTCTAAGGGGTCGACCTCCCCGAACCCTAGCACCCCTACGACCCTGTCCTCGGCCTCGAGGAGGCAAATCACTTCGCTGAGCAGAGCCTTGATCCGAAGCCCTAGAGCTCCCTCTAGACTGAACTCGTCTAGGCGGCATTTAACTATTCATAAAACATAGAAAATATTTAGTTTATAAATAAATACGTTTCTGAAATTATAGGAAAACACCACTTTTGAATTTCTTTTAGAGATCTTCAGAGATGCCACAACTATAGTTATGCCCGGGTTCATAACGATAATTGAGACCCCACCGAAGTATCTCTGCTCTGCTTAACCATAGAAAAACTTTGGCTCTGATACCAAACTATCACGTCCCTATTTTTGGACCGTGACCGGCACAGAATATAAATACATCATATTCTGAAAGCCTAGCATTTTAAGTAAAACCTTTAAATTCTCCATAGTATTTTTCAAAATCATACAACATTTTCTAAGGTTCATGCAGAGCATTATCCTTTCCAAAATAATCAAAGTTCTTAAAAAGCAATTACATCAAAAGTAGTATTTATCAAATGAAGCTTCGGATCGACAGCAAGGCTCTTTACCGCTCAGCTGGAGAATTAGGGTCACCTGCACTATCTGAAGCCAAAAATCTACTCGTGAATAACGTCCCAAAGACATGATTCAAAAGAATGCGGAAAATAATCAATACATAATCATCTTAAAAATGTATTTCTTAACACTTCATACTCTAATGCAAATCTTTTCGTAAACATTTGTATTTCAGGGAAATAACCGCATGAACTAACTGCTTTAAATAACTCATTCAAAATAATCTCTTCAAAACCATAATCTTTCTGTAGGACTTTAACAGAATGAAAATAGACGTGGACACACAGTCCACGAGGGTAACTAACCATTCTGGTGGCTCGAAGCCACTAACTGTCACGAGAACGAATCCCACGAAATAATTCTGGTGGCTATGCCACAAACTGTCGCGAGAATAAATCCCATGAAATAATTCTGGTGGCTCAAGGCCACAAACTGTCGCGAGAACGAATCCCACGAAATAATTCTGGTGGCTATACCATAATCTGTCGAGCTCGAGTACCAAGGTGCACCAAGGACTAACAGTACTGCTGTTAGCAACCAGCGTTCTGTATTCCGTCCTAAAACATTTCCATCATGCGTGGGGTTTATTTCACATGAAATAATCTCAATCGTTTCAATGCCATAACCATTTGGTAAAAACCTCTTTGAATTTCAAAACCCCAGCATGTACATTTAAAATCAAATTACTGTAAAATCATATAAAATTCGCATAAGAATATATTGCATGAATAACATTAGTTCAATGCAACTTTTGCCAAACTCTTTTCAAAAGCTTATTCATCCATTTTCATACATAATCATAATTCTTTTGTAAACCAATCGAAAGAAAATTATTTCTAACGATTTAAACCATACTTTCGTAAAATTTGCTTTTCGTAATTCATATTTGAAATTCAACATTTGAAATAACAATGCATTTGAAAATATAAATTTTAGGGAACGTTATTCACTCACCTGCCGCGTTCCTATACCGCTACTCCTCCCACCAAACACTTGTTACAAGATTACTTCTCGTCCCCTGGTATTCCGAAATAGTATTAATATTCTATTCAAAGCTCCAACAGGACTAAATCACCTTGAAACTACAGCCAAATCTAAAGGCAAACACTTAATCATTTCTACACCTTGAACACACCCTTTTTCACAACTTTGCAACTTTCAAAATTTCTCTCCCAACTACTTAATTCTAACAATTCACTCCCATTAGTTTCCTATTTCATATATATATATATATATATATACATATTCCTATCAAAAGCAACTCTATTTCCTTTATCTTCTTTCTTTCTAACTCATAACCGTAACCTCATTCCACATAACCACCTGTTTTTGTTTCCTCATCCCTTTGTCAACATAACCACGCACTCACCACAGCAGCATAACAGGCACATACACAGCGCACAACCCACAGAAACAAAGTGACAGAAATGCTCATCGTTCAAAACTATTGGCAGCACCCAAAATGCATATCTTCACAGAACCCGCGAGCACAGTATGACAAACATATATATATAACACTGCAGCAACCCAGCATGCTTCCAAAGATTAAACACATTGCGACAGAAACCTTTACCCAAATCCACAAGTTCACAATGCCAGAACCATAAGCATGATCACGGAAAAACTAAGGAAAAAGGGTGAAACTTACCACCCTTCTCACTATTGAGAAGTCACCGCAACCGACTCACGGAACAAAGCAGGAAGATGACAGTGCACAGCGTCAATCCACTTCCTCTAGCACTCACGGCAACGGCCTGAAACAGAGCAGCGGTGACGGCACTGAACAGAAATGAGTGAGCTCGGTCACTCTGCAACCGCTTAAGAGGAAAGATGGAACTGCATATAGAATGTGGACCAAGGAGCTTACCACTTCACTTCCCGAATGGAATCACGGCAGAAACAAGACGGAACTGGAAATCACAGACTTGCTACAGTAGCAGAGGATTTGCTACAGTAGCACGAAAATGGTGTCGGACAGAAGCTACACGGTGACGGCGCTCACCTTGGATGTGGTCCACCGGAAGGAGTGTTTACCGGCGCTATAGCTAGAACACCGAACCCGCGGCACTCCTGCGCTCACCACCCAAACTCTCCAGCCACCACAGCTCGAAGTTGACAGAATGGAAGGGATCGGCGGAATGCTTCTTAAAGGCATCCAGCTGAACTTTCGTGCTGTGTACTCTTCTCCCACGCCGCACGCTGAGCTTCTACCGTCCCGCACCTACCCGCGCTGCAGCCTGCCATCTCTGCTCGCGGCTCGCAGGAAGGAAGAATGAAAATGATGAAGAAAAGCAGAGGTTCGGTGTGAAATAGACAGAGGGGCAAAATGGACATTTCACGCGTCTGAGAGAAAAAAAAATCACCTCCGCTTTCGCTGCGACTCGAACGCTGGCCAAACGTTTTTCCCCTCGCCTCTTGAACCATTCGGCTAACACTTCCCATTCGAAATATTCTACAATGAATATACATATAACCGTTAATTAAATTCATAATCATAACATAAAATATAGTAAAAGTTATTAACTCTTATATAGTTTGTTATAATGATACTTTTGAACATGTAATACCTTGTTGTTGTGCTATGGTCCTGTGTATTTGCTTGTAAGGTGTTGTTTATATGTTTAGTTAATTACTATTATACATTATATATTGAGTTAAAATTTTGTTAATGGTATTCCCTCGAATCTCACTCCTTGTCTAACCATAATAGGTCCAATATGAAGGAGGAAGTATGCATAATGATAAACAAAGGAAGTGAAGAAGGTATATGAAGGAGGAAGTATGCATGATGATAAACAAAGGAAGTGGAGAAAGTATATGAAGGAAATAATTAAGCAATATTATTCTTCAAGTATTAAAATTGTTGCGATGTGATTACCCATGAATTAATAGACAATAATATGAACTATTAACTCTATATAATAGACTATAACAAGTTTGACTAACATTAGTTTGCTTAGTTGAAAAATCTTTAGATTAAGGGGCTATTTTTCTTCTAATATATTCATGCAATCCCATTTGACATCGTAAAGTTCAATGGGCACCTCTTTTTAATTGAAATATGTGGCATCATGTTAATACGTATTTATTGATGAAAAAAACAGAATCAATCCCAACTCGTGCTAATTAACTATCAATTAATAGTGTTGTCCTAAGTTATATATGCTTATATATCCTATATAGCTAAATACACAACTGAGTCTATTGTAGAATGTCATGCTTATGAAAAAAATAGCGAGATCATCAAATGGGCCTCTAATAAGTGAGAATCACACTATTTTCAAAATGGTGTTGACACTAATGAGAGTTTAATTTAGTAAAAAGGGTTAGTTCCTCATAGTATGGTAAACCAAGAAAGGTTATCATATTTAGTGTCAAATATGATTACCTCCAATAGAAGAATACATATGTTTACAAAAAAAGGAAATGATCTAAAAAGATTCAAAAATATAGGAAAACCCAAATTGAGACTCTAACATTACATTTTGAAGTTCTAGGTAAAAAGACCAAAATGCCAATCTCCTCAACCATGCCTTGAAAAAAATAGGGAAGACATTCTGGCGCAAGTGGAACCAGCAAGGGAGAATAATTATTTTATTATTCCTTGAATCTTTGGGGTTTCCCTTCGTGCATCGATCTTTACATTCACTTCTTTGTCCTGTAGGTGAAAAGTTAAAGGTAGTGGATGGGAAGAGAAGAAAGGGCTGATTGGGAAGGTCAAAACACCATTTTTATTCAAGGTTTAGGGTTTGTTACTTTTAGCAATTAGTGGATAAGTGGTAAGTGCCTCCTCCTCCATGGTCAACATGGAACAGCTCCTCCTACTCCATCTGTCATTCTCACCCTTCGACTTCTTTGACTCTGTAACACCTCTTTTTCAATGGCATCATCATCAATGTCCTTCTTCCTCGTCCTCCTCCTAGCGTCCTCACAGCCTTACCTCTCTGCAAACAACATGCTTCGTCCCCTCGAATTCACCATCCTTCGCCGGTGGGCTTAGACTACCTCATGATCTCGCCACCTACTACCAGTATATAGGCGACGCTCTTCATCTTTCTCTTGCTTTTGTCATATGTGTTTTGGATTTGTTATTCAGGATTGTTGGTTTCTGGCTATGTTGGAGATTGAACAAGAATGATAGGATTATGAGAAAGTACAACATTAGTAGAACTGAGACGGGATTCGATTCTGGGTTGAATTCCTCAATTATGTTCACATTTGATGACATTTTGACAAAAGGAAAGGGAAAGTAGGTACGTAGATAGTAGAGAGCATGGGTATTTTGGTCTTTTTATTTGAAATTTTAAAATGACAAAATAGGTTATCACACTTTTATGTTATTTGTAAATATTAGAGTCCCAAGTTAGGTTTTCCTATTTTCAGTCTTTTTGTTCATTTTCCCAAAACAACGTTGTTGGCAAAGTAGTAAAGAAGGTTATTTGCATATCTTGAAACTCTCAATCATTATAAGAAACAAAAAAGAAGAAGCAATTCTTACTCATGGCAGCTGATAATTTGGCTAAAGAAAGTCTTACGTTTGATGCCTGGATGGATTTCAGTTACTCATGCATGCACGTACACTTCTCCTGAGCGTAATAGGATTATGTTTAGGGAGTGGGACTGATTGAACGCTGGCTTATGTTTGTTATTAAAAGAAAACACTTACACAACCATATTAATGCTGGGCTCAAGCTCCAGATCTCTGCAACATGAGGTGGAAACATTTGTGTTGACATTGTAAGTTTAAATCATATAACCATATAAAGATTTCATTGGTGATAATTTATAAATATTTATATATATATTTTAAATTTAGAAGCGTGTATGACTTTAATGACTCTCAAAAACTTAACTTATTTAAACTTTTTGTACATATTAATTTCTTTATTGAAAAACAAAAAAAAATAACTTTTTATCTTAAAAAACAAAAACATTAACTCTATGTGTGGATGAGAAGAAAAGTTAAAAGGAAAGAAAATTGGGGGATGGAGAGAAAAGAAAACTTAGAGAGTAAATATTATTACCCCTATATTTGGATGAATGAGAGAAAATAGGGGGAAAAGGATTAAATGTTAGAATGACTAAAATACCAATAAAGGGTCATGAAAAGAAACCAAATAATTTAGAAAAATAGAGTTTGAGAGGTATATTTCAAATGAGCAAGTCATAGATTAAATATGTTTGGGGTGAAAAAAAAAAGGCTATCCCTCCAATTAACTCTTAGGCAACGTTTGGTATGAGGAAAATGGAAAGGAGATGAGGGAAATTTTTAATGAGTTTAATTAAAAAAATAGATAAATTGAGTTATAATATTTTAATAAAGAGAATATATATATAAGACAAAAAATGAATAAAAATTAAGCAAAAGCTTTTAACCTCACTTCTCTATTTTTTTTAAATTGAGCTCATTAATATTTCAACTCCGTTTCATTCATACCAAACAAACCCTTAAATTAAATTTTTCCCTCCATTCCCTTCATGCCAAAAAAACACTTAATAAATATACTCGATACTTAAATAAATAGTTTGGATTTTGTTTCCAAACAACTGTGACTTTTTAAATAAAATTTTACGTTTAAATTTTATACATGGACAAATTATTTCCAGTCATATTTGAAGAATTGTCTTCATTAAAATTTTTTGGCTTTTTATAATGAGACTTCAATTTGGCAAAAAAAAATAATAAAGAAGATGAAGCGGCTTGAAAACCTGCACGATACAACTTAATTATTTGAAGAGACAATAAACTTTCTTATTCATTATATATGGATGCATAATGATAGTATAAAACTATTAAAAATAATATTGAAAGTAGTTAGTATTTTGTTTAAATTCTTATTTGGGTCTCAAGATTCATAAGGAGATCCATCCGCTTAGTTTCAAAGCCTTATATTTCTTATCTGGAGGCAGAATGAGTAGGAAGACTTCACACCTATGAGTTAATCTTTTCTACTTTTGCTTCTACTTCAATACCAATGAGACTCTCATGCTCCTTGTCTATAGATAGAATCTCTTCATCTATGTGTTGTTCCTTATCCAACAAAATCGAAAACCTTATTAAATTTACTCACTTATTAAAAGAAGCTAGAGTAAGAGACACTGGTATTTCTCTACTTAATACATATTCTCTTTATCATAAATAGCGTTATATCTTCAGAAATATCTATACCCTTATCACCAGATCTACTCCTCCTTTTAAAGAAATTATATATAGTTCTAAACTTGACTAGTATAGTCTCCCTACAACATCTGCTGATAAGTACGTCACCCTATAACTTCCCCAATCTCTTATTAACTCTTATTTATCCTATGGTTATACAAATATCTATATATCTTGAAGCTGCGCGCCTTTTGTTGACCTTTCATGGTAAAAAATGTCTCCATGTTTCTGTCAAAGTTGCCCCTATTAGACACTGCTGTATAAAATACTAGCTAATCTATTTACAAATGAATTTATAGGCTAAAGGAGTACATGTAAAAAAGAAGAAGTCATACACACGTAAGTTATATGATATATCAATAAGTGATTTGTGTTATCTGAATACTTTGAATATCAATAAGTTATTGAGAGATTTAGAATAAAAGACCTATAATAAGTTATATTTATTATGAAGGACCGTAAACATTTTAATTATTTAGAGACCAAATATTAAAATAAAAATTTATAATTATTAAATTGCCCCTTATCAAACTTCCTATATTTTTTTCACATTTTATTTTTAAACTTCTTACGTCATCTCCTACGTTCTATTTTAAAACTAATATAAAGTTTATTTTTCACCAAATTAAAGCCCCCAAATCATCCATGATAGGATTTATTTTTTACTAACATTCGCATAATAATGTTTTCAATATATCGTTTAGTTATTAACATAAATATTTATCCATCTATATCATTAAAGTTTTTCCTAATTTATATATTGTGATATAAAATAAACTCTATTCACCAAAATAAAAAACTAAACACATTTATAACATCATAATATATTAAATTATTTAGATTTTAATAAAATATAGGGTAAAGGTACATCCTGTACCTCAAACTAATTTTAGAGGATTAATTAATACCCTAAATTATTTAAGAATACAATTAGCACCCTGAACTAATTTTGTAAGTGTGACTAGGACCCTAAAGTATTTAAGGGCGCAATCAACACCCTAAAATATTTAATTTGATACAATTTTGTGCTTTCACTAACATAATACAAGTTTCTGTCCAATCCATGTCACTTGAATTGTTTATTTCAACACGTTATTATTTAAAATGTCACATGTGTTATATTGTTTAAATAAGAATAATGAATAAACCTTAAAATTGATATTGTATAGAATTCATATAGGAGAATGAGCAATTTTATAATTTATTTAGTACAATTTATTAAAATAATATTATACATGTGGTCTTTTAAACAATAATGTGTTAAAATAAAATATTTATATAACATATATCAAACGAAAGCTAGTATTTTTGTTAACGAATGAGCAAAATTGTATAAATTTAAATATTTTTAGGTGTTGATTACACTTCAAAATTAAATATTTAGGGTGTTGGTCGCATCTCCAAAATTAATTCAGAATACTAATTGTATCTTTAAATACTTTAGGGTGATAATTGCTCTTCCAAAGTTAGTTTGAGGTGATAGATGTACATTTACCCTAAAATATATTAACATTATATGATCTTTTATTTTAAAACTCACAAATTGTTTTCAAAGAATGAATTATACTAAGATTTTTTTAAAGTTTTTTTTACAGATTTATAACCTTTCTTTAATATATATAATAAACTATAAACGATGTGAAGTTTTCTTAAAGTTATATAATTTTTTATTTTCAATTAAAGTTTGCATAAATCTCGTGTTAGGGATGACACGTGGTGTAATGGAGAGACGGGGTTTCGGAGAAAAATGAGATGAGCTTGACTGTTGTATGATTCAGTGGAGCGAGGTCTCTTCCTTTTTCTCTTTCCTTGCATTCAGCGCAAACAAATCAATATGTCAAGCTCATAGCAATGGCAATTTCAACTTTCAAACAACTTTTGTGTTCTTTTTGTTCATATATAGGAGCCAAAGATTAAAAAGATTAATAGAACACTCCTTATATCCATTATATCAAATTTTCCAATTACATTTTACTAACACTAGTAGTGTGCTTAGTGGAAAAATCTTTGGATGTCACAGGTTATATGTGTTTATTATGACTTACTAATTTGAGACTCGTCAATTACAAACAAAAATCTATCAACTAGTGCTAATTAACTATCATTTAATAGTGTTGTCACCATTTTTTCTCTCTCCTCTTAAATTTTTTTATCAAATTCTTCTTATAATTGGGCACGCACACTCTAGACAACTGAACTATCACTAGATTAAAGGTGATTTCTCTTCCTTGAAGGCTATGCTCCATACACTTTTCCTCTTACATACCCTGACATTTTACCAAGCCAATATTTCTTCTGACGTCATTCAAGTATTGTTCTCTAAATCTTGGTCTTGTTGCTGAGAAAGTTCGTGCATACGACTCTATAAATAAACATATGAAACTATTAGAGTAATAATAAAAATAAATCAAAATAAAATAAACTACAATGCATACATGAATCTGTTCATGGGTGTATGTCAGCCCATACTACTTGTCTATCTAATATCTTTCTAGTATGCGTTATCTCCCACAGCTAGTCAAGAGGGGTAAGTTGTCCAGTAATATGATCTCTCTATAAAATAATAATATATAAAATATAAATAATAGATTTTAAAATAAAAAATGATTAAAACCTTAAATTATAGTAGTGATAGATTGAACTTACTGTAGCAAACTCAATCTCTGCAAATGATCGAGGACCACAAGTATATTTAGTCATTTATTTTTCTCAATTTATCATGTTTCTTGCACTTTTATTCTACAATAAAATTTGATAACTAATAATAATTTAATTATTGACAACAAAATTGATAACTATTAACTATCAATTAATAGTATTGTCATAAGTTATGTATATGCTTATCCTATATAGCTAAATGCATAACTGAGTCTATTATAGAATGTCATGTTTACGGAAAATGGGCCTCTAATAAGTGAGAATCACGCTATGTTCAAGACGGTGTTGACATCAACGAAGGTTGAATTCTCTTATAATCTAGTGGAAACGCCTCCTCCTCCATCATCAACATGGTACAGTTCCTCCTACTCCATCTCTCATTCTCACCCTATGACTTCTTTCTGTAAAGAAAAAAATCATATTGGGCTCGATGGGTTAACATGGCAGCTTATCATTCGGCTAAAGAAAGTCTTACGTCGATGCCTAGATGAATTTCAGTTACGCACGCACGCACGGTTCTCCTGAGCTTGATAGGATTATGTTTAGTGACTTCTGGATCCAAAAACACTTTTGTCCTGGTTAACCAAACAGCACTTTTGTCCATGTCAAAAAAAGTTCTGTTCACGTAAATTATATGATATATCAATAAGTAATTTGTATTATCTAACGTTGAGTAGCAATAATGTTATAGGATATATCAATAATTTATTTGTATTATCTGAATATTTTGAATACCAATAATTTATATTGATATATCAATAAGTATTATCTGACCATAAAAAGATAAGGAAAATATAAAAAAAAAAAGTGATTTCTATATTCTTACTTAATTTTAAATTAGTCATAATTTGAATTAAATTTAAATGCTTAAATTTAACTTTTAATTTAATTCGATTTTCAATTAAGCAAACAAGATGGGAATATATAATTTCAAAAACTAATCCATTTTCTTATATATAATTTCAACAATGAACTGAATGATGATAAAAAAATTGCTTAAAATTAGTTAGAGATAATAAATATATAAAAATTATAACTCATTTTTAAAATTATCCTTATTTATTTGCATGAGAGAGAATATGCGGTAGATATTAAGTCAAAGCTGAGAATTTGTATTGATATATCAATATATTATCTGACCAAAAAAAAGATAAGGAAAACATAAAAAATTAAGTGATTTTTATTTTTATTTAATTATAAATTAGTCATTTGAATTAAATTTAATTTTTAATTTAATTTGATTCTCCAATAGGCAAACAAGATAAGAATATATAATTTCAAAAACCAATTAATTTTCTTCCAGAATTATCCTTAAGTTTATCTAAAAGGAAATATCTATCCTTAAAAGAACTTAAAAATTGAATTATTTTATAAATTCACATCTCCTATCCAAACTTCGAATCTTCTATAAGTTAGACTGAGAAAGTGCCACAAGGTACTTCAAACGAGACTGCTTCCAAGAAAAGAAAATCATATTTAGCCAGAAAAAGAAAACACAAAGAAAGAAAGTGCCACAAGGTTCTTTTCTATTACCTTTTCTTTTCATCATCTTTATTTTCGCCCAGCTATTCTTTCTTTCTTTCAAGCGAGCATTAATCTCTATAATTATTTTTATACGTTTGAGCCAAGTTTCATTGCCTTTGGGGGTTTAAGTAGGGTTCAAGTCGCGATTTAAACAAATATCTGTAGGGACTATATTTCATCGTTTCCATTTTTCGGGGTCAAAAGTATAATTTTATGAAAAATTATAATTTTCGGGGCAATTGAACATTCGTTTTGCAAGTATAGAAAAATAAATTGTAGACTGTAATAAAGCATGTACTAGTATCATAAGATCATGTATCTTCAACTTAATAATCCTTTCTATCGCTCAAAACATAATTTTATAATTTATAAATAATATGAATAATTAATAATAATAAGGAGATGGGATCTTAGTTCTTAGGTTGGTATATTTTTAATTTATTTATCATACATATATAAGGCTCGTGCCTTTTTCTTTTTAATTATATTTTTTGGACGGGGGATTTTTATTTTTTTATTTTTTATATTTTTGACAAATGACTTAAATATACAGGTTGCCTAATAATCAAAGACTAGCGATGCCTACAACCTCTGCTATGACGAAAATTGTTTCCACCATAATCTTCAGTAGCTCCTATCATCAATCAAGCTCTCAATTTAGCCCTAACAGTAGGTAATTAATTGCTTCTCCAAATTCTTTTCTTTGTTCTTTAATATATAATTATAATAATACCATTTTGGAGAGTTAATTATCTTATAAATGATATTTTTTTAAAACACTGATTTAACTATAATTTTTTCCCTTGCAGTTCTTCGCCTTTGAATGGTGAAGCACATGAAGCACACAAGCAGCGAAAGGGGAAGAATAATAATATTGAGAGCATTGTCTTGCCTAAAACTTCTATTTTCTACGGTTTGAGAACCGTTTCTACCATAATATTTAGTAGCTCTGATCCTGGCACTATCTCTTCTAACTCCTTCTCTACTCATGGTGCAATCTCTCTTCATCAACCTAACGCTAACAGGTAGTTGCTTCTCCAATTCTTTTCTCTGTTCTTTAATATTACTTCAGTTCCTTGATAAAAAAAACTATTTTTTTCCTTTATTGCAGTTCTTTACCTTTGAATGTCGAAGCAAGTGAATTACAAGAGCAGTGGAAAGGGAAGAATAATAATATTGGGAGTAGTGTGTTTCCTGGAACCTCTATTTTCTACTGCCTCAGAACCATTTCTACCATAATATTTAGTACCTCAGATTCTGGCACCAACTCTTCTGGAAACTCTTATGCTCATGAACAAATCTCTCATCATCAACCTAATGCCAACAGGTTGCTTCTTCATTATTATTCAATTTCTTTTTATTTATTTTATTTTTATATATTTCTAAAATTTTACTGTACATTTATAGTTTTACCTCTTTATAGTCCTACACCTTTAAATGCTCGAGCAACTGCTGAAGTAAAAGAGTACACTGTAATCAATAACCCGCCTAAGTGGAAGAGAGGAAAACTTTTAGGGCAAGTAGGATTTGGGCGTGTATATAAAGGTTTTAACAGGTAATTTATTATTATCTAATAATGGTGTTTTTCTTTGTTTATATACTCTACTTATTCTAAATGCTTATTTTGCATTATATCACAGTGAAACTGGACAACTATATGCAATTAAAGAAGTTCTCGTTGACACTAATGATGAGAGATCAGAAAAATGCCTTCAACAACTTTTTCAAGTATGTCTACGCTACTTCACACAAAAATTGAGTATCAAATGCTATATCGGTGTTTGGGTTAATTAATTATTACTTCTTCTGTTATTTTTATAGGAGAAAAATATTATTTCCCAACTTTCACATCCAAATATTGTGAAATATTATGGGAGTGAATTGGTATGCCATGTTCATATGCATATTGTAGGATAAATGCCATTAATAGGATTCATTAATTTGTTAATATAGATGCAGGGAAGAGGAAGAATATCCATTTATATGGAATACGCGCCTTGTGGTTCAATCCACAGCCTACTTCAAAAATATGGTCCTCTAGAGGAGCACTATATCCAACATTATACCAAACAAATTGTCTACGCGCTTGTTTATTTGCACAGAAGAAATATAGTTCATAGGTTAGTTATTTAATTTTAATATGCATTTAGTATAAGAATTTGAAACTAGAACTTCTCATGTTTCTTTTGGTTAATTCTCTCTCTCTGTTTTTTTCGTTGTCAGGGATATTAAAGGAGCCAATATACTTGTTTATCCAGATGACCAAGTTAAATTGGCTGACTTTGGGTTGGCGCAATATGTAAGCGCTTAATATCGCCTCTCATTTACTTTATAAGTGTAATATTTTTTGTTTAATTATTGTATGCCATATAATTAGCATGGTTGTATTATTACTCATGATGGAAATCATTTCTAACTTGTATGGTTGCTTTGAATCAGGTAAATAATTATTTTTCCCTGATGTATTCTTTTAAGGGAAGCCTATATTGGATGGCACCGGAGGTAAAAATTTTCTTCTTTTTATATACGTCAAAAGTTATAATTAAGTTCTTTTAGAAACAAGCATGCCCTTTATTATCTTTATTTATTTCTCTTATTCTTCTTAGTTGTATGCAAAATATATTAAACTTTGATATTTAATATAATATGTTTTAGATGGTCAACAACAAAAGTGGATATACCATTGCTGTCGATATATGGAGTCTAGGATGTACAATCCTAGAAATGGCAGCAAAAAATCCTCCGTGGAGTCAATATAAATATAAAAGGGTGTGTTTTGCTTGATTTTTGTTTAGTGAAATTTTAAATTTGTATATTTTATTTTATATGAAGGAAGAACTAACATTAATTTCAATTAATGTTGGATATAGGAAGTTTTAATGGCAAAGATTGCAAACAGCACAGATTTGCCGGCTATCCCAGATCACCTTTCAGATACCACAAAATCTTTTATAAGATTTTGCTTGCAAAAAGATCCGATGGCTCGCCCATCAGCTGAGCAACTACTTTTTCATCCATTTGTTCGAGATGGGATATTTTGCGACTTTTCTTTGTAACTAGCTACCAATTGATGATGTATTAAGGGACAATTTGCATTGTATATCTTGCAACATTTTTGTTAACTACCAACTGATGTATGAGCCTTAGATACAATAATATGATTTGGATTGTGCTTAATTATCATATTAATCAATACATTTATAGAAGTGGTAGAAAAGTATGCTCATTATTAAAAGTCATAGTATTTATTAGTACTTAATATAAAATTTAATTAAAAAGTTTATGTTAGTATTTAATATCATAATATATAACTTATTTATTATATTTATCATTCTTTTTTGAGATTAATTAAATTCATTTATTATAAAAATGTGTGATAGTATTCTAAAATATTCCTGTTAATTATTTACCTTAGAAGCTACCCTTGTCATAGAAAAATTCCTTAACACACAGAAGTTAATAGGAAGAATTTAAGGAGGAAACTATAAATTTAAAAAATAAAATATATTGAGATATTATATTTAAAATTAAAATAAATTTTTTCTACTAACTTTTATGTTTAGGATTAGGGGTGTGTATGGGTAGGGCTGGGCAGGGCAACCCTCCTGCCCGGTGCCCTGCCCGAAAAAAGTATGGGCTGTATTTTGCAATCCGATGCCCGGCCCTACCCGGTAAAAGCCCTAACTATTTTGAGCTAGGCATAAGTGGACTGGGCATGGGCGGGCTGGGCATGCCCAAATTGTGATTTTCTGCTCATATTGTGAGAAAAATATCTACAATCATGAACTTATAAAATAATATCATATTTATATCTTCAAGAGTTAAATAATATATATAATTAACTAAGAATAAGGTAACAAAAAGATAATAATTAAAGTTTTAAAGTCTATTGCATATATAAAAAATAAATATTGAAATATGTAGAGGTCGGATATTTGTAGCATTATTGCAACACCAAAAATCGAATACTTGGCAAGTAAAGCAGATGAGCAACTTTAGTATCCATGTATATATAAAAGTTATGTGTAATATTTTAAAAATGAGTAAGGAGAGTTGTTAGCTAAAGTAAAAAGTGTAAAATTACAAATAAAATAAGTTAAAAAATTAAAAAAAATAATAAATATATATATGGACGGGCCAAATGGGCAGGGCAGCATACCCTGCCCAGCCCAACACTTGGCCCAGCCTGGCCCAGCCCAAATACATTTTGGGCAACTTTTTTAGGGCCGGGCTGGACGATTTTTTTTGGGGGCTCGGGCGGGCGGACCGGGCCATGGGCATTGTGAACATCCCTATTTAGGATCATAGTGAAAATATGTGCTATCATGGAGATGGTGAATTGTATAGCATTTTTTAGAAAAATGTTACTCCCTTGTTTCATATTATAAGACCGTTTTATAACTTATTCTGAAAATTTGCCCTCAATGATGGTGAGCTTGGGTTGGGGTTATATGAATTGAAAGGTATTCCTATAGGTTTATATATACTTTTTGAAGAAATTAAAATTTTAAATTGTTTTGAATAAATTTTGTTGGTATGTGTAATTTTACAAAGAAAAAATTATCTTATAATATGATTGAAAGGAGGGAGTGACTTTTTATAAATTATGAGAAAGGTTTATTAGTGATACCTCTGAGAAAGAAAAGGAATCATATATATCGGCAAAATGCTATTGATATTGTTACATCAATTGGTTTTAATTGATTATAATCAGAATCCACAGAACAAGTTTTGGTATTTCTTGTCATAGAAAGGCACCTTCAATGCAAGAGATGATTTCTTCCATATGTCAACTAAACAAAGTAAGCGGTGTCCTCTTTTCTCCCCGCTAAATAAAATATAAGATAACAATAGACCCGTTATTTTTTTTTAAATAGATTCCTTATTGTTGTTATTTTAAAACCATCAAAATTTCCATAAATAATGCGAACTATGAGTTGCGATCCGCGTGATTTGCATAGGTTATGAAAGGAATATTTGTTTTATGGGTTAATAGTTTCTCCCCCTTACATTAAATTATTTACATCCATTTAATTAAGTTCTCCAATATCACTTTATCATGTATCCTATTCTTTTAATATCTTTATTTAACTTCAAACTCATATGAATAAAAATTAGGACATATAGTAAAGTGTAATTGGAGAATTTTACATAATAAATATAAAAAATTTAATATATGTAATATCTCATATTTTTATTAAAAATGATTTATAAAAAAATATTGAAGTCAACAGTATTTTTTTTAAAAATTAAAAAGTCTTAGAAGAGATTTGAATAAAAAAAGGAAAAAATAATTATTAAAAATATTTTAAATTCAGAAAAATTAAGACAAAATAAAAAATAATGTGTTATTGAGACTTGAAAAATTATAGAAGAGTTTATTTTTCCAAAAAGAGTTATAAATAATTTAATGGCAATTTTTCGTGAATTAAAGATCTATTTTTAAAAAAATTAAAAAAAAAGTTAGGGGTTATTGTATATCCTACAAATTTTAAAAAAATTATTTTATGAGTTATGTAATCTAGGAAGAAAATTTTTATTCTATTAAGAGTATTATTTTCTAAACAATCTTGAATGTTTGAGAAAATAAGGGAAATGATGGAATTAAAATTATAGTTGTGGGTCAATCTGGATTTCTCTTCCCACAAATATACACCGCCCGTGTTCCGTTTCCTCTCTTAGACAGCAGGTCTCTCTCTACTCTCCCTCAGTTTCACTTCCATCGTCTTCATTCCTCATCACCAGAGCGAGAGAAAACGCGAGAGAGACCAGAGGAGTTTGCGTCGCCGGGAAGGTGACCGGAGAAGGGAGAACACACATGGGATGCCGGAGATTGACTGATTTTGAGGCTCTATGAAATTTTAGAGTGAGAGAGGGAGCTTGGCCGAGAGAGAGAGAAATGGAGAAGAGGAAGAGGAAACGAAGAGAAAGAAAGGGTTGGTCTCTCCTACATGTAGGTCCACTTCTTGGCAAAGGTAAGAGCCTAGATTCATATTCCATATTTATTTTCTCCATTTAATGGATATTTTGCGAGTAGATGATGGTTGAAAATTGAAGTTTAGAGAGAGAAAGTGAAGAACCAAAGAGTCAAGTTAGAGAAATCATGTCTAGACGATAAAATAGAGCTTATAGTGGTTGATTTCATTACATGCATGATGACTCCATCTTCTGGAAGTTTAAAGTTTAACAAACCCACAGTTTGATGGTTATTTATGTGCCAAAGATATTTTTCTTTTCCGGATGAGATTAAAATATTATAAATAATTAGAAGCTTTAATGGAGGATATAGAGGAAGCAAAGAGACTGTTTGTGTCAAGACCCTAAACTATAATGGAAATATATATTATTTTTTATAGCTATGAGCCAAGAGAATTAGTGGTTGAGTGGTGTTGAAGTGGTGGAATAAACTGAGAGGTACCAGAATCTTTGCTCACTCCAAAATGAAATTTTATTTTCTCAACCTATTTGTGTGAAATTATTAAACTGCCATTCTGTCCTTTATATCAGTACTTTCCCTCTGTTTCGAGACTGATCCACATAATAGAGAGAAGAAGCTTCACGATTTTTTACCGAGACCCACGCTGCTGAGATTTCGTCTGCCTCCGTCGACAGTGCTGCTGTCGCATGGGGCCACCGTCATCTTCTATCTTTTTCTGTCTTATTCTAGTATTTCATCGCCAGAAAAGGGAGAGGAAATAGTTGGAAAACGCAATCAGGTAAGGATTTAAACTCAGGTAAGCTCTTTCTGTCTTATCCCATCCGCACCTCGTCCGAGCTCTGCGATTCTTTGGTTTGGGTCTGGCTATAAATCAAGCCTTTGATAGGGAAAAATGTTTGGTTGGGGAAGTATAGCTTGAATCGAAGTATTAACCAATGCATCTGTGCTCTTTGTCTTGGATTCTTTCTCATCTTTGTTGCTATTCCTTTTTGTTACTGTTGCTGTGTAGATACATGTTCAGCTTAAATTATTTATCTTCTTGTTGTTCTGTGAGCTATGTGTGGGGGTAGGAAGGAGGATGGGAGTTTGGACAAACTTTAAAAATTTTGATTTATCGTCTTGCTTGATGTGGTTTCATGGGTTTACTTAAATGTGTAGATTGTTATAATAAGCAAAAGATGGATTTTAGCCATGTTCCCTTGGGTCTAAATTTATTTTTGAAGAAGAATTGTAGTTGACAAGCCATTCTGCACATGGATATTTGGAAAAATTGTTGGAAAAATAAAGAATGGAGTCGGAAAGGATAGTCTATATATATGTGTGTGTGTATATATATATATTGATGTTTGGAAATTTTATGGTAAGGAATTTGAAGGGCGAATGATGATTTATATTGAAGCCGAAAGTTCAATACACTGGAAGATATAAAAGCTTTAGATTCTTTTACATTAAAATTTGGATGATGCGGGGTTTCATATTATTGTTAGAATTTATAGACATGATTTAGAGAACAAATGCTTGAATTAGCATATTTATATATTCCTCGAACTAGCGGGTAGAAAATGATTGGATACTATTTATATATAAGGATTTGATTTAATTAAAGTCTTTTAAACTGTCAGTTGAAATTAGAGAAAAGAATCAAAATTGTTTGTGTATATGAATATTTATTGTTGCTATGATGACAGTTAAATTTATTAAATTTGAGCTAACAAGGAGAAAGGGGAAAGGTGGAAGATGATCCTTAAAATTTAAATATATGATTTGTAAATTAAGGGTGATAAATTCTATTATTATTTAAATTGTCAATGTTATTTGGAGAAAACATAGATAAAAATTTAAGTTATCATCATATTTTAAAGTGTTATAAATTGAGTGCTGGATATGATTTTGGATTGTCAAAACTATAATTAGAATTTTAATATATTATTTTTAGAATATCTAGGAATTAAGAAGTGAAAATAATTAGAAACTATTTAGTTAAAAAGTGTAAAGATTTAAGAGCATGGAATATGAGTGAATAACGTTCAATGACAATAATAATTTTAATGATATCTTGTTACTTGATATATTGCATTTAAAGTATTAATTTTTAGTAAGATTTGCTAAAAGTATATTTATAAAAATTATATAATATATGAATATTTATGAGGTTAGTACAAGTCTTGGAGTAGTCACAAGTCCCTCAGATTACTAAGGTATAGCTAAGGATGTTGATTTAATAGCTATGAAGGAATTTTCAAAGTTGGAAAGTTTCCAGATTTAAAAGGAAAATTAAATAGTAATCTTATGTGTTTAAAAGTTGATTTGAAAGCTAGATTTTGCATAAAGCTTGCTGTTGTTACCTCTAAATGTCTAGCAACTATGTTAGATGCTTAAACTATGGTTAAAGACTCTAGATGATGTTTATAATGCCATTGGCATGGATTAAGTGGACAGTTAATAAATTTGACATTTGATAAAGAATCAGATGTTGCAATCAGTTTAAGAGAAGGAATAAAGTGGAGTTAAACTCTAAGTTATGCTTGAAGATAATAAGTACATTTAGAAACTAAAGAAAAGTAATAAACTTAAGACTTAAACTCAAAGTGAGAGTTTTTAGTAAGAGTTTTGAGAATGATTTATTAAGAAATTTAGGCACCAAAGAGTGTGCATTAATCTCCCTTATACATATATAATTCCTAGGTTTTATTTTGTGCACAAGCTCTCCAACAAAGCATGAGGAAAGAAATTCAAGAGGATATAACTGGGATAAAAAAAAAATATAGTAAAACTTATTAACTCTTATATAGTTTGTGCTGGTTGTTTGCATGCTTATTTACCATGTAAGGTATAATGATGCTTTTGAACATGTAATACCTTGTTGTTGTGCTATGGTCATGTGTATTTATTTTTAAGATGTTGTTGTAATGGCTCTGGAATTTTTAGATCTATGTGAAAAAGGACAAATACATTTGCATTTCAGAGAATGTCAATGAGGAGGTATTAGCTAAGTGGTCAAGTGGCAGAGGAATGGCTAGGGCTAGCTGTGTTCGATTCTGGGAAAGTGTTGGGGTTTTTTTTTCTTTGGCATGCGAAATTACAACATTACCCTTCCCCTATTTCCTTCATAATCGTACCCCACTGCCTTCATTTTTTTTCTGATTTCCTTCAGCGGCTACGCAGACGGAAGCAGCAGCAGCTCAGAGCAGAAATCCTCGAGCCATCGGTGCCGTGTACTCTAGCTTTGCTTCTGCCAGTGTCTTTGCCGTGTGGTTCCATCAACGCCGACTGTCATCATTCCTCCTTGGCGCTATATTAGGTCCCATTTTGATTTCACTCGAGGGGGGTTCGGAGAGAGTAAAAACCAGAGAAATTGTGAGTGTGAGAGTAAGAGTGCATCAGAAGAGAAGAGGAATCTGAGCTCACGATGTCGGAGACTGAGCTGCAGAGTCATCAGTCATCGGTTGTAAGTTCTTCGACTCCATTTCCGTTATCTGTCGCTGTTGTTTTGAAATTATGGGGTTGGGTTTGTTTTCGGTGGTTATTGCATGTTCTTCCTTTGCTTGATCCAGTGAGCTTGCCGAAAGGAACATTAGTAATGCTCATTCTGTTCTGCGTCTGTAAGGGTCTATGCGTGTGATTTGGTTCTGTTGTGTGTTTTTACCAATTAAAGATGTTGAATTTGGCTTGAGATTTAATTTCTGATTAAGTAAGGATTGAAGTTCAAGGACATAGAATCAAGCTTTAGTTTTAAAGTGTGTTGCTTCTTTGGGATTGTTCGAATCTCTTCTTCCTTCTCTGTTTTCCTTTTTATACATTTGTCATTTCTCCTGATTTTACCAGAATGTGTGGTGCCCTCACTGTTTTGTTTGGTGGGTGAATTTAGGATGGTGATGTTGTAGAGGTTGATGTCGGGTTGTATGGGTTATGTTGTATGTCCATCGTGAGCTGGCATTTCTATACATATGAGTTCTAGTTTGAGTCTTTGACATTTAGGGAAAGGTTGGACAGACTGAAGTTTAGTAAGAATATTTATGCTTGTGTGCGCTGCTGTGTTTGTGCTTGGGTGGTGATTCTTGAAACAGAAACTCTCTATTTTGATGGGATGTGGTTTATTTCTGTGTGGTTAGTGATTTGGCCAATGAATTCTGAATAACAGAGAATTAAACTATGTTGAACCTTGTGAAGCTAATTGATGGCTTTACGGTTAATGAGTACAGAAGCATGAATGATGAAATGTTTAAAATAATTTTGGGTATGATTAGGAAGGTAATTAGTCACCCTTTACCTATTATTTTTGTGTGTGGAAAACAATTCTGTATGATCCATTTAAGCTGTGTTTTTTTGGCTTAACCTTCCCAGTAGTGATAGCTATAGGAAGTGTATCTTGTAAAAAAAAAATCAGGTTTCGTTGTTGTTTCTCAAATTTCTATTGTGAGAAGATTTGTAGACTATGATTGAGGAAAGGTAGTAATAGGAAACCAAAGAGCAACGGCAAGTTTCATATTTATTCGAGTCCTTAAAGGAACAAGTCCTGGAGGAAAGGAAACATAGTGTTTTTTTTTTCTTGTTCGTTTGATTAAAGATGCAGAAAGTTGGTCCCATATGTTGTGGTTTGGGGATGCGTTGTTCTTTTCTGGTCTAATTGATAAGATGCTATTCCAATTCTTGTTTTCTTTAGATTTCAAAATTTTTCTCATAAGCATGGAATTGGTGAAAATTTAAAATCGTAAGTGTGTAGGATTAATACAAGAACCTTCTTTCTAAATTTTCATTGATTATTCATAAATTCTAGGGTCCATAAATTCAATATATATATATATTGGAATTTTAATTGGATATGTAGCATATTTTGTTAAAGGAGAAAACAAATTCAAATGTTAATTTGAATTAAATTGTGTGTATACATACACATTTACCCATTATATTTAAAAGAGCTGAATGGATTGAATAAGTTATGGATAGACACAAGTTCAAAGGAATTACATTAAAGAAATTAAGTTTTTAGGAATTTCTGCTTTTTGTAAAAGGGCTTTATTAAGATACAAATTATGGATAACAAAGAATTAATGTGATGTTATGCGTAAGTGTACATTGTCATCGACTAACAAACACATGTTACTATAGATGCTAAAATTCAAGTACCAAAGTAGACAAAGTTGAAGCTATCGTAAAAAATGAAAAGATTAGAGTTAATAATGCGGGGTTTAGAGTTTGGGTGTGATAGAGCGATTTATTGTGCAAATGCTATGTATTAAGGTCTTAAGTACTAATGACCCTATATGGATAACTAATATAGGATTTGATATTTGCCCGAGCCGCCAAGGAACCCTATAAAGGAAAATAGGAAAAGGTAACTTGGAAGAAAGGACTCCAGTTGGTTGAGTTGCTGTAAGGGCAATTATCGTAGGAGGTCTTGGAAGAATAAGTTCCATTCTAGAAAGCTCAACAGGTGAGTGAATAACGTTCCCTACAAATTTACATTTTCAAATACATTGTTATTTCAAATGATGAATTTCAAATATGGATTTCGAAAAGCAAGTTTTATAAAAGTATGGTTTAAATCGTTAGAAATGATTTTCTTTCGATCGATTTACAAAAGATTATGATTATGCATGAAAATGGATAAAGAGGCTTTAGAAAAAGATTTAACAGTGAACTGATGTTATTCATGAAATATTCCTATGTTAATTGCATATGTTTTTACAGTAAACTTGATTTTGAATGTTCATGCTGGGGTTTTTGAAATTCAAAGTGGCTTTATCAATGATTATGGTATTTGAAACGATTGAGATCATTACATGTGAAAAGGACCCCACGCATGATGGAAATGTTTTAGGACGGAATACAGAATGCTGGTTGCTAACAGCAGTACTGTTAGTCCTTGGTGCACCTTGGTTACTCGAGCTCGACAGTTTGTGGCATAGCCACCAGAATTATTTCGTGGGATTTATTCTCGCGACAGTTTGTGGCTTTGAACCACCAGAATTATTTCGTGGAATTCATTCTCGTGACAGTTTGTGGCTTCGAGCCACCAGAATGGTTAGTTACCCTCGTGGACTGTGTGTCCACGTCTATTTTCGTTCTGTTGAAGTCCTACAGAAAGATTATGGTTTAGAAAGGATTGTTTTACAACAGTTGATTTGAAATAGTTATTTCAGATTGATTTGAAATGGTTACTGCAGATTGTTGTTTTCCCTGAAGTACAGATGTTTATAGAAATGTTTGCAGCAAATTAAGAAATATTATGAAATACATTTTTAACATGATTATGCATTGCTTATTTTCTGCATTATTTTAAATCATGTTTTTGGGACGTTATTCACGAGTAGATTATTTGGCCTCAGATAGTGCAGGTGACCTTAACCTTCCCGCTGAGCAGTGAAGAGCCTCGTTGCCGATCCGAAGCGTCATTTTTTGACAAAACTACTTTTGATGAAATTATACTATAGAAAATGTTTGTATGATTTTGATAAAAAGGTAAATGCTCCACATAGACCTTAGAAAAGATTATGAAAAATATTGTGGAAATTTTAAACGTTGTATTTGAGATTTTAGGCTTTCGGAATATGAAACTGTTCATATTCCGTGCCGGTCACGGTCCAAATTTTGGGACGTGACAGTTGTTCTTACATTAGTTGTTTATATACTTAGTTAATTACTATTGCACATTATATATTAAGTTAAAATTTTGTTATTGATATTCCCCCGAATATAACCCCCTTGTCTAATCATAATAGGTCCAATATGAAGGAGGAAGTATGCATAATGATAAACAAATGAAGTGAAGAAGGTATATGAAGGAAATAATTAAGCAATATTATTCTTCAAGTATTAAAATTGTTGCGATGTGGTTTCCCATGAATTAATAGACTTCAACAAGTTTGACTAACACTAGTGTGCTTAGTGGAAAAATCTTTAGATTAAGGGGCTATTTTTCTTCTAAAATATTCATGCAATCCCATTTGACATTATAAAGTTCAATAGGCACCTTTTTTTAATTGAAATTTGTGGCATCATGTTAATACATATTTATTGATAAAAAAAACTGTATCAATCCCAACTCGTGCTAAATAGTGTTGTCTTAAGTTATATATATGGTTATATATCCTATATAGCTAAATACATAACTGAGTCTATTGTAGAATGTCATGCTTATGAAAAAAACAGCGAGGTCATCAAATGAGCCTCTAAAAAGTGAGAATCACACTTTTAAAATGGTGTTGACACTAATAAGAGTTTAATTTAGTAAAAAGGGATCAGTTTCTCATAATATAATAAACCAAGAAAGGTTATCATATCTAGTGTCAAATATGATTATTTCCAATAGAAAGATATATATGTTTACAAAAAAAAAAGGGAAATGGTCTAAAAAGACTCTAAAATATAGGAAAACCCACATTGGGAATATAACATTACATTTTGAAGTTCTAGGTAAAAAGACCAAAATGCCCATCTCCTCAACCATGCCTTGAAAACAAAAGGGAAGACATTCTGGCGCAAGTGGAACCAGCAAGGGAGAATAATTATTTTATTATTCCTTGAATCTTTGGGGTTTGCCTTCGTGCATCGATCTTTACATTCAATTCTTTGTCTTGTAGGTGAAAAGTTAAAGGTAGTGGATGGGAAGAGAAGACACGGCTGATTGGGAAGGTCAAAACACCATTTTTTTCAAGGTTTAGGGTTTGTTACTTTTAGCAATTAGTGGATAAGTGGTAAGTGCCTCCTCCTCCATCGTCAACATGGTACAGATCCTCCTACTCCATCTCTCATTCTCACCCTTCGACTTCTTTGACTCTGTAACACCTCTTTTTCAATGGCATCATCATCAATGTCCTTCTTCCTCGTCCTCCTCCTCGCTTCCACACAGCCTTACCTCTCTGCAAATAACATGCTTCGTCCCCTCGAATTCACTATCCTTCGCCGGTGGGCTTAGACTACCTCGTGATCTCGCCACCTACTACCAGTACATAGGCGATGCCCTTCATCTTACTCTTACTTTCGTCATATGTGCGTTGGGTTTGTTATTTGGGATTGTTGGGTTCTGGATATGTCAGAGATTGAACAAGAATGATAGGATTATGAGAAAGTACAACATTAGCAGAATTGAGATGGGGTTCGATTCTGGGTTGAATTTCTCAATCAGGTTCACATTTGATGACATTTTGACGAAAGGAAAGGGAAAGTAGGTACGTAGATAGTAGAGAGCATGGGCATTTTGGTCTTTTTATTTCAAATTTTAAAATGACAAAATAGGCTATCACATTTTTATGTTATTTGTAAATATTAGAGTCCCAAGTTAGGTTTTCCTATTTTCAGTCTTTTTGTTCATTGTTCCAAAACGACGTTGATGGCAAAGCAGTAAAGAAGGTTATTTGCGTATCTTGAAAATCTGAATCATTATAAGGAAAAGAAGAAGAAGAAGCAATTCTTACTCATGGCAGCTGATAATTTGGCTAAAGAAAGTCTTACGTTTGATGCCTGGATGGATTTCAGTTACTCATGCATGCACGTACACTTCTCCTGAGCGTAATAGGATTATGTTTAGGGAGTGGGACTGATTGAACGCTGGCTTATGTTTGTTATTAAAAGAAAACACTTACACAACCATATTAATGCTGGGCTCAAGCTCCAGATCTCTGCAACATGAGGTGGAAACATTTGTTTTAATATTGTAAGTTTAAATCATACAACCGATATAAAGATTTTGTTGATGATAATTTATAAATATTTATATATATATTCTTTAAATTTAGAAGCGTGTATGACTTTAGTGACTCTCGGCAACTCAACTCATTTAAACTTTTTGTACATATCAATTTCTTTATTGAAAAACAAAAAAATGAACTTTTTATCTTCAAAAACATTAACTCTATGTGTGGATGAGAAGAAAAGTTAAAAGGAAAGAAAATTGGGGGATGGAGAGAAAAGAAAACTTAGAGAGTAAATATTATTACCCCTATATTTGGATGAATGAGAGAAAATAGGGGAAAAAGGAGTAAATGTTAGAATGACTAAAATACCAATAAAGGGTCATGAAAAGAAACCAAATAATTTAGAAAAATAAAGTTTGAGAGGTATATTTGAAATGAGCAAGTCATTGATTAAATATGTTTGGGGTGAAAAAAAATAGTCTATCCCACTAATTAATTCTTAAGCAACGTTTGGTATGAGGAAAATGGAAAGGAGATGAGGGAAAATTTTAATGAGTTTAATTTAAAAAAAATAGATAAATTGGGTTATAAAATTTTAATAAAGAGAATATATATATATAAGACAAAAAATTAATAAAAATTAAGTAAAAGCTTTTAACCTCACTTCTCTATTTTTTTTTTTTAAATTGAACTCATTAAAATTTCACCTCCGTTTCATTCATACCAAACAAACCCTTAAATTAAATTTTTCCCTCCATTTCCTTCATGCCAAACAAACCCTTAATAAATATACTCGATACTTGAATAAATAGTTTGGATTTTGTTTCCAAACAACTGTGACTTTTTAAATAAAATTTTACGTTCAAATTTTATAGATGGAAAAATTATTTCTAGTCATATTTGAAGAATTGTCTTCATTAAAATTTTTTGGCTTTTTATAATGAGACTTCAATTTGGCTAAAAAAATAATAAAGAAGACGAAGCGGCTTGAAAACCTGTACGATACAACTTAATTATTTGAAGAAACAATAAACTTTGGGAAAAAGACAGAAAAAGTCTACCTGAAAATCAAAAGGACATATTGCATCTGAAAATTGGAAAAGACACATTGGGTAGAAGGCCCAATCTGTCTTTTAGAAATTCTGGGGCAAAGACTAAAATAACCTTCATTAGAAGAGGATACTATAGTAACACGAAGATGCAAATCCCATTGAAGAAGTTGCAAATCCCATTAAGGGAGTTGTAAATACCATTGGCGAAGTTGCAAATTCCCATAGATGAAGTTGCTAAGTACTGTACAAAGTTGTAACTTGCATTGACAAAATTACAAATCACATTGGCAAAGTTACAAATTCCCATTGATAAATTTTGTAATTACTATGCAAGTTACAACTTGCATTTAGGAAGTTGTAACTTGCATTGAAGAAGTTGCAAATTGCATTGAGGAAGTTATGACTTGCATTTAGGAAGTTGTAACTTGCATTTAGGAAGTTGTAACTTGCATTTGTTGTTCTTTAGCTACTCGGAAGGTATTCCTCTAGACTTGTTTATTTTTGGTTTTAGTTTTGTGATAGGATTAGAGTTGGAAAATTGAATTTTTGAGGGAGAAGTTATGATTGTTGGGATTTGTAATCTGATTTGTGGTGTAGACTTGTGTGAAATAGGTTTGAACTGAACCTTGTGAAATGGACTTTTAGAGCATGAATTTAGAATATTTTATTGCTGTGGCTGTGTATTTAACGACTTGATCTTTTGCACAGTGGTGGAACGTTGGTTTTAGGAAAGTTTGTGAGTGATGAAAATTATTGTTGACGATTGAAGCTGAGCAAAGTTCTTTTGGATTAGAAATTAAACTTTTAGGTTGGAAGCTTGCTGTTTTGTTTTGTTTTCCTCTTCTGCTTTTCTTTTGCTTTTGATGGTAGCACTTGTTTCTGATGAGATTGAGGCCAATACTGATGTTGGCCACAATATAGCAATTGGAACTAAATATCACATGGATTCTCCATGATTTACTATAATTATGGATTGAGATATATTTGGTTATAAGTATCTATTTGGTGGATAGCATTTTTTGCCAATCATACAGCTAATTTTCATTTTGTAACTTGTGGATATGGTTGCTATATTTCATGGCTTATAGGTGTTGATTTTTGTGCCTCTGATGCAACCTTCTTGTTATTTGTTGCATGAGAGAGGACCATAAATTTTTCCCTTGTGACTGGACGCTGTCCATTTTAAGTTTGGGAGTGAGGTTATTTTTTATTTTAACGAGTTGATCACTTATGTTTTTTATACTGAAATTTTTCAAAAAACAAAAAATTACCTAATGATAACTTGTGAACTGCCTTCTTCTTCCTTCTTCTTCTTATTCGAAAACTTGGAGCTTGTTTAATTGGGACTGAGAATTACATCTTGCAAGCATGTGAATCCAAGGTACTTTAGGTACGTACCTTGTGTTTTTCTAAGGTACGTACCTTAGCCAATGTCCAAATGCTGTAATGAGAACGATATTTTTCAGTGGTCATTCCTCCACGTCCAACTTCCAACATATCTGGATCTGTTTCCAAATTTTGAGGATATATATCAACTCTTAATTATATATTTTTTCTTAATGATTTAATAATAATAAGTGGTTAACAAGTGAAGTTAATTAATTAATCACCATTTCATCCGCCTGGTCCAGCATAAAGCCCATCTATCATTTGCATCCGCTATATTTGTCATACTAGACACAAAAGCGATTCATATATTATTAGTCATCCATGAAAAATTGATAATTAATTTGTATACACTCACACACATGGTGATAAGTATAATTTCTTAATATTTATGCTATAACCTTCCAATTTATCTTCAATATCTCCTGTTTTTTTTGTACTAAAAAGTTTAGTTAGGTTTAGCACCAACCTTTCACTAAGGTTAGGATATAGCACTATGACTCAGAGAGCACTTACAGAAAACTTATGATATTGCTTACTAAAAAAGCTCTTATAACGGTAGTGGAAATTAAACTTGTGTCATTGTAGAATACGAGTTCGATCCTTATTATCTGTGCCAATTCTTATTGACTTCAATATCTCCTGCTATTCTCCAACTATTCCTTACATTTTTACCACCAAAGTTCTTGGTCCTCTTGGCCACTACAAGTTCATAAACCAACTTATCATAAATAAATTATACTTTAGTCCTACAAAAGAATAAGACTCCACTTGAAATATGAGAATAAAAAATCTAATTTATCTGTCAAAATTATGTAACCAATGTGAGAGGACTCACCACTCACACATGGAGAAGAAAATTGGCCTTCCTGAGTTCAATAAAGCTTCAGACATGTTAGGATACCTGTTTGTGCTCATAAAAAGTGCCCATGGACCACATTGTAATTGTTGAAGAAAGATAAGAATACTTACGTGTAAATAAATATTATAAAATTATATCATAGTACCTAATTGAGAGAATATTTTAATTTAGGTAAGAGGCTTACAAGTTATTTTAAGACCCCAAAGAGATGTTAAACAGAATTGCATAAATGGAAAGTTATAATGGGATTAAAAGTATAATTTTTTAAAGCTCGGGTACTTAAGTCTAATTAGAAAAACTTTATTTGAAAATTTAGAAAAAGTTACACAAATTCAATGAAAATAGAAAAAAAAGATCTAAGTGATATTTAAGATCTATTTAATTGGTTAGAAATTCCCTGAAAAATTAATTATAGAATTTATTTCCAATTTCGTCTTGAATTTATTTTCACCTAAAAGGCCCTAAAGAGAAAGATGTAACTTGGAATAGCAAGGGAGGGGACAATTTCTAGACATATTAATATGGTGTCCTATCAACAAAAAGATAGTCATTCATGATATATATAACGAACTAAAATTTAAATTATATTGAGAGATATGTCTATATTTAATACCTAATAATAGTTTGAATATGATTGTCTCTAATAGGAATATATCTATACTTAGCAAAAAAAGTGTACTACCAATATATTGTTAATTTAGTAGTATAAGGCCATATTAGATTTCTTTAAGTCAAGTTAGATTTCTAAAGAAGGCCCTTATATTGGGGGAGGTATCCATGAAATCCAAAACTAGATACCTAGTAATATAACCTAGTAAATAATTAAGAAAAAGGGTTATTACCAATAGGGATTGAATGAAGCGGAAGATGTTATTCTCTGTAATATAACAAACTAATATTTAAATTTTTATTGAGAGAGACACTCAGATTTAGTGTTTAGTAGTATCTCAAATATGAATTCATACACAGACAAGGACATCTATGTTTAGAAAAACAGTGTACTAAGCCTAAAATTAATTTAATATGTGATTAAGATTAAAAAATACAGAGACCAAGTGGTGGTTTGTTATTGGTGGAATGGTAAAATTAGGGAATATAATTTAATGCACCGGCTTAAACCCAAATTTCTATCGCTCTTGTTATCAGTTCCGCCCGCCCACAAGGGATGGAAGAGAGAGAAGCTTAAGAAGCCATTCACGTGCCTTCATAGTCTTTTTGCCACCAAAACCACATTTGTAGCTCAAAGTTCCTTCATAAATCTTGTTCCCATTATTAAAAGCAACATTTATTATGGTTTTAGATTTATAAGAGGATGAGTTTGAAGTGGCAAAGATGGAGAAAGAGGCGGAGAAACTAAAAGCAAGCCACAACAAGGAGTTACGGAAAGCCTAAGTTTATGTATGAGTTAAGTTTTATTAATTATTATATTGTTGTTTAGATGCTGGATAATGGTTTATGAGAAAGGATTATGGCCTTAGCTAGAGAGTTTAACCTTGAAGAAATATTGTTGGAATTGAAAGCTTGAATATAAAGTGTGGTTGTACTTTTGGGAACTCATTTTTCCTAAGGAAAGTACTGCCAACATTTTTATTTGTTCTTGAATAGATAATGATTTATCAAAGAGAATATGGATTTTCTTCAAAGTTAGAATCTATGAAAAAAATTATTAAGAATCAAGTTAGAGGAAAGTTGCAAATTTTGAAGGAAATGAGCAGAGCTCTCGGCCTTGAGGAGTTGAGAGGAAAGGAGTGAGCTTTTGAAAATTATAAGCTCATTGTAAAAACTCAAATTTTCACCCTTAAAGAGAAAGTAAAGAACAAAGTAAGGGGTAAAGGGTTTTTCTTCAAGTTCATAACTCCATTAGCACATGTATAGTCTTGGTCACACGTTATTATATGTCTTAGACTTTGATATTTGTGGAGCAACCCGTGGCTCAAGTGAAGCAAGGAAGAAGAGTTTAAGCTTAAAGTGTGATCCAGTTAGCATTTTACCCATTCTAGCAATTTGACTTTCCTACGGATTCAATTTCTAGAACAATCAAAATAAATTACTACTGTGATTACACCATTAGGCTCAATCAGAAGGTAAAAATGTTTATTTTTTTAGAAAAATTGTTGACAAATCTCTCATAATAAAATTTACTACCTAATAATTCTTGAAATTCAATTTGAACCCAAGTACAACCTATCTTTAATGGGTGTAACTCTTCTTCAGTTGTATGTAATTTATCTTATGCTATGTGTAAATATTTTCTATTTTGCACATAGTTACAAAAATGTTACAAATAACTGAAAAATAATTACACCTGTTAAAAGAAGTATGCTTACATCCTTAAACAAATTTCAAATACTTTAAGCAATAAATTTTATATTGGAAGATTTTTTTAGCAATCTTCTCCTTTTTTTTGGGGGGGGGGAAGAAATATTCTATTTCCATTTTTGGCCAGATGAAATCTATTATCATTCAAGCCTCAAATACTACAACAATAATTACAAAAGTCATACGACAGATTAAGCCCACTTATATGACTTACATTTGATTAATAAAAAGGCCCTGACCATACAACACATAAATCATATCACAACTAATATTTGTCCTCAAATGTCTGGGGGAAAACTAAATTTATCACTAGGCAATGCCTCCAAATACGGTTTTGTTCCTTTGCTTAAACATGTTCTTGATCTTGTTTAATGATGCCACAACATTTGTCATGTTGTTACGTGTTTCTGGAATATCATTGCAACAATTCAATGCCAATTCAAGAATAGAGCATGTGGATGTCAATATATTACCAATATGTTGTTCATCTCCTTGTAATAAATTGGAATCGACGATTTGAATTATTGCATGTGGCATTGCTGTGCTTACCCAACTCCTTATACTCATCCCCAAAACAAACATGTCTTCAATTGGTTTTTTCCTTGTGAAAACTTCTATCAGTGTGATTCCATAACTGTACACATCTGCTTTTGTCGAAACAACTCCCAAAGATCCATACTCTGCATACAATCAAGTTCTCCCTATAAAATCTACATACTAATGACTAATAAAGATGATAATCGAATTAAGAACATTTAATGTTTTGCAAACACATGTGTGGCACAGCCACACAAATATGTTAATGCTAAGTTTGAGTCCAAAATCTTATACATCTGCGGTGAGTAGCATTGGCACTAGGGTCACAAAAATTTGTTATTGTTCTAAAATGAATTAGTTGACATATTCCAACATATTTTAAAAATAGAATCAAGAACATTGAATGTTTTGTGAACATCCATAGTATCTAAATTTACATGTCATATACTGATGCTATCTAGAATTGCTGATTTGAATCTAGAGTGATAACATGTGCAAGATTTTAAGAATTGAAAAAAAATATTTTTTGAACATAAATGCAAAAGAGAGGAAAAAAGATAAGAAAAATAAGACACATGGTTTGAAAATAATTACCAGGTGCAATATAGCCGACTGTAGGAATTGTTTTAGTATGGGTCTTAGATTGTCCTTCATCTAATAGTTTAGAAATTCCAAAGTCACTCACATGAGCAACCATATTGTCACGTCCCAAAATTTGGACCGTGACCGGTACAGAATATGAATAGTTTCATATTATGAAAGCCTAAACTTTAAATGAAACGTTTTGAAATCAAAACCATAATAAATTGTATCTCATAAATCAACAGAATCTTGTCTAAAGACTATGTGGAGCATTTACCTTCCTTTCAAAAATAATAAAAGCACTTTCTTAATGATAATTATATCAAAAGTAATTTTTTCAAAAAAGACGCTTCGGATCGGCAACGAGGCTCTTCACTGCTCAGCGGGAAGATTAGGGTCACCTGCACTATCTCAGGCCAAATAATCTACTCGTAAATAACGTCCCAAAAACATGATTTAAAAAAATGTGGAAATAAACAATCCATAATCATGTTAAAAATGTATTTCATAATATTTCGTAATTTGATGCAAACATTTCCGTAAATATCTGTACTTCAGGGAAAACAACAATCTGCAGTAACCATTTCAAATCAATATGAAATAACTATTTCAAATCAATTGTTGTAAAACAATCCTTTCAAAACCATGATCTTTCTGTAGGACTTCAACAGAATGAAAACAGACGTGGACACACAGTCCACGAGGCTAACTAACCATTCTGGTGGCTCGAAGCCACAAACTGTCGCGAGAATGAATCCCACGAAATAATTCTGGTGGCTATGCCACAAACTGTCGTGAGAATGAATCCCACGAAATAATTCTGGTGGCTATGCCACAAACTGTCGAGCTCGAGTAACCAAGGTGCACCAAGGGCTAACAGTACTGCTGTTAGCAACCAGCGTTCTGTATTCTGTCCTAAAACGTTTCTATCATGCGTGAGGTCCTTTTCACATGAAATAATCTCAATCGTTTCAATGCCATAATCATTGGTAAAAACCACTTTGAATTTCTAAAACCCCATCATGAACATTCGAAATCAAGTTACTGTAAAAACATATGCAATTCACGTAGGAATATTTCATGAATAACATCAGTTCACTGTCAAATCTTTTTCTAAAGCCTCTTTATCCATTTTCATGCATAATCATAATCTTTTGTAAATCGATCGAAAGAAAATCATGTCTAATGATTTAAACCATAATTTCGTAAAACTTGCTTTGCGAAATCCATATTTGAAATTCATCATTTGAAATAACAATGCATTTGAAAATGTAAATTTGTAGGGAACGTTATTCACTCACCTAGAACGCTCCACCAATTGACTTTTGTTTAAGCTATAGAATACCATTCTCCCCTTTATATTTATTTTTCCCAAGTTTTCTGAAAATAAAACGTTCCATCAATGATTACTATACATCTCATTAGTACGGAAGACTATTTCCTTTACATAACACTTGAAATATGAAAAACCACAACCTTTGACTATGAAAACTTTCAAACCTTACAACCACATTAAATTTGACTAATCTTTACCCAATTATGTCTATTTGTCCTAATCTATTCTTCTATCACACTTAATGAACATCCATAGAAAAATAAATTCATCACATTTCTCAAACTCCCTATTTCATAAAGAAATGTAATTCACCTCTACCATACCAAGTACTTTTGATTTAATACCATCACTGGAAGATATTTACAAACTCATTAACTTCCATTAGCTTCCTAATTCATTTACACATATATATGCATATCAGCAACAATTCCTATCTTCCCTTCAAGCTAACCAACATCACACACTTAATTCAGATTCCACTTAAGACCAAACTATTACTCAAATTTCTTCATTCACTAAATTCATCCATAAACCGTGACATCCCATATCAATTGCTAAATTCATTACCACTTTTACTTATCGCTTAAACTTCAACTTTATATTCTTATTTCTATTGATTTCAAGATTACTCTAGGACCAATATCCCATATAAAAATGTCACCCAAACTCTACTCCTTCGTACTTAACAAGTTATTGAATAAAAACATGGAGGAATACAAATCCACATATTTCAATTCCATTACTACCAAATATCACATAGAACCCTTTACACATGAATTGTTCATGATCAAAGATATCACATAGCCTTACTTAATCTGTAATACATGATATTCCAGCATTAAACCACTCGGTTTCCCCCAAAAGAACAAAGTTGTACAGTATTTATCAACACAAAATCCATCAATCTGTAACTACCTCGTTCAAACTCATATGCATTCTATTCACGCTTAACTATGATTCAAAACTGTCAGGATCACTTTCAAAAGAAAACTAAGAAATCAAAACAACACAGCACTAACATCGCACAATACAAATACCCACATGGATGCCCCCTAACAGTGCACGCCTACACAGCAACCATATCAACATAGATGTATGAACATGTATATATATTCCCTTAATCTGAAACCCATAACTGATAACTAATACCACAACACACAAACACATATCAACACAGTAGAAATCTCGCCTCCCTCCTATTCTCTGCTTTCTATCTGCAGCAGCAATATCATATGCTCATAAACATGTGTGCGTGGTGTGCTCTATTCATTCAACCTGAATTGCCATAGAACCAAAAATCATTACAACCATCAATTTCTACTCAGATGCGCACACCCGTAGCAAACAATACTCTAGCTTTTAAAAAAACAAAATCCAACTGTCACCAGCCTCTATTCTTTCTCTGTTCTATATGACTTATATACATCTTTTAAACAGAACACCAACCCAAACAATCAAGAGAGAAAAAGATAGATGCACACTTGCGGATCAAACATTTCCCCCAGCAACCACGTATACATTCAACCCCTTCAATACCATAACAGACTACACACATACACAGCAGCAAGCTCTTACATATATACACATATACCAGCGGGAATTAACAGGAATAGCAGCCACAGAAGATCCAAAACATAAAAGGAAGGAGAAGAGAACCCAAAATTTCAAAACTTACCCAGCGACAGACAGAACTACTGAGTACGCTTCGCCGACAGAGATTCACACTGCGTTCACCGATGCTCTGTCTGACTCCAAAACATCGCTCCTTCTCTGCCTCCCGTCCTTCCACTGAACCCACTTCTTTCTTCTATCACACTCACCCACACTACTCCACGCACCGGAGTTCAAGCCACTAGCTTAAGACATGCCCAAAGCCCAAATTTAATCTTCACCGTCGCTTGCCACAGAGTTGAATACAGTGCCACCAAAGAAACAAAGTAGCCCAGCGATGGCAGTAACTATTCAAGTTACAGGGGACGACAGAAACTGCTTACTCTGACTCTTACACTCTCACCATCGCAGCCATGATTCTCAGCTCTCCCTTTCTTCTCGCCTGCGTCCCTCTGCCCACTCTATTATAGAGGTCGATGCTAAAGCAAGAAATGGAGGGGGAAATGACAGAAGCTAACTCTTGGGTACACGGCATCGGTAGTGTGAAGATTATCACTGCACTCTCATTGATTCCCCTCTGTATCGCTGCTGGATTCAGAGCTCTTTGATGAGTACAGCGTCTGAAATCAGAAAAATAGAAGGAAGTACGGGTTCAGAAAGGAAAACGCATGAGGGCATTTTTGTAATTTTGCCTGCTTAAAAAAAATTAAAACCCCCTTCTGTATTGGCTAAGGATCGAACACAGAACCTCCCAGATCACCCAGCGCCTGCAACCACTCTGCTACTACCTTAACATTGAAATATTCAGCAACCAATATACATGTATACTTTGATAAATTAAATTTACCTATTAATTATGTTTTTTTCCAGAGCCATAACACATATCATCATCTAACAAGATGTTACTTGGCTTTAAATCACAATGGATTACTGGCACTGACAAGCCATGATGAAGATATTCCAAAGCAAATGCTGCATCAATCATTACTTTCAACCTTTGGAGAAAATCTAAACAATCGTTATGAGAATATAACCATTTTTCAAGGCTACCTTTGGGCATGAAATCCATTATCAAAGACTTGAAATCAACGTCATTGGAGCAACTAGTTATGATTTTCACCAAATTTCGATGGCGCACGTTACGCATTGTGTCACATTCTACTTCAAAGCTCTTTGACATTGCTTCTGAATCAAAATGAAAGACTTTAACTGCAACCATTGTCCCATCCTGAAGCATTCCTCTAAACACAGAACCATAGCTACCGCTTCCAAGCAAGTTGTTCTCATCAAATCCATTGGTTGCTTCTAGAATTTCAAAATACGAAATCCTTCTTGGCAATCCTAAAGTTGAAACATTCCCTTCAACTTGGTCCTCACTTGATTTTTTTCGTTTGAATCGGAGCAAGATAATGCCTAAAGCAACCAAAATTATTGATACAACCATTGGTAATATGTATTTCAACAATATCAATTTTGTCATTGACCTTTTTCTTCTTTTATTTCTACATGGAGGCACTTTCAATCGTGATTGGCCACAAAGAGCTTCATTCATCTTAAGTGACTCAAAACTCAAATTTTTAAAAATCCCACCACTTGGAATCTCTCCTTGTAGTTGATTATAGGAGAGATTAAGAAACTTCAGGTAAAGAAGTGACTCCAAAGATTTAGGGATTTTACCAGACAAATTATTTTGAGAGAGATCCAAATTTACTAAGCTTAGCAAGTTTCCAAATGATTCAGGAATATTCCCATGCAATTTATTATCCGCTAAGGAGATATTTTGTAAATTCTGCAAGCCACCTAAAGTTGTGGGGATGATGCCTGAAAGATTATTTTTTGACAAATCAATTGATATAAGAGCTTTCAAGTCCCCTATCCTATATGAAAGATTTCCAACTAAATTATTGGAAGATAAATTTACTCCCAATATATCTTTTAAGTTCCAAAATGAAGAGGGTATCTTTGAAGTCAACATATTGGAGCCCACATCAAGCTTTTGTACGGATGCCATATTTCCTATGCAAGGCGGCAATGCTCCAGAGAACTTGTTTCCACCTAGATAAAGATAGCCAAGTCCTCTGATTTCACAAATCTCTTCAACAATTAAGCCGTGTAGCTCATTACCAGAAAGATCTAAACTTTGAAGAGCTTTTAAGTTGTTGATAGTTCTTGGAATTGGTCCATTCAAAACATTTGTATGCAAACTCAGTAAAATCAAATTAGTAAGATTCCCCATCTCTGGTGGTATGTTTCCTGTAACAGCCTAAAACTTATAAAAATGATATATAAAATGGAATTGAGGCTTAAGGATATTTTATAAAATTTAAAACACGTAAAAAATAGTTTAGTGTATTTTTGGTTAAATTTAGAAAAAATTGAAATATTTTATTTCCTAAAAAAATGGCCCAAATAACTTATTAAAGCACTATTTTTTTAAAAAAAACTAAAAAAAAGTTAGATTTTATCGTTTGTTCACAAATTGTTTTAGGAAAATTACTTTATGAGTTAGATAAAATGTTGGAAGAACTATTCCTTATACATCATTAGGCATTTATAAAGGCTTCAGTATATATATAGAAAAAAGAAAAGAAAAGAGGGGTATAAAATTAAGGCAAAAGGACATGATGGTCATTCTCCTCACCACACACTATCATTCATGTGACCCGCGCACTTAAACACGCACTGCCTCTTACTCTCATTTTCATCATCGTCATTTTATAGGCTTAACAGTCCGAGAGGGAGAGTGAGCGAACTATGCAAGAAAGGACCAGAGGTGTGTTGTGTAATGTCTCTAGAAAGTCAAAAAAAAAAACAATTAGCAATGAATATATTCATATTCATTACTGAGAATATCAATGAATAGGAAGTAGTCAAGTGGGCAAAAGTGTTGAAGTAAACCTTGATGTCTTGAGTTCGATACTTGGTAACTGCAAATAAGGGTTTATTTTCTGGCGTGCAAAATTACAATTTCACCCCTCTTTTTTTCTTTTTCCTCTACCGAGCTCGTACAATGTTCTTCATTTCCTCTGCAATTTCTCAGCGACTGCAGAGGAAGGGGCGACAGGCGAGCGGCGAGGGAGATTTTTGTACGCCATCGTTGCCGTGTTTCCTTCAATTTTTTTTGTCTGTGATTTCGTGCTGGAGACGTTGCCAAAACTTGCTGAAGCAGTAGCTAATAAATGGGCAGAGAGGTGTTTGATGGAAGGCAGTGGGAAAGTATATGTGAGGTGCGAGGCTGAGCAGAGATCAATATCTGGCAAGGAGAAATCTGCGACAAGGCCGATAGCGTGATGGCGAGCGAGACGGAGTGAACAGAGGATGTGGGCAGTAAAGCTTTGTGTAACAGAGTTGCTATTGGGATATGAATGCGGTTCTCTATGCTTGAGTTACCGTTACTATACAGGGTAGAGCTCTGTGTGGGTCGAGGAAGCAATGGTCGTGGAGAGTGATGAAGCTTAGATATGGCATCAGTAGCCAAGGTGAGAAATTTGGGTATGTTCTGTTGATTGGTTTCACGGTGGTTAGTTAAAAAATTGTTTCCATTGATCTTTTCACTGGCTGCTGTGGGTGGAGTAGGAGAAATTTCCAATTTCTGTTGATTATGTTTTAGTCAAGCATGCATATTATTCTATGTTACAGTCGCCACACTCTTCCCTTATTCTGTTCTGCTTCTGGTTTCATTGATCAGTGCACTGTGTATTGTTTGTGGATATCCTGAGGATCGGTGAAATCAACAGAAGCCATGTGAGTATATGTGTATATGATGTGTTACTCTGTTTGGGAAAAATTTTGAAGCTGGGTAAGTAAATAACCCCATTTAAGCTGTGCGGTGTGATGGATTAAATTAGTTTTCGTTGGTTTTGGGTATTATACTTGTGGATATATGATGTTGTGATGTTGGTTGGCAGTCCTGGGGCTCTAGTTAAGGGAGATTGATATGTATACGTATGTATAATTGAGCTTTATGTGCATTATGAAGGTGTATTTATATGTGTGTATAGCTGTTGTGTGAATGAGCTGTGAATGAATATATATATATATATATATATATGTTCAGTGTGTGCTGTGAAGAATATATATATATTCATATGTGGGAAATGCAATTGGATGAAGGAAGAAGAAGAGCTAATGGATGTATCTGTTTTGACTTAGGCATAGGGTGTTGCTGTAGGTGAACATGTATGTGTATATGTATATTTATTGCTGATTAGGCTTATGGACAGATTTATGAATGCATAATGGATTTGAGAAATAGACAGCAGTGGATTAATGGAATTAGCGAATAAAGAAGAAATTTGGAGCAATAGTTGGTATTCTTGGGAATTTAATTCATATGTGTAGCATATATTAGGTGAAGGAAAGAAAGGGGTTCTGTTACTATGCATGTGCCTATGTGCCATTGTTTTGGCTTAATGTATAGTTATATATATTGCTGTTGTGTGCAAACTGAATTTGGGTTTAAGTTTTGGAAGGGAAGAAATATTAGGAAACAAAAAACAACTACTATGTTTTGGTATTAAGTGAAATGTGCTTAAATTGAGATTGTTGCTGAGCTGTGAATTGTGGTTCAACTGGTTTGACATTTAAGCAATTGTTGGGATATGGGTGTTAAGTGAATAGAAGAATATGATATTGGTCGGAACTTTTAAAATTAACCATGGTTATAAAGTTTGGATTTTTTTTCATATTTAAAGGCTATGGTTTTCATATTTCAAGCATTATAAAGGAATAGGAATGGTGATAAAAGAAATCGTTGGAATATTTCTATATTAGCAAGTGTATATAGGATTGATGTGATGATGGCAAATGAATAGAAATTTTTTATGGATATATATGTATGTGTGCGTATTCACAGAGATGAAGTGTGAGAGTTATAAAGTTGTGCAAGGGTTATGTTCAAGGATTAGGATTGAATAAGTATTTGCCTACATGATTGGTTGTGGTTTAAGAATGATGAATTTTTGTTGCAATATTGATTAGAATGTTAATATATTGTTTCGGGATATCAGGGAATTGAGAAGTGAGAATAATCGAAAGTGATCGGTTGAAAAGAGTAACTGTTTAGGAGCGGGACAGGTGAGTGAATAACGTTCCCTAAAAATTTACGTTTTCAAATGCATTGTCATTTCAAATGTTGAATTTCAAATATGATTTACGAAAAGCAACTTTTATGAAAGTATGGTTAAAATCGTTAGAAATGATTTTCTTTCGATCGATTTATAAAAGATAAGATTACGATTATGCATAAAAACGGATAAAGAGGCTTTAGAAAAAGATTTGATAGTGAACTGATGTTATTTATGAAATATTTCTATGTGAATTGCATATATTTTTACAGTAAGTTGATTTTGAATGTACATGCTAGGGTTTTTGGAAAGTTAAAGTGATTTTATCAGTGGTTATGACATTGAAACGATTGAGATTATTTCATGTGAAATAAACCCCACGTATGATGGAAACGTTTTAGGACAGAATACAGAACGCTGGTTGCTAACAGCAGTACTGTTAGTCCTTGGTGCACCTTGGTTACTCGAGCTTGATGGATTACACCGTGGGTTTTGTACTCGCGAAGGGTAGTGGTTGAGCTACCAGATTTCACCGTGGGTTTCGTACTCGCGAAGGTTAGTGGCCTTGAGACACCTACAGTTAGCAGCTTCGAGCTGCCAGATTGGTTAGTTACTCTCATGGACTGTGTGTCCACGTCTGTTCTCGTTCTGTTAAAGTCCAACGGAAAGATTATAGTTTTTGAAAGGATTGTTTTACAACGATTGATTTGAAATGGTTATTTTAAATTGTATCTCTGAAACAATAATGTTTACGAAAAGATTATGGTCTGAAAAGGATTACTGATTTGAAATGGTTATTTCAAATTGTTTTCCTGAAAGAAAATGGTTATAGAAAAGTTTGCATTGAAATATAAGATGTTTGAAACTTGTTTATGCATTGTTTATTTCCGCAATCTTTTAAATCATGTTTTTGGGACATTATTCACGAGTAGATTATTTGACCTCAGATAATGCAGGTGACTCTAACCCTTTCGCTGAGCAGTGAAGAGCCTCGTTGCCGATCTGAAGCGTTGTTTTTATAAAACTACTTTTGATATAATTATCATTTAGAAAGTGCTTGTATTATTTTGAAAAGAAGGTAAATGCTCCACATAGTTTTTAGAAAAGATTCTAATTATTTTGGAAAACGTTATGGAAGTTTTGTACGTTTGTAGTAAATGTAATTTATTATTGTTTCATTTCAAACGTTTCCTTTGAGGTTTTAGGCTTCCAGAATGTGAAGTTGTTCATATTCTGTGCCGGTCACAGTCTAAATTTCGGGACGTGACATGTTGCCAGAGGGAGAAGGAGGAGGAAATACTGGATTTTTACTGCAACCATAGTTTCTGACCAAGGCGAGTCTTCTAACTACTTCTCCACCTTTAGTTTTTCAGATCTCTATCATTTGTGTGTTTAGGCCGATTAAAATTGAAGCTTGTGGAAGAAAATGTTCGATCCAGTGAAGATAAGTAAAGCTTTAAGCTTTTTGACACTGATTGATATATTATACTGATTTCATGTGTTTGGTTTGCTTTGGGTTTTGATTTCGAAAACAGGGGCATGTTGTTTTGGAATGTGTGAATTTGGATTCTCTGAAATTTAGTTAATGATTCTCTGATATTTGGCTAATGATGTATCGCTCAGTGTTTACTGAAAGAATAGTTATGTATTGGTCCGAAAAATTGAAGCTTGATGGTAGAGAAAGTCGATTTTGAGCCCAAGCTCTGTGTTTATAAACGTATAGTGTTAGATTCCTTAGTGGGATATAAATTTCTGCAACTAAGTGGATTTGAGAATGTGGCGTGATGGATTGAAGTTTGAAATGGGAAAATTTCATTACAGTTCGTATATGTAATCAATATTGTATAGGCATGCATATGTGTGTGTCTTTGGCGCTTTGGGTATGCTGAAATTGAATTGTGTTGTTAAGGGAGCATTTTCGGAACTGGAAATCTGGTTTGGGAGGAAGTGCTGTTTGAAAGCTTGATGTTTTTGAAGGAAAACTGATTAGAGCTCACGGTTTTGGTGCTCTAGGGTGAAGAATTATAAAATTGAATTTCATAAGCTTTTCTTGTATGATTTGCTCAATCAGCCACCATTTCCTTAGGAAGGAGATAATTTTTGTGAAGTTAAAATTATTAGACAAGTATAAAGCAAAAGATCTAAGTTAGTGAGTTGGAGTTTGGGGTTTTGAGAAAGATTATTTATGCCATTTGAATATATATAGATGTATATATGTATAAATATATTTTTCCAAAATAACAATCTACTTTCATAAGGGCAGTGCTTGAAAAGAGATGGGATTTTAAGGGAAGTTACTTAAGTTACAAGTTTTATGCAATGGATTTGTTGAGAGATCCAAAAAATCCAAATTTCTACAATCTGTCAATGGTTTTAGAATTGGGGTCATCTATGATGGTTAGGTTATTGGTAGATAATCAAATACCTTAACTGGGTAAATGTAGCTGGTAAAATCCCTCCAAACATGTTATCTACCAATTCTATAATGTTTAGCGTAGAAGCATTAGCTATAGTATCTGGGATTTTTCTAGAAAGTTTCTTACCCCATAAATGCAGTTCTTCTAAATTTGGAAGGCTATTTCCAAAATCTGAGGGAAGACTACCCGAAAGATAATTGCTTTGTAAACTAAAGAGATTCAAAGGGGACTTTTTAAAAATAATTGACGGAATTGACTTGTTCAAATTGGGAAGTACATACCTGCAAAAAAGTTGTCTCCCAAATGTAACTTTTGAAGCATAGTCAAATTTGCAATCTGCCTTGATATATATCCACTAAATCTATTATAGTCTATCGCAAACACTTGGAGCTCCTTGCATTGTATCCAATCATATGGTAAGGCACCGGACAGTTCATTTCGTGAAAGAGCCAAATATTGTATTTTGGGAAGTCCGTGACACATATATGAGGGGAGGCCTCCAGACAAATTATTCCAACCCAAATCAATCTTTTGCAGCTTTGACATATTGAAGACAGTTGATGGTATATGGCCAGAAAATCCATTACCACCTAAGTATGTAGTTTGAAGATTTTGAAGATCCCCAAATTCTTTGGGAATATCTCCTAAATAAAATTGGAAAGAAGAACAAAAAAGAAAAAGAAAACATAATGTTGTTTAAGCTGATAAAACAAATTAGAAAGAAAAAAAATACGGTAACTAGCACATCATAATTTAAGGAAAGAATATATATACCTTTTAAGTTATTATGATCAAGCCCTAACTTTTGAAGCTTAGTCAAATTTCCAATGCCTCTTGGTATGCGTCCAAAAAGCTGATTATCAGCCAAACTTATAAAGTACGCATTTGTTAGATTAGTAATTCCATTAGGAATATCTCCTGCAATAAGGGAAAGAAATATTAATAACTGTTGATGCATATAGAATCATATTATGGAAACTAATAAATTTTATATCTAACATGATAACGTAATTATTCTTTCATATAATTTCTCCCTTAAAATTAGGTTCTTGAACACACAAAAAATTACTTAAACATGTCTAATAGTTATTAATTCAATAAAAAAGAAAAAAAAGGAAATAACTTAATTAGTCAAGTAAACACTAGAGAAATACTTATATGGTTTAGTAGAGCTGGGAAAATGGGCTGGCCTACCAAAAACGGGCCAGCCCATTTTAGCACGGCCCGCCCCAAACGCTAGCCCGAACCTGCGCTCGCCTCTCCTTTTTTTTAAATATTTTTAAAAAATTATTTTTAAATTTTTAGAATACTAATAAAAAATTTCTAATATTATATTAGTATAATTAAAATATAGTTAATGTTATACTCTTCAAAAAATTTTTTATAAAAAATATCAAATTTTATAACTATAAATCTAAATAAATATTAACATAATATTAATCAATTATAATATGTCAACACATATTAATAAATAAGTAATTATCTTTACTAGTATTCAATAATAAAAGTAATCAAAGTAATATTTGGGTAAAATAAATAATAATATTAATAATTTAAAAAAACAAGTGAGCTGGCGGGCTGGGAGGGGCGGGCTGTGCAGCCCGCCTGCCAACCCGAGCCCGCCCCATTTTGACAGAAAATGGACTGGGCCCATTTTTCCAGCTCTATGGTTTAGGTATATCGCATCATCTGAATTTTATCTAATTAAAATATAATCACTCAATTAATTGTAATTCTAGTTGATAACTCATTTGAAATAATTCATATTTTATTTTAATTTTAAGGAAAATAAACTCTTAATTTAGTTCAGTTAAGTTTTTATTCTTTCAAATTAAAATGTTTGTTTTTCTTGAATACAAAATAAAATGGATTTTTCTTTCAGATGAATCATTAACTAACTAGCAATATAATATGATAAATATTTATATTTTTATTGAATAAAATCCAGATGATATGTTTTCTTAAGTATTTAAATGTTTCGCTTATATTTTTATATACTAAAATAATAATTATGAAACAAAATTTCTCGTACAACATAAATTCAAATAAACGAAGCCTTTATTTTCAATATAAGACAATATAATCTCATACAATTGATAAAGCAACTAAAGTTAAGACAAAACAAATGAAACGCTTTAGATAGGACGTGATAGAAAAATAGTTGGATATATTAAACGTCTAAAGGTGTTCGCTAAAATGTATTTAAAAAATAGTTGGGCCTCCAATTTGATAAAGTGAAATGTCTACTAATAATATATATTGTACTTTCAAAAATCAAGTATTGAGGTGTGAATAACATTCCTACCCTATGTTGAATTTATAGATAAATTCTAGCTGGCATCTATATACAATCCTCCGGTCACCGTTCTGCTTCCTCCCCTATGATGGCGGGAAGGTCCCCCCCCCCAACCCAATTTTGTTCTTATTTACCAACAAAATAAAAATAGAGGATACCAAGTGTCAACTAGGATTAAGATTAAGAAAGATGATTTTTTTTTTCATTAGTTAGTTGTGAGCAATCAGTATAGGCAACAACAATTTGGGCTATTGAGATTTTGTTTATTTTATAAATATATAAATTATTTCATTTAAATGAAAATAAACGATAAATAACTTCTATTTATTCTATGTTTTGAACAATCCCAAAGTGTTAATGTACAAAAGAAATTGAAGTAGAGATTTTACACATTCGATAATACATACCTTCAAAGTGTTAGATCCTAAATCAATCTCTTGCAACTCCAATATATTGAATATACTTGATGGTATACGGCCAGAAAATCCATTAGCACCTAAGTATATAATTTTCAGATTTTGAAGATCCCCAAACTCATCAGGAATATCTCCTAAAATCCAAAAGAACAAGAATAAAATGTTATTCATGGTGAGAGAGAGAAAAAAGATGGCAGCTAGCACATCATAATTTGGCAAAAAATACCTTGCAAGTTATTGTGATCAAGATAAAACTTCTGAAGCATGGTCAAATTTCCAATACCTCTTGGTATGCGTCCAGAAAGCTGATTCGCACCCAAACTTATATAGTTCGCATTTGTTAGATTAGTAATTCCATTAGGAATATCTCCTGTAACGTAGGAAAGAAATATTACTATCTGTTAATGCATATAGAATCATGCTATGGAAACTAATAAATTTTATATCTAACATGATAATGGAATTATTCTTTCATATAATTTCTCCCTTAAAACTAGCTTCTTGAACACACAAAAAGTTACTTAAACATGTCTGATAGTTATTAATTCAATAAAAAGAGGAAAAAAAGGAAATAACTAGTCAAGTAAACACTAGAGAAATACTTATATGCTTTAGGGGTGTTAAGGCATGTCATATCATCTGAACTCTATCCAATTAAAATATAACCACTCAATCCATTTTAATTCTAGTAGGCTGATGACTTAATTGAAACAACTTACGTTTTATTTTAATTTTTTTAAAAAATAAACCCTTAATTTGGTTTAGATGAGTATTTCTTCTTTCAAATTAAGATGTTTGTTTTTCTTAAATACAAAATAAAATAGATATATTTTATTATTATTTAATTGTTAAGTTATTATTTTAAATTTGCTGAGTTAGTATTTTATGTTAGTAAAGTTAACAGTGTTAAGTTTAAAGGACTAAAAATATACTTTAAACTTAAAAAAATAAAATAAATTTTGTTGCAAACATAAATAATTAAACATATATTTTACCCAATGATTAAATAAGTAAGAGCAATCAGTACATGCAACAACAATTTGGGCAAATGAGGTTTTGTTTATTTTATAAATATATGAATTATTTCATTAAACAATATTTTATTTAAATGAAAATAAAATATAAATAACTTCTATTTGTTCTAATGTGCAATCAAAATATATTTGTTGAGAAATTTAAGTGGGAGATTCGACACATGGAAATACATAACTGTCAAGTAAGAAAAGCAAAAAAAAAAAGGAAATATATTAATTAGTCAAATAAATGTTAACAAAATAATTATTCCGATAAATAAATGATGATTACATGAAAACAAAATTTCTTGCACAACACAAATTATTCAGAGCTTTTGATCTCAAAATAACACAGTATAACATTCAGAGCTTTTCATTGTAGGACAAAAGAGCAAGCTCTCAAATAATTGATAACATCATGTGCATTTAAAGGTGTTCACTGAAATGCATGAAATATATTCAAATATTGAAGTCTTCTGGTCTAAGGTGAAACTTTGTAAACGATAACTGATATATTTTTAACAAAAAAGTTCATAATTTGATTATTGGCCTTTTGAAATAAATCCAATAGACTTAAAATATAATCTAAAAAAATATGCTTAACTTAAGAGTTAAAATGGAGATGAATGTGAATTTTAGGATTATGCTTAATTAAAACAACTTGTGTTTTTGCCAAGCCTCCATAGACTTACTTCGCTCTTTTGTTCTAATTTATAATTTGATTTGAAAGAATAGAAAATAACTAAACGTGCAATGAGAAATAAAAAAAAACTCAAGGCACCAAAGGGAAAAGAACAAATTTGAAAATAAAGCTATCAAAACTAACATTAGAAAAATTCATAATAGAATATGAAGGAGAAATACCTCATAAGGAATTGTAGGACAAAATAAACTGCTCAAGAGATGATACATTAGAAATAGTTGGAGTTATTATTCCAAAAAGGTTATTTCTTGAAATCCGTAAAATCGTTAAACGTTGAAGGCTTCCAATCTCAAATGGAATATATCCTTTTATAAAATTGGCCCTCCAATTTAAGGTCTCCAACTGTGATAAATTAGATATACTTGGAGGAATAATACCTCTAAAATTATTACTCTCAAGAATCAAGTGTTGAAGCGAGAATAAACTTCCAATCCATGTTGATATTCCAATCCAAGTTGAGAACTTTCAACTTGTCTAATTGATTAAACTCTTTTGGCAACTCACCATAAAAGTTGTTGCTATGAAGGTCAAGTTCAACTAAGAAACACAAATTCCCAATTTGTGAGGGTAAGGTACCTTTGAGACCCATCTCACTAAGATTCAAGGTCTTCACTCTCCAATGGTTAGAATCATCACATGTAACGCCAACCCAATTGCATATGGAAGAACAGTTTGATGACCAATTAGCCAAGTGATTGTAAGGGTCCGTCACAGAATATTTAAGAGCAAGAACCGCAGATTCATCACTGGTTAAAGTGGTCTTACATGAAATGGGATGAACCATGAGACAAAATAATATGAACACGCAGACGCAGAAATGAAAACGAATATTTGTCATGATCGATGGTGTCACGTCCCGAAATTTGGACTATGACCGGCACAGAATATGAATAGTTTCACATTCTGAAAGCCTAAAACTTTAAATGAAATGTTTTGAAATAAAAACAATAATAAATTGTATCTCATAAATCAACAAAATCTTTTCTAAGGACTATGTGGAGCATTTACCTTCCTTTTTAAAATAATACAAGCACTTTCTTAATGATAATTATATCAAAAGTAATTTTGTCAAAAATGACGCTTCGGATCGGCAACGAGGCTCTTCACTGCTCATTGGGAAGGTTAGGGTCACCTGCACTATCTGAGGCCAAATAATCTACTCGTGAATAACGTCCCAAAAACATGCTTAAAAGAATGCGTAAGTCAACAATGCATAAACATGCTAAAAATGTATTTCATAATATTTCTTAATTTGATGCAAACATTTCCGTAAATATCTGTACTTTAGGGGAAAACAACAATCTGCAGTAACCATTTCAAATCAATCTGAAATAACTATTTCAAATCAATTGTTGTAAAACAATCCTTTCAAAATCATGATCTTTCTGTAGGACTTCAACAGAACGAAAACAGACGTGGACACACAGTCCACGAGGGTAACTAACCATTCTGGTGGCTCGAAGCCACAAACTGTTGCGAGAATGAAACCCACAAAATAATTCTGGTGGTTCAAGGCCACAAACTGTCGCGAGAATAAATCCCACAAAATAATTCTGGTGGCTATGCCATAAACTGTCGCGAGAATAAATCCCACGAAATAATTCTGGTGGCTATGCCACAAACTGTCGAGCTCGAGTAACCAAGGTGCACTAAGGACTAACAGTACTGCTGTTAGCAACCAGCGTTCTGTATTCAGTCCTAAAACGTTTCCATCATGCGTGGGGTTTATTTCACATGAAATAATCTCAATCGTTTCAATGCCATAATCATTAGTAAAATCACTTTAACTTTCCAAAACCCCAGCATGTACATTTGAAATCAAATTACTGTGAAAACATATGAAATTCGCATAAGAATATATTTCATGAATAACAACAGTTCAATGCAACTTTTGCCAAACTCTTTTCAAAAGCCTCTTTATTCATTTTCATACATAATCATAATTCCTTTGTAAACCAATCAAAAGAAAATCATTTCTAACGATTTAAACCATACTTTCGTAAAACTTGATTTTCATAATTCATATTTGAAATTCAACATTTGAAATGACAATGCATTTGAAAATGTAAATTTTAGGGAACGTTATTCACTCACCTGCCACGCTTCTCTTTTCGGCCAATCACTTTTGATAATACGCACTTCTAAATTCCCTGATATCCCGAAACAACACATTTCGTAAGCTAACATTCGAGAACCCTCATAAAAGTTCAATCTTTGCAACTACCATAATACTTTAACGAAAGCTTTATCTTTATTAATACTTAGAGTTATTTAAAGAGAATCCATAACCACCCATTGATTCTAAAAATTTCTAACCTTCAGAGTCCAATTTCCACACCTTTATTCTAATTTCATCAAAAATCTAAGGCTCTTAAATTTACGGAGAATAAAACATCAGTACTTAAATTCAAATTTCACTTAGAATAGGTGTTATAATTCTATGTATACCAAGTACTATTTATTTATCATAACCATATCCATTCCCATATATACATATTAACATTCAAATATTCTAATCAATTTCTCCCATTATTGACTCCATTTTCAAGGCACTGAGTTTCCTATATTACCTTCAAATTTAATTCTTAACATTCAAACTCCACATGATCCTAAAGGATTTAATTGGCCTTGATCAAAATTTCAGCTTAAACAACACCTATTTTAACTATTCAAGCATAGGTTACCCAACCAAATCTTTAACTATTACCATTCATAATTCTATGCTTTGGTTATAATTATAATGCTTGCTCCTTAACATATACTTTAGTTTTTCTTAACCATTTGTTTTTTTCAAGAGATCTGGAAACGCTTAATATACATATATACCTAATGTCAGCCACGTCCTTCTTTCTTTTCTATATCACAATAGTAGCATCCATATACCCAAACAGATACACACATGACATGACGACTTGATAGGTATGCATACTTATTGACCAATTCCTCATGGCAGTAGTAGCTTATATCTAAATATATATCCAATGCTATTCAGTGATCAATACAGCAGCTTCAACGTCCTCTCCCCTTGTTTCTGCTAACTAAAACCATAATATGCATACATGCTATAATTATATATATCATATCATTTCTCAACTTCTTCAAGCTTTGCGTCCATACACACACATATATATCTAGACAACAGCACCCCCTCATGAACACACACAGCAGCAATGTTTGCACAACCACGGGCTTCTGTTTGCTCTTTCAGTTTTACTGCACTAGCACACATATATTTTCACAGCGCAAGCATACACAGTATTTATATATATTCTTACACAGTGCACACATACACAATATATACATGTCATTCAAGGCAGCAGAAATGCTTATCCTCAATAGCCCATTTTTATTCAACCTAAAGCACCAAAACCCGACAGCAACAGTATACATACAACGGTAGCCATATCCACACAACATCCTAACCATTCGTGCACCCCTTCATCTCCTCTGTTCCACACATGCATACACACAAACAGAGCATAACATATGCATAAATATACTATCCAAAACCTTTTCCTCACAGTTTGAAACATGCATTCAACAGAAAGACTCACATCCTGAAGCCTTCATAGCACACACCACACTTAACCTCTAGTTCAATAATTCAATCGCAGCTGAATGGAATCAAAGAGGAACAGAGGAGCCAGAGGTTGAAAATGAAAACCAAGACTCACCTCAATGATCAACGGCGATGACTTGCACAGCGACAGATATAGGAAGGAGGTTGGGAATCTAGACTTGCTACAGTGTTACAAGGTATAGATCATCGGTGACAGTAGCACTTCCTCAACGGTGACAGTGACTCAGCACAGAGGACGGCGTCAACTACACTCCAGCAGCCCAATTCTTCTACTTTCACCCTCTGTCCCGTGATCGACTGAAGCCTAAAATGGAAACCGATATATCACCACAAAGGAGTGATGACGGCCAGCTAAGATGGAACAACACAGCATAGACACTGGCAGAAGTAAGTTTGTGTACACGGCATCGCTGGCGTGATATTTCCCTGGGCTCCCTCTGATCCCTTCTGCACCGCCGCGAGTTCCAGAAGAGGAAGAGAAAGAAAAGGAAAATAAAATGGCGAAGGAAGTACAGTCTGAAGAGTAAAATGGGGGAATGGCAGTTCTGTGATTTCACGTGCCAGAAAGGGAAAAAAATCCTCAGTTTTGCAGTCTATAGGATTCGAACACAGGCCATTGATTTTAGTTTATGGCTCCTGACCACTCTGCTAATGACTCTTTATTGAAATAGTCTGCACCCAATATAGATATATCCCTTATTAACTTAAATTTTAAAATATACAAATTCTTAAGCCATAACATTCTTCCCCTCTTAAGAAATCCGGTCCTCCGAATTTGAAAATATGCTCACCTTAACTCTTGAATAAATGCGGGTTTTCTAACAAGCCTTACAGGGAGCTCTAGAAATAATCTCTTTCGACCTCAACTTCTTTACTTGCCTATAAACTAGGGTCTTCAATGTAACTAAAATTCTGAACTATGTTCCTATTTGAACAATTGGCCACAAAAAGAGGAAAGGAATTCAGACTTTCATCAAATTATAATTTTATAATTAAATTCCTAAAACTTCAAATAACCATCTTTTGGGTATCGATTAGAGCCTCTTCAAACTATAGACAAAATCAATCAATCGGAAAATCCTAATCAAGTTCTTTTATTAGTGTAGACTTACATATAGGCCTTCCACAAATTATGTTCTCCATAATATTTATACCCATCCATAGAAAATAACACAACAATATATAAGTACATTGTAGTAGCAACCCAATAACCAAGTTAGACTCACAACAAAGAATCACTAGATAGCTAGCAAGTAATCAAGTAGTTGGATATGAGACGATATAAGGTATTAATTTGTCCAAGTCCCAAAATCTAATAGCCAAATTCAAGAAGTGGCAACTCATACACAAAAATGGAATTTAGAATTCTATCACTATAAGTCATCCATAAATTCAATCCTTTAGGATTTTCTAATATAATCCAACAAAATTCCATCTTCCAGAATATTGCACTATGTTTCCTGTTGAAACCTCAATCATGATCTAATAAATTTGAAATACTTTTCCCTATCCAACAATATATATTCTACGTTTTCCAAACAATCCCCATGTAAACAACACTTGAACCACAAAGGGATATACACCTTGTAACATTAAAGCAACATCACATATCAAAGAATGCCTCCTCTTTAACCATCCAATTTAGATTCATTAAATGAATTTGTCCTCGCTCAAAGTCAATTCTACCCCCTTATAACTTGAGTACATTATAACAACAAAACTCCTCTTGAATTTCTAATTTCTAAATAATCCCTTGAATATTAAATTGGGGCTTAATAATTTCTCAAAACTAACTTCCAACCTTTTTTCCAGCTTTAACTCAAGCATATCCTCATTACCTTTAAGGAACGATACATGATTAAAATCCTCTTACAAACCTCAAACAATATCTCAACTATTAACTAGAATAAGCATCTAATTTCCTTAAGCACCTATCAAGAAGCTATATGTAAATTTCAACTTCAAAACCTCAATTTGATACTCCCTTAAGTGTCTCTTTAACATTCCATTTTACCTTCTCAAACCTTTATTGTCTAAACCAAGACCTCTTATTCACAAGGTTTAAGCCTATGCTTTCCAAAAATCTAACACCACCACCGCAAAGAAACTTATCATTTACCCTTATCCCACTGATTATCAGGATAAAAATCACTAAGACATATCTAAAACTCAATTTAGAAATTCCTTTATGATGGGAGAAAATCTTTACATTAAATAAGCTCTTATGCATCTTATTCCGAAAAGAAGTTGAAATTACAACAGTATAGGAAATTATAAGCTCAAACTCTATAAGCACATGAAATCCTTTCACATGAATCCATTTTATAATTTCACTATTCAACCCCCTTCAAATCATTCATTCCTAAAAGTTCAACACCTCGCTGCATGAAGTCCTTTACCTCAAATATGATTTTTATTTTCACACAATTTATATTCTTTCCAATAACTAGCATAAATAAATTTAATCATTAGTATTTTCTACCAATCTTCATCCACATATAAAGCATGTGTTCTTTCCATATAGTTTATCATAATCTCAATATGCATTCAATTTGACAAACTTCAAAAAAATATTCTTCTTAGAATCATAGCACCTAACTTCATATATTCAACTATAAATCCAATTTTTTTTTTAATTAACAATCATTACTAAAGCTCAAATCAATCACCAATTAAAAGAAAAATCAAAATTTCCCAATCTGCACGCACAAATGAACCTAGAGAGAAAAGAGCAACATCTTATATATATATATATATATATATATATATATATATATTCAATAATAACATCATCCTAAAAATCTTTAACATACTCCCTATCACACAAATAAAGGAGAAAAGAAAAGGAACAACATAACGTTTGTACACACCCCTTCATGCATAACAGCAGAATAAAAGCAACAATATTTCAAGGTAAAAAGTTAATATTTATTTATTTTTATTATTTTTTTTTAAATGCCACACAATGGATTCTTCATCAAATTTGACCCCAAAATCTAAACTCAAGCTTCAAGCAACATCTACATATACCCTTATAGTTTAGAAACACCCTCTAACCTCCAAATTGATTTTGAATGACAATACCTTTATATACCAAATTTTCTTTTCAAAATTGATAGTCATTTCTTGACCATATATAAACAATTTAGCAAAACTCTTAGCCCAACGCTTGAACATGCTTTCTATGGTTCAATCCTTGCTTTTAGTATTTTCTTTCTTTAACTCGCCACTTTCTACAACAACTTATGCATCCTCTCATCTCATTTTCCTCTTTCATACATATGACTTATATAAATAAAATATAGGTGTCATAGACAAAGGAAGCACTTGACAATCTAAAAGGCCTCTAATGATTCCTCAGATTATGGTTTGGCTTTAAAATAAGATTTCTTATAGAGGTTTAAGGGATCGACTTTCCCTAACACCTAACTCCCCTATAACCTTATCCTTTCCCTCTATGGCAATTCTCTTTGTTGAGCAGAGCCTCAGTCCGAAGTCTTATCACTTCTAGAGCTTCATCCGACTGGCGGATGTCTAGGCGTCATTTAACAATACGCCAAAAACATAGAAACTATTCAATTTATGAGGAAAAAATAGGTTTTCAAAACCATAGGAAAACAAAACACTTTTAAATTTTCTAAAGAGATCTTCAGAAATGCCTCAACTATGGTTATGCCCGGGTTCATAACAATAATTGAGACCCCACCGAAGTATCCCTGCCCCACTTAGCCATAGAAAAACCTTTGGCTCTGATACCAAACTGTCACGTCCTGAAATTTGGACTATGACTGGCACAGAATATGAATAGTTTCACATTCTGAAAGCCTAAAACTTTAAATGAAATGTTTTGAAATAAAAACAATAATAAATTGTATCTCATAAATCAACAAAATCTTTTCTAAGGACTATGTGGAGCATTTACCTTCCTTTTTAAAATAATACAAGCACTTTCTTAATGATAATTATATCAAAAGTAATTTTGTCAAAAATGACGCTTCGGATCGGCAACGAGGCTCTTCACTGCTCATTAGGAAGGTTAGGGTCACCTGCACTATCTGAGGCCAAATAATCTACTCGTGAATAACGTCCCAAAAACATGCTTAAAAGAATGCGTAAGTCAACAATGCATAAACATGCTAAAAATGTATTTCATAATATTTCTTAATTTGATGCAAATATTTCCGTAAATATCTGTACTTCAGGGGAAAACAACAATCTGCAGTAACCATTTCAAATCAATCTGAAATAACTATTTCAAATCAATTGTTGTAAAACAATCCTTTCAAAACCATGATCTTTCCGTAGGACTTCAACAGAACGAAAATAGACGTGGACACACAGTCCACGAGGGTAACTAACCATTCTGGTGGCTCGAAGCCACAAACTGTCGTGAGAATGAATCCCATAAAATAATTCTGGTGGTTCAAGGCCACAAACTGTCGCGAGAATAAATCCCACGAAATAATTCTGGTGGCTATGCCATAAACTGTCGCGAGAATAAATCCCACAAAATAATTCTGGTGGCTATGCCACAAACTGTCGAGCTCGAGTAACCAAGGTGCACCAAGGACTAACAGTACTGCTGTTAGCAACCAGCGTTCTGTATTCAGTCCTAAAACGTTTCCATCATGCGTGGGGTTTATTTCACATGAAATAATCTCAATCGTTTCAATGCCATAATCATTAGTAAAATCACTTTAACTTTCCAAAACCCCAGCATGTACATTTGAAATCAAATTACTGTGAAAACATATGAAATTCGCATAAGAATATATTTCATGAATAACAACAGTTCAATGCAACTTTTGCCAAACTCTTTTCAAAAGCCTCTTTATTCATTTTCATACATAATCATAATTCCTTTGTAAACCAATCGAAAGAAAATCATTTCTAACGATTTAAACCATACTTTCGTAAAACTTGATTTTCATAATTCATATTTGAAATGACAATGCATTTGAAAATGTAAATTTTAGGGAACGTTATTCACTCACCTGCCACGCTTCTCTTTTCGGCCAATCACTTTTGATAATACGCACTTCTAAATTCCCTGATATCCCGAAACAACACATTTCGTAAGCTAACATTCGAGAACCCTCATAAAAGTTCAATCTTTGCAACTACCATAATACTTTAACGAAAGCTTTATCTTTATTAATACTTAGAGTTATTTAAAGAGAATCCATAACCACCCATTGATTCTAAAAATTTCTAACCTTCAGAGTCCAATTTCCACACCTTTATTCTAATTTCATCAAAAATCTAAGGCTCTTAAATTTACGGAGAATAAAACATCAGTACTTAAATTCAAATTTCACTTAGAATAGGTGTTATAATTCTATGTATACCAAGTACTATTTATTTATCATAACCATATCCATTCCCATATATACATATTAACATTCAAATATTCTAATCAATTTCTCCCATTATTGACTCCATTTTCAAGGCACTGAGTTTCCTATATTACCTTCAAATTTAATTCTTAACATTCAAACTCCACATGATCCTAAAGGATTTAATTGGCCTTGATCAAAATTTCAGCTTAAACAACACCTATTTTAACTATTCAAGCATAGGTTACCCAACCAAATCTTTAACTATTACCATTCATAATTCTATGCTTTGGTTATAATTATAATGCTTGCTCCTTAACATATACTTTAGTTTTTCTTAACCATTTGTTTTTTTCAAGAGATCTGGAAACGCTTAATATACATATATACCTAATGTCAGCCACGTCCTTCTTTCTTTTCTATATCACAATAGTAGCATCCATATACCCAAACAGATACACACATGACATGACGACTTGATAGGTATGCATACTTATTGACCAATTCCTCATGGCAGTAGTAGCTTATATCTAAATATATATCCAATGCTATTCAGTGATCAATACAGCAGCTTCAACGTCCTCTCCCCTTGTTTCTGCTAACTAAAACCATAATATGCATACATGCTATAATTATATATATCATATCATTTCTCAACTTCTTCAAGCTTTGCGTCCATACACACACATATATATCTAGACAACAGCACCCCCTCATGAACACACACAGCAGCAATGTTTGCACAACCACGGGCTTCTGTTTGCTCTTTCAGTTTTACTGCACTAGCACACATATATTTTCACAGCGCAAGCATACACAGTATTTATATATATTCTTACACAGTGCACACATACACAATATATACATGTCATTCAAGGCAGCAGAAATGCTTATCCTCAATAGCCCATTTTTATTCAACCTAAAGCACCAAAACCCGACAGCAACAGTATACATACAACGGTAGCCATATCCACACAACATCCTAACCATTCGTGCACCCCTTCATCTCCTCTGTTCCACACATGCATACACACAAACAGAGCATAACATATGCATAAATATACTATCCAAAACCTTTTCCTCACAGTTTGAAACATGCATTCAACAGAAAGACTCACATCCTGAAGCCTTCATAGCACACACCACACTTAACCTCTAGTTCAATAATTCAATCGCAGCTGAATGGAATCAAAGAGGAACAGAGGAGCCAGAGGTTGAAAATGAAAACCAAGACTCACCTCAATGATCAACGGCGATGACTTGCACAGCGACAGATATAGGAAGGAGGTTGGGAATCTAGACTTGCTACAGTGTTACAAGGTATAGATCATCGGTGACAGCAGCACTTCCTCAACGGTGACAGTGACTCAGCACAGAGGACGGCGTCAACTACACTCCAGCAGCCCAATTCTTCTACTTTCACCCTCTGTCCCGCGATCGACTGAAGCCTAAAATGGAACCCGATATATCACCACAAAGGAGTGATGACGGCCAGCTAAGATGGAACAACACAGCATAGACACTGGCAGAAGTAAGTTTGTGTACACGGCATCGCTGGCGTGATATTTCCCTGGGCTCCCTCTAATCCCTTCTGCACCGCCGCGAGTTCCAGAAGAGGAAGAGAAAGAAAAGGAAAATAAAATGGCGAAGGAAGTACAGTCTGAAGAGTAAAATGGGGGAATGGCAGTTCTGTGATTTCACGTGCCAGAAAGGGAAAAAATCCTCAGTTTTGCAGTCTATAGGATTCGAACACAGGCCATTGACTTTAGTTTATGCCTCCTGACCACTCTGCTAATGACTCTTTATTGAAATAGTCTGCACCAATATAGATATATCCCTTATTAACTTAAATTTTAAAATATACAAATTCTTAAGCCATAACAGATGGAATTGAAGGCTTCTAAGATTAAACGGGAACGTGAAGAAGGTTATCCTATATATAGATATGTACGTTCACACATGGGAAAAATTAATCTTTAAGCTCTTATAATTTTAATTCAATTGAAATTCAGTCATTGGATTTAAACTAAATGCAACTAAGCCCTATAGTTTTAATTATTTTAAACTTTAGTATTTAAACTTCATAAAATATATAATTTTATTTTCTAAATCATAGGCACTAATGTTTAGGTTAAACTATAGATATTGAATTGTATCAATTCAAAATTTATGACACTAAGTTTTGACTAAGTCAAAACTAAAAAGACTTAATCTTATTAAATTAAAATTTAGAGATTAATATACAACTGAATTAAAACTATCTATATGGATAGAAAAAAAAATAAATTTCCCTATATATATCCTTTGAAATTGAATAAAATTGTACAATCCTTTAAGGTAGCTTGTGACCCCAAGTTAGGTAAAGACACAAATCAATAATCAATTAAATTCTTTAAAAGATGGCAACATCAGTAGAAAAATCAACAATGGCTAGCTAATTATATAAGGGGACAACAAGCTTACGTCGTTTACTTGTGATGTGACTTAAGGAATAATGAATTCATTTCCTTGATACCTCATAGTTATTCCCTCATTATAAAAGATCCTTTCCATCATGATAATATTAGTGCATTCATTAACTTATTTGAGAAGATTTGGATTATTTGAATTTAAAAATAAAAAGAATACACATTTTGAATGGAAGGAAAAACCTATATTAATTATGGACGAGTAGGCTATTGTTCCACCATGAGGATCGATGCATTATTAATATGTGTTTTGCCCTTGAATATGTTAGTCGGCTTCATGTTTTCTTATTCCTACCTTCAAATAAAGGGCAATATAATATTGTATGAAGACACCATTCTTAGCATATATTGATAAGTTTGGTAGGATGAAAGAATTTTGGATGGAAGTGGAAATACAAGTGAAAATATAATTTAGCTGGAAATATATTTTAAAAGTTTGTTTAGTAGGTTAGAAATTAGTAGAAAATTAATGTATATTTTTTATGACTTGGGATAAAATATTTTAAAATATTTTTTTTAATTTAAGAAGGGTTAAAGTTGTCCAAAAAGTTTATAACTTAAGGTAAAATAGTTCAAAATATTTCACTTACACTTCTCCCATCTTATTTTCTAGCTTTTTTTTTGTGGAATTATCTTTTTGAAAATATTTTTATTTTGATAATATTTGAATGTTACTTTATCAAATAGATAGTTATAGAAAAAAATATTTAAGTTGACTTAGACTTGGAAAGTGGTCATAGAAATATAAGAATATATAAGATGAGATAATTTTTCTGTGTCTACATTAATGAGATGTGAAATGTGCACGAAATGTCTTCAATAATAAATGCTTTTTGGTAAGAACCGTCAAGTCTTGGTCTTCCTTCATCTTCATTTGGCCCAAAGACCTACTTTCAAATCTCTTTATTACTTTAGAGTCTCCGTAACCTTATACGCTGATAATTTCTTATTCAATACCTTCCCCACAATTCATTTTCATTTGGCTTCACAAGCGACCTCCATCCCTTCAGGCATCGGCAACCACTACGCCCTTGGCCTTAGAAGAATTAGAAATGTAATATTTTTTAAATATTTGATTTTTTAAGTAATTATTTTAAATATTTGAAAGTTTTATTAGATAATTTAAATTAAATAATTATTTAATTAAAAATAACTTTAATTAGTTAATTAGTTCAATGTTTAATAAATTATTTTTCACATAAATATGATAATGTGAAGTTACGGTAAATGAATTTTATAGGGAGAATAATATATTGTGTGGTTATTGGTCCTAAAAATATATGGTAAAGAGATTTCATCCTTGATATCCCTATATATAAGAAATATATTATTATTAAAATCAACAAATAAAGAGTAAAGAATTGAGAAAAATGTCCACCTAAAATACGGAATATTAATAAAATTATATGTAACCCGATATATAAAAGGAATGGTCATCTTTTGTCCCTCATTTTCCTAATCATGTTGCTTATAACAGTTTAGCTTATAATCTTAACTAATATCACATATTATAGCTTAAAACCGCTATTAAAACATGTTTTTTTTAGTATAGCCTTTAAATCTAACATTGTTATTTTCACTTTCTCTACTGTCAAAGGCCATAACAAAGCCTTATTATCTACAAGTGCCTTCTTTCCTCTACCCCCTTCCTCACCATTGGATCAAAATTTTAATAGTCTATATTCAACATTTTATGAAAACATTAATTTAATTATATATAAAAAATATAAAAAAAATTAAACTGTTAAAATTCTACCTAGAAAGTTTAGAGCTGTAAACTGTTATTATAAAGTAGATTTTTTCCCGATTTTTTTTATTATAGTTGTAAAATTGTTATGATTAAGTTTTAACACTTTACATTTATTATGCATTTTTAAATAAAATTATAAAAATATTTTTATAAAATATTAAGTCTATTCAATCCAATGAGGCTGAAGGCGGGTAGAGGACAAAATCCAGATCCTCATTAAAAATAATGATATGAAATCGTGTTCCGTATTCTCACATTCCAAGTCAAACCAACTCATATATTCTTAACATAGAAAAAAAGAGCATAATAATATCTTAAAGTCACAGAAAAATTATGAGTTACTATTATCATCCGTGACCCAAATAACCCACCGTGCTCTTTAATTTGGTGCTAATACTTTCTCGATTTCTCCAAAAATTTGCTCACATATATGGCACTAGAGAAAAGGCATGAATGGTGGGAAATTACATGCCATCTTTTGTCTATCATTTCACTAGTAATGAATTCAACACATGTACCACTCATTGGAAAAAGAATGAAAGAAAGAAAAATAAGAAAGGGAAACTAATTTTCCTAGCGTTGAACAAATGACACGATTATGCATATTTGTGGTCAAAAGATGGGTTCTCATTTCCCACCATTTTTATGGCTTTTCTCTATACCCATATCTGTCAGCAAATTTTAAGAGATTTTATATAAAAAAATCTACATAATATTATGACAACCACTTCCATAAAAAATCCATTTTATATAAAAAAAATGTAATGCTCCAAATTTAACATTTTACAAAAATATTATTATATTAAAATTTGATATAGATAGTTTACATCTACATAATATTATTATAAAGTGGATTTTTCGCACTTTTTTTATTGCAACTGTGAATTGTTCGTATTAAGTTTTAACACTTTAAATTTATTTATGTATTTTTTAAATAAAATAATAATAATTTTATAAAATCTTAAATCTACTCAATCAAATGGTGGTGAACGTAGAAGGAGGGGAAGGAACGAGGAGTTAGAAACAGCGATCTGAACATTTGTTCACTTCCTCACATATCAAATCACGTGAAATCTAATATTCTTAAATGTGAAAAAATGGGACATACTAATTTCTTATTATTTCCCCATTTCACCTACAAAACTACTTTCAAATCCCTTTATTACTTTAGTCTATGTAACATTAGACGCTAATAATACGAAATAATGTGTTAAACCAAAACATAAAATAAACCTAATAAATGAATATATTAACATATAATATAAATATAATTAAAATTAATAATTTATTTTTAAAAAAATTATCTCTATTAATTATAGAAATGTTTTAGGTGCGTTACCTGTTACATTACATTAGATATATACCTATGAGAGATGTTTTGGGAAAATCATAATCTATGTTTTGACAAACAACAAACTTACTTAATTTTCTATGACTAGAGTTATTTCTATTCTCAAATCATATAATTATTTATTTTTTTGGCTTATTGGTATGTAAAACAATTAACGTCATTTAAATACTAGAATAAATGTGACTGAATTTTAGGTAGAATAATATATTATATGTTTATTGGTCCTAAAAATATATGGTAAAGAGATTTCATCCTTGATATCCCTATATATAAGAAATATATTATTAGTAAAATCAACAAATAAAGTGTAAATAATTGATAAAAATGTCCAGCTAGAAAAAGGAAATTTAATAAAATTATATGTAACCCGAAAAATAAAAGGAGCGGTCATCTTTTGTCCATCATTTTTCTAAACATGTGGCGTCCTACCATATAGCATTAATCCAATGATGGTGAAGGAGGGTAGAGGAGAAAATCTAGATCCGCGTTAAAAATAGTGATATAAAATTGTGCTCTCTATTCTCACATTCTAAGTCAACTCAACTCATATCCTCTTAATGTAGAAAAAAGGGGATAATAATATCTTAAAGTCACATAGGAAAATTACGAGTTCTTATCACCATCTGTGACCAAACTGACCCACCATGCGTTTTGGTGTCACTAGTCCTGAATTCAACATATGTACCACTCATTAAAAGAAAAAACAACTTATTTTCCTAGTTTTGAACAAATGACAAAATAATGTAGATTTTTTTTTTTGTTTTAATCGAATATGTTGCTCATTCTCTAACAAGCATTATTATTAAAAAATGATTTTATAAATAGAAAAAAATAAGTGTCTTGTTACTTTAAAAATTATCCAAAATTTAATTAAGGATCACCAATGATTTTTTTAGCAAAATAATTTTATCTAATAAAGTGGCCATAGAAAAAAAAATTCTCATCTTACCTTCCTATTCTCAATTCCAAGTCAAATCAACTCAAAATATTCTTAACGTAGAGAAATCACATAATAATATATAGTCTTTGTTAGAAATAAAATAATCCTTATCATTTTTTTAAAAAAAAATAAGTCACATTTGCTATATTATTTAAATGAACGTTAATTATTTTACATAAAGTAAGATTAGAGAACTTAACATAATAATTATAAAAACTTTGATCTAAATTTTGTCGTAGAGGTCAATCTTTCAATGCATGAATGGTGAAAAGACATGACAACCACATCCCTAGAAAAATATAGTAAAAATATTTATTAATTGAGAAAAAAAGATATTTAAATAAATATTAAAAATGAACCCCTTGGTGCTACATATGAATAGCTAGTTCGGCGGTGATCGAAAGGAGATGCCAATTTGCTCTTTATACATTTTTATATCGTTTAATTACTACATTCTGTTGGGGTTAAACATAATTGGATTAGTGAAACTTGACCTTCCTATAGAGTCAATATCTGGAACAATTAGAGTAAATTATTATTGTGATTAACCTCAATCAAAAGGTAAAAATATTGATTTTTTTAAGAAAATTATTGAAAAATCTCATATTACAAAATTTATTATTGAAAGGTACTTAAAATTTGTAGAATGAGCGCATATACGACCTGTTATCAGCTGGTGTTACAACTCTTCTTCAATTATATACAATATATATATTTTTATCCATATCCAAATGTCTTTTATTTTTCATATAGTTAAAAGTATGTTGTACACATATGTATAAAAGTTACACTTGTTTCTATAAACAAATTTCAAATAACTTAAATTGTGTGTGTTTATTTTATATTATGGCATGTAAGTAACCTCCTTAAGGAGGAACAGTGAAACCAAGCACAAGCCAAGGTAAGTGCCATGCTAGATCATAGATAAAATACATGGTTAGTAGTAGCTATAATTTCAGAATTCATTGGTGAGTTATAGGTTTGTTTATGCTTAGAATCTGGACAATTGTATGAGTTAAGCCCTAATAATTAAGAGGGAAAAATATACATATAAAACTTTAAAATTAGTAGTAGTTTATAATTTTTAACTGTGTAGATAAGATATGATTTTTTAAATTAAAGTCAAGTCAAAATTCTAGAAATTCCTACAAAAATCCCACTGCCAATTTTGTTTTAGACGGGATTTTGGACAAAATAAGATAGCAATGAAGCCGGGTCTTAATTTTATTGCAAAGGGCTTACCAAAAGCTTTAAATATAGCTTTGAACTACTTTAATTGAAGTTTTGTATAATTAGTTATAAAATTTTAAAGTTATTCAAAAAAAATTATTATTTCATACATATAGTACCCAAAAGTTTAGAAAAGCTTTTAAATATTTGGCCTTTTTAAGGGTATTAATTGGGTTATAAGTGATTCTAAATGGCTAAAAAACTATGATAAGTGATAAAGTGTGATAGAATTAAAGTTTGAATTTCTGTTAAAAGAGGTATATTTAGTACTCAACTGTGTTTCAAATATAATTATTTCTAATATAAGAATATTTATGTGTAAACAAAAAAATTAGAAAATAAAGATTGAACTTAGATTCAAATTAAATGACAAGTGGTAAATCAGTGACCATGCATGATGCATCTAGTAATATGAAAAATAATTGATGATTCGTAGTTATTTCCATAGCTTTACTTAATTTCCTGAACTATTGTTTTACTTCCATCAAGGGGTACCTTGGAACACACTTTAATTCTCTATATCAATTCATTCATATTACAACGTAGGAATGAGTTTTGGAGAATTTTGTGGAATTCATTGTATATCGATGCTGCTATGCCCAACTCCATATTACTCCAACATCCGTTTGATTCAACAAAAACCAGCAACCATTTAGTCAATTGTTTCTTTTTTTGGTAATTAAAGGGATGATATTAATGGTATAAAATTATAAGTGAGATTAAACATACGACCTCCACATAGTAACAAAGAACTTTCATATTATTAGGCTATAAGGCGTTGACACACATCTAGTCAATTTTAATTCATATTCCTTCCTCTAAGTATAAGTTAGAGCCAACTAATTGAATATAACCTAATATACCCGTAAGAAATACTTCCTCTATCCAATATTATAAGATCCTTTTAATTGAATTGTGTTGTTCGAAAAAATACTTAAAATTAGTTAGAAGTAATAAATATGTGGGAAATACATTTTTTTCCAAATATGTCCTAATTTATAGTGGTTAAATTAGAGAGAGGAATAATGAGTAAAATGATGAAAGAGAATGTATGTAAATAAGAAATTAATTAAAGGTAAAATGGATAAAAAAATATTTATTGTTCAAACAAACTCAAAAAGGATCTTATAAAAAAGGACAAGCCAATTTAAAGAAAATGATCTTTATGATATGGGATGGAAAGAGTATTATTTTAGACCGGTTATTTTGCTACATGAATAATAGCAGGAGTTTACTTATTATTAGAAATCTGTCGAAATCTTTATAATCTACTCTCTCTCTATCTCCATACATGTTGCTAACTCGGTTGAGATTGAGGTAATAAGTGGGTTCGTCAATGATATTATCTTCCCACATATGTAATTCAAACCTACCCTTCTATTGTTCTTTTATCTCAGAACTTCTATTTTGGTGTTATAAAACTGTAGATGTAGATTTTCACTTTCAGTACAATTTCAATCCCCTCTGACAATCATAATATCTCTTGTTTTAGGGTTTTGGGCCTCTAAATGTGCTTCTTTGTATCCTTCTAAGGCCCTTTATAATGGGCCAAACTCTCAAATGTTTTTCTTTTTCATTAGATTCAATATAAAATGAATAACGTTTTAATATATTATGATTTGAATTTATGATTTTTCAAAGAAAATAAATAAAAGATTCTCACTCGTCATGTCTGAACTTTAATTCTTTTATATCAACTTACTCTTCATTTGATGGTATGCGCAAAATCTTTTCTCACTCGTCATTGTTTGATTGACCAAACAACCAAAGTTTTTCTGGTGTCATTACTGGGGAATCAATGCAATAGGTGAACAAAATTAAAAATCCCTTTCTTGTCATTTTCTTGGTTTGTTTTCTTTTATTGTGTTTGGTAGGCTCTAATTAAGATAATTACATGCCCATGCACTAAGGATGTATGCAAACGATACAATTACACAACATGCAAATCACAGCTGAACCATCAAAGTTTTTTTGGTAGAACTATGAAAAAAAAACTCATCCTAACATCATATATTTCAGGTACACAACTTCAAATTCAAGCTGTTGATAACTCTAAGTGACATCCGCGAAAAGAGATGGCGATATTTCTCTCGAGTTCTTTGACAATTACTGTGCATCACTCACCAATGATTTACTATTTCGAAGCTCTAAGAAAGTGAAGAATGATGGAAACAAAGCTGGAAATGAGAATGTACTGGGTCATTGACCAATGTTAGGCTCAAAAGGAAAAGATTATGTCACTGTTGGACCTTCATTTGCGGATAAACTAAAGGGGTGGATAGGAATAGTGAGCATTCTAAAGATGAGATGCGTGGATGGGATGCAATCAAACGATAGTATTTCTGAATCCCCAAATCAAAGTTAGCTAGAAGAGAATGAACCTATATGCAATACCACTGAAGACCCCTCAAGGAATTTTCTTACTTTCTCATTTTCGGGGAAGATGAAGAAATTGTTTTACAGAGCATAGCTCTGGATAAAAAATAACAATAATATCTTAGGATATTTTAATTTTATATGAATCAATCATCCTAATATTTCTTCTATATATCTCTCATAATATCTTAATTGTTTACAATAATTAATTATTTTCATAATTACCATACTCCCCCTCAAGTTAGATACTAAAATATTGATTATATCAAACTTCCTTACAAAGAGTCAAACACAGCTTCTAGTAGTCCTTTAGTAAGGATGTCGGCCACTTGTAACTTGGTAGGAACATATGACAGGCTAATGGTTCTATCTTCAACTTTTTTCTCTAATAAAATGTCTGTCCACATTAATATGATTAGTCCTACTATGTTGAATAGGATTCAATATCATACTCAATGCTGCATTGTTATTATAATAGAATTTCAATGAAGAATCAAACTAAAAATATGCTTATTCTGTCACTTTTTTCAACCATATCTCTTCTATAATACTTGAGATAAGGCTCTTAATTCTGATTATGTACTACTCTTGGCAACAACTTTTTGCTTCTGACTTTGCCAGGTCACTAGATTACCTCATACACTTGATAAAGGTATTGGTTATAAAGTTTTGCAATCTAGACTACAATTGATGTGGGAAAAAAAGCATCATAAACTTAATAGATATTGGATACGGTTGTTATGTAGTTAAAATGTCAAATAGAGAAGATTTTTTTCAGCCTCTAACAGGGTCTATAGATGATATATTACTATTACTTAACTATAAAACTCTGGAACTGAATTTCAAACATGAGAAAGCTACAATTAACAAAGTGACAGTATGGGTTAGAATGCTAAAATTATCACTAGAATATTATGATGAAGAGGCCATTACCATTATTGGAAATCGAATTAAGGTAAATATGAATACTTTGTGCCAATTAAGGGGCCATTATGCACGAGTATTCTTTCTAGTGAATCTAGAGAAGCAACTGATGCCTGGTTTTGCATTAGATGGAGAAAGGTATTTTCATGAATATGAAGATCTTAACACGCTCTACACAAACTGTGTGGCACGTATGGGCATATGACTGAAGTTTACCCAAACAGGAGAAAAGCTATAGAAGTGAATGAGACTGACGCTAATGCTCAATAGTTTCAACAAGAAAATAGGGGACATTCAAATAAGGAAGTTTTCGATGATCAGGAGCAATAGAGTGCTGTACAAAAAATTTAAAGACAGAGGAAGATAAAGGAGAATAAGGCTGAATCGTCCCCACTTGAAAATCGTGCTTCATGTTTTGATGTCCTTGCTGGTGTGGAAGCTCAGGAACAAAATCTTAACATTAAATTTCAATAAAGCTTTTGTTCAGGGAGCTGGGGATGAAAGAGTTATTCCAAGGAATAAGACCACCGGATGGCTGGCGGGTGGAAAAAGGTTGGGATGAGGAAGAAGCAAACTAAGGGTGCAACGGGTAAGGAATGAATGGAAAGTGACGTGATAGATGATAGAGAATATGAAAGGAAGAGGAGTGAGAAGTGAGAAGAGGAGTCGGTGAGTGAGGCTAATTAAGGGTGCGTTTGGCTCAAGGGAAGGGAAATGAGGGAAAGGATTTTAGTGGAGGAAAAAGGAAAGAAAAATGATAGATTTTATTAGTACCTTGTTTGGATTAATATGAAGGAAAAGGAAGAAAAGGATTTTAATATTACTTTGTTTTGTTCAAGAATGGATGATTAAGATGACTTGGTGATCATGGAGTACGTAAGTATTTATTAAATTGTGAAACTTTAGGGTATGATTTTTAAACTTTTAAAAATGAGGGAGTTTGTGTGTAAGAGGGCTAAAATTGAATGGCGTTATTTGTACATTAGCCTATAATGCACAATTGACTATATTTTATAAAACCGTTCCACCTGGACCTTTTATAAGGATGCGCTCCAAACTAAAGCAACTTATTTATACGTAAATGTGTGTGTGTGTGTGTATATCAACCTATTTAATTTGAGGATCAACATTGGGCCCTTTAGCTATTAAAATCCACCTATATCACATAAAAATTTATTTTAAAAAATTACATTATTATTCATAATAATTAGGCTCGGATTGACGAAGACTTTGATCCCCAATGAATGGAAATTCTAAGGAACACATTATAATAAGTGCGTGGCAGGTCGTGTTCTTTTCTTGCAACAACTTGGAAATTTTCATGCGCTGAACAATGAATGTACAGAAAATGACTTCTTTCCTTTAAGTGAGATCGAGTTTTGAATTGAAGGGCTGTTATGAAACCAAACGTGAAAATTAGTTATGAAGATGAAACTATGATTATCTCACAAGTTGCCAAAGTACCAAACACCCCTATATATTCCAAAGTCAATTATAGACATAAAATTATGGTTATCTTGTAAAATTGCTGGAGATTCTATTTTTACCCTTATTAGTTAAAGGGATACAAGCGATAAGAAAGGGGGATTATTTAGAAAAAATGTCAAATCTAAATAATCCAAATTAATATGATCCTCTATTTTTATAACTTTGGGCTACCTAAAACTGGGCACCTTTTTTTTTTTATTATATTACTATATATCCAAATAATCGGCTAATTTAAATAAAGATTTTGCAGCCAAAATGATGTCTCCTCCCAGTGATTTTTTTAACAAGGAAGAATTCGAATATAATTCACCCACTTTAGAATCTAACGGATCTATACCAACTCCCTTGGTTCAATTCAATATAAAGAAAGATATTTGTAGTTTGAATCCTAAGAAGCACAATAATTTTAAAATATGTAAATTCTTTACGCTTTAAATCTCGAAAGTAATTATAGCCTTGATCAAATTAAAAATAAAAAATAGAGAGACTTGCAATGATCCGTCCCATTCAAATTCAACATAAATAAAGGAGCATACGTACTGCAGAGTTACTATATGTCCCGTACTTCCTGGCATTATTCGGTATGGATCAGAGTCGTCTTCAATACCAACCAGCTGTATTCATAATAGATTACGAATTAATTCCTTTAAAAGATAACAAAAATTGGTTTGCTTTAGAAAAGCTTTACAAAGAAGCAGTTTAGTACATTATTATCTTGATCATTAGCATAATATATTGAACTTTATATTCTTTCCTTGAATTTGATGATGACAGATTTTTTCTAAATTAACTTGGTCTTGTTATTATTGGAGATTTGATTCATAGATTTAAATTTTGATGAAAATAGTTTCTCATGTTATGGTAATTTTCTCTTAAAAATATATCTACATTGTATTTTAAATCTAGTTATTTTGCAATTATTTAATTAATTTTTTTTACTACGAGCATCACCAAAAGAAACTATATATATGGTATTGTATATCTATATAAAAATTCTAGAAGTCTACATAATAATCCTAAATGAACTATAAAAAGATAAAATGCAAATAAGGATATCGATTTATACAAATTTCCATGAACTGTGTATCATGAAGCTTAATTTACAATGAAACTTCTTGTTTTTCTATTTGGTCAAGGTATCTGTCACATCCGGAAATTTGGACCGTGACCGGCACGGAATATGAATAGTTTCATATTCCGAAAGCTTAAAACCTCAAATACCACGCTTAAAGTTTCCATAACATTTTTCCAAAATAAACACAATCTTTTCTAACGCCTACGTGGAGCATTTACCTTTTTAACAAAATAACACAAGTACTTAATAAAGATTAAAATCCATCTTGTTCAAAAACAAAGCTTCGGATCTGCGACGAGGCTTTTCACTGCTCAGCAGGAGGATTAGTGTCACCTGCACTATCTGAGGCCAAATAATCTACTCGTGAATAACGTCCCAAAAACATGATTTAAAGAATGCGGAAATAAACAATGCATAATCATGTTAAAAATATATTTCATAGTATTTCGTAATCTGATACAAACCTTTCCGTAAACATTTATATTTCAGGAGAAACAACAATCTGAAAGAACCATTTCAAATCAATATGAAATAACCATTTCAAACAAATCATTTAAAACAATCCTTTCAAAACCATGATCTTTCTGTAGGACTTCAACAGAACGAAAACAGACGTGGACACACAGTCCACGAGGGTAACTAACCATTCTGGTGGCTCGAAGCCACAAACTGTCGCGAGAATGAATCCCACGAAATAATTCTGGTGGCTCAAGGCCACAAACTGTTGCGAGAATAAATCCCACGAAATAATTCTGGTGGCTATGCCACAAACTGTCGAGCTCGAGTAACCAAGGTGCACCAAGGACTAACAGTACTGCTGTTAGCAACCAGCGTTCTGTATTCTGTCCTAAAACATTTCCATCATGCGTGGGGTTTATTTCACATGAAATAATCTCAATCATTTCAATGCCATAACCATTGGTAAAATCACTTTAACTTTCTAAAAACCCCAGCATGTACTTTTGAAATCGGATTAATGTGAAAACATGAACTTTAAAAGAAATATTTCATGAATAACATCTGTCCAATGCAACTTTTGCCAAACTCCTTTCAAAAACTTATTTGTCCATTTTCATACATAGTCAACATTTCTTAGTAAACCAATCAGAAGAAAATCATTTCTAACGATTTAAACTAGAATTTCGTAACACTGGCTTTTCGTAAATCATATTTGAAATTCAACATTTTTAATAAAATAACAATGCATTTTAAAAATAACTTTAGGGAATGTTATTCACTCACCTACCGCGCTCCTAAACTGATACTCTTTTCAGCCAATCACATTCAATTACTTTCACTCCTCAATCCCCTGACATCCCGAAACAATATATATTAACACTCTAATCAACATTGAGACCGAAATAAAACATCTTTGACCTAATATTCCATTTCATTTCATGCTTTCAATCATTCACAAAGACTCAATACATAACTCCTAAGCCATCGACCAATCGACATTGATTCAATAAAATGTACATACAACCATATGTTACAGGCATCCAACTATCCCAGATAACGAGCATTACCCAAGGTCATAATTACTTTTTAGGAAAAAGATATCTTATAACATTTCTTCGATCAAACTTTTCCAAGTTTTCTAAAAATAAAACACTCCATCAATATTATTATTCAGCACTTTAGTACCAAAACTAATTTCTTCATAAAACTCGTGAAATATGAAAAACAACAACCTCTAACTATGAAAGTTTTTCAAACCTTTCTACCACATTACTTTGACTAATCTTTACCCAATTATGTCTATTTGCCCTTATCTATTCTTCTATCACCCTTAATGAACATCCAAAAACAATTAAATTCATCATACTTCTCAAACTCCCTATTCCATAAAGAAATGTAATTAACCTCTTCTATACCAAGTACTTCTAATTTATTACCATCACCACAAGTTATTTACATACCCATTAACTTCCGTGAACATCCCAATTCATTTATATACCTATAACAGCAATTCCCATCTTCCTTTACTCTTAACATTTGAACTCTATGTGACCCTAAAGACTTTAATTGGCCTTAACCATGACTTCACCCTTCCAACACTTGATTTATATGAAAATTCCTTCAATGAATTAAAATTTCAGCTTAAACAGCACCCATTCAAATATTACTTAAATGATTTACAACTCCTAACACAATTTAATCATTCAAGCACATGTTACCCAATCAATTCTTTAAATATTACCATTCAAAATAACATTTTCCCAAAGATTCTAAATATTCACTAGACATAATGGCTACCTCTTGCACCAAATTAACTAACACCTTTGTCCTATAATCCTAGCTTCCAGAACTCCAACTTTAATAAAATTCCTCTTAAGTCAGCCATTATACACCTATATGCCTCCATTAACACAGCGAGCTATATGCACATGTATGTTCTCCTACAGCAGTACTATATACGTATGTCAAGACAGAGACGTCCATTTTTTTTCTTCCCATTGCATCCCACACTCACACGTATATTCACAGCATACACACACAGAGCATATATATTCACAACACACACTCACAGAGCATATATATATATATATATATCCACAGGCCATCCACACAACAGCAAAATTTTCCTCTCATCATGAATATATAATTATTCCCAAAACAAGCACGATAGCATATAATGCATATGAGCGTGCATATTCTGGTCAGCCCAAATCAAAATAGCAGTGTCCTTTTATGCATATATATACCTTCAACAATGCAAGAGATCATCTAATACAACATACATTTAATAGTCTCATAATCCTCTTATTACCAAAAGTTTAAAAACCACCGAAGCCATAACAAATCAACATATAACTGACTAAACACCATTCTCTCTCTCTCTCTCTCTTTTTTTGGTGGATTTACCAAAAGCTTAATTCTCCACGGCCAATCAGGAAACCAAATGCCATACAATTCACAACCACCGCCAAATTAGAGAGCCCATACATAGCAGCCGCAACTGATTATACCCAAAGCAGAAACAACACTACCCAACAGGAAAAAGATGAATATATCATGTTTTCAGTACTTACAGCAGCGACGAATAGAAGCTCGAGTGGGCACGCCAACAGTGACGGGAATGATGCGACTAAGGAATAGAGAGACCAAAGGAGTTTCCAAACTAGCCGCCAAACTCTAAGGGAAGGAAAAACAGAGGTTGCTATAGTGGTACAATAAAATTTGACAATAGCTCCACAGAACAAACACCCACACGGCTTTAGGTAACCATAACTTAACTGAGGAACCAAATCTATCCAGCAAGGAAACTACGGTGACAGCGACAGCAACGGTTGAAACCAACGGCGGAGTGCTTCAACAACGCATCGACCGTCAAGCGATTCCTTCCTATTCTGTAACACTTTTCAGCTCTCACCCCCTCGCTACATATATCGATAAATTTGAGACTGAAACTGAGTGGACAATTCATATGCGATAACCCAGGCGATGAAGTCGACGGCAGCAAGGCACTGATGGCATAAAATCTTCCTCCCTGCACTCCCGCTACTACCTCCTTTGAACCGCTGACACAAAACAGAGAAAGTGAAGGAGTACAGAAACAGAAATGATAAAGGAAGCAGGGTTTGGGTGAACGGCAACGGTTGTCTATCGCGTGAAGCATCAGCACTGCTCTTGCTGACTCCTTTCGCCTGTGCCACCGCGACAAAAACAGAGAACAATGGTGAAGGTACGACGTCTAAAATGTTTAAAGGGGCAGGGGCAAAATGGTAATTTCACGCTCTGGAAAATAAAAGAAATCTTCACTTCTCACAGTGGCCAGAGATCGAACACGGAACCTCTTGCTTCATGCTTGAGCCTAATGACCACTCTGCTAACCTACTCCTATTGAAATCTTTTGCATCTGATATACATATATCCTTTGTTAAAAAGAATAAAAATTCCTAGGCCACAACAGTATCCTTACTTTTTTAAAGCTTAAAACACAGTATTTTTTTATCTCCTAACAAGCGCGCTTTTCAGAATTTCAACTTGTATTATCTTCCTTATGGGGGTGAGGTCTTTCATCACATCATCTAACAGCTCTATGGTTTAACACTGAAACTTCTTAAACTCTTATATTCATGCAAATAACTCCGATACCATATTAATTTTAGGAAAAATGATAGAAAAATACTCTAAAAAATGATAAATGTCAAAGACAGTTACTAACAATAGATCAAACGTTACTAACTATAAATCAAATATTACCAACACAATTTCCTACTTTAATATTGATCACTTTTCAGAGTTATTTTATATCATTTTCCCTTAATTTTATACATTACTTATCCTTATACAGGTTAAAGTGTAAATTGATTATCTACGTATCAATTGAAGTTTGATTGGTTATATATGCACAAAAAATAAAGTCTAAAAGGGTCATATACTTGATAGTTAGGAGTTAGTTATCACATATACTTAAAAACTCATAGAGGTTTATTATATTAAATTTTAAAGAGTAAGCATACGTACATGATTTAAAATTTAGAAAAGTTTTTAGTGCAATTTAGCTTTAAAATTATAAGAGTTTAGGTTTGATGGGTTGAAATTAGGCTTATGTGAAACTATACAACAACAACAACAACAACAACAAGCCTTATCCCATTAAATGGGGTATGTGAAACTATACATATCCAACAAATAATTAAATGCATTGTGGCCTAGTTAGACATAATTTTGAGACTAGCGTTATTTATGTGTTACTCCCTAATTTTTAATATATGACTTAATTGATAAGTTAGTCTTAATATTAAATATAAAATATATTTATTATATTTATTATTTTTTAAAATTATCTCTATTGATACTTTCTTAACAATAATCAAATAAAAGATGAGGGAGAAAGTTGAAAAATTAATTATATTTAATTTAAATAAATAAATTAAATATATTTTATATTAAGAATCGGAGGAGTATTTTATAAATTTGATAACTTTATATCATCATGTTCCAAACAAACAGACAACTTCCCTTGTTTACAAATTATAACAATATGATAGTATGATATGTCGATTTTTTTTTTTAAATTGACTTATTTTAAATTTTAAATAGACCCTACGATTTGCCCACATGTTTTTGGTTTTTTGGTATAAAAATTTTTAGGAAATGATTGGGCTCATTTACGATTTAAAGGCAGGGTAAAGTCTCCCTTCTTCCTAGACACTTAAGAGTTAGGATCCTTCCTTAAGCGCTGCGACTGAAACCACAATAAAGTGATATTTTTTATAGATCAAACACGCTCTAAATAATCGTATATCTTATTCTTTTGCTAATTAAATTTACAGATGATGGGTGGTTTGTCCACATGTTAAATATGGGTTCAGATGTTGGATATCAATAAATAAGTTGTAGGAGTTTGGTGAGAAATTTTAGGACATGGCCCAATTGGTTCCCGCGCATGCAAAAACCAGAAGGCTAAGGCTTTGTTTGGTTTATCATAGGGGAGGGTAGGTTAGATTAATTTAAGGGAGGATAGGGAAAGGTAGGGAAGGTTAATGAATGATGTTTTTTGTTTGGTTCAGAAGGGGAGGGGAGGGGAGATGGGTTAATTAAAAGTTAACAAATATACCCTTATCTCTTTATTTAAATTTATTTATTCTTTATTTACAATATTCATATCAAAATTATTATTTTTTAATTTATAAATCTTAAATTTTTTTATCTCATTTATATATATAATAAAATTAAAAAAATAAAAAATATGTTAAATTTTAACATTATTTTTTATTAATTTTATAATTATTATATATTTTAATATAATATATAAATAATTTATTATACTTATTAAGTTTTATTATAATTTATTATAATTATTATGCAATTAAAGAAAAAATTAGATGTGAAAAAAAAAAGGTTTGAGGGTATAATTGGAATATTAAAAAAGTTTGGGGGTATTTTAGTCAAAAAATGGGTAAAAGTTTATCTCCCTTCCAAAAACTCCCACTTTTAGAGGGGAGGCCTCCCCTCCATTTTTTCTAACCAAACACACTTTTTCCTCCCCTCCCCTCCAAAACCCCCCAACCAAACCAACCCTAAAAGACAAAAATCTTGTCGCAAGGGATGAGGTTGTAAGATGACGTAAAAGGCATGAGCCGGTGAAATAAAAGGCAACCATTACTAGTCTTCCTACTTTGGAGAAATTATTGGGTATATCCAGGGTACCACGTCATTCAAACGCTTGCCAATTAAAATGCTCCATTTCATATTCATTTCATCCTACATGGCATACACTCTCTCTCTCTCTCTCCAACTTAGAGCACGTTTGCTAGATAAAAAATGCCAACTAGAAGTGAGTCGCAGAAGCCTACTCTTTTTCGATAGAAACTGAGAGAGGGGACGCCGAGTCAAGTGGGTCTAGTCCTAGTCACCGGTTAGAGCGCAAGTTCTCTTTAGGAGATTCGCTTTAGACATTGCTCTTTGATCGGTAACTCACTCTTATGTCTGAACCAATGCTCAAGCCGGCGACTGATCGAAGCATGGAATTGATCTTCCTCTCAGGACTAGGCCAAATCTTTTCTCTCGGTTTCCCCTAAACAATGTGAATTATTTTTGTGGGGCATTTTCCATATACCAAACATTCTCTAAGTTGGAGAGAGAGTGTATGCCATGTAGGATGAAATGAATATGAAATAGAACATTTTAATTGGCCAGCGTTTCAAGGATGTAGTACTTTGGAAGTACCTAAGAATTTCTCCGAATGCATGGCCCTAAGGTAACCGCAAATTTAATAATATATATATATATATATATAAGAGTGTGTGTGTGTATGGGTGTGTATTTTACTCCATCCATCACATCAATGTTTTTAAAAGCGAGATTGAACGACAAATTGAAAAGGCTAGTGGATCATCATTCAAATGTTTGTGTCGATCGGGTAGTTTAGTCAAACCGATGACATATTAATTAATGATATAAATATGATAAATTAAAATAACTAAAAGTGGCACATTAATATGTTAACAATCAACTTAACACTATGTGACCCACAAACATATTACATAAATATAATTAAAATATATATAATAATTAATGTTTTAAAATTTTATAATATTATTTATTTTTAAAAATGATCATCATACTATAATATAAAATATTTTTTGATCTAAACTATTAAGATTTGTGCCTGATTGCCTCAATATCTTTCAAAAGCATTTCGATCGAATAAGAGAACAACTTTTACAAATAATATATTTACAATTATAATTTTAATAATAATTTCTTTTGCCTATCCTATTAAGTAGTATGTCTGAACCGTGTAGCAGAGGGAGATGAGAACAATGACTCTTGCAAATTGTACTATTTAAATCTTCATTATAAAAGTTAGTTGATTTTTTTAAATAGAGAATTTAAATAAATTAATTAATTATAATTAATATAAAATTAATTGATTAATTTAAATAAATTGAGAAATATATAATATAATTTATAAATTTATTTTGAGTGGTTATATTTAATTATTATCAACTTATTTATTTAAAAATTTTAATGTATCTAAAAAAATTAATCAACTCTCTTATAATTAAAGGAGGAGGGAGTACTAATTTGCATTGTTCCTCTATCTATGTTTCTCATGTGCCTTGTGTTTTCTCTCTCATATTTTTATCTCAAGACCCAGCTGCTTTTCTTTACTCACTTTTCTCTTTCTACTTTCTCAACTTCTTTCCTTTCTTCTTTCGTCTGAGCATTCCATACCAAATACTCCATTAAGCTACGGAATGTGTTGGAAGATCTGAATCTTAAGGTTGAGTTTAACAATTTCTACGATGCAGTTTTTTAATCTTTTCCTTGTTTTGTTTAAAACTTTAGATCATTTTGTAAGAACTTTAAATCTGTATATTTCTTCCGCCAATTTTCTCTTCCCTTAGCTCTATCTGCATATTCTTCTGGACTTTGATTGTCCTCCTATTGAAAATCCGTTCCGGTTTATGGGTTAATAGCAGCCGGCTTGAAGTGGTCCAAAATGGCTAAACCCATTGAAAAGGCCCGGTAGACTCTTCGGCCGGACCATCCGGTCCAGTCCAGTTCTTCAAACATGGCATGACATTCTCTAAAGTTGTTCCAACTATTTATTGCAATTAAAACATGGTTAACTTATTAAATTATTGTAACAAAAAAAAACTTATTAAATTATTTTTTTAATTTTAGCCCTATTAATAAAGAATTGATAAAATTAGTAAAGAAACATTACAAGTGGCTCATACTGTGAACTGAAAATTTCTTCTAAAATGCGATATGTTCCGTTAACAGGAGGAAGTGTTTGGGGGTGGGTGGGTGTGTTGTATGTGTATATGTGGGCGTGTACAATGTTATTTGTGTTATATGTTGTATCAAAAATTCGTACTAATTTTATGTGTTATATGTGTTATACGTGTACAATTAACAGGAGGAAATGTTTATGTTGTATAAAAACAAAATGTTATATGTGTTTTTTTTATTACAAGTTATTAGATATATATTTTTCCTGAGCAGATCATACGTAGAACAACAGAAAATACTCTTGCTTTTCTGAAGTTGTCTTTGCAAATATATAGAACAGATGCAACATAACCTCTTGTAAGTCCTCATTTTATATATTCTTTTGTTTCACGGTCAGAAAAACAAATTGTTTTGGGAAGAGTCGTACTCAGGTTCATTGGACGATGGCTGACTTGAATCAGATTGAGAATTGGTCATCCAATAATTTGGAACAGAAGGTATGCCTCCTCTTTTTATAATCTTATTTATGATGCATATAATACATTGCTATTATTTATTGTGTATCTAGAACTTTGGATCACGATTAAGATGTTAAATATAATTAGAAAATAACATTAAGCGGTGTTGGATGATCTCGGAAAATAATATCAAGGAGTTAATTAGATACTACCTTACCCTTTAATTAGTTTTAGTTATAAAGCATTTGTTAGATCACAATTCATTTATTTTTTAAAAATCTCTACAAAATACTATTTAAATTCTCAAATTCTAAAAAAGGCATGTGAATATATAAAAGAATAGATTGGTCACAAGTATCACTATAATATTTTAATATTTATAGGAAAAGACAAAATTTTCCCGTAATATAAAGGAAGTAGTCAATCTTGTTATCAAGATGATTAAAATCATTATATATGTCATCAACTTTGTTACTAGTGTAGATAATGTCTATAATTTGATATATTTTCACTATTAACTTGTCAAACAAAGTAATCCATATTATTAAAAAATAGTTAAAATTATTAAAACTATTGTTAATTTCATTATTATGTCCATGTTCATAAGATTTGACAAATTTTACGTTGGTTGTCGGGGCCTAACATAACCCTCATCTTTTACCTGGGCTTGGGACTGGCTACATACATAGAGAACCGTCTTAGGTGATTTGGATACGTGCAAAGAAGGCCAAGGGATGAGCTGGTGAGAAGGGTGGATCAAGCAGTATGGACTCCAGTTAAAATGAATAGAGAAAGGCCAAAGAGAAGGCTCAACGAGGTCATTGAGCGGAAATCTCCTAGTCAATAACCTATACAATGATTTAGTTTTTGATATAGCACAATGGTGTCGTATAATCCATGTAGTTAACCCCATTTAATAGAATAAGACTTGTTATTGTTGTTAATTTTATTATTAGTGTAGTTAATGCCCCATAACTTGATCCAATGGGAGTAGTTAATATCTTTATTAAAATAGTTTAAATTATTATAGGTGTTGTCAATTTTGCTATTAGTATAATCAATACTCACAACTTAAGGGTATTTCTATCTTTTCTCCACAAATATTAAAATCCCAAATTGATATACTTGTGACCAATTTATCCTTTTATATATTCTCTTTTTGAAATTTTAGAATTAACTTTTTTTGTGGGATTTCCCATTTTTTTAACTAGGAAAAAAGAATATAGATTTCACAACCTTATGTCGTCTCTGTTGGTGTTTTTTTCTTATGTAATCGCTTGATGCTTTTTAAATTCATATTGGTAGATGATGAGCTGGTGATTGCCGTTGAAAAGATTATTCAAGGTGCGGAAGATGATATATTGTCAGGTACATATTGTTGCATATACAAGGTACCCCATTCAATCCGTGAGAGAAATGAATACCTGTACACCCCAACAACTATTTCGATTGGTCCATTTCATCATGGTAATAAGGGATTGAAAGGAATGGAAAGGCACAAAGCGATGATGTTCAAAAGATTCATAGAAAGAGCCAATGGAATGGCAAGCTTAAGCTTGCATAATTTGACCAGCTTTGTAAGGAATTTAGAGCCAAGGGTTCGTGCTTCTTACTGAGAGAAGACAACCAACTTGAACGAAAAGGAATTTCAAATGCTAATGCTAGTGGATGGTGCTTTCATCAACTCTTCCTGAGAGCTTGTCACCGGATTAATTATGATATCCCAGATCAAGTGGATGCTGTATTGTGACAACCAAAGTTGCTTAGAGATATAAAGAAGGATTTGCTTTTACTTGAGAATCAACTTCCGTTCTTTTTTCTTGAGGATTTATACGGACAAGCATTCGCTACTGTTGATGAGCCTTCCTTTATTGAGCTCTCATACTGGTTCTTCGACTCTTTGAACACCCAACGCTTGGAGCCTAATTCTAATGTTCAGTTAAACCACTTCACGGATCTTCTTAGATTGTTTCACTTGCCAAAATCGTTACCTTCACTACAAAAAAACAGACTTTTGGCGACGACCTTTCAGCGGCGACACAATAAGTCACCGCAGAAAGGCATGCTATTAGTGGCGACAAAATAAGTCGCCGCTGAAAATCAACTTTTAGCGGCGACTTATTTTATCGCCGCTGAAAGTAAGACTTTTAGCGGTGACTTATATTGTCGCCGCTGTACGTCAATGAATTAAAAATGTATGTTACACTTTTCAGCGGCGATAAAAGCAGTCGTCGCTGAAAGTAGGACTTTTTGCGACGATATATTGTTGTCGCCGCAGAAGGTAGGGTAAAAAAAGGTTCCAGCGTTAACTTTCAGCGGCGACAAAAAGTTACTTTCAGCGGCGACTTTTGTGTCGCCGCTGAAGGTTGTTAGTGTTATTTTCCTCCAGGCGCCCTAACATTTCATTTCGTCAAGTTCTCAGCGCGCGGGGAGCGATACAGAGCCGAGCGAGCGATACAGAAAGCGCGCGATACAGAGAGTGGGAGCCACGGGGGTTTTGCTGGAAAGTAACGGAGGCTGTCGTAGGGATAGTTAGAGGTCGAAGAGTGTGGATTGAAGCTTAGAAGCGGGATTGAAGGTTAGAAGGGGGATTGAATGCGATTGTGGATTGAAGCTTTCAGCGGTAACTACGGTTGATTTGGCCGATGGAAATTGAAGCTTAGAAGGGGGAAATCTTATTTTGGTCTTGCTCAGTGGATTCGTAAGCTGTCTGGCATAAATCGATCACCGTGCACTGTGGATTGCTTCTTTCAGCTCTGCAACAGGAGTCACCGAAGAAGGTGAATTCTTCCTATATGTCATCTTTGTCTTCTCTAATCTGTGATTCGGCCATTGAATGCTAGCTGTTGAACCCAATGTATGGTTAAAACCCAGCAGCTGGGGGTGTCTTGCGCTCTGTCCTGTATAAAACCCAGCAGCCGGGGGTTGTTGTACAGTGTGGTAGCAGTTCAATCTAGTGTGTTTGTTTGTGTGTGTTTCATTGTGCGTGTTTCATTGTGTTTGTGTGTGTTTCATTGTGTGTGTTTCAATGTATGGTAAAAGTGAATGTTGAAGCCTGAACATACTTGTTTCGATTGTTGGAGTACAGAAAAGAATAACAAAATGAAAAATGTTGAAGCCTGAAAATTGTTGGAGTACTGAAAAACATGCCCTTTACTTTCAGCAGTTCTGTCCACTTTTTCCACAAAATGAATCCATTAATGAATGCTTTAGCTTATAATAGCATAAGAATTGTGAAGTATATTTGATCTATGCACAACTTCCCATGACATAATTATGATAATTACGTTAAGTATGCAACTATGTGTTATTATGTTAAGTATGCAACTATGATAATTACTTAGAGATAATTATATATACGTGTTATTATTCATATACTGATATGTTTGTTAGATTTTCTTGTTGTATCCTATGTTTAACTGTTTAGGGAATACAAATGGATAAAAGTTGGCTACATATTAGAGACAGAGGCAACCTATCATATATTAGAGGAGTGGATGCTTTTCTAGAATGGGCATTTAGTCAACCAGGAGTGGTAAATCAAATACGTTGCCCTTGTAAAAGATGCATGAACGTTATATTTAAAGTGAGAAGAGATGTAAGGACAGATTTATTGAGCAAGGGTTTCTGGAATAGTTATACGGTGTGGGAGTTGCATGGGGAAATTAGAAGACTGCAGGAAGATTGTAGAGTTTCTAGTAATGACGTAGAAAATGTTACTGATAATGAGAACTTTACAAGGATGGTATGTGATGCATATGGAGTTCCATGTATGGATTATACTAATACTAATGACTTTGAGAGTGAAGAGCCTAATGTGCAGGCTAAAAGGTTCTTTGACTTGTTAAAAGATGCTGAAACAGAACTTTATCCAGGTTGTATTAAGATGTCCAAACTTTCTTTTATTGTAAAGTTGCTTCAAGTGAAATGCCTTAACCATTGGAGTAATAAATCTATGGATGTGTTGTTGGGCTTGTTGAAAGAAGTTCTCCCAGATGGGGCTTTAGTGCCAAACTCATTCTATGAAGCTAAGAAGATAATTCGTGATTTGGGTTTAGATTACCACAAAATTGATGCTTGTGAGAATGATTGCATATTGTATTGGGGGGAGTACACAAATGCAGAATCATGTCCTAAGTGTAATATGCCTAGATGGAATTTAAACAAAAAGAAAGGGAAGAAGGTTCCGCATAAAGTCTTAAGGCATTTTCCTATAACACCAAGGCTACAAAGACTGTATATGTCAAGAGATACAGCTAAAGAAATGAGGTGGCACAAGGAGAAACACTCGAATGATGATGTTCTGAGGCATCCATCTGATTCTTTAGCTTGGAAACACTTTGACAACCAGTACCCTAACTTCTCTGCTGATCCAAGAAGTGTTCGACTGGGTTTAGCAAGTGATGGGTTTCAACCTTTCGGGAATATGAGTGTCAACCATAGTATCTGGCCTGTTGTCTTAGTGCCATATAACTTACCACCATGGCTTTGTATGAAAAGCCCGTACTTTATGATGACACTTCTTATTCCTGGTCCAAAGTGTCCAGGTGATAAAATAGATGTTTACCTCCAACCAATGATTCAGGAGTTGAACCAATTATGGGAAGTAAGGGTACAGACGTATGATGCATACTTTCAATCAAATTTTATAATGCATGCAGCAATATTGTGGACTATAAATGATTTTCCTGCATATGGAAACCTTTTAGGGTGGTCAACTAAAGGTAAACTTGCATGTCCATGTTGCCATAAAGACACGCATTGTATTTCGATAAGGAGCAAGTTGTCTTACATGGGGCATCGACGCTTTCTTCCACAAAATCACCCATGGCGTAAAAATAAGTTATCATTTGATGGTAAAGAAGAGCATATGGATCCACCAGTTGCATTGACTGGAGATGAAGTACTAAAGCAACTACAACAATTAGGTGATGTGTCATTTGGGAAGGGTACAAAATGAAAGCGTCATACACATAATAGTGCTTACAATTGGAGGAAAAGAAGTATTTTTTTCCAATTGCCTTATTGGAAAAACTTGCTAATACGGCATAATCTTGATGTGATGCATATAGAAAGAAATATTTCTCATAACATTGTGTGCACGGTGATGGATTTGGTTGGAAAGACGAAGGATACAATTAAAAGTAGGTACGACTTAATGGACTTAGGTATTAGGAGTGATATGCACCCAATTGAAGATGGTAATAATGTTTCTATTCCTCCTGCTCCTTACACATTGTCTCTTGACAACAAACAGACCCTTCTGAAATTCTTGGCTAACTTAAGAGTGCCTGATGCTTTTTCATCTAATCTTTCAAGATGTGTCAACATTCAGGAGCGAAAATTGTTTGGTTTGAAGTGTCATGATCACCATGTGTTATTGCAAGAGATCTTTCCAATTGCAATACGTGGGTTATTACCTTCTAAGGTGTGTGAACCAATTATAGAGTTGGGAAGATTTTTCAAAAATCTTTGTTCAAAGTCTTTGTCTTGTGAAGTATTTGATAAACTCCAAAGTCAGATAATATTGACATTATGCAAGTTGGAGACGATCTTCCCACCTGCTTTCTTTGATGTGATGGTTCACTTGCCAATACACTTGGCAGGGGAGGCAAAAGTTGCTGGACCAGTTCAATATCGTTGGATGTATCCAATAGAAAGGTAACATTCATTAATTGCATTGTATATTTATAATTCATATTTATGGAATGTTGATTACTTTTAATGCATTAGGTATTTGCGGACACTCAAATTGTATGTTCGTAATAAAGCTCGGCCTGAAGGATCAATTGCAGAAGGATACTTGGCAGATGAAAGTCTCACATTCTGTTCAAGATATTTGAAAGATTTTCCTACAAAGTTTAATGTGCCACGTAGGAATGATGACACCAACGATGATATGAACCCTGAGTTTACAATATTTAAGAAAAATGGGCAAGCTAGGGGGCATTGTCAGTCAATTTCTCTTCCCTATGAAGTATATTGTCAAGCAAGAATGTATGTGCTACAAAATTGTGAACAAGTTTGGCCATTTATGGAGTAAGTTGCCTGACTAGCACAAAAATGTACTTGTCATATTGCATTTTTGTCTTACTGCTATCATATATTGTAGGGAATATGCAACAGAGCTTGATGCGCATGGATTAAGGAGTGAGCAAAGCCAATATGAGTTTCCTCAATGGTTTCGTTCACGAGTAAGTTATAACATTGTGAGCCTTAATATTTATAGCAATTACATTTATATGAAATATCTAACATATAACTTTGGTCCTAAAAGGTGACATTATTGTCCACACAGAGCCATGTCAGTGATGAACTCATAAGTTTATCAATTGGTCCATTGACGATGGTGAATCGCTATTCCATGTTCATAGGCAATGGATTTCGTTTTCACACGAAAGACCGTGCAACAGGAAAAAGAACCCAAAACAGTGGTATTCTAGCTAAGGGTGATGACACTAATGCTGACAAAGAATATTATGGTGTGTTAGAGCATATTTATGAGTTATCTTACATAGGCAACAGAAAAGTATATTTGTTTAAGTGCCATTGGTGGGATGTGGCTCACTATGACAAAGGATATAAGGTTGATAAGTACGGGTTCATAAGTATCAATACGCGATACTCATTACAAACAAATGAGCCATTTATTCTAGCATCTCAAGCTGAGCAAGTTTTTTATGTGGATGACATTGTTGCACCCGGTTGGCTCGTTGTTGTCAAAACAACCCCACGCGACTTGTTTAATGTACCAACTAGCAATGCTATTGATGATGGTGGGGTTCATGATCCTATGGTTGATACAGAACCTTATCAGCAATTGGTGGTAGACTTAAATGTGTATCGTGCGAGTCCAACACAACTTGATGATATTATCATTGACTTATATGGAGAAGATGAACAAACGCATACCTTAGCTCAAGGAGAATCATCACAAATTCATCAACATAATGCCATAAATACTGGTTGTAGTGATGAAGAGGATTTGCTTGACGACTTTGATAGTGATATTGAAGCAGAAAGTGACACAAACATTGAAATAGAAGAAACAGATGAACCAGAAGACATCGATGAAAGTGACAGTGCGACAGAAGATTCAAATGAATGAAATTAATTGATACGGTATATTTTATCAACATTAATTATTGTTTGATTGATTGTTTTTTTCTAAATGAAATTGTATACTTTTGTAGGATATGTCAGGATTAAAGAGAGGTCGAGGGGGGAAAAGTCTTTCTGTTAGATCTAATGACAACACAAATAGCGGAGGTACATGCTCTACACCTCAATCAAGACCTGATATTTCACCTCTACTACTGCAACAGCAATTTCAGGAAATGCCTGTCAACTCTCCTCCTACTCCCCATACTCAAAATAGTAGTGCAGGTAAGTTTGTTTCAATTTTGTAATAATTGATTTACATCGCTTGTAACATTTAATTGTTCTAATTCAACTTCAATGCCAGGCTCTTCTACTGCAATGAACAAGCGCAGAGGAGCTTACAAATCTATTAATGTGAATTTAAAGACCGCACAAGGAACGAAGATTCGAGTCAAATTTTCAGATTCAATGTCAAGAGCAATTGGTCCAGAAGCAAGAGACTTTTCTAATTATTGTGGTTTGACTCTTAGAACCACAATCTCGTTCAGGGATGGTGGAGGTAGCTGGAAGAATATTTTTGAAAAATATGGTCAGGATATGATTTTAAAAATAAAGGTATTTATGTCAAATTTGTATACTTATTTAAGTTTATTTTTATTATTAGACAAAGTGTTTACATTTATTTGTTACAGGATAAGTTTGAACCTGCTGATGAAATTAGTGAAGAAAAGTTTCATACAGCTATATCAATTATTTTACAAAATGCATTCAGAAATTGGAAGAACAATTTGCACTCTCACTACAAGAAATATGAGACTGATGAGGATAGGTTAGCTGATCCTCCTCAAACTATTAGTTTTGAAGATTGGGAGTGGTTATTAATATATTTTAAGTCTGACATATTTAAGGTATCTCACTATCCTTCTAAACAAATTATATTTTTTCTAATTATTAAATTCTTATTAATTTCTTATTAGTTACTACATTTTGTTGTAGAATAAAAGTATAAGGAACATGACAAATCGAGAAAAACAAATGACTAAACATACTTGTGGTTCTCGATCATTTGCAGAGATTGAGTATGCCAGTGTAAGTTCAATCTATCATCACTATACTTTAAATTTTCAATCATTTTTTTAAATCTAATTTTTGCATTTTCTCGTATGTTATTATTTTGTAGAGAGATCCTACTACTGGACAACCTATTCCTCCTGACCAGTTGTGGGAGATAACGCATACTAGGAAGACATTAGACGGACAAGTAGTATGGGCTGATCCACACTCTGAACAGTTTTATGTACGCATTGTTATTTAATATCTTATTTTGATTTACTATTATCAATAATCTAACATTTTTATGTTTTTATTATAGAGTCGTATGCACGAACTTTCTCAACAACAAGATCAAGATTTAGAGAGTGATGCTCGAATGACGTCAGAGGAGATATTGGCGACAGTTCTTGGTGAGAGGTCGGGGTATGTAAGAGGGAAAGGGTATGGAGCGGAACCTTCAAGGAAGAGAAATCGCCCTCAATCTACTGATAGTTCAGTTGTGGAGAGTGTGCGTGCCCAACTGCAGGAAGAGTTTGATAAAAAATTTCAAGAGGAGAGAGAAAAATTGGAGGCTGAGCGTGCAAAGATGGAAGAAGAACGTGAAAAGATACAACAAGAACGTGTGCAGTTCGAGCAAAGACTAATGGAACAAATGGAGCAAAGAATACAAGCTCAATTTGCAGCCTTGATGCAGAAAGGACAACCACATGGGGCTACTTCTAGTCATAGTATTGAACCTTCTACATAAAATTTATGTACAAATTAAACAATTTTATTATAATTTTAAAAATTATGATAATAAAAATATTTATTAATATTAATATATTAGAGTTTATTTAATTATTTATTATTATATTATATTTTTCCGTATTACATAAATTATTGGAAAAAATATAAAAAATAATTTTCATTTTTGTATCTTTAGGCGGCGACACAATATCGCCGTCGAATCATCCATAAGCGGCGACATATTTGTCGCCGCAGAATGATCTTTAGGCGGCGACTTTAATTTGTCGCCGCAAATATGTATAGGCGACAGTCGCATAGGCGGAGACTTAGCGGCGACAAAATGTCGCCACTATAGTGATTCAGCGACGACTTTTAGACCTTCTGCGGCGACAAATATCGCCGCTGAAACTCATTTTTTTTTGTAGTGCTTCAAGAGTAGAATTATTGGAAGAGAATGGAAACGACATTCTTTTATATAGTGCAAAACAGTTAGAAGAAGTTGACTTAAGATTCAAGGAAAACAAGGAAGTGGTCTGCCCACTAGACATCAAAATTTCAAACAATTTTCTTGAGATCCCAAGAATTTTGGTAAACACTGAGTTTGTTATATGTTTTTACAATGTGGTAGCTTTAGAGCAGTGTCATTATCCCAATGAACATTACCTTTGTGACTATGCTCTTTTATTGGATTGCCTAATAAACTCACACGAGGATGTGAATGTCCTTATTCGTCGTGGTATAATCCGCAATTCTCTAGGTGATCCTGTTGATGTTGTTAGAATATTTGCTGATCTTTCGACTAATCTTAGTGTGTGTTTAGATAAACTTTTGGAAAATAGTTTATGGAAAAAAATAACTTTTGGATAACTTATAGAAAAGGGTTTTTAGAGAAGAATTTATGAAAAACAAGTGGTCCTAAATAAATAAGTATTTGGATAGTTATTTTCAGAATGACTTTTTATATTGGTAAATTACCAAAAAAGATATTATTTAATTAAAAGTATGAGAGAGGAGAGATGGTGAAAAAAAAAGAGAGGAGAGAGGAGAGAGGGTAGATAAGAGAGAGGAGAGAGGGTGTAAATAAAAATAGAAGTAAGATAGTAATTAGATAATCTATAAACTCTTTTACTGTTTCAAAAGTTAGTTTCAGTAGATTATTCAAAACCATGGTTTTAAACTATGATTTAGCCCAAAAGCACTTATGGATAAATATAGCTGTTTGTTTTAAAATTTTTCCAAATTAAGATTTTGTCCAAAAGGGCTTTTAAAACTATGGTTTTCTTCTATACCAAACAGGCCCTTAGCTAGTGAGTTTCAATTTTGATTACTCTGAGATTTGCAGAGAATTGAATTCCATTGGTAGTAATCCTTTGCGCCAGATCAAGCCAACTTTGAAACAACAATTTCTTCTTTCTATCACTGGATTTGTACTCAACAACATGCTCACTTTTGTTCAGACCATAATCTCTATCCTTCAAGTTATATGGCGCTAGATTATTTCGAGGTTGTGTGATCTTGTAATTTTAGTATAATTTGAGTGTTCTATTATTCTCAAATTTTGTTGTATTATTATGAAGGACTTTTGACTTTGATTTCCAAATCCTGTTGAAAACATAACTAAACTGCACTACGCAGCCACGGAGCTAAGTGCATACTCTTTATTACTTCATACTACTGTTACTATTATTATTATTTGTTTTATCCGAATAATGTTTTGTGGTAGTGAAGCAGATCACAATAACAACATCAACAACCCTAATCTAGGTTGTTTAAAACCGAACCGAAACAAGAAACAGAACCAAACCGAAGTCAATTTACTTTTTTATGTTCGGTTAGTCCGGTTTTCAGTTTTTATTTTAAAGTTTTTTGGTGTTCGGTTCAGTGTTTACAAAAAAAATTCACTTATAACAAAATAACTAAAATATTAAAAAAACGTTAAAATACATGTAATTCTCTTGAACTTTTAGTGAATTGCATATAAACCTGTCATCTTTAAAAGTTTAAATTCCACACCTCAATATTAAATTTTGACCATGAGCCCCTGTCGTTGTTTAAATGCCACGTTAGCCTAATTAAGATCAAGATCAATGGGTGAATGAGGTGGAGTTTTGGATATTTCATTAATTTATTAAATTCTAAACACACAACTTAATCGCAAGGGTAATTTTGTACTATAAATACTATTATTTTTTCAATTTTTTCACTTCACCAACTGAAGTTACTACTTCATCTGTAAAGAAACAAATATATGTAAAGAAGAAAAAAATACAAACATCTAATAAATAATATGATATAACTAATACCATTTTCTATTTTTATTTTTTATAAAAAATAAATAAAATAAAAATATTTTTATTTTCTTAAAAAATATTCAGGATAGGGCGAGAATCCCGAGGGCCAGACCAAGACCCATCCCATCCTGACCCTTCACGTGACGGGATGGACCAGTTTTAAATTGCTCGAGACTGAGTCGGGACAACCCAGGACGGGACAATTCGAGCACCCCTAGGCAAAAGGATGAGATATACAATTATTTATAATGTATTCAATTCCTGGGGATTACCACTTTATTGTGATTCCAGTCGTGGCGCTTGGGTAGCCTTGCCCAACATTAGTTACGCTTAAGAGGAAGGGAAATTTCGCCTTACCCTTAAATCGTAAGTAAGCATAACCCCTTTTTAAAAAAATTTGTATCAAAAACAATTTGATAATGGGGCATAACTTAGTATAAAAATAGGTAAATGGCATTTTAGGCCTTGTTTGATTTATTTTTAAATAAATTTAAAAAATATTTGAAGGGTAAAATAATATCTAATACTGTGATATTGTTTTCCAATTGCATTTAACACCATAATCTTATTTTTGTGTATCCAACACTGATACTATTTTTCTGGTACATCTAGTACCCTTTAATGTTATTTTCTAATTGTACTAAGCAGCCTAATTTTATTTATGGTCGATGGTATTAGATACAATATAAATAAGATTACGGTATTAGAAGTATTATAAAAATAAAATTAAGATGCTAGATACATAATAACTAATATTAAAATATTAGATGTAAGTAAAAAAAATATCAAAATGGTGGATATTATTTTATTCTTGTTTAAAAAAAATCGAAGTTAATTTGGAAAAAAAATCTTTGACGTGAAAATTGATAACACTAAAATTTTCCCAAGAAATGTCGAGAAGATATGGGAACTAAGAGAAGCCACATGGCAGGAGAAAGAGGAGGACACGTTCATGGGGCAATGACTTTCAACATTTTTTTATTTAATTTTAGTTACTCAAATTTATATATTAAATTTCAACTCTTATAAAACACAACATCTAACTATTGAATATTAATCCAAAATTCAACATCTTTTTATATAGACTTCAACATCTAATCTCAGTCATGCATATATTTAAATTCAATTATAAATAATGTTTCAATACTATTTTTGTATTTTAAAAGGGTTACAAATGTTATGGAATTAGATTAAGGATCATTTTCTGCCACATGTGTTATTTTACTGCTATGGCTTTAAAATTTTAATAAATAAAATTCTTTTAGCAAAGGAATATGTATATGTTTGTGCGGGAAATTTCAATATGAGCATATTATTTGAGTGGTTTAGCATTGTGGATTCAACTTTGAGGTTCCAAGTTCGAGCTCCAGTGCCTGCAAAAGGAAAAGGTTTTATTTTTTTTTTCTGGTGTGTGAAATTACAATATTATCCCTCTATCCTTTTTCACTGCGCCGTACCCACCATTTCCTTCCATTTTCTCTGATCCATCGGCAACTCAGAAGGAACACAGCAGGAGCGCAGGGAAGAAGCGTCACGCCATCTTTACCGTGTGATCAGAGTTTCCTTTCGCCAGTGTCATTGATGTGCTATCATCGACAGCCATCGCACGTTTTTCCTCTTCTGGGCTATATAATTCTTCCTCCTTTCGCATTCTCTGTCGGTGGCAACGAGAGAGAGTGAGAGCAGGGAAATTTTACAGAAGGCTCCGCATCACTAAGTCGCCGCTTTGTGATTAACGTTGTCCCCTATTGTTTGAGGGGTTGCTGTCATCTATGGATTTCTCTATTTCTAGTGGTGGCACCGTGCCTCATCTCTGTTGGCGAGGACGGGGAGCAAAGAAACAGAGAGGCGAAGTAGGGGGAATAGAGGTGGTTGTCGAGGGTGAAAAGAGTGAATGGAGAGTTGAGTCTTCTTTGGAATCAGTATGGCGAACTCCAGTAAGTGCCCGATTCTGCCTCTGTATCTGTCACTAGGATTTTGGAAATTCTGGGGTGTGGGTCATTGTGGCGATTCTTCATGGTTAAACTGTTGCTATAATTATTGAAATCCTGATGTAAGTTCTTCTTTTTCTGGTTGGGCTCTGTTGCTGTCAATGTTCCTAAGGGATTGCTAACGCCGCCATTTCAATGTAACTGTGTACGTTTAGTGCTGGTTCTGGAAATAGTACGTATGGATATATATATATATATAGGCCATGTATGCTGTGTTGTGTGTGGGTGAACCGTGAGGAAAGAGGAACATAAGTCTGTTGCTGTGTGGGTGTTGCGGCAGTTTGGCTTGGTCCTTTGAATTGAGAAAGAATGGTGGATGCTTGAGTTGAGGAAATCTCCATGGATTTGAGACCATGCATGGTAAGTTTTTGGAGCTTTCTTCTTCAATTGTTGTGTGAATGTTGCTGCTGTAGATAAGTATATATAGGCTTCTGTTTAGATATATGTGTGTGAGATACTGGCGCTGCTGTGAATTTAAACAGTATATGCTTATATATATATATATGATGATAGTTAACAGAACAGAATTAGTAAACGTTGAAGCTGCTGTTTGATCACCGAATTGTGTAAAATATATATACATGGGCTGCTGCGGCCATGAGGAGTTGGGCAATAAATTATACTTAGTGCTGTTGTTGGTGTACATGTATGTGCGTAACTTGTGATCTTGGTTGATATTTATATATATAAAGTTGAGGTTTAAATGATAAGTAAAAGTGGTAATGAAATTAGCAATTGGTATGAGATGTCATGGTATTATGGATGAATTTTGTGAAAGAAGAAATTGGTGAATAGTTTGGTATTAAGTGAAATGTGCTTAAATTGAGATTGTTGCTGAGTTGTGAATTGTGGTTCAACTGGTTTGACATTTAGGCAATTGTTGAGATATGAGGGTTAAGTTGAATGGAAGAATATGATATTGGTCAGAACTTTTAAAATTAACCATGGTTATAAAGTTTGGATTTTTCATATTTAAAGGCTATGGTTTTCATATTCCAAGCATTATAAAGGAATAGGAATGGTGATAAAAGAAATCGTTGGAATATTTCTATATTAGCAAGTGTATATAGGATACATGTGATGATGGCAAATGAATAGAAATTTTTGATGGATATATATGTATGTGTGCGTATGCACAGAGATAAAGTGTGAGAGTTATAAAGTTGTGCAAGGGTTATGTTCAAGGATTAGGATTGAATAAGTGTTTGTCTTCATGTTTGGTTGTGGTTCAAGAATGATGAATTTTTGTTGCAATGTTGATTAAAATGTTAATATATTGTTCCGGGATATCAGGGAATTGAGAAGTGAGAATAATCGAAAGTGATCGACTGAAAAGAGTAACTGTCTAGGAGCGTGTCAGGTGAGTGAATAACGTTCCCTAAAAATTTATATTTTCAAATGCATTGTCATTTCAAATGATGAATTTCAAATATGGGTTTCGAAAAGCAAATTTTATGAAAGTATAGTTTAAATCGTTAGAAATGATTTTCTTTCGATTGGTTTACAAAAGAATTATGATTATGCATGAAAATGGATAAAGAAGCTTTAGAAAAAGATTTAACAGTGAACTGATGTTATTCATGAAATATTCCTAAGTTAATTGCATATGTTTTTACAGTAACTTGATTTTGAATGTTCATGCTGGGCTTTTTAGAAATTCAAAGTGGTTGTTACCAATGAATATGGCATTGAAACGATTGAGATTATTTCATGTGAAAAGGACCCCGCGCATGATAGAAACGTTTTAGGACGGAATACAGAACGCTGGTTGCTAACAGCAGTACTGTTAGTCCTTGGTGCACCTTGGTTACCCGAGCTCGATGGATTTCACCGTGGGTTTCATACTCGCGAAGGGTAGTGGTTGAGCTACTAGATTTCACCGTGGGTTTCGTACTCGCGAAGGGTAGTGGCTAAGCTATCAGATTTCACCGTGGGTTTCATACTCGCGAAGGTTAGTGGCTTTGAGCCACCGACAGTTAGCAGCTTCGAGCTGCCAGATTGGTTAATTACCCTCGTGGACTGTGTGTCCACGTCTGTTTTCGTTCTGTTGAAGTCCTATGGAAATATTATAGTTTTTGAAAAGATTGTTTTACAACGATTGATTTGAAATAGTTATTTTAAATTGAATCTCTGAAATAGTAATGTTTACAGAAAAGATTATGGGCTTGAAAGGATTATGTTTTTTTTTTCCTGAAAGAAAATGTTTACAGAAAATGTTGCATTAAAATACCAGATGTTGAAACATGTTTATGCATTATTTATTTCCACAATCTTTTGAATCATGTTTTTCTTGGGACGTTATTCACGAGTAGATTATTTGGCTTCAGTTAGTGCAGGTGACCCTAATCCTCCCGCTGAGCAGTAAAGAGCCTGGTTGCCGATCCGAAGCGTCATTTTTGACAAAATTACTTTTGATATAATTATCATTAAGAAAGTGCTTGTATTATTTTGAAAAATAGGTAAATGCTCCACATAGACCTTAGAAAAGATTATGAAAGCGTTGTATTTGAGATTGTAGGCTTCCGGAATATGAACATATTCATATTCCGTGCCGGTTACGGTCCAAATTTTGGGACGTGACATTTACCTTGTTATCATTTAACACCACAATCCCACTTAGCCACGTTGTTAGTTCTTTTGATGTCTAGAAAAACATTTGTTTACAAAAAAAACACAGAACTTCTAGAGCGACGGAGGTTGCAATCGGCCAGGGAGAAGCAACGCCAAGGAGAGGCGACAACAATCGGCGAAGAATATCGATGGCCAAGGACGTAGATACTTTCTATGACAAACTTCTTGTGGGTGAGAATGGGATTGACCAATTTGACAGGTTCGATGCTTCGAAGTTTGTGGGGTAGATTCAAGGCTTCATCTCGGAGGGGTAAATTGATGGCAAGAATGATAGGCATCTTGATTATTGCCTTCGGTACTATATTGTTGCTGACAATAAGGCTTTTGAGGATGCCAACCTTGGGGGTTATAGGCTTCCAAATATATTTTTAACTTTATTATCAATTACTGATAGCATTGAATTGGATTGAATTTACGTTGTTTATTGGACCACTAGCACTTGAAAATTGGTATTCCACCAATAATTTTTTTCCTGAGGTTAATGCTGAAGTGACTTCTTGAGTTTGAGGCCGCTGGTGCTCTTTGTGAATCGTCATTTTTCTAGATATCCTATCAGAAGAACTAATGGCGTGGTTACATGGGATTGCGGGGTTAAATGCTTACAGGGCAAAATAACACAGGTGGTAGAATATGATTGGGCTCATGGACATACTTTCCCTAATAAACTTGAGCTAAGTATAATCCTTAGATTAAATAAAAGATGGACTCAATATTATTATAAAAAGTTTAATAATTCAAATTTGGGTAAAGGTTCAAATTTACATATAAACTTTTACTAAATATGCGTCTCACACCATAAACATTTTTAGGGTACAAAAGTATCCATAGTCATTTAAAATCATTGCAAAAATGATAAGTCCATCAAAGTAGGCTAATATCAGTAAATTTTTGTATTGGTATCCATGCTATTTTTATAAAAGTACAAAACTCCCCGTGACTAGAAAATGATAAAGGCACAAAAATATTCTTAAATTTTTATTTAAATTGTGCTAAACGCCATATACTTTTTAGAGGTGAAAAATAATCATGAACGTTCAAAATAAAGATAAAAGTATCAAAATGCCCCCAACTTAAAAAAAAACCTTTATATGCAGCCATTCAAATTGACACCCTTGTTGTAAAGTGTAAAATTTATGTGAAAAATCTATATAATAATAAATAAAAAATAAAATTATATATTCATAAGAAAAAATTAATTACGTGACTTATAAATAGGACATAAAAATTCTCTACCTGCTTTATGAATATGACCTTAGTAGCTTATAAATAATACAATTTGTTTTTAGTCTTATGTTTTTATGAGTTATATCTGTCAAGTTTTAGGGATTTATAATTAATTTGACAATTGAGCATGATAATACATATTATGCTAACTAAAGTACATGAAAACACAGCCAATTTTCTATTTCATATTAATTCACTTATATTAAAAATTGTCTATTAATTCAAATATCATATTAATTCAAAAAGTTAACACACTTAAATTTTCTATTTCAATTTTTTCTAACTTTTTTAAGAAATTAAATTTTCAATGTAGATTATAAATCCATAAGAAAATAATTACTGAGGAACATATTATTTTTTGTCTTGAAAAAATAATAGTTAAGGTGGCTGAGATACAAGATTAACTTATATTAAAAATTATTACGTCTTAAAAATTAAAGAGTGACTGGCATAAAATATGAGAGAGCTCACATTTTGTAAACCTTTAAATATAATAATAATCTTACACATGCATAAGTCATTTTATTATTAATCATATATGAACATATTTATACTTTCTAAAATGATAAATACCATACCATATACACTTATTATTACATCTCAAAAAATAAAAGAGGACAAAAATCCTACCTATAGATTATGTGGAACCCCTACAATGAGAGCCTTCACTGTCGGTTGGAGGTACAAGGACACCAGTACTATCTGAGGATAAAATAATCTATCGATGAATAACATCCTATTATAAAAATAATTAAAAATATGGAAATAAACAATTAAAACATGTTAAACTGTGAACAATAAAGCTCGTTGATAAACCTAGATTTCCAGTGTATAAAATCATAGTAAGAATGAAATTGTATAAAAATATTAATCAAATCAATTCAATAGCCAGTGCAACCTTTATTCAGGAAAGTCAACTTAAAGCATTAATTCTTAAATCTCATCTTTTAGTAGGACTTCAACAGAACGAATTTACCGTGGACACACAATCCACGAGGGTAACTAACCAATACGGCGCGGCTTAAAGCCACGAAAAGAAGCGCAGGCACGAGACTTATAAACAATAAGCGTAGGTACAAGACCCAAAAATAATAGGCGCGAGAATAAATCACGAATATCCGGCATGAATACAATGCTCATGAATATCCATCAAGCTCAGGTTTAACCATGATGCACCAAGGACTAACAGTACTGCTGTTAGTAACTAGCATTCTGTATTCAGTCCTCTCAAAAATTGATTTCTAAGCATGCATTGGGGCAATTTAACATTAATATCCATCGAGCATAAATCCCATGAATATCCGGCATGAGTACAATGCTCACGAATATCCATCTAGTTCAGGTTTAACCATGGTACACTAAGGACTAACAGTACTGCTGTTAGTAACCAGTATTCTGTACTCAGTCCTCTCAAAAATCGATTTCTAAGCATGCATGAGGTCAATTTAATATTTAATATTAATAAAAAATATCTTTTAATACTAAAATCTCATAAAGAATATTTCTTAAACATGGACCCCCTAGCATGAAGATTCTTGTACAACATTTCCTTTAAATCCTCATGTATACAAATTTATAAAAATAAAGTGATGCAAAATAGTTAAGTAGTTATCATCATTATTTTAACTAAACATTTAGATATCAAATAACCACCATACTATTCTAATCTAATAAATATGATTTTAGTAAATCATACTTAAAAATTGATACTTTAAATAAAATGTATTAAGTAGCAAAATATTTTTATCATGAGACATTATTCACTCACCTTCTTCACTCCCAAGCCTTTACTCTTTCCAGCTAAACAACTCCCAATTATTTTCATTTCTCCATTCCCTGATATCCCAAAACAACATATTAAAATTCTAATTATATATTTTGACCATCCAAAATCCTATCCCACTACTTCATTTATAACACTTTTAAATAGAATGAGTAAACTTTAACCCCTATTTTTCTCTAAATAATATCATGACAATTTAAGTGATAATAGAACTTTATTATCCTAGATTAACAAATCTAACATTTAACTTCAGAAAGTATCCTCTACCTTTCCCTTTTCTCCTTGTCATGCTCAAATTTAATAAATTTAACCATTGCAACATCCAAATTCCAATGTAGAAAAACAAATAACCTTTATTTCCTCCAAACATCTAATAGGTAACCAAAGTGCAAACAACACCATGCTCATAATTTACCAATCATAGTTCTTCAAATAACAACAAATATGATATCTCAAAACTTCCTCAAGTCCATAATATTAGCTTATGATACAGTAATCGTGTGTAAATGTTTCATATAACTCTAAGTTCACGTATCAAGCTTTTTAACAAACATCCGATGTGCATACAACATGACAAGCTCTAATAATATCCTTCTTAAAATAACGATCTCCAATTTCATATACTACAATTGCAATTTTAGTCCTAACAATTACCCAATTTTTGCACAACTCAACCCAATTACTGATTGGATAAAACATCCACCACTTCCAATTTCCACACGAAACAAGGAAAGAGAAATAATCTTCTACCCAAAATCAACTTCTTTACATATTATTTCCAGAGAAACCAAAAATCATATCTCCCAAATATTTCCAACATCAATATATATATAAGCTAAACTTTCCGACTTCATTCTTCATTTTTCCTTAAATCAGCCAACTTAGCAATAAAGGATAATTTCAATTCCTTTCTCCTCAAAAATCTCGTAAACCAGAGAAGGGAATGAAATTAAATTAACCAACCAAAGCTAACAGGAACCAATAAAGAGGAAGAAGGAAAAATAAGCTGGACTCACACTGAAGCAGCACCGCGAAGAGCATAACAAAAAGGAAGAGGAAGAAAAAGTGTTTCTGACATTCACAATGTCTACAGCAGCGACAGACGAAGGTTAAAATTCTGCTTCCTTCCTTCTCTCTTCGTACATACTCTATTTATCTCTCTCTTTCTCCACACAGCAACACCAGCAAGGAGAAAGGAGGAGAATCTATCAAAATGACGGCGCCCGAAGCTCCAAACGGAAGGAGAAGGAGACGGTGCATTAACAGGCGAAGCGTCGGCAGATTAGAAAAGGAGGGAGAAGAGCTTCCAGATTAGTGACTACACGAGCTCTGAGTAAAGGAAGAGACAACAGCGGACGACAACCCAATCTCCATGACAGTACGTTCGACGAACATAGAAGGAAATAGAGCTGCGGTAGGTTTTCAGGGAGAGTCGCGAAGCTTCCTCTGTTGCTATGTTCTCTGCCTCGCTGTAGCTGTCAGAAAAAATGGAAAAAAAAAACAGAGAAAGAGGGGAAACTGATATAAAATGATAAGGGCAGTTTTATAAATTCACAAAGGTGGGCTGGAAAATAAAATGCATTTTGGACAGAACAAGGGCCCGAACTCTTGATACTTCTATCACTAAGTTCTCGTTCCCATTGTAATTTAAGGTCATTATAAAAATAAATCTCCCAATACATGAAAACATTTTTCATAAAATGAATTCGCCATGTATGTATATATGTGTGTGTGTTTTTAGTTAGGGGTATTTTGATACTTCTATCTCTATTTTAAATGTTCATAAGTATTTTGACACTTATAAAAAGCTTATAGTGTTAAACGCACTTTAAGTAAAAGTTTATGTCCGTTTTTGCAGCTTTACTATTTTTGAATTGGAGCTATTTTGGTACTTCCATCTCTATTTTAAATGTTGATAGGTATTTTTACACTTTTAAAAAGTTTATAGTGTTTAAGGTACTTTAAGTAAAAGTTTATTTGTATTTTTACACACTTACCATTTTTCGAGTTAAGAGTATTTTTGTACATTTATAAAATTGTTATGACTCTGAAAATTTCGTTTATATTATATCCTGTTAGTAAAGAATATATATATATATATATATATTAATTACAAACAATTTCAGTGAGGAGGCAGTAGTTGAGTGGTGTAAGGCGTGAGTTGTGACTGTGGTGAGCTGTGTTCGATTCCTAGAAGCTGCAGGAAGGGAAATCTTTTAACTTTTTAGGTTCGTGAAAAGACCAAAATACCCCTCCCCCTTCTTAACTCTGCGGAAGCCGTACTACAGCCATTTTTCTTCTCTGAATCTCTTCAGTAGCGCAGGCAGGAAGGGGAGCGGCGCAAGATGTGTCACGCCACCAATGCCATGTGCTCAGGCGATTGCTTATGCCAGTATTTGTATCGTCTTGTTCCATCACCGCTGACTCTGTTATTATTTCTTCCCAGCTTTGGCTTCAGATGGTCGGGAGGAAGAGTAAGAACAAAGAGTTTGTGCTGAGGGTCCCGTGTCTGTGAGGTGCCACTGGGTAGTCGAAGTTGCTCCTTGTGTCTGAGTTGTAGTCGTCGTCATGTTATGGGTCATCGCTGTCAAGTGTGCTCTGACACTGTAGCCAACCTATTTGTTTCGTCTTTCTTTTTCCCGTCACTGTCATTGTGAAAGGAGTTACAGTGGTAAATTTTTGTCCACGTATCCCCTCTGCAGTCACTGTGGAAAGCCCATATTTTTGGAACTCTTTCAGGTGCCATTGTTGGGCGTCGCGAGTTAGATGATTGGTATGTTTCCTCAATGCCCCTGCTCTGTTTCCTGTGGTTGTGTTGGTTCAGGGGTGCGGGGAAATTCTGTGTTGGGAAAGGCGTGTGTATATGAGTATCGTGTAGGATTATTCTGTTTTGGGATGAAAAGTCGATGAATGGGCTGAAACAGGGGCTATGCTGTCGCCATTGAAATTGAAGCTTTGTGTGTGTATCTGTTTGCTATCATTGTATGCTTACTGGTGTCGCTGTGATGTTGTTGGATTGTTGTTACTTAAGGGATGCTGAGGGTATGTATAATTTTGTCAATGGAGTTTCAGTGTTGCTGTTAGGTTGTGTCTGATCGAGTTACAGAAATTTTGTGAATGGGTCAAAGTATGAGTGTTTGAATTTGGGTGGAGCTATGAAATTCTGGGAAAATTATTTAGGTAGTGTTGTCAAATAGCAATGAATATATGTGTGTGTATGGACGTAAAGCTTGAAGAAGTTGAGAAATGATATGATATATATAATTATGGCATGTATGCATATTATGGTTTTAGATAGCAGAAACAGGGGAGAGGACGTTGAAGCTGCTGTATTGATCACTGAATAGCATAGGATATATATTTAGATATAAGCTACTACTGCCATGAGGAATTGGTCAATAAGTATGCATATCTATCAAGTCGTCATGTTATGTGTGTATCTATTTGGGTATATGGATGCTACTATTTTGATATAGAAAAGAAAGAAGGACGTGGCTGACATTAGGTATATATGTAAAAATGCATAAGGTTAAGCGTTTCCAGATCTTTTGAAAAAAAAATGGTTAAGGAAAAACTAAAGTATATGTTAAGGAGAAAGTATTATAATTATAACCAAAGCATAGAATTTTGAATGATAATAGTTAAAGATTTGGTTGGGTAACCTATGCTTGAATAGTTAAATTGTGTTGGAAGTCATAAATCATTAAAGTATGTTATGAGGTTCAAAGTAATGTTAAAATAGGTGTTGTTTAAGCTTTAATGTTGATGTAATGAAGGAATTTTAATATAAATCAAGTGTTAGAGGGGTGAAGTCTTGGTTAAGGCCAAGTAAAGCCTTTAGGATCATGTGTATCTCGAATGTTAAGAATAAAGGAAGATGGGAATTTATTTGGTGTGTGTAAATGAATTGGGAAGCTAATGGAAGTTAATGAATATGTAAATAACTTGCGATGATGGTTTTAGATCAAAAGTACTTGGTATAGAGAGGTGAATTACATTTCTTTTGGAATAGGGAGTTTGAGATGAATGATGAATTTAATTGTCAGTGGAGGTTCATTAAGTGTGGTAGAAGAATGGAAAGGGGCAAATAGACATAATTGACTCAAGATTGTCAAATTTTGTGTGGTTGGAAATCTGTACTGTATGATTGTGTGATTGAATCAATGTCAGAGGGTGATGGCTTAGGAACATATGTATTGCGTCATTGTGATTGATTGGAAGCATGAAATAAAAAGGAATATTAGGTTAAAGATGATTTATTTTGTTGCAATGATTGATTAGAATGTTAATATATTGTTTCGGGATATCAAGGAATTGAGGAGTGAAATAATCGAATGTGATTGGCTGAAATGGGTAAAGGTTTTTGGAGCGTGGCAGGTGAGTGAATAACGTTCCCTAAAATTTATATTTTCAAATATATTGTCATTTCAAATGTTAAATTTTAAATATGAATTTCGAAAAGCAAATTTTATGAAAGTATGGTTTAAATCGTTAGAAATGATTTTCTTTCGATTGGTTTACAAAAGAATTATGATTATGTATGAAAATGGATAAAGAGGCTTTTGAAAAGAATTTGGCAAAAGTTGCATTGAACTGATGTTATTCATGAAATATATTCCTATGCGAATTTCATATGTTTTCACAGTAATTTGATTTCAAATGTACATGCTGGGGTTTTTGGAAAGTTAAAGTGATTTTACCAATGGTTATGGCATTAAAACGATTAAGATTATTTCATGCAAAATAAACCCCACGTATGATGGAAACATTTTAGGACGAAATACAGAACGCTGGTTGCTAACAGCAGTACTGTTAGTCCTTGGTGCACCTTGGTTACTCGAGCTCGACAGTTTGTGGCATAGCCACCAGAATTATTTCGTGGGATTTATTCTCGCGACAGTTTGTGGCCTTGAGCCACCAGACAGTTTGTGGCCTTGAGCCACCAGAATTATTTCGTGGGATTCATTCTCGCGACAGTTAGTGGCTTCGAGCCACCAGAATGGTTAGTTACCCTCGTGGACTATGTCCACGTCTGTTTTTGTTCTGTTGAAGTCCTACAGAAAGATCACGGTTTTGAAAGGATTGTTCTACAACGATTGATTCGAAATGGTTATTTTAAATTGTATCTCTGAAACAATAATGTTTACGGAAAGATTATGGTCTTGAAAGGATTATTTAGAATGAATTATTTGAAATAGTTATTTCATATTATTTCCCCGAGATACAAATGTTTAAAAAAAAAAAGTTTACATTAGATTACGAAGTGTTATGAAATACATTTTCAATATAATTATGCATTGTTTATTTCCGCATTCTTTTAAATCATGTTTTTTGGGACGTTATTCACGAGTAGATTATTTGGCTTCAGATAGTGCAGGTAACCCTAACCCTTTCGCTGAGCAGTGAAGAGCCTTGTTGCTGATCCGAAGCGTCATTTTTGACAAAACTACTTTTGATGAAATTATCATTTAGAAAGTGTTTGTATTATTTTGAAAAGAAGGTAAATGCTCCACATAGGCCTTAGAAAAGATTATGTTTATTATGGAATTTGTTATGGAAAAGTTGAATGTTTTATTTAATGTATTAGGATTTCAGAATGTGAAATTATTCATATTCTGTGCCGGTCACTGTCCATATTTCGGGATGTGACAAAAATAGTATGGGTCCTACTATAAAAAATAACTGACGTTAACATATTTTAATAGACTTATCATTTTTGCGTGAATTTTAAATATTTATGAACAGTTTTGCACATTAAAAATGTTTATAGTGCCAATAGCACATTGGGTAAAAATTTATAGGGAAATTTACACATTTACCCTTCATATTTTATAAATGATAAAATTATCATTAGGGCTAAAACTAGATAATACCTAATAAGTCATGCTTCCTAGCTATTTAAAAGGCTACTGAATTAAATAAGCTATTTTTTCTTAAAGAAATGACCTATAAATTTATAAGTCTGAACTATTTAATTTTATGTAGATTATAAATAAACTTAAAACTTATATTAAAAGCCTTTTATTTATAAAAATGTAAGCTTAAAAACTTATTAAAAGCCTATATTTAAGCTTTTAAAGGATCAAGCCTAAACTTAAAAAACTTGTATCATGCTCATACTTTAAATTTTTGTTACAAACTTAAGTCTATTTATCCAAAATCTGGTTTAACTTGACCTATTCACATCCCTAATATAGGCTACATAGTTGTATAAAGAGTTTAAAAAACAACATGGGAAATGTGGTATTTTCTAGATGCCAACATAAATGCATAAAATTATTATTTTATTTTATTTTTTGATTACTGGACAAAAAAAAAGAACCACTTGGGAAATTTGCATTTGGCAGCTGATACCTCTATTTTGAGCATAACAATGTTGGTGTAAACACCTAACGGGTTGGAGATGGTTAGGCCATCTGTTAAGGTGACACAAGTTTTCTAGAACGAAGTAAGAAATAATAACATTATTAATTATTTCTTTTATTTCTAGAAGTTAAATAATTAAATAATAAAAATTAAAAATTAGTTAAATTAATCATTTATAAAATAATACTAATTAATTTGTCAAAAAGATCTTTTTTAAGCACTCATGCTGGAACTACTTTATATAAAAAAAAATTTAATACCCAATTAATAGAAATAATTTGTAAAAAAAATTATAAAATTTACTGATAAAGTAAATTAAAATTTTATAGTTAGAATATAAATATATTCTCTATATAGCTTGTAGAGGAAGTTATAACAAAAAGCATTGAGACTTTTACGTTGAAGGTGATGCAATGCAAGTTAGTCATATGGATGTAGTTCAAATAATAACGGTAAAATTAGATATGGTATGAAAAATAATTAGAAGTAGAACCCGACTCATATAATTAAAAAATAACTTTTAGGCTATTTGATATGAAAAATTTAGAGGGAAGGGGGAACATTTTTTGAGTTAAATTTAAAAAAAAATGAAAAAGTGGGGTCACAAAATTTTAAATTCTAATAAAGAATGTATATAAGATAAAAAATAAAAACAATTAATTAAAAACTTTTAATCCCACTTCTCTAATTTTTTTTAAATCTAACTTAGAAAAATTTTCCCCCTCCCCTCCCCTTCAAATCCTTATACCAAACAGTTATTGAGATATAAAATTTAATCAGTCCAAAGTCATACTCAATACAATATAATATTTAATAAGGAAAAAAGGAAATTTGTTACGATATTATTATTAAAAAAAGAATGAAAAATATTTAGTTATTATTTTTAACTAGAAAAAGGTGTGCATTATTCAAATTCAACCGAATACAAACTTATACAATTGACCAAAAACTAGCTTAATATATATTTAATGTAGACCCGTAGACCAGCACCATGAATTTTCAAAGCTAATAATTTCTCCACTCTTCCATTACTTCATGGCATCGTTTAAATTTCAGAACCTTAATACTATATATACCCATTATTGTTATTCCGCACCTTCACCACAAATTAGAGCAATTAATCACAACATAATGGCAGCCATGAAAAGCATTGTTGTGTTGTCCCTCCTTCGTATGGCTCTTAGCTTCACTTTCACTCAAGCCACTCAGTTCGTCATTACAAACAAATGCGGCTATGTGGTGTGGCAAGTGTCCTTGCCAACTGGTGGTGGCAGACGGTTGAATCCTAGTGAAACTTGGGCCCTTAATGTGAGGCCTGGCAATACCAATGCTAGATACAGAGTCAAACCGGCTGTAACTTTGATGGGTTGGGTCAGGGATGTTGCAATACGGGTGATTATGGAGGTGTGCTTCAATGCCAATTCTATGAAGCACCACCAACTACACTTGCAAAATTTTCTCTTAACCAACCCAATAATTTAGACTTCTATAATATCTCAGTAATCAATGATTTCAATATTCCTATAGAGTTCAGTCCAACTTCTAATGGATGTAAGAGTCTTCGTTGTTCAACTAATAAGTATCCCGATGCTTACCTTTTCCCCGCTGACAATACTAAAACTCGTAGTTGTCCTCAAGATCTAACAATTGGATTGTCTTTTGCCCTTGAATAACTTATATTACTAGAACTATGTAATAAGATGCCATTCTCAGCACATTTATTTTACTAGAACTTATATTACTAGAACTATTAAATAAATAAATTCTAGATCGTGACTTTATATATAATCTTATATTTATGTATTAATTAATATTTATATAATTATTATACTTTATTTAATAATGTATAATTTATACACTATTTTAATATATTAATTTTATTACCTATTTAATATTTATATTTAGTTATTAATAGTTTATCTAAAATTGATTAATAAATACTAATCAAGGGTAATATGGTCATTTGTATTTTTTATATTATTTTACTAGATCACTGATCATTTCCATATAGTTCCACTACAAAAAACTAAGGTTTTGGCTACGACTTTTCAGCGGCGACACAAAAAGTCGCCGCTGAAAATTGATTTTCAGCGACAACTTTTGTTTATCGCCGCCAAAACTAAAAAACTCAAATTTTAGCGCCACTTTTCTGTGGCGACACTAATTGTCACCACAAAAGGTCACAGAATTCTACGGCGACAATTTTTTGTCGCCACAGAAGGATGTATTCAGCTGCAACTTTTATGCTAAAAGTGTCCACCCAATTATTTGCCCTTTCATTAAGTTTTAAACAACTATCTAATATATATAATTAAATTATTGAATAATTTCATTTTTTAAATAACATAAAGAAATTTCACATTTTATTGTAGTAAAGAAAGGTTATATAGAGAATAATGTGATTTCTATGAAAGAAGGAAATGAAACAAGGATATGTACATAAGGGAGATATTATAAATGTGTATCAATGAGTGTGAGAGTTAGCATGTGTGTGTTAGAGACAATGTGGGGAAGGATATAGACAGAGGGAGATGTATGTGTGAATTATTTGCCAAAAACAATTTATGAATTTTTTTAATGAGTTGAAAAAGCTATTGGAGGAAAATGATCATTTTTTGTTGAGAGGATTATTTTTTAAAAATATTTGGTAAAAGGAAGACTTTTAGCGGCGACAGAATATTGTCGTCGCTGAAAGCCCCTTTTAGCGGCAACTTTTAATGTCACCGCTGAAATGGTGATTTCAGCGACGACTTTGATTTGTTGCCACAGAAACGCGTTTATAATTTAGGGTTCCCTTTCCCTTCCTTATTTCTCAGCGTCGACATAGATGTAGAGCGAAACACCGAGAACGAGAGACAGAGGGAGAGCACGAGCGAACGGTTAAAGGATTGTGATGTCGGAGGAGTGACCGAAGGATGGAGAGTGAGCTTGTGACGTCGTCGGCCATCTGAGGTGAGTTATCCGATTGTTTCTTCAATCTGTCTCCTATTTTTCCTTTCGATTGTCGGGTGGGTCACCGTGGAATCTGTATCCGACCGATTCTTCTACTCCTATCTCCTCTTTTTCTTCAATCTGTCTCCTCTTCAATTTGAGTTTTTTGACTTCAAACGGAACCCTAAATTTCTATCTCCAACTGCTTCTCCAATCCGGTAGACTTGCTGTGCTATGTGGTTTGAAGTGTTTATCGCCATTTACATTTGGGGTTTTGAGGCTGAATCATTGATTAAGCAACCCCAGTGTTCATTAAACCTGACAGAAGCTATGGTCGACAATATTCTGTGTCTACACACATGTCTGACAACCAAATTACAAAATCATAACAGAAAATCGAACACCATAGCTGATCAAATATAATTTAATTATACAGTTCAATTCCTTCAGTTTGCCATAGCGAATACCTTCAGTTGGGCCTTTCTTAACTTATTCTACTACCGAGACCACTCATATATGTAATTATATAGTTCAATTCCTATGTCATTATCCCACATTAAGGATCCCCAAATTAACAAGATATGGGAGGTAATTACATACGATATGTACCTGACATTTCAATCAGTTTATTTGAAATTTGTGAGCATGAGCGAGATCCTTATACTGATATATGCTGATCAAATATAATATTGCATATAGTTCTCCCACATTTATGTGATGGACAAATTCAATATTACATATATGTTGATATATGCATTTTTGTTTCATTGATGGACAACTAGAGTAGTATGTTGATATATGTGTTTTTGTTCTCCCACATTTCCCACATTTTTTTATATATTCCAATTTTGTTTGGGTATTTGTATATATTTTTAGAAGAATATCGTTTGAAGCAACATTTCAAAAATATAGTGTTACAACTAGAGTAGTCAGATGCCCTATTTCCCCCTAAAAGATACCTTATGATTGAAAACAATGGTTTGGCAGTAAGAAAGAGAAATTTTGATTTGGCAGGATATGGGAGGTTTGGCAGTAAAAAAATAATAGTTTTACCCTATTAATTTCAATGTTGGGTAATTTCAAATTTCAATATTGGTGGAGATTTTCAAATTTCAATTCCCTTATGGGTAATTTCAATTCCCTAAATTCTCAATTATATGGATATGGCATGTTGAGCTTTATATGCCAATACAACATGATTTTAAGTAAATGATACATTGATCAAGTTTTAATTTCAAAGTTTTAAGTGATGATCAATTTTTAATTTCAAAGTTTTAAGTGAATGATACTTCCTATTATTTGTCTCAATTAACTAGTTCATAATTATCCAATATCAATCATTACTACTTTTGTCTTTCTTTCTTAAATATATATATTACCTTACTATTCATATACTGATATGTTTGTTAGATTTTCTTGTTGTATCCTAGGTTTAACTGTTTATGGAATATAAATGGATAAAAGTTGGCTATATATTAGAGACAGAGGCAATCTATCATATATTAGAGGAGTGGGTGGTTTTCTAGAATGGGCATTTAGTCAACCTGGCGTGATAAATCAAATACGTTATCCTTGTAAAAGATGCATGAATGTGATATTTAAAGCGAGAAGAGATGTTAGGACGGACTTATTGAGCAAGGGTTTTTGGAATAGTTATATGGTGTGGGAGTTGCATGGGGAAATTAGAAGATTTCAGACATATTGTAGAACTTCTAGTAATGACAGAAAATGCTACTGATAATGAAAACTTTGCAAGGATGGTATGCGATGCATATGGAGTTCCATGTGTGGATTATACAAATACTAGTGACTGTGAGACAGAAGAGTCTAATCTATAGGCTAAAAGGTTCTTTGACTTGTTAAAAGATGTTGAAACTGAACTTTATCCGGTTGTGTCAAGATGTCCAAACTTTCTTTCATTGTAAAGTTGCTTAAAGTGAAATGCCATAACCATTGGAGTATTAAATCTATGGATATGTTGTTGGGCTTGTTAAAAGAAGTTCTCCCAGAGGGGGCTTTAGTACCAAACTCATTCTATGAAGCTAAGAAGATAATTCGTGATCTGGGTTTAGATTACCAAAAAATTGATGCTTGTGAGAATGATTGCATATTGTATTGGGGGGAGCACATAAATGCAGAATCATGTCCTAAGTGTAATATGCCTAGATGGAATTTAAACAAACAGAAAGGGAAAAAGGTTCCACGTAAAGTCTTAAGGCATTTCCCCATAACACCAAGGCTACAAAGATTGTATATGTCAAGTTATTTCACCTCTATTACTGCAACAACAACTTCAGAAAATGCCTATCAACTCTCTTCCTACTCCCTATACTCAAAATAGTAGTGCAGGTAAGTTTGCTTCAATTTTATAATAATTGATTTACATCGCATGTAACATTCAATTGTTCTAATTGAATTTTAATGATAGGCTCTTCTACTGCAATCAACAAGTGCAGAGGAGTTTATAAGTCTATTAACGTGAATTTGAGGACTGCACAAAGAGCAAAAATTCGAGTCAAATTTTCATATTCTATGTCAAGAGCAATCAGTCCAAAAGCTAGAGACTTTTCTAATTATTGTCTTTTAACTCTTAGAACCACAGTTTCTTTCATGGATGGTGGAGGTAGCTGGAAGAATATTTTTGAAAAATATGGTCATGATATGATTTTAAAAATAAAGGTATTATTTATGTCAAATTTTTATACTTATTTTAGTTTATTTATATTATTATATAAAGTGTTTATATTTATTTATTTTAGGATAAATTTGAACCTGCTGATGTAATTACTGAAGAAAAGTTTAATATAGTTATATCAATTATTTTACAAAATACATTCAGAAATTGGAAGAACAATCTACACTCTTACTACAAGAAATATGAGACTAACGAGGATAGGTTGGGTGATCCTCCTCAAACTATTAGTTTTCAAGATTGGGAGTGGTTATTAATATATTTTAAGTCTGACATATTTAAGGTATCTCACTATCCTTTTAAATAAATTATATATTTTTTCAATTATTAAATTCTTATTAGTTACTACATTTTTTTTGTAGAACAAAAGTGTAAGGAACACGATAAATCGAGAAAAACAAATGACTAAACATACTTGTGGTCCTCGATCATTTGCAGAGATTGAATATGCTACAGTAAGTTCAATCTATCACCACTATAATTTAAATTTTTGATCTTTTTTTTTTTTAAATCTAATCTTTGTATTTTCTTGTATGTTGTTATTTTGTAGAGAGATCCTACTACCGGATAGCCTATCCCTCCTGACCAACTGTGGGAGATAACACATACTAGGAAGACATTAGATGTACAAGTAGTATGGGCAGACCCATACTCTGAACAGCTTCATGTACACATTGTTGTTTAATATCTTATTTTGATTAAGTTTTATTTTTAATCTAATAGTTTTATGTTTTTATTATAGAGTCGTATGCACGAACTTTCTCAACAAGACCAAGATTTAGAGAGTGATGCTCGAATGATGTCAGAGGAAATATTGGCGACAGTTCTTGGTGAGAGGTCAAGATATGTAAGAGGGAAAGAGTATGGAGCGGAACTTTCAAGGAAGAGAAATCGCCCTCAATCTACTGATAGTTCAGTTGTGGAGAGTGTGTGTGCCCAATTGTAGGAAGAGTTTGATAAAAAATTTCAAGAGGAGAGAAAAAAATGGAGGCTGAACGTGCAGTAGAGCATGTAAAGATGGAAGAAGAGCGTGAAAAGATGCAACAAGAGCATGTGCAATTCGAGCAAAGACTAATGGAACAAATGGAGCAAATGATACAAGCTCAATTCGCTGTCTTGATGCAGAAGGGGCAACCATATGCGGCTACTTGTAGTCATAGTATTGGTTCTTTTACATAAAATTTATGTATAAACTAAACAATTTTATTTGGCTAGATGAAATCTATTACCATTCAAGCATCAAATACTACAACAATAATGACAAAAGTCATCCAACACATTAAGCCAACTTATATGACTCTTACATTTGATTAATTAAAAGGCCCAAACCATGCAACACACAAATCATATACTAATATTTTGTCCTCAAATGGTTGGGGAAAAACTAAATCTATCACTAAGCAATGCCTCTAAATACGGTTTTGTTCCTTTGCTTAAACATGATCTTGATCTTGTTTAATGATGCGACAATATTTGTCATGTTGTTACGTGTTTCTGGAACATCGTCACAACAATTTAATGCCAATTCAAGAATAGAGCATGTGGATGTCAATATATTACCAATATGTTGTTCATCTCCTTGTAATAAATTGGAATCGATGATTTGAATTATTGCATGTGGCATTGATGTGCTTACCCAACTCCTTAAACTCATCCCCGGCACAAACATGTCTTCAATTGGTTTCTTCCTTGTGAAAACTTCTATCAGCATGATTCCTTAACTGTACACATCTGCTTTTGTCGAAACAACTCCCAAAGATCCATACTCTACATATAATCAAATTTAAGTTACTAAAATTAAGTTATCACTCAGTACAAAATCTACATACTAATATCTAATAAAGACGATAATCAAATCAAGAACATTTAATGTTTTGCAAACACACATGTGTGGCACACTCACACAAATATGTTAATAGCAAGTTTAAGTCCACAACCTCATCCACATATGGCAAGTAGCACTATCGCTAGGGTCCAAAATTTTGTTATTGGTCTAAAATAAATTAGTTGAAGTATTCCAACATATATATAAAATAGAAACAAGGACATTGAATGTTTTGTAAACACCCGTATTATGTCAATTAATTTGTCATACGCTAATGCTATTTGATATTGCTGGTTTGAATAATGAGTGACAACATATGCAAGTTTTTATAAATGTCTTCTACTAAGGTCACTCCAATTTAATCTAAAACAAACTTCATGAAAAACATATATTTTTAGAAGACAAATGTACAAGAGAGGAAAAAAAACATTAGACAAAGAAGACTTATGGTTTGAAAATAATTACCAGGTTAGCCTACTGTAGGTATTGTTTCAGTATGAGTCTTAGATTGTCCTTCATCTAAAAGTTTAGATATTCCAAAGTCACTCACATGAGCAACCATATCATCATCCAACAATATGTTACTTGGCTTTAAATCACAATGAATTGCTGGCACTGACAAGCCATGATGAAGATACTCCAAAGCAAATGCTACATCAATCATTACGTTCAACCTTTGAAGAAAATCTAAACAATAGTTATGAGAATATAACCATTTTTCAAGGCTACCTTTGGGCACGAACTCCATTATCAAAGACTTGAAATCAACGTTATTGGAGCAACTAGATATGATCTTCACCAAATTTCGATGTCTCATGTTACGCATTGTGCACATTCTACTTCAAAGCTCCTTGACATTGCTTCTGAATCAAAACTGAAGACTTTAACTGCAACTATAGTCCCATCCTGAAGCATTCCTCTGAACACAGAACCATAGCTACCACGTCCAAGCAAGTTGCTCTCATCAAATCCATTGGTTGCTTCTAGAATTTCAAAATATGAAATCCTTCTTGGCAATCCTAAAGTTGATGCATTCCCTTCAACTTGGTCCTTACTTGAATTTTGTCGTTTGAATCGTAGCAAGATAATGCCTAAAGCAACCAAAATTATTGACGCAACCGTTGCTAACATGTATTTCAACAAGATCAATTTTGTCATTGACCTTTTTCTTGTTTCATTTCTACATGGAGGCGCTTTCAATCGTGATTGGCCACAAAGAGCTTCATTCATCATAAGTGACTCAAAACTCAAATTTTTAAAAACCCCACCACTTGGAATCTCTCCTTCTAGTTTATTATAGGAGAGATTAATAAACTTAAGGTAAAGAAGTGACTGCAAAGATTTAGGGATTTTACCATATTTTGGGAGAGATCCAAATTCACTAAGCTTAGCAAGTTTCCAAATGATTCAGGAATATTCCCATGCAATTTGTTATGCGCTAAGGAGATATTTTGTAAATTCTGCAAGCCACCTAAAGTTGTGGGGATGATGCCTGAAAGATTATTTTTCGACAAATCTATTGATATAAGAACTTTCAAGTCCCCTATCCTATATGAAAGATTTCCAACTAAATTATTGGAAGATAAATTTACTTCCAATATATCTTTTAATTTCCAAAATGAAGAGGGTATCTTTGAAGTCAACATATTGGAGCCCACATCAAGCTTTTGTAAGGATGTCATATTTCCTATGCAAGGCGGCAATGCTCCAGAGAACTTGTTTCCACTTAGATAAAGATAGGCAAGTCTTCTCATTTCACAAAATTCTTCAACAATTAAGCTGTGTAGCTAATTACCATGAAGATCTAAACCTTGAAGAGCTTTTAAGCTGTTGATAGTTTTTGGAATTGGTCCATTCAAAACATTTTCAGTCAAATCCAATAAAATCAAATTAGTAAGATTCCCCATCTGTGGCGGTATGTTACCTGTAACATCCCAAAACTTGTAAAAGGGATATGTAAAATGTAATTGATGCTTAAGGATATTTTATAAAATTTAAAACGTGTAAAAAATAGTTTAGTGTATTTTTGGTTAAATTTATAAAGGAGGTGAGGAGAAAATAATTATTTAAAAATATTTTATGACTTGGGAAATTTAAGAAAAGAATTATGGAATAGGTATTTTGGGATTTATAAAATAATGAAAGATTTTATTCCCCCAAAAAAAAACCCAAATGACTTAAAACCTATTTTTGGATTTTAAAGCCGTATTTTGTTTTTGGAAAACTAAAAAAAGTTAAATTTGATCGTTTGTTCAAAAATTGTTTTAGGAAAATTACTTTGTGAGCTAGGTAAAATATTGGAGGAATTATTCCTTATACAACATTAGGCATTAATTTCTAAAGGTTTCTGTACATATATAGAAAAACAAAAAATAAAAGAGGGGTATAAATTAATGCAAAAGGGCATGATGATCATTCTCCTCACCACACACCCATTCATGTGACCCTCGCCCTTTTAAACACACTCTGCCTCTCTCATTTTCATCATCATCATTTCATCGTCTTCACAGTGCGAGAGGGAGAGTATGCGAACTATGCAAGGGAGAACCAGAGGTGTGTTGCCAGAGTGAGGAGGAGGAGGAACTACCGGAGTTTTCCTGCAACCATAGTTTCTGACCAAGGCGAGTCTTCCAACTCCTTCTCCACCTTTAGTTTTTTAGATCTTTATCATTTGGGGGTGTTTGGGCCGATTAAAATTGAAGCTTGTGGAAGAAAATGTTCGATCCAGTGAATATAAGTAAAGCTTTAAGCTTTTTGACACTAACTCCGTCATAAATCATATTTTGTGGAGGTTGCATGTTTGTTCTCTGAAATGGGTATGTTTCAAAACAGAGCTTGTGGTTCTGGATTGTGTAATTTTGAGTTCTCTGGACTTATAGTAAAACGGGAGTGGAAAAGAGTTAGATTGATGCATTATACTGATTTCATGTGTTTAGTTTGCTTTGGGTTTTGATTTCGAAAAAAGGGGCATGTTGTATGTTGTTTTGGAATATGTGACTGAGGATTCTCTGAAATTTAGTTAATGATTCTCTGATATTTGGCATTTTCGGAATTGTTGTTAAGGGAGCATTTTCGAAATTGGAAATACGTTTTGGGAGGAAGTGCTGTTTGTTTATTTTAGGACATCATAGAATGCTTAAAATGATCGTAATAATTATGGGAAAAGTATTGATTACGGCACATGTTTGAAAGTTTTTTGAAGGAAAACTGATTGATGCACTAGGGTGAAGAATTATAAAATTGAATTTCATAAGCTTTTCTTGTATGATTTGCTCTGTCAGCCACCATTTCCTTAGGAAGGAGATAAGTTTTGTTAAGTTAAAATTATTAGACAAGTATAAAGCAAAAGATCTAAGTTAATGAATTGGAGTTTGGAGTTTTGAGAAAGATTATGTATGCCATTTGAATATATATAGATGTATATATATAAATATATTTGTCCAAAATAACAAACTACTTTCATAAGGCCAGTGCTTGAGAATAGATGGGATTTTTAGGGAAGTTACTTAAGTTACAATTTTTATGAAATGGATTTGTTCAGATATCCAAAAAGTTTATCAAGGAACTAAACAAAAAGGAAAGTAAAAGGAGGTAATGAAGAAGAATATCGAGGTAGTAACATTTTCTTTCATATCTTATAATGTTTAGCTTAGAAGCATTAGTTTTAGTATCTGGGATTCTTCCAGAAAGTTTGTTACCCCATAAATACATCTCTTTTAAATTTGGAAGGCTATTTCCAAAATTTGATGGTAGACTACCGGAAAGAGAATTGCTTTGCAAACCCAAGAGATTCAAAGGTGACTTCTTAAAAATAATTGACGGAATTGACTCGTTTAAATTGCAAAGTACGTACCTGTGAAAAAGTTGTCTCTCAAATATAACTGTTGAAGTATAGTCAAATTTGCAATCTGCCTTGATATGTATCCACTAAATCTATTAGAGTCTACCGCAAACATTTGGAGCTCCTTGCATTGTATCCAATCAGATGGTAAGACACCAGACAATTCATTTCGTGAAAGAGACAAATATTATATTTTGGGAAGTCCGTGACACATATATGAGGGGATGCCCCCAGACAAATTATTCCCATCCAAATCAATGTGTTGCAGCTTTGACATATTGAAGATGGTTGATGGTATATGGCCAGAAAATCCATTAACATCTAGATATGTAGTTTGAAGATTTTGAAGATCTCCAAACTCTTTGGGAATATCTCCTAAAGAAAATAAAAAAGAATAAAAAAGAAAAAGAAAACAGAATGTTGTTTAAGAGGTTTATTTCTCTAGTTGACAAAATAAAATGGATTTATTTTCCAGATAAATCATTAGCTAACAAAGAATAAAATAATAATGAATTGTTATATTTTTATTGAATAGAATTCAGATGATATAACATTATTGAAGTATTTAAATATTGCTCTTAGAGACTGAAAAGATAATTACGAAAACAAAATTTCTCGCACAACATAAATTCAAAATAAACAACTCTTTTATTGTCAAAATAGAACATAACCTTGTATAATTGACACAGCAACCAAAGTTAGGACAAAATAAAGGATATGCTGTAAAGATGGTGTGATAAAAAATAGTTGGATGTATTAAACATCTAAAGGTGTTCACTGCATGAAATATCTTCAAATATTGAAGTTTTCCTTTCTAAAGTGAAAATATATATTTTTATAAAGTTTATTAGGCCGCCAATTTGATAAAGTGAAATACCTTCTAATATATATTGCTTGGAGAAGTAACACCCCAAAATTACTACTTTCAAAAATCAAGTCTTGAAGTGTGAATAGCATTCCTATCTATGTTAAAGTCATTATAGCTTACGTTGATCATTTTGAACTTATCTGACAGGTGAGAAAACGAAACAAAAAAGATGTTAACTAGCACATCATAATTTGGCGAAAGAATACCTTGCAAGTTATTGTGATCAAGTCCCAACAATTGAAGCATAGTCAAATTTCCAATGCCTTTCGGTATGCGTCCAGAAAGCTGATTAAAACTCAAATTTATAAAGTACGCATTTGTTAGATTAGTAATTCCATTAGGAATATCTCCTGCAATAAGGGAAAGAAATATTAATAACTGTTGATGCATATAGAATCATATTATGAAAACTAATAAATTGTATATCCAGCATGATAACAAAATTATTCTTTCATATAATTTCCCCCTTAAAACTAGCTTGTTGAACACACAAAGAGTTACTTAAACATGTCTGATAGTTATTAATTCAATAAAAAAGAAAAAAAAGGAAATAACTTAATTAGTCAAGTAAATACTAGAGAAATACTTATGTGGTTTGGTATGTCACATTATCTGAATTTTATCCAATTAAAATATAATCACTCAATCAATTGTAATTCTAGTAGGCTGATAACTCATTTGAAACAATTCATATTTTATTTTAATTTTAAGAAAAATAAACTCTTAATTTAGTTCAGTTAAATTTTTATTCTTTTAAATTAAAATGTTTGTTTTTCTTGAATACAAAATAAAATGGATTTTTCTTTCAGATGAATCATCAGCTAACTAACAATATAATATGATAAATATTTATATTTTTATTGAATAAAATCAAGATGATATGATATCTTAAGTATTTAAATGTTTCGCTTATAGACTAAAATAATAATTATGAAACAAAATTTCTCGTACAACATAAATTCAAATAAACGAAGCCTTTATTTTCAATATAAGACAATATAATCTCATATAGCAACTAAAGTTAAGACAAAACAAATGATACGCTTTAGATAGGACGTGATAAAAAAATAGTTGGATATATTAAACGTCTAAAGGTGTTCGCTAAAATGTATTTAACAAATAGTTGGGCCTCCAATTTGATAAAGTGAAATGTCTACTAATAATATATATTGTACTTTCAAAAATCAAGTATTGAGGTGTGAATAACATTCCTACCCTATGTTGAATTTATAGATAAATTCTAGCTGGCATCTATATACAATCCTCCGGTCACCGTTCTGATTCCTCCCCTATGATGGCGGGAAGGTCTCCCCCAACCCAATTTTTTTCTTATTTACCAACAAAATAAAAATAGAGGATACCAAATGTCAACTAGGATTAAGATTAAGAAAGGTGATTTTTTTTTCATTAGTTAGTTGTGAGCAATCAGTATAGGCAACAACAATTTGGGCTATTGAGATTTTGTTTATTTTATAAATATATAAATTATTTCATTAAACAATATTTCATTTAAATGAAAATAAACGATAAATAACTTCTATTTATTCTATGTTTTGAACAATCCCAAAGTGTGAATGTACAAAAGAAATTTAAGTAGAGATTTGACACATTCGATAATACATACCTGTCAAAGTGTTAGATCCTAAATCAATCTCTTGTAACTCCAATATATTGAATATACTTGATGGTATATGGCCAGAAAATCCATTAGCACCTAAGTATATAATTTTCAGATTTTGAAGATCCCCAAACTCATCAGGAATATCTCCTAAAATCCAAAAGAACAAGAATAAAAAAGGAAATAAAATGTTATTCATGGTGAGAGAACAAAAAAAGATGGCAGCTAGCACATCATAATTTGGCGAAAAATACCTTGCAAGTTATTGTGATCAAGATAAAACTTCTGAAGCATGGTCAAATTTCCAATACCTCTTGGTATGCATCCGGAAAGCTGATTCTCACCCAAATTTATAAAGTACGCATTTGTTAGATTAGTAATTCCATTAGGAATATCTCCTGTAACGTGGGAAAGAAATATTACTAACTGTTAATGCATATAGGATCATATTATGCAAACTAATAAATTTTATATACAACATGATAATAGAATGATTCTTTCACATAATTTCCCCCTTAAAACTAGCTTCTTGAACACACAAAAAGTTACTTAAACATGTCTGGTAGTTATTAATTGAACAAAAAAAGGAAATAACTTAATTAATCAAGTAAATATTAGAGAAATACTTATATACTTTAGGCCTGTCATATCATTTGAATTATATCCAATTAAAATATAACCACTCAATCCATTTTAATTCTAGTAGGCTGATGACTCATTTGAAACAATTCGTATTTTATTTTAATTTTAAGAAAAACAAACCCTTAATTTACTTTAGATGAGTTTTTATTCTTTAAAATTAAGAAGAATACAAAATAAAATGGATTTTTTTTCATGAGTCTTAGCTAACTAAGAATAAAATATGATGAATATTTATGTTTTTATTGAACATAATTCATATGATATAACATTGTTGAAGTATTTAAATATTTCTATTAAAGACTAACAAAATAATTATGAAAACAATTTCTCGAGCCACATAAATTCAAATAAACGAAGCCTTTATTGTCAAAATAGGACAACATAATCTCATATAATTGATATAGCAACCAAAATTAAGACAAAATAAATGATACGCTCTAGAGAGGGTGCTATAAAAAATAGTTAGATGTATTAAACATCTAAAGATGTTCGCTGAAATACATTTAAATATCTTCAAATATTGAAGTCTTCCTATCTAAAGTAAAATGTATCTTTTTATAAAGTTTGTTAGGCCTCTAATCTGATAAAGTGAAATATCTACTAAGATATTTTGCTTGGAGAAGTAACACCCCAAAATTACTACTTTCAAAATCAAGTATTTAAGTGTGAATAACATTCCTATCTATGTTGAATTTATAGAGAAATTCTAGCTGGCATCCATATACAACCCCACGGTCACCGTTCTGCTTCCTCCCCTATGATGGCGGGAAGGTTTTCCCCCCCTCTTTTCTTGTTTACCAACAAAAATAAAAATAGAGGATGCAAATATATAACTTACATTTGTTCTATGTTTAGAACAATCCCAAAGTGAGAATGTGCAATGAAAATATATCTGCTAAGAAATGTAAGCAGGAGATTTGACACAGTCGGTAATGCATACCTGTCAAATTGTTCATCCCTAAATCAATCTCTTGCAGCTCCAATATATTGAATATAGTTGATGGTATATGGCCAAAAAATCCATTACTACCTAAGTATATAGTTTTCAGATTTTGAAGATCCCCAAACTCATCCGGAATATCTCCTAAAATCCAAAAGAACAAGAAGAAAAAGGAAACAACGTTATTTATGGTGAGAGAAAAAAAGATGGCAGCTAGAACATCATAATTTGGCAAAAGAATACCTTGCAAGTTATTGTCATCAAGAGCCAACACATGAAGCATAGTCAAATTTCCAATGCCTCTTGGTATGTGTCCAGAAAGCTGATTAATACTCAAACTTGTAATGAAGGCATTTGTTAGATTAATAATTCCATTAGGAATATCTCCTGTAACGTGGAAAAAAATATTACTAACTGTTAATACATATAGAATCATATTATGAAAACTAATAAATTGTATATCCAGCATGATAACAAAATTATTCTTTCATATAATTTCCCCCTTAAAACTAGCTTGTTGAACACACAAAGAGTTACTTAAACATGTCTGATAGTTATTAATTCAATAAAAAAAAGGAAATAATTTGTCAAGTAAACACTAGAGAAAATACTTATATGCTTTATGTATATCATATCATTTGAACTCTATTCAACTAAAATATAAGGCAACCCCCAAACTTAGGTTTTAAAAGGGCTTATGGCTAAAACTTTAGTTTGGAAAAAATTTAAAACAAACAACCATATTTATTTAAAAGAACTTTTGGATCAAACTATATTTTGAAATCATAGTTTTGAATAAGTTCCTAGGAATAGCTTCTGGAACAGTAGAAGAGCTTGTAGACCACCCATATTTTACCCCTATTTTTTTACATACTCTCTCTTCTCTTCTCCCTCTTCTCTTCTCTCTCTTCAGCTTTTCTTCTTCTCTATCAACATCAATGTGGCCTCTACAGTCATCGCTCCTCCAGTCTTCTCTACTATCATCTCTCCCTCCGTACGGTTGGTGCTTTTGCTTAGTCTCCGTCCGGCCGCCTATGTTCAATGAGGAAGAAAAAGGAAGAAGACAAGAAAGAAAAGGGAATAAAAAGACATGCGGTGATGGTGAACAGTGCGTTAACAATGGTGGTGAACATTGAGTGTACAATGATGGGACATGAGTGACGGATAATTAATTTTTTTATCTTATACAATTTCTAGTAATTTATCAATCATAAAAGTACTGCTAGTAATAACTATTTAAATACTCATTTATTTAGAGTCACTTTTTTCTATAAATTCTTCTCTAGAAACCATTTTTCAAAAACTGTCCAAAAAGCCCTTTTTTCTAAGTCATTTTCTAAAAATCTATCCAAATGGGCACATAGCCACTCAATTCATTTTAATTCTAGTAGGTTGATGACTCATTTGAAACAATTCATATTTTATTTTAATTTTAAGAAAAATAAACCCTTAATTTGGTTCAGATAAGTTTTTATTCTTTCAAATTAAGATGTTTATTTTTCTTGAATATAAAATAAAATAGATTTTTTCAAAAGAATCATTAGCTAACTAAGAATAAAATATAATGAAATGTTATATTTTTATTGGATAGAATTCAAATGATATAATATTCTTGAAGTATTTAAATATTTCTCTTAAAGATTAACAAAATAATTATGAAAACAAAATATCTCACACAACATAGATTCAAATAAACAACGCCTTTATTGTCAATATAGGACAAAAGAATGAATATGCTCTAGAGAGGAAATGATAAAAAATAGTCGGATGTATATAATTGATTATTAGTCAAATAAACATTAAACGAAATAATTATTCCTATATATAAATGAAGATTACATGAAAACAAAATTTCTCGCACAAGACAAATTATTTAGAGCTTTTAATCTCAAAATGACACAATATAACTTCATATAATCGATATACTAACAAGTTATTGTAGGACAAAAGGACACATTCTCAAAATAATAAGATAACCTCATATGCATCTAAAGGTATTCACTGAAATACATGAAATATATTCAAATATTGAAATCTTCTGATCTAAAGTGAAATAAAAACGTAGGTGAAACTTTGTAAATGGTAACTGATTTTTTTTATTAAAAATTTCAGAATTTGATTATTGGCTTTTTGAAATAAATCCAATAGACTTAAAAATGTAACCTAAAAACTATGCTTAATTTAAGAGTTAAGGTGTAGATGAATGGGAATTTTAGGATTATGCTTAATTAAAACAACCTGTGTTTTTGCCAAGCCACCATAGACTTACTTCACTCTTTTGTTCTAATTTATAATTTGATTTGAAAGAATTGAAAATAACTAAACGTGGAATGAGAAATAGTGAATAACTCAATGCATCAAAGGTAAAAGAACAAATTTGAAAATAAATCTATCAAAACTAACATCAGAAAAATTCATAATAGAATATGAAAGAGAAATACCTGATAAACAATTGTAGGACAAAATGAACTGCTCAATAGAGGATAAGTTAGAAATAGTTGGAGGTATTATTCCAGAAAGATTATTTCTTGAAATTCACAAAATTTTCAGATGTTGAAGCCTTCCGATCTCAAATGGAATAGATCCTTTTATAAAATTGGCTCTACAATTTAAAGTCTCCAACTGTGATAGATTAGATATGCTTGGAGGAATAACACCCCCAAAATTATTATTCTCAAGAATCAAGTGTTGAAGAGGGAATAAGTTTTCAATCCATGTTGGAATATCTCCATGGAATTGATTATAGCCCAAGTTGAGAACTTTCAACTTGTCTAACTGATTCAGCTCTTTTGGCAACTCACCAGAAAAGTTGTTGTTATGAAGGTCAAGTTCAACTAAGAAAGACAAATTCCCAATTTGTGAGGGTAAGGTACCTTTGAGACCCATCTCACTAAGATTTAAGGTCTTCACTCTCCAATGGTTGGAATCATTACATGTAACACCAACCCAATTGCAAATGGAAGAAGAGTTTGATGACCAATTAGTTAAGTGATTGTAAGGGTCAATCACATAATATTTTAGAGCAAGAAGCGTAGATTCATCACTGGTTAAAGTGGTCTTACATGAAATGGGATAAACCATGAGACACTCCAAAAAGATATAGATTTGGCCACGACTTTTCAACGGCGACAAAAAAAGTCGCCGCTGATTCAAGATTTTTAGCGGTGACACTAATTGTCGCCACTGAAAGTCTTGAGTTTCTGCGGCGACAAAAAAGTCGCCGCGGAAAAAGGACTTTTAGCGGCGACTTTACTTTGTCGCCGCTGAAGAGAACACTTTCAGCGGTGACATTTCTTTGTCGCCGCAGAAGCAATAAAAATAAAAAATTTTGGCTACACTTTTCTGCGGCGACAACACAAAGTCGCCGCTAATACGTTTTAAAACGCTTTGCCGTGCCCCTCCTCGCAACTCATTTCTTCATCAGTTAGGTTGAAACCCCAGCGGCGCTGTCGAGCTCCTTTCCTCACACAGTCGGTCGTCGTGCTCCCAGTCGGTGGTCACCGTTGTTCGCGAAGTCGGTCCTCACTGTCATTGTGCAAGTCATCATCCTTCCTTGACGAGTGTGAGTTCCCCTCACCATTGGTAGTCGGCGCTCCATTGAGGCTCAAATACACATCGCTCCTCCTCAGCTTCAGAGTCGCTTCGCCTAAAAAATTGGTCTCTTCCCCGTCGAACACCTCAGACCATCGCTGTCATTCACAGTAAGGTACAGTCATTTTCACCTCAGTTGCTGTCGTTCTTGGGAAATTTGGGAAATTTTTGTGAATTTGGGAAATATGTGCAGTCGTATTGTGCCTGTTCTGTAATGCCATCGACTATGTATGCTATATGTTCTGTAATGCTACCCACTATATGTACTTGTTGATGAATTTATTCACAGCTTCTGAAGTTACCCGATAGACTGAAGTGTTATGTGGTGGAATAGATTTGTTTTTGTTTATGTTCTGTGGCATTCTGGATTCATAGGTGTCCATACAACCATGATCTCGATCATGAGAATGAACTGGAAGCAAAATTGAAGCAAATAAATGTTGGTTAAGCTTTGCATCTTGTATATTGATTTGATGGGCCATTGGGATGTCGGGTATATGATTGGAACCTCTTTTTATTAACTTTTTCAAATTGATATACATTCAGAAGTAGCTTAGTTGGGCAACATTTCTGACCATGGATCCCAGGGTTTATGTTAGTCAAAGAAACTAATCAAACCGGAAAATATGGTGTGCATTTATGTTAGTTGGCGAACTAATCATTTGCAGAACATTAATTGCAAGCTGAAGTTGATGACTTCAGCTTATCTTTGCGATTTTCCACTATATATATTGATACAAATTATACTTGTATTCAGTCTGGAAAAGGGTTTCCTTTGATTTCTCCACGATTGGGGGTTAATTACATTGAACTTAAAACTTGAAAAAAAAAATCATCGAGCTAAGAATTAAATTTAGTGATTAGCATTAAGTATTCATTAGTCTTTGCACTTTGTTTATGGTGTTGATTGTTATGTTGTAAGACATATTTTGATGATTGTTATGAATCAAAATAGTTCATCTTTACATTTTGTATTCTTTGATGTGAAATGGTGTCTTTGTTCTTTTAAACAACCTTGTATCCTAATTGTAATTGCAGTTGGGAAATAGTTCAGCTTTTTTTGCATGCAAGGGAAGTTCATTTGCACAATGAGAAAGTTTATTTGTACACTAGGGAAGTTCGTTTACATAATAAGGAAGTTTATAATATGCAAGTGACTTTTCTGAAATATGCAATATGAACCAATATGTAAGTCATCTTTGTAAGATGAAACTAGCTTCCATGATATGCAAGTTACTTTCGGCAAGTGTACTTAATTTTTGTCATGTGCAATTACATTTCCTTTGGCATCTATTAACTATTAAGAGTATTTTGGTATTTTCCCCTTAAATTAATTGAAGTTAAGGACTTGAAGTTTCAAGTCTATTGCCCAATTAACTTGTCAAGTAGAGATTTATTTCTTATTTTTCCTAGATTGAATTAGAGTAATTGCATTATGAATTTCTTCATTTGAAGTTTAAACTAATCAAGTTAGTTGGTTGGACTTGATCATGGATTTTATGAATTGCATTTTGATTGAGTCTTCAAGGTATGATTGTGTTTACTTTTATTTAACTGTTGAATAATATTGTTGTTTCTTAATGGAGAAACAATGTATTTAATCAATAAAGCTTAGTTATTATAATATTAAATTGATGTTGCGTGGATCTATGACCTCATTATATTACCGATATGTTTGTTGGCTTTTGTTGTTGTATCCTAAGTCTAACTGTTTAGGGAATATAAATGGATAAAAGTTGGTTACATATTAGAGATAGAGGCAACCTATCATATATTAGAGGAGTTGATGCTTTTCTGGAATGGGCATTTAGTCAACCTGGCGTGGGAAGTCAAATATGTTGTCATTGCAGAAGATGCATGAATGTTATATTTAAAGGGAGAAGAGATGTCAGGACAGACTTATTGAGCAAGGGTTTTTGGAATAGTTATACGGTGTGGGACTTGCATGGGGAAATTAGAAGATTTCAGATAGATTGTAGAACTTCTAGTAATGACAAAGAGAATGTTACTGCTAGTGAAAACTTTACAAGGATGATATGCGATGTATATGGAGTTCCATATGTGGATTATATAAATACTAGTCACTGTGACAGCCAAGAGCCTAATCTACAGGCTAAAAGGTTCTTTGACTTGTTAAAAGATGCTAAAACTGAACTTTATCCAGGTTGTGTCAAGATGTCTAAACTTTCTTTCATTGTAAAGTTGCTTCAAGTGAAATGCCTTAACCATTGGAGTAATAAATCTATGGATGTGTTGTTGGGCTTATTAAAAGAAGTTCTCCCAGAGGGGGCTTTAGTGCCAACTTCATTCTATGAAGCAAAGAAGATAATTCGTGACTTGGGTTTAGATTACCATAAAATTGATGCTTGTGAGAATGATTGCATATTGTATTGGGGAGAGCACATACATGCAGTATCATGTCCTAAGTGTAAGATGCCTAGATGGAATTTAAACAAACAGAAAGGGAAGAAGGTTCCACATAAAGTCTTGCAGCATTTCCCCATAACACCAAGGCTACAAAGACTGTATATGTCAAGAGACACAGCTAAAGAAATGAGGTGGCACAAGGAGAAACACTCAAATGACGAGGTAATGAGGCATCCAGCTGATTCTCTAGCTTGGAAACACTTTGACAACCAGTACCCTAACTTCTCTGCTGATCCAAGAAGTGTTCAACTGGGTTTAACAAGTGATGGATTTCAACCTTTCGGGAATATGAGTGCCAATCATAGTATCTGGCCTGTTGTCTTAGTGCCATATAACTTCCCACCATGGCTTTGTATGAAAAGCCCATACTTTATGATGACACTTCTTATTCCTGGTCCAAAGTGTCCAGGTGATAAAATAGATGTTTATCTCTAACCTATGATCCAAGAGTTGAAGTAATTGTGGGAAGTAGGGGTACAGACGTATGATGCGTATTGTCAATCAAATTTTATCATGCAAGCCGCAATATTGTGGACTATAAATGATTTTCCCGCATATGGAAACCTTTCAGGGTGATCAACTAAAGGTAAACTTGCGTGTCCATGCTGCCACAAAGACACGCATTGTATTTCGATAAGGAGCAAGTTGTCTTACATGGGGCATCGACGCTTTCTTCCACAAAATCACCCATGACGCAAAAATAAGGTATCATTTGATGGTAAAGAAGAGCATATGGATCCACCAGTTGCATTTACTGGAGATGAAGTGCTCAAGCAACTTCAACACTAAGGTGATGTGACATTTAGCAAGGGTATAAAATGAAAGCGTCATACACAGAATAATGCTTACAATTGGAGAAAAAGAAGTATTTTTTTCCAGTTGCCTTACTGGAAGTACTTGCTAATATGGCATAATCTTGATGTGATGCATATAGAAAGAAATGTTTCTCAGAACATTGTGTGCACGGTGATGGATTTGGTTGGAAAGACGAAGGACACAATTAAAAGTAGGTACGACTTGATGGACTTAGGTATTAGGAGTGATATGCACCCAATTGAAGATAGTGATAATGTTTATATTCCTCTTGCTCCTTACACATTGTCTCCTGAGAACAAACAATCCCTTTTAAAATTCTTGGCTAACTTAAGAGTGCCTGATACTTTTTCATCTAATATTTCAAGATGTGTCAACATTCATAAGTGAAAATTGTTTGGTTTGAAGAGTCATGATCACCATGTGTTATTGCAAGAGATCTTCCTAATTGCAATACATGGGTTATTACCTTCTAAGGTGTGTAAACCAATTATAGAGTTGGGAAGATTTTTCAAAAATCTTTGTTTGAAGTCGTTGTCTTGTGAAGAGCTTGATAAACTCCAAAGTCAGATAATATTGACTTTATGCAAGTTGGAGATGATCTTCCCACCTGCTTTCTTTGATGTGATGGTTCACTTGCCAATACACTTGGCAAGGGAGGCAAAAGCTGCTGGACCAGTTCAATATCGTTGGATGTATCCAATAGAAAGGTAACATTTATCAATTGCATTGTATATTTATACTTCATATTTGTGGAATGTTAATTACTTCTAATGCATTAGGTATTTGCGGACACTCAAATTATATGTTCGTAATAAAGCTTGGCCTAAAGGATCAATTGCAGAAGGATACTTGGCAGATGAAAGTCTCATGTTTTGTTCAAGATATTTGAAAGATTTTCCTATAAAGTTTAATGTGCCACATAGGAATGATGACACCAACGATGATACGAACCCTGAGTTTATAATATTTAAGAAAAATGGTCAAGTTAGGGGCATTGTCAGTCAATTTCTCTTCCCTATGAAGAATATTGTCAAGCAAGAATATATGTGCTACAAAATTGTGAACAAGTTTGGCCATTTATGGAGTAAGTTGCCTGACTGGAGCAAAAATGTACTTGTCATATTGTATTTTTATCTTATTGCTATCATATATTGTAAGGAATATGCAACAGAGCTTGAAGCGCATGGATCAAGGAGTGAGCAAAGTCAATATGAGTTTCCTCAATGGTTTCGTTCATGAGTAAGTTATAACATCTTCAGCCGTAGTATTTATAGCAATTATATTTACATAAAATATCTAACCGATGACTTTTGTCCTAAAAGGTGACATCATTGTCTACACTAAGCCATGTCAATGATGAACTCATAAGTTTATCAATTGGTCCATTATCGATGATGAATCGCTATTCCATGTTCATAGGCAATGGATTTCATTTTCACACAAAAGATCGTGCAATAGGAAAAAACCCAAAACAGTGGTATTCTAGCTAAGGGTGATGACACTAATGCAGACAAAGAATATTATGGTGTGTTAGAGCATATTTATGAGTTACTTACATAGGCAACCGAAAAGTATATTTGTTTAAGTGCCATTGGTGGGATGTGGCTCATCATGACAAAGGATATAAGGTTGATAAATACGGGTTCATAAGTGTCAATACTTGATACTCATTGCAAACAAATGAACCATTTATTCTAGCATCTCAAGCTGAGCAAGTTTTTTATGTTGATGACATTGTTGCACCCGGTTGGCTTGTTGTTGTCAAAACAAACCCACGCGACTTGTTCAACATACCAGCTGATAATGTTATTGGTGATAGTGGGGTTCATGATCCTATGGTTGAAGAAGAACCTCATCAGCAATTGGTGGTAGACTTAAATGTGTATCGTGCGAGTCCAACACAACTTGATGATATTATCATTGACTTATATGGAGAAGATGAACAAATGTAGACCTTAGCTCAAGGAGAATCATCACAAATTCATCAAAATAATGCCATTAATACTAGTTTTAGTGATGAAGAGGATTTGCTTGACGACTTTGATAGTGATACTGAAGCAGAAAGTGACACAAACATTGAAATAGAAGAAACAGATGGACCAGAAGACATCGATAAAAGTGACAGTGTGACGGAAGATTCAAATGAATGAAATTAATTGATATGGTATATTTTATCTACATTGATTATTGTTTGATTGATCGTTTTTTTATAAATAAAATGTATATTTTTGTAGGATATGTCAGGATTAAAGAGAGGTCGAGGTGGGAAAAGTCTTTCTGTTAGATCTAATGACAACACAAATAGCGGAGGTACATGCTCTACACCTCAATCAAGACCTAATATTTCACCTCTACTACTGCAACAACAATTTCAGGAAATGCCTGTCAACTCTCCTCCTACTCCCCATACTCAAAATAGTAGTGCAGGTAAGTTTGTTTCAATTTTGTAATAATTGATTTACATCGCTTGTAACATTTAATTGTTCTAATTCAACTTCAATGTTATGCTCTTCTACTGCAATCAACAAGCACAGAGGAGTTTTGACAAACCCATATTTTTATATATTAATTCATATCATTTTAGTGGGCTTTTATCAATATTGTGGTTATTAATTTTATTATTTATGCACTAATTGAATTAATATGACTTATACTGAATTAGTGCTTAATAGGGGCATAATTGTCATAATTTTATGATTTCTCCTAAACAATTATTTTTGGAATAAAAGATATTACATTATTGTGATTTTATATTTCAGGAATTTAGGAGAAATCAGAATTCACAAATGACAACAAAGGACCATAAAACTAGAAATTACACAATAGGACCCATGGGCCAAACCTTGCAGTTTAGCCCATTAGGTTTTTTGTCCCATTCCAATTGCTTTTAAAAAGCATTCATGCGTACGGGGGTGGCGGCCAGCAAAAGCAAAGTGAATTAGAAAGAAAAGACACACGCGCAGGGGCCGCGGAAGCAAAGGGAATTGAATTGAAAAGCCATTCATGCACGCACAGCCACGCCGCAGGGAATTGAATTGAAGAAGGAAAGAAATAGACGCTGCAACAGGGACGCAAAACGGATTGCAACAACATATCTCTATTTCCTCTTGCCGTTAATCATGCCTTCCAGTAAAAGCTTGAAGTTGGTGGTGATCTCCATGTGTGGCTAGTTCATCTTAATTCTCTAATTCAATAGCAAGGGCATGAGCTTGGGATCTCAAAGGGGAGTATAAGTTACTCTAATTCTCTACCTAATAATTATATTATGACTCCTACGTCTTAGGATTAATTTTATAGAAATATTTAGAATGATTTATTTGTATTTATTGAGGATTATTGTGACTGAATTTTTGCTTGACATTTAACATTAATCTTTAATTGACTTTAATTTCATTTACTTTGATATGGGTCAGACATTGTATTGAGATTATCGTGAATATATTGTGATTTTTCAAGGTGGCTTGAATTATTGGATCGTTGTGTCTCTTGTTGGCTTAAATTCTATTTTATGAACTATTGAGTTATAATTAAGCATTGGTTTTTAATATCTTTAGTCCTATTTTATTATTCTGGTAGCAGTTAATAAATTAGGACTTAGAAAATATTTTGTGACAATTTGAGGTGGCTCGGTTGTTGGATTAAAAGCTTAATTATAATTCTTAATTCATTGTTTATAACTCACATATCTTTTGAAGCTATGATTACTTGTGTTATTGAATTGGAGGATTGCTTTTATTATTATCAATCACCGTTGAATTTATTCTTTTCACTCATTATCACTCATTATTCTTTTCTTTAAACTAAAAATACCAAAAATATTTTCTTTAAATCTATTTTAATTCATTGCATTTAGTTGCTAGTCAATCAAAACAAATCCCATTTTCCAATTTAGGTTGCATTGCATTTAGTTACTTAGGAATTTAATTTCTCATTTTGGCTACTTAGAGAAAACGACCCGAGGTTGCACTATACGCAATCCTTGGTTTAAATTTTTGAAGTAACCACAAGGCGACATCGGTTCAAGGTTGTTTCAAGTTTACAAGTCTGTTAATGTGAATTTAAAGACTGCACAAGGAACGAAGATTCGAGTCAAATTTTCAGATTCAATGTCAAGAGCAATTGGTCCAGAAGCAAGAGACTTTTCTAATTATTGTGGTTTGACTCTTAGAACCACAATCTCGTTCAGGGATGGTGGAGGTAGTTGGAAGAATATTTTTAAAAAATATGGTCAATATATGATTTTAAAAATAAAGGTATTTATGTCAAATTTGTATGCTTATTTAAGTTTATTTTTATTATTAGATAAAGTGTTTACATTTATTTGTTTCAGGATAAATTTGAACCTGCTGATAAAATTAGTGAAGAAAAGTTTCATATAGCTATATCAATTATTTTACAAAATGCATTCAGAAATTGGAAGAACAATTTGCACTCTCACTACAAGAAATATGAGACTGATGAGGATAGGTTGGTTGATCTTTCTCAAACTATTAGTTTTCAAGATTGGGAGTGGTTATTAATATATTTTAAGTCTGACATATTTAAGGTATCTCACTATCCTTCTAAATAAATTATATTTTTTTAATTATTAAATTCTTATTAGTTACTACATTTTGTTGTAGAATAAAAGTATAAGGAACATGATAAATCGAGAAAAACAAATGACTAAACATACTTGTGGTCCTCGATCATTTGCAGAGATTGAGTATGCTACAGTAAGTTCAATCTATCATCACTATACTTTAAATTTTCAATCATTTTTTTAAATATATTTTTTGTATTTTCTCGTATGTTATTATTTTGTAGAGAGATCCTACTACTGGACGACCTATTCCTCCTGACCAGTTGTGGGAGATAACGCATACTAGGAAGACATTAGACGGACAAGTAGTATGGGCTGACCCACACTCTGAACAGCTTCATGTACACATTGTTATTTAATATCTTATTTTGATTTACGTTTATCAATAATCTAACAGTTTTATGTTTTTATTATAGAGTCGTATGCACGAACTTTCTAAACAACAAGATCAAGATTTAGAGAGTGATGCTCAAATGACGTCAGAGGAAATATTGGCGACAGTTCTTGGTGAGAGGTCAGGGTATATAAGAGGGAAAGGGTATGGAGTAGAACCTTCAAGGAAGAGAAATCGCCCTCAATCTATTGATAGTTCAGTTGTGGAGAGTGTGCGTGCCCAACTGTAGGAAGAGTTTGATAAAAAATTTCAAGAGGAGAGAGAAAAAATGGAGGCTGAGCGTGCAGTAGAGCGTGCAAAGATGGAAGAAAAGCGTGAAAAGATACAACAAAAGCGTGTGCAGTTTGAGCAAAGACTAATGGAACAAATAGAGCAAAGAATACAAGCTCAATTCGCTGCCTTGATACAGAAAGGACAACCACATGGGGCTACTTCTAGTCATAGTATTGAACCTTCTACATAAAATTTATGTATAAATTAAATAATTTTATTGTAATTTTAAATATCTTCATATTTTAGATGATAATGAAAATATTTATTAATATTATAGTTTATTTAATTATTTATTATTATATTATATTTTTCATATTACAGAAATTATAGGAAAAAATATAAAAAAATAATTTTTATTTTTTATCTTTAGGTGTCGCCGCATAATCATCTTTAGACTTTTATTTATCGCCGCCAATATGTATAGGCGACAGTCTCATAGGCGGCGACTTAGCGGCGACAAAATGTCGCCACTATAGTGATTCAGCAACGACTTTTAAACCTTCGCCGCTGAAACTCATTTTTTTTGTAGTGAGACAAAGTTGTAAGAACATGTAGATGCAGAAAGGAAAACGAAGATTTGTCATGTTGGATGAATTGAAGTTTTCTAAGATTAAAAAGATTATCCTATATCCTATATATACAAGTGCGGACATGGGAAAATTTAATCATTTGGCCTTTATAATTTTAATTGATCAATTGAAACTTGGTCCCTAAATTTGAATTAACTTGAACTCAGCCTTATAGTTTTAACTATTTAAAATTTTAGTTTAAACTTTATAAAATATATAATTTAATTTTCTAAAATATAGACACTAATATTTAGGTTAAATTATAGGTACTAAATTGTGTAAATTCAAAATTTAGAAATTGAATTTTAATTGAGTCAAAATTAAAAAAAAAATAGGTTGTATTAAGTTAAAATTTAGGGATTAAATTATAATTGAACTAAAACTATATATATGGACACTTTTTTTTTTCTTACATATACCCTTTGAAAGTGAATAAAATTGTACAATCCTTTAAAGTAGCTTGTGACGCCAAGTTAGGTAAAGACACAATCAAGAATCAATTGAATTCTGTCAATGATGGCAATAGCTGCTGAAAAGTCAGTAATGACTAGCTAATTATTTTAATATTAATAGCCCCCAACCCACCCTCTCTCTCTACTTTGGTTATGTAAGAAAAACTGTATTTCTATAGTCTTGGTCTTCCTTTTATCTATCATACATGATCCACACAATAGAAAGATAAGATTAGATTCTTTTTCTATGGCTACATCAATGCGATGACAAATGTCCAGAAAAAATTCATGGTTATGAACTCTCTTATATGAAAACAGCCTGGTCTTGATCTTTCCTTTCATGTTCAATTCATCCACATAACTACTTTTACAAAATATTATATATAATAATACATGCATACGAAATAATGTGTTAAACCAAAACTACAATAAACCTAATAGAATGAATATACTGAAATTTGACTTAATTTTCTATAACTAGAGTTATTTCTATTCTCAAATCATAGAATTATTTATTTTTTGTTTAATTTATATGTAAAATAATTAACGTTCAATTCATTTAAATAATATAATAAATATGACTGATTTTTTTTTTGTAAAAAATGATATGGACTTATTTTATTTTTCAAGAAATACTTAATATTATGCCCATTTTCCTACGGGGATAAAGAGATAATTGATGATTCGTAGATATTTCCAAAGTTTTCATAAACTATTGTTTCCCCTCCATCTAGCTAGTGGTACCTTCGAACACCCTTTAATTCTCTATTAGTTGCATAAATTTATTATTTTCATTTAAAATATCAAATTTCAATATTTCTTTTGTCTTCCATAATTATTTTCTTTTTTAAAAAAATATCTTTATTAGTTGCACAAATTTTTTAAGTGTTGCATAGGGTCATCCTTAAGAGAAATGTTTTCAAAAAATCAGAATCTATTTTTTTTTAACAAAAAGACTAACTTAATATAATTGTCTATCACTATGAGATAGAATTATTAATTTTCATTTAAATACTATAATAAATGTGACTATTTATCTTAAACAAATGATACGAAGTCAAGAAATGCTATTATTTTGCCCCATTTCTCTAAGTCAAGAATATTTGAGTTGACTTGACTTGGAAAGTGGGGATAAAGAGATAAGATGAGATTCCTTTACTCTATAATTTAATGAGATGTGAAATGTCTAGAAAAGTTCCTCGATTATGAATGCTCTTATATGAAAATAGCTTGGTACGTATTTTCTATGGCTACATTAAATAGAATGAAGGACCTAAATAGAATGATATTGGGAGAATTAGAAAGAAGGACCTAAATAGAATGATATTTAAAATGATAATTATTTAGAAGGACCAAAAACTAAAATATAAATATATAAATATTATATTGCCCCTAAACAAACCCCCACATTTCCTCTCATCATATAATAAGTATTTGAAAATTATTGGCTAAAAGCTAGGGGAGTTTTAACAATAAAAATAAATTTTGATGATAATCTATCAAAATTGAAAGTCCTGAAAAGTGTATGAATTAGTATAGCCCACAAACTGTTTTAATTCAATTTTTGCTCGCCCTTAGATATCTTCTCCCATATTTTCATTAATCACTAGTCTAGAATAACAAAGCATTCAAAAATTTTAATAATAAAAATAAACTTGTATTAAGCGATAAGGCAAATTGTTCAGTTTATTTCAATTAGAAATTATTTCGTTATTTATTAAAGGAGTATAATATACTAAAAACTATATTTTAAATTATTTTAAAAGATTATTTAGTTTAACTAGTTTCTGAGAAAATATGATATGCTTGATGAGCTCAATAAAAATAATTTTTATTTTTCATAAAATATTTTAACATGCATAACTTCTTATGAAAATTTTAAATTTTTATAATGCATCGATTTAATAAAATAATGAAAATGGAAGACAATGGAAAACTCCTACTTGTTCGTGAATAACCAGAAAATATTTTAGGTGCGTTACATGTTATGTTACATTACATTAGAGATATCCCTATGAGATATATTTTCGGAAAATCAGAATCCATTTCTTACAATAAAAAAAAACTTAATTTTCTATGACTAGAGTTATTTCTATTCTCAAATCATAGAATTATTTATTTTTTCTTGGCTTATCGGTATTTAAAACAATTAACGTTCATTTAAATACTATAATAAATATGACTGATTTTTTTTTAGACACTTAGGACCTTGTAAGCACCCTAGAAATGGAAGCTTCTATTAAACTCAAGATACTTTCGTTTTAAAGAATGATATTTTGTGAAAAATTAGAAAATCCAAAGCAAATTGATCTCAAAACTCAATACAAGGGTTCAAGCTATATATAGATTTATTGTTTGAAAACCTTTTCATTTTCATTCTCAAAATTAGAATGGGATTTAATGTTTTAAATCCAACATTGTCATTTTCATTTCCTCTACTGTTAAATGCCATAACAAATAAAGCCTTATTATCCACAAGTGGCTTATTTCCTCTACCCGTGCCTCCTCTACCCCCTTCATCACCATTATATCAAAATTTTAATGGTCTATATTGAACATTTTATAAAACCATTAATTTAATTTTATATAAAAATATAAAAAAAATCTAAACTGATAAAATTTCATCTGAATAGTTAATTTAGAGCTGTAGACTATTATTATAAAGTAGATTTTTTTTCCGATTTTTTTTATCATAGTTGTAAAACTGTTTAGATTAAGTTTTAACGCCTTACATTTATTATGTATTTTTAAATAAAATTATAAAAATATTTTTATAGAATATTAAGTCTGTTCAATCCAATGATGCTGAAGGAGGGTAGTGGGTAGAGGAGAAAATCTAAATCCGCATTAAAAATAGTGATATGAAATTGTATTCTATATTCTCACATTCCAAGTAAAGTCAACTCATATATTCATAACGTAGGAAAAAGAGGCATAATGATATCTTAAAGTGACATGGAAAAATTATGAGTTCTTATCAGCATCGTGACCCAACAGACCCACCATGCTCTTTGGTGTCAACACTTTCCAATTTTTCTTACAATTTGCTTGGCACGGGAAAAAAACCATGAATGGTGGGAAATGACAGCCCATCGTTTGTCCATCATTTCACTAGTCATGAATTCAACACATGTACCACTCATTAGAAAAAGAATGAAAGAAAGAAAAATGAGAAAGGGCAACTAATTTTCCTAGCATAGTACAAATGACACAATTATGCATATTTGTGGTCAAAGATGGGTTGTCATTTCCCACCATTTATGGCTTTTCTCCAGACCCATATCTGTCAGCAAATTTTGAAAGAAATTGAGGAAGGATTAGCACCAAAGAGCATGGGAGGGAAAAAAACCCTTCTTAATTTATGTCAAAAGTAGGTTATTTGCTCACAACACTACACTAGTATACAATGAACTTTCTAAAGCCTAATTTTTAAACCCATTTCAGTGGAAATGATTTTAAAAAAATTATACATTTTTATAAATAAGAATAAAATATTTATACATGATGTACATCTGACCGGTGTAAAAGAAATGAGCAGTGATATTTTTGTAAATAATGGTAAAATATTTATACATAATGTACACATGACCAGTGTTAAAATATGAGCGGTGGCATTTTTATAAATAAAGGTGAAATATTTACACCTGATGTACATGTAATTGGTGTAAAAGATAAAATATTCTACACTTGATGTACATGTAACAAGTGTAAAAAATGAAATATTATACACATGATGGAATGACATTCGATGTAAAATATCCTTGTGTAAATACTCTACACCTGATATACACGTGACCGGTGTAAAATATTAAATATTCTACACCTGACAAAATGACATCTAGTGTAGAATGAATGTCCTTGCTATTAAAAATCTAACAAAAAGCCTTAGTTTTTTTATGTTTCCCTATCTTCACAAATAACATCATCGTCAATAGAGAAAACCATATAAGGGGGAACACATGGTGATAGAAAGCTCTGTCTTTGTAACACACCGTCTAAAGCTCACAAAAGAAGATCTAAATATGCGATGACCCATATATGTGCTTGTTGTTCTCTATTGTTGAAGTCTATCATTTTCGCCTCTAAAGCTCACAAAGATCTGCTATGGTAGCTGTCTATTTTTTTTGTTTCTTTCTTTTTGGGTTTTGTTGAAATATATTTATGTTCACTTTTAACTAGGAAGTTGGAGGAATTGTGACAGCGTTTCTGTAATGTCTTCAATTAGGTGACGACGTTTCTATGTTTTCATTTCTGCATATATATTTAGGTTTTATTTTCATTCATTTATGGGTTCTGTTTAAATATATTTCTGTTTGCTTTTGAGCAGGTAACCCGCAGGAATTATGCCAATGTTTTTGTGATGTCTTCAATTAGGTGATAGTGTTTATGGATTTTCATTTCTATGTATATATTTGAGTTTTTATTTCTGGGTTCTCCGGCTTTTTATTTCTTCCTCATTTTGTTCTCTGCTTACGTTTTACAATTATATATTCTTCTTCATCACTCTCCTCCTCCTTTAGACTTGTGACGAAGAAGGAAATAATTTTGGTGATTTAATGGGGAAATTAGTTTAGAAGCTTATCTAATATGAACTTAGAGTTTTTCAATTTTTATTTTTTTATTTTTATATTACTTTTTAAACCTGTTGTATGTATTAATCGGTTTAAAAAAAAAAGCTAATTTTCTATACTGGTCATATACAATCGATGTAGAATATCAGCCTTTCTACACAGGCTATTTCTACACAGGATCAAGATCCGATGTAAAAGATTATTTTCAACCGGTTTAAAAAGCATATTTTCTTGCAAATATAGCTATGGAGAAAAGCCATAAATGGTGGGAAATGACAACCCATCTTTTGTCCATCATTTTACTAGTCATAAATACAACACATGTACGACTCATTAAAAGAAAGAAAAAGAAAAAGAATAACAACTTACTTTCTTAGTTTTGAACAAATGACAAAGTAATGCAGACTTTTTTTGTTATAATTTGAATAGGTGCTCATTCTCTAACAAGCATTATTATTACAAAAATTGATTTTATAAATAGAGAAAAATAAGTACCTTGTTACTTTAAAAATTATCCCAAATTTAATTAAGGATCATCAATGATTTTTTAGCAAAATAATTTTGTCAATTATGCACATGTATATTATATTATCATTTTTTTTTGTTAACGAAGACTATTGAGGTTCTATAATTAAGAAAAACTCCTAGACATTTCACATCTAATAAAGTGGACATAGAAAAACAATTTCTCATCTTACCTTCCTATACTCCCATTCCAAGTCAAGTCAACTCAAATATTCTTAGTGTAGAGAAAGGGGCATAATAATGTATAGTCTACGTTAGAAATAAAATAGTCCTTATCATTTTATTTTATTTTTAAAATAGTCACATTTGCCCTATTATTTAAATGAACTTTAATTATTTTACATACAAATTTACCAAAATTAAATATAAAAACACTTACTTTTTGCCAATTAAGAAACTCAAATTTACCTATGGAAAAACAAATATGTGTAACAAAGAGGTTGAAAAAATAGAACACATAGCAAAGTGAGGTTAGAGAACTTAACATAACAGTTATAAGAAATTTGATCTTTAAGTTTTGACCTTAGATCTCTTTCAATGCATCAATGCATGAATATAATGGTGAAAAGATATGACAATCACATCTATAAAAAATCCAATTTATATAAAAAAAAATTAATGCTCTAAATTTAACATTTTACAAAAATATTATTATAATTTTATATACAAATATAAATAAATATACTGTTAAAATTTGATATAGATAATTCACATTTCTAGAATATTATTATAAAATAGATTTTTTAATTTTTTTTTGTTATAATTGTGAATTGTTCCTATCAAGTTTTAACACTTTAAATTTATTTATGTATTTGTTAAATAAAATTATAATAATAATTTTATAAAATCTTATAATATATTCAATCAAATGGTGGTGAAGGTAAAAGGAGGGTAGAGGAGAGAAAAAACTTAAAAATGGTTACGGGAAAAAGGAGCAAAAAATTATAGAAGGCCTCCGAAAAAGAAATGTACATATTTTATTTGTCAAGAAGAAAGACATTATGCGAATGAATGATCTAAGGAAAAGAAAAATTTAGAAAAAACAAAGATTTTTGAAACAATGGTAAATTAGTTTGATTTGTACCATTGTGAAGCAAATTTGTGTTATAAACAGCGATCTAAAATATTATTTTCTTTCTTACATTTCAAGTCAAATCATCTTAAATATTTCTAACGTAAAAAAATGGAATAATTTCGTATCCTGTGCTCCTTGGTGCACATTCTCTAACAAGTATTATTGTTAAAAAATTGATTTTCTAATTAGAGAAAAATAAGTGTCATGTTACTTTAAAACTTTTCCAAAATTAAATTAATGATCGTCAGTGATTTTTTTCAGGAAAATAATTTTATCAATGATGCATATTTATATTATATTTTCATTTTTTTCTCATAAAAATATCATTTTTTTTCTAATGAAAACTATTGAGGTTCTATAATTAAAGAAAATTCCTAGACATTTCACATCTAATGAAGTGGCCATAGAAAGAAAAATTCTCATCTTACCTTCATATCCTCACATTCTAACTCAAGTCAACACAAATACTATTAGCGTAGAAAAAGGAGCATCACAATATATAGTCTTCCTTAAAAATAAAATAGTTCTTATCATTTTTTCAAAAAAAAAATTAGTCACATTTACTCTATTATTTAAATGAACGTTAATTATTTTACATACAAATTAACCAAAAATAAATATAAAAGCACTTACTTTTTGCAAAATTAAAAAAATAAAATATTACCTTCTAAAAACAAATATTTGCAATAATAAGGTTGGAAAAATAGAACACATAGCAAAATATGATTAAAAAATTTAACATAATGGTTGTAAGAAAGTTGATCTAAGTTTTGTCTATGGTCTCTTTCAAAGCATGAATGTATGAATGGTGAAAAGACATGACCATCAAAATAGGAGTTGTGTACCTAGGGTCATATGTTTTGGCATAGGAAGTTCGGGGCTAGGGGCTAGGGGATGGAATTTGCTTAATGTGAGATTCAAATGAGTTCCTCATGCAGAATTGCGTAGGCAGGCATTATGGAAGAATTTTCAAGTAAGAACATAAGTTAAAAAGAAAGAGAAAATGAACAAAGTTAAAAGAGATAAATGAAGGGGGATTAGAGAGAGATTAGTTATGCAATGAATTGGTACCAAAGTGTGTGCATTAATCTATCCCTACATATGTATATTCTATAGGTTTTGATATATGCTCAAGTTCACCTAGAAGATATCGAGAAGGAAGTGCAAGTAGGAAGAAAAAAGACAAGGTAGCTTAACATTTATATCTTATATTTTTTGTATTAGTTTTGCTTGTTTATTTTTGTCTTTCTTGTTGTATTTAAGTATGAGAACATGTAAACTCCTTACTTTAGCAGTTGCCATGGCGATGTGCATCATTCACCTTCGTTTATTAGTTTATTCAGTTGCAAGCTAATGTTCCATGTGACTTATCTTACATACGTACGTAGCTAAGCTTATATTAATTTATTGAGATGATAACTTTATTACTGAGATTCTCCTGAATATCATCCCTTTCTCCTATGTACCATCAGTAGGAGCAAGCTTATCTAAAAGAAAACGCGAAGCTAGTGAAGGATTAGAAGAAGTGGAAGCTTAAAGAAGTTTAGTCATGTTTTGTTGTTATATATATTATTATTTTGTTTTGTGGATGATATGTTAATTATTTACCTATTTTATGTAAATTAAATTATGTAATGACATGTATCTAACCTTCATAAGGAGGAACAGGAGGGGAGAGAATGGGTACAGGTAAGGGCTATGTTAGATACATAGTCAAGCATATGGTTGAATAGTGATAGTTACTTAGTATGATTATTGAGTTTTAGATTTATAACTTCTTAAAGAGTAAACGTTTGAATTAGGTTATCAAATTTGGTATGAGAATAGTAAACATAGATAGCTTTAAAATGAATTATATTTTATAATTTTTAAATTTTTAGATTAAAATATATGGTTTTTTAAAGTTAAGTCAGAATTTTGGGATAAAGCTGCAAAATATTTTGAACATATTTGATAAAAGCGTGTTTATGAACCAAATGGAATAGGTATGAACCCAAGTCTTATTTGTCTTAGAAAGAGGTCTTCAATAACTAGAAACAAAGCTTTAAACAACTGAATTTGGAGCTATATTGAATTAGTTAAGAGTTTTTAAAGTTTTTCAGAAAATCTCATTCCAACAAGAATTGCTAGAACCCAAAAGGTTTTTTAGCAAAAATTTTAATAGTTGGTCTTTTGGGATTCTAATGTGTCACTCTATCGTAGTTTAGCTAGTGGTTTCAACATCTTTCTTCCTAAAGGAAGAATTTTTAGAATTAAAACAATCCAAAATATAATTCACAAAGCGAAGTCTTTGGTGTTGCTCTTCTAGGTTGTGAATCTTTTAATTGATTCAAATTGGTTGTTCAAATTGAGCCCCCAAAAAAGGCCATCACATTAGAAAATGAGGATAATGAAATCAACTATGCATAATGAGAAATAGTCAGATGGATTACGGGAAAGAATATCCAAGTTCACTAATACTCCTTGTCCAGCAATAGAGGGAATAGGTAAATAACCTTTAGAATATAATGACTCTTGTTTGGCTTTTTCACCAATGTCCTATAAATAGTAAAAAAAATTACTCAAATGCTACATGGTGGGAATTCTTTCCCAAGATGCTACATCGATACAATAGAAGTTCATCTTGGGCTAAACAACTTCTAAAATTCATTACCCCTTGAACAACTTTTTCATCTCTTCATGCATGAATTCCGAAGTTGTAATATCCAAATAGTGAAATTGTTCACGCATACACAATTTGCTCATTTGATATAAAATATAAGTCACTTTCAATCACTTACTAGGACTAAAGAAGAACAATTAATCCATTAAATCTGTCTTAAATTGATTTTTTTTAAACTTTACCTCTATAATTAAACAAGAATTAAATAAGGGATATAATGGGTAAATAAATAATATGTCCAGTTCTTTTTATAGGCAACAAACACACGAATCACATTATCAAAGTGTTAGTTAAAAGTAATAAATATGTCAGAAATATAAATTTTTTAAACATACCTTTATTTATGAGGGTGATGAGTGGGAGAGAGAATGAGTAGGAAAAGAGATAAGGGAGAATGTGTGGGAAAAGATATGAAAGATACATATAATTAATTGGTGGTAAAGATATAAATAATGCATTAAATTTGTAGATAAACATTAATGTTAAAAAACATCAATTTAAAACAAATTTAATAAGTTAACTGCTCTTCTTTAGTTATGAAGAAGTGATTAAAAGTGATTTATAATTTGGACAAATAGAGTAAATTGAGTATGCTCTAACAATTTCACTTTTTAGATATGATCGTTTCAAAATTTGTGCATGAAGAGATAAAGAAATTGCTCAAGGGATAATGAACTTTAAGGGCCAGTTCGGTTCGAAGGAAGAGGAGGGAAGACAAGGGAAAATGAATCATTCCCCTTGTTCAGTTTGAAATTTTTGGAGGGAAGGGAGCCAACATTTTGGCGCCCTTCCTTTCCCTCCCCTATTTTTGCATTCCTCTAAGTTGGGATTTTTGGAAGGGATGCTAAATTTTAGGATAATTATATCTTGCCTCCATATATTCCTCTCTATCCAAAGCTTTTCTTTTGCACCTACACTATTTTCGATCTCGACTTGCCGAGTAGATCTGTTATGGAAGTTTTGACGCCATCGCCGTCACTATGGAAGTGTTCAATTATGTCTTTTTCATGGAAATTCTTGGACTTAGCAACCATTCTATACGGAAAATTGTTACTGCATTCGTAGAGCCCAAATTTTAGTTTGTGGTAATACACCTCTAGTTTGTTAAGCTTTTGAGGGAGTATTTGAGCCTAAAAGATTTGGAAATAGCCTCATCTCTTTTCCTAGTAGCTTGAATCAACTTGTGTGAAAGTTCCGCTAGCGCAATTTTTGACTGCTTCTCTCTGCTGGTTGACTTGGCCTTGATCGACTTTGAACTCTTTTGCATCAGTGAGGAAAAATGGACTTAAAAATCCTATTTGGGCTTGTTAATAACGACGAAAACTTGTTCAGTCCATTATTATCCAGAGCAACGATGATGATTTTCTCACTAGAATATGGGCGGTACTTGTAGCATGAGACGGAGCCATCTTGTCTATCGACAGGCTAGACAGATTCAGGTTGTTTCCTGTGACTGGATTTGCAAATTTTGTTGGTCCTATGGGGAGGGGTCAGAGGATGGTGCTTTAGAGTAAGACCTTTATCAACTCTTGGGGTTGCTCTGCCCTAGCTTCTTCTATCCACACAACACTCATCTTTCTCCCGTTTTTGAATATGCAATAAATTGAAAAACCCATGGGACAAACTAAACTAGAGTAGAATGTAAACAATAGATTCCAAATGGAATTTCTGAAGAAACAAAAAGGGGATGGTGAGAGGGTAAGTTTATTGGAATAACGTTGTGGTTAAGGACACTATGAGTGGCAAGTGTTTAGTTTATTACATACCGGTTTATGTAGATTGATTATGAGTTCCCAAAATTTGTAATCTGCAGCATATATTCATAGTTTCTCTTGGAAATAATCGCCAGTGATGACTCACTAATGCCCTTTGTTCTAATTTATAAATTTTTTAGAGTTTAGATATAATTGAATGCTTTATAAATTTATTCTTTATTGTCATGTTATTATTCTGCACTCTGCAATCGTGGAAATGATTGAGTCTCCTGAAACGAATTTTGTTATTTCTTAGATTTTGTGTTTTATGATTGTTTTGAAATCATTTTACATTTAGATATTTAATTCATCAGATGATTTCTTGCTTTGCAGGTTGCTAGTTATTTGTAGATCTAATTAAACTGCACTCTTGACTCTATTTTGACCCAAGCATGTAGATCTGAATAAGGAAGGAGAACCCAAGCTTGGAGTCTCAATATCTTCCTTGGGATTATGTTACTATGACACCCCCTTCAGAGGTTGCATTTCAAGCAAGGGTAAGGGTTCTTTTAGGAATGTTAGAAGTCGTTCTACACTTGATTTGGAATCCAACCTTGCTAGGACACATTTATCTAGATTTGCACAACTTATCTTTTGGCCTGTGAAAGAGCTTAGGGCTGTGGCTCAATGTTCTCCTTCAACAGGGAATCAATTGATAATAACAATGATGAATAGTTCTCCTTAGATAGTCATTCAAGTATACCTTTTGAAGTATGTCCTTATCATCATGTGTAATTTTTGTATATGAAGATAGATGCTCAAAACAATCTGCTTCTAGAAGTACTAACTAGTGATAACACTCGAGTTTTTAAACTGTGAAAACTAAATTTCCTTATGTTAACATGAGTTTCATGACAAAATAAAACTTGAGTTTGACATGTATAACTTGTGTTGGACATCGCATAACCTTGTACACTATTTACTTAAGTCAACCCGAGTTTCACTCATGAAAGTCCTTGACTTTCACACGTCTACACGTGTGCAACTGGTCAGAGCATCGAAAGGGCAAATGTTTAGAGTTTTCAAATGATGCTTAAGTTAATAGGGTTTTTAAATGTGGTGCCGAAACTGGACATGACAATTTTGGATAAAAAAAATGCTAACTATTATATCAAAACTCGAGTTCCTAGACAAAACTCAACTTAATTGTATGCGCATGACAACATTAAAACTCAAGTTTCTTAAGGATAATTGAGTTGTTATACATGTTCGTTAAACTTAGAGCTAGTAAAACAGGCTGAGCAAGTAGATGGAGGTCGTTTGACCATAAAATGGGGCATGCCAACCTGCTAGCTCGCTATTTTTTTTAAATATTAATATTATTATTTATTTTATTCAAATATTGTTTTGAATACTCTCATTATCGAATACTAGTAAAGATGGTTACTTATTTATTAATATGTGTTCATATATTATAATTGATTAATAGTATGTTAATATTTATTTAGATTTATAGTTGTAAAATTTGAGATTTTTTATAAAAAATAGGAATATTTAAGAGGATAACATTAACAATATTTAATATTAAATTTTTTTATTCATATTTAAAAGTTTAAAAATAATTTTATAAAAATATTAAAAAAATAAAAAGGTGGTGGGCTAGTCTGTTTTGTGGTTGACTGTGCCGTTCAGCCTGTGGGTTGTAGCAGGCTGACTCGTATTCCCTCGTAGGCTGACTCGTATTCCCTGCTCTAGTTAAACTATATTTTTTCATTATTACTCAATTTTCATCATGTTACACAAGTCAATTTTCTTAAAAAATTTCCACCTTTCCATACACAAGTTCGTCGATTTTATAATATAGTTTTATTAGTAAATTAACCATATTATTCTTTCCCTTTCCCTCTTTTAACTAAACAATTGGTTATTAAAAAATATTCTCTTCCTTCCCTTATACTCAAACTAAACAGGAAACTTTAATCCCTTCCCTTCTCAACTATCCTTCCAAGTTCTTCCGAACAACCCCTAATAGTTATGGATGTACCATCTTAGGAATTAATTCCCACCATATAGCATTGGAGTAATATTTTTTTATTGTTTATAGGGAATCGATAACAAGAAGTCCTCTTGTTTCCTTTGTATTAGGTTACTTGATTCAACACCTTAAAATGACGTGGCTGAATGTGGATGACACTTCTCACAAACTTGAATATACAACAATACGACCAATTAGTGGTTTAAACATTTAAATACATAATGGGGCCATAAATAATATGTCATGTCCCAAAATTTGGACCGTGACCGGCACGGAATATGAACAATTTCATATTCTGAAAGCCTAAAACCTCAAATACAATGTTTAAAGTTTCCATAACATTTTTCAAAATAAACACAATCTTTTCTAAGGTCTATGTGGAGAATTTACCTTCTTTTCCAAACATTACAAGTTCTTTAGAAAAGTAAGTACATCAAAAGTAGTATTTGTCAAAAACGATGCTTTGGATAGGCACCGAGGCTTTTCACTGCTCAGTGGAAGGGTTAGGGTCGCCTGCACTATCTGAGGTCAAAATAATCTACTCGTGAATAACATCCCAAAAACATGATTTAAAAGAATGTGAAAATAAATAATGCATAATCATGTTAACAATGTATTTCATAATATTTCATAATCTGATGCAAACCTTTCTGCAAACATTTGTATTTCAGGGGAAACAACAATCTGAAAGAACCATTTCAAATCAATATGAAATAACCATTTCAAACCAATCATTTAAAACAATCCTTTCAAAGTCATGATCTTTCTGTAGGACTTCAACAGAACAAAAACAGACGTTGACACACAGTCCACGAGGGTAACTAACCATTCTGGTGGCTCGAAGCCACTAACTATCGTGAGAATGAATCCCATGAAATAATTCTGGTGGCTCTAGGCCACAAACTATCGCGAGAGTAAATCCCACGAAATAATTCTGGTGGCTCCAGGCCACAAACTGTCGCGAGAGTAAATCCCACGAAATAATTCTGGTGGCTATGCCACAAACTGTCGAGTTCGAGTAACCAAGGTGCACCAAGGACTAACATTACTGCTGTTAGCAACCAGCGTTCTGTATTCCATCCTAAAACGTTTCCATCATGCGTGGGGTTTATTTCACATGAAATAATCTCAATCGTTTCAATACCATAATCATTGGTAAAATCACTTTAACTTTCCAAAAAATCAGCATGTACATTTGAAATCAAATTACTGTGAAAACATATGAAATTCACATAAGAATATATTTCATGAATAACAACAGTTCAATGCAACTTTTGCCAAACTCTTTTCAAAAGCCTCTTTATTCATTTTCATACATAATCATAATTCCTTTGTAAACCAATTGAAAGAAAATCATTTCTAACGATTTAAACCATACTTTCGTAAAACTTGCTTTTTATAATTCATATTTGAAATTCAACATTTGAAATGACAATGCATTTGAAAATGTAAATTTTAGGGAACGTTATTCACTCACCTGGAATGCTCCACTCATTGCCTCTTGCTTTTAGCTTTAGAATATCACTTTCTCTTCTTTTTTTTTTTCCCCTAGATTTCCCAAAATAAAATATTCTATCAGGAAATACTGCTCATTTCTTTAATAGGTACTATTTATTTGACATAACCACAATAATTCTCATATACATATTAACATTACAATATTCCGAATCCATTTCTCTCATCATCGATTCCATTTTTTTAAGGCAGTGAGTTCAATAGATTACTTTCAATTCCAATGCTTAACCTTCGAGCTCCACATACTCCTAAAATCTTTAATTGGCCTTGACCATGATTTCACCACTTCAACACATGATACATATTAAAATTTCAGCGTAAACAACTCCCAATTAAACATTACTTTAATGATTTACAACTCCCAACACAATTTAACCATTCAAGCATAAGTTACCCAAAATATCAACTAATTCCAATGTTTTAATGGCCAAATACTATTTTAAAGAGCTAGAACAATTATTTCCTAAATATAAAATCAATCAGTAATTCATCATTATTAACATGTCCTGGCCATGCTTTATTCCCAAAATTCAAACCTTTTGCTCCACTTTTCTTCCTACCGCCAACAAACCTTTCTTTCTTTAAAACCTCAATTTAAACATCACCTTATGACCTTTATGTTTGCTTCAATTATCTCAAATTCTATTAATGTAACATAAACCTTCCACTGACATTGCAACTTAATTATCACCTATCATCTTATTGCAATACATTCCTCCATAATCTGAAAAATTCTTCCCAGATTCTGAAAGTTAATGTCCCCCAAGCAAAACTTAATTTACTATTTTCTCAAATGCAACATAATGTACTATCCCGAAGCCTCATTTCATATTCCCCCATGCTTATTTCACTTATAACTCCCTTTCTCAATTCCAATCTTGCGTTTGCATTGAAGATTATCACATGCAACTAAAATTTCATAGATCCCGAAACTATAAAACTTAAATAATAAGCTCTACTATATATATATTTTGTCACGTCCCTATTTTTGGACCGTGACCGGCACAGAATATAAATACATCATATTCCGAAAGCCTAGCATTTTAAGTAAAACTTTTAAATTCTCCATAGCATTTTTCAAATTCATACAAACATTTTCTAAGGTTCATGCAGAGCATTATCCTTTCCAAAATAATAAAAGTTCTTAAGAAGCAATTACATCAACAGTAGTATTTATCACACGAAGCTTCGGATCAACAGCAAGGCTCTTTACCGCTCAGCTGGAGAATTAGGGTCACCTGCACTATCTGAAGCCAAAAATCTACTCGTGAATAACGTCCCAAAAACATGATTTAAGCAATGCGGAAAATAAGCAATGCACAATCATATTGAAAATGTATTTCATGATATTTCGTAATCTGGTGCAAACCTTTCTGTAAACATTTGTATTTCAGGGGAAAATAACAATATGCAATATTTGCTTCAATAAACTATTTAAAACAATCCGATCAAAACCGTGATCTTTCTGTAGGACTTCAACAGAATGAAAACAGACGTGGACACACAGTCCACGAGGGTAACTAACTGATCTGGCAGCTCGAAGCCGCTAACTGTCGGTGGCTCAAGGCCACTAACCTTCGTGAGTACAAAACTCACGGTGAAATCTGGTAGCTCAACCACTACCCTTCACGAGTACGAAACCCACGGTGAAATCTGGTAGCTCAACCACTACCCTTCGTGAGTACGAAACCCACGGTAAAATCTGGTAGCTCAACCACTACCCTTCGCGAGTACGAAACCCACGGTATAATCCATCGAGCTCGGGTAACCAAGGTGCACCAAGGACTAACAGTACTGCTGTTAGCAACCAGCGTTCTGTATTCCGTCCTAAAACATTTCCATCATGCATGGGGTTTATTTCACATGTAATAATCTCAACCGTTTCAATGCCATAACTGTTGGTAAAATCCACTTTGAATTTCAAAAACCCCAGCATGTACATTTAAAATCAGATTATTGTAAAATCATATGAAATTCGCATAAGAATATATTTCATGAATAACATCAGTTCAATGCAACTTTCGCCAAACTCTTTTCAAAAAGCTTATTCATCCATTTTCATGCATAATCATAATTCTTTTGTAAACCAATCGAAAGAAAATCATTTCTAACGATTTAAACCATACTTTAATAAAATTTGCTTTTCGAAATCCATAGGTGAAATTCATCATTTGAAATGACAATGCATTTAAATATGTAAATTTTTAGGGAACGTTATTCACTCACCTGTCACGCTCCTAAACCGTTACTCTTTTCAGCCCAACAACTTCGATTACATTCACTTCTCAATTCCCTGGTATCCCGAAACAATATATTAACATTCTATTTAAAGTTTTCCACAGAAATCAATCATCCTTAGACTATCATTTCAATCTATGACACACTATCAACCATACAACCACAACTCAATTCATAAGCTCCTACCATGACAATAATGTATATACTTATACCTCAAGCCAAAACAGTAACACATATGCACGTGTGTATATATTCCTAGAAAAAAATGATCTAAGCCTCCTTCCCAAATGTTTCCCAATTCATTTGCACGCACTCAGACATACATAGCAATATAACCCCTTTCTTTCCTTCAACTAAAATTTTCCACACATATGAATCAGATTCCAATGATACCAACAATTGTTCCAAATGCTATTTCATTCACTAATTCCATTAATTACCGTCTTTCTTAAAATCTTAATACTCTTAATACACATACACATCTTATGCCTCTGCTCCTTTTTCTCTCCTTCAGCATAACCACGCACACACATCAATTTATATCTTCACAGCATAAGCGCAAGTCACAATACATACACACCCAGCCACAATATTAGCAAAACAAAATCTTCTGTTTTCCTCTTTATTTCACCCATGCAGCACATGTATAGATATATCTTCACAGCGAAAAATGCTTATATGCATATATATTTATTTAGATTTAACCCAAAACAGTCGTGCCTTAAACAGTATATATATATCTGCACATGCATACATATATGCGCACATACCAATCTCCCTAACCAGCCCCAAAACCACCAGCTAGCATCACAGCACACACACACTTGCATTTCTGTCATAGAACCCGCGAGCACAGAGACCCCTGAATTGAAAAATTATTCCTGGCATCAACACCCTTAACAAAACAATGACCCAATACACAGCACACAAGGCGAGCATTCATAAAACTTTTCCTAAAACCAAACCAGTGACCATTTTCCCTGACAGCATCTTCTAATTATGATGTCTTTAGCTACAGAACGCATACCTCAACCACCAGAAGCAATTCGCCGCCAACACAATAAGGAACGATGGGTTAATGCTCTTAAGGCCCGCAACTCAGAATCTGGAAACCCCTAAAGCAAATACCTCATCAATTTCCATTTTTCTCTCGACGGCTCAAATAGAAGAGAACAGAAACAGGGGTGCCAGAGGTGAAGACAGAAAATCCCAGAATTTACCTTAAGCGATCGACGACCACACAAGATAAGTCTCTACTCTCCGAATACTATCTTGACAGCACTAAGAGTTCACTATCTTCCACCATCACTCTCCCTCTACACACACTGTTTCTCTGGGAAAGAAAGAAAAAAAACTTGCGGCAGTAAGAGAAATTGGCATCACCGACAGAAGAAACAGGCCATTGCACGGCGATAGGTCTCACGGCAGTGACAGAACTCCCCAAACGCGAAGCCTCTCTTTTCCTTTCCTCCTCCCTTTCCGTCTCCATTTATCAACCCAGTGGAGCCTGCCAATGATGCGACAATACACACTATGACGACTCAGCAGAGGCACTGACAGAACAATGCGGTAGCAGCATCAAGTCGCACGGCACCGGCTCTCCCATGGCGTGATGTTTCTGTCACTGCCTCTACTGCCTGCGTCGCTGAAAAGGAAACAGAGAAGGAAATGGCGAGGAGTACGGTGTCTGCAAGGCTTAAAAGAGCGAAGGGTATTTTGGTAATTTCGCCTGCCTAAAAAGAAAATAAAACCTCCACTCTTGCAACTGCCAGGGTTCGAACACGAGACCACAGAATTCTTCCTCCGCCTTTTGGACCACTCTGCTAACATGCTCCCATTGACATTTCCTGAACCAAATAAATATATATATATTCTTATACTAAATTTTTTAATTTTTTTTTTTTTTGAAAATTCCTGAGCCATGACATTCTTCCCCTCTTAAGAAATTCGGTCCTCCGAATTTTGGAAATACGCTCACCTTAGTCCTTGAATAAATGCGAGCACTTGATCCGCATCTCACTCTTCTTTTCTAAAATGGGCTTCTTCATTTGAAGGGTTACGTCAAACACCTTCACCGAAGGAACCTGTTTCAATCACAACTTCTTGACTTGTCCATAATGACGTCTATACCAAATTCTATCTCTCTATCTAGGGGTAAATCTGACAATGCCTCCGGAAAGATGTTAGGAAATTCTTGAACAACAGGAATTTGGTTTAAACTGATAATAGACCTGTCAACATCTTGAACTACAACTAAACATCTATAGCCAATATTCGTTTGGCTTTTAAAACAGAGATCAAGTTAGTTAGTTTCTCTACTTCATTCCCTTGCATCACAAACAAAGTTTTCCCCGGAATATTAAACTGAATCACCTTCAAATAACAATCAACAGTAGCATAACATGAAGCTAACCAATCTATGCCCAAAATCACATCGAAGTCAATCATATCAAGTACCAACAAGTCAACATCTTAGCAAAATATCTCAAAATATAAGAATGTGCCAATCCCGACTTAAGCAATACATAAGTTTTTTTTTTAACATAAAGTGATAATACCTGCGACCACGTCATTTGAGGCCCGAGCATCTTGCCTAGCCATTGCATACACCCTAGCTTGTCCCTCTCCTGAAAAAGGTTGTGCTCTACTCTTCGGAGGTCGTTCAGATGTACCTCTACCCGTTGAGGCAGTTGTCCCAATGGACGGAGTTGCGAAAGTAGCAGGGTGAGGAGAAGGTCGAGCTGATCCATAGCTCGAAGTAGTTTGAGCCAACGGACAATCTCTTTTTAGGTGACCCTGTTGTCCACAACCATAACATGCCCCCAAGGTCTTAAAACAGACTCCGGAATGATATTTCCCACACATATCACAAAGAGATCTGGAATAGTTTGAATGGCTCGCCCCAGATTGAGGTCTAACACCTCCAAGGTTAGGTATCGGGCTAGAAACACCCATCGAAGATCCATGAGGTCTGGGCACAGTCTGCATAGCAAAAGACGAGGGTTGGCCCTGAGAACAGTTCCCTTTAAATGAAGTGCCTGGGAACTTCCCGTTTCCAGTCTTCTGTTTCTTAGAAACCTCATCTTCTTCCACGTGTCGTAACTCAATTCTCAAAGCACAGTCAACCACATCAGCGTAAGAGGCAAAATGGTTCAGCATCGGGGCCACAGCATCATGAATATGTATCGGCAATCCCTGAATAAACCTGCCAATCCTATCCCTCTCTGATGGGATCAAGGTAGACGCATACGATGAAAGTTCTGTGAATCTTCTATCATACTCAGCAACAGACATCCCAGAAGTACACTTCAACAGAAGAAATTCTTTAACTCTAGCATCCTTCTTGCTCTGGGGAAGAAAACGTTTCAGGAAAATATCTTTAAAATCCACCCATGACACTAATGGTACTCTATCCCCCTGAAATCCTGGTACTGTCTTACTCCAGGCATTCGCAATCCCCTCAAGTCGAAACAAGGCAAACTCCACATATTGCACATCTGGGCATCTCAAAGCTCGGCATCTCTTCTCAATTCCTTCTAGGAACTCCATGGGTTCCTCTCGAGAGTCAAACCCTGAGAACTTCGGAGGATACAACTTAATGAACTCTGATAGCCTGACCACTATAGATTCTTCCTCTATAACCTGGGGTGTTTCTACTTGAGTCCCGTGCCTAGAGGACGACGAGATCTCATGAGACTGTGGAGGAGATGGTTCTGCCTCAGATAAAATTTTTTGAAGGGGTCGACTTCCCCGAACCCTAACTCCCCTACGACCCTGTCCTCGACCTCGAGGAGGCACATCACTTCGCTGAGCAGAGCCTTGATCCGAAGCCCTAGAGCTCCCTCTAGATGGTACACGTCTAGGCGGCATTTAACTCTTCATTAAACATAGAAAATATTTAGTTTTAAGAAAAATACGTTTCTAAAATCATAAGAAAACACCACTTTTGAATTTCTTTTAGAGACCTTCAGAAATGCCTCAACTATAGTTATGCCCGGGTTCATAACAATAATTGAGACCCCACCGAAGTATCCCTGCTCCACTTAGCCATAGAAAAACTTTTGGCTCTGATACCAAACTGTCACGTCCCTATTTTTGGACCGTGACCGGCACAGAATATAAATACATCATATTCCGAAAGCCTAGCATTTTAAGTAAAACTTTTAAATTCTCCATAGCATTTTTCAAATTCATACAAACATTTTCTAAGGTTCATGCAGAGCATTATCCTTTCCAAAATAATAAAAGTTCTTAAGAAGCAATTACATCAACAGTAGTATTTATCACACGAAGCTTCGGATCAACAGCAAGGCTCTTTACCGCTCAGCTGGAGAATTAGGGTCACCTGCACTATCTGAAGCCAAAAATCTACTCGTGAATAACGTCCCAAAAACATGATTTAAGCAATGCGGAAAATAAGCAATGCACAATCATATTGAAAATGTATTTCATGATATTTCGTAATCTGGTGCAAACCTTTCTGTAAACATTTGTATTTCAGGGGAAAATAACAATATGCAATATTTGCTTCAATAAACTATTTAAAACAATCCGATCAAAACCGTGATCTTTCTGTAGGACTTCAACAGAACGAAAACAGACGTGGACACACAGTCCACGAGGGTAACTAACTGATCTGGCAGCTCGAAGCCGCTAACTGTCGGTGGCTCAAGGCCACTAACCTTCGTGAGTACAAAACTCACGGTGAAATCTGGTAGCTCAACCACTACCCTTCGCGAGTACGAAACCCACGGTGAAATCTGGTAGCTCAACCACTACCCTTCGTGAGTACGAAACCCACGGTGAAATCTGGTAGCTCAACCACTACCCTTCGCGAGTACGAAACCCACGGTATAATCCATCGAGCTCGGGTAACCAAGGTGCACCAAGGACTAACAGTACTGCTGTTAGCAACCAGCGTTCTGTATTCCGTCCTAAAACATTTCCATCATGCATGGGGTTTATTTCACATGTAATAATCTCAACCGTTTCAATGCCATAACTGTTGGTAAAATCCACTTTGAATTTCAAAAACCCCAGCATGTACATTTAAAATCAGATTATTGTAAAATCATATGAAATTCGCATAAGAATATATTTCATGAATAACATCAGTTCAATGCAACTTTCGCCAAACTCTTTTCAAAAAGCTTATTCATCCATTTTCATGCATAATCATAATTCTTTTGTAAACCAATCGAAAGAAAATCATTTCTAACGATTTAAACCATACTTTAATAAAATTTGCTTTTCGAAATCCATAGGTGAAATTCATCATTTGAAATGACAATGCATTTAAATATGTAAATTTTTAGGGAACGTTATTCACTCACCTGTCACGCTCCTAAACCGTTACTCTTTTCAGCCCAACAACTTCGATTACATTCACTTCTCAATTCCCTGGTATCCCGAAACAATATATTAACATTCTATTTAAAGTTTTCCACAGAAATCAATCATCCTTAGACTATCATTTCAATCTATGACACACTATCAACCATACAGCCACAACTCAATTCATAAGCTCCTACCATGACAATAATGTATATACTTATACCTCAAGCCAAAACAGTAACACATATGCACGTGTGTATATATTCCTAGAAAAAAATGATCTAAGCCTCCTTCCCAAATGTTTCCCAATTCATTTGCACGCACTCAGACATACATAGCAATATAACCCCTTTCTTTCCTTCAACTAAAATTTTCCACACATATGAATCAGATTCCAATGATACCAACAATTGTTCCAAATGCTATTTCATTCACTAATTCCATTAATTACCGTCTTTCTTAAAATCTTAATACTCTTAATACACATACACATCTTATGCCTCTGCTCCTTTTTCTCTCCTTCAGCATAACCACGCACACACATCAATTTATATCTTCACAGCACAAGCGCAAGTCACAATACATACACACCCAGCCACAATGTTAGCAAAACAAAATCTTCTGTTTTCCTCTTTATTTCACCCATGCAGCACATGTATAGATATATCTTCACAGCGAACAAAATGCTTATATGCATATATATTTATTTAGATTCAACCCAAAACAGTCGTGCCTTAAACAGTATATATATATCTGCACATGCATACATATATGCGCACATACCAATCTCCCTAACCAGCCCCAAAACCACCAGCTAGCATCACAGCACACACACACTTGCATTTCTGTCACAGAACCCGCGAGCACAGAGACCCCTGAATTGAAAAATTATTCCTGGCATCAACACCCTTAACAAAACAATGACCCAATACACAGCACACAAGGCGAGCATTCATAAAACTTTTCCTAAAACCAAACCAGTGACCATTTTCCCTGACAGCATCTTCTAATTATGATGTCTTTAGCTACAGAACGCATACCTCAACCACCAGAAGCAATTCGCCGCCAACACAATAAGGAACGTTGGGTTAATGCTCTTAAGGCCCGCAACTCAGAATCTGGAAACCCCTAAAGCAAATACCTCATCAATTTCCATTTTTCTCTCGACGGCTCAAACAGAAGAGAACAGAAACAGGGGTGCCAGAGGTGAAGACAGAAAATCCCAGAATTTACCTTAAGCGATCGACGACCACACAAGATAAGTCTCTACTCTCCGAATACTATCTTGACAGCACTAAGAGTTCACTATCTTCCACCATCACTCTCCCTCTACACACACTGTTTCTCTGGGAAAGAAAGAAAAAAAACTTGCGGCAGTAAGAGAAATTGGCATCACCGACAGAAGAAACAGGCCATTGCACGGCGATAGGTCTCACGGCAGCGACAGAACTCCCCGAACGCGAAGCCTCTCTTTTCCTTTCCTCCTCCCTTTCCGTCTCCATTTATCAACCCAGTGGAGCCTGCCAATGATGCGACAATACACACTATGACGACTCAGCAGAGGCGCTGACAGAACAATGCGGTAGCAGCATCAAGTCGCACGGCACCGGCTCTCCCATGGCGTGACGCTTCTGTCACCGCCTCTACCGCCTGCGTCGCTGAAAAGGAAACAGAGAAGGAAATGGCGAGGAGTACGGTGTCTGCAAGGCTTAAAAGAGCGAAGGGTATTTTGGTAATTTCGCCTGCCTAAAAAGAAAATAAAACCTCCACTCTTGCAACTGCCAGGGTTCGAACACGAGACCATAGAATTCTTCCTCCGCCTTTTGGACCACTCTGCTAACATGCTCCCATTGACATTTCCTGAACCAAATAAATATATATATATTCTTATACTAAATTTTTTAATTTTTTTTTTTTTGAAAATTCCTGAGCCATGACATATTTTTTTTCAAGAATCGCTGCTCAACAGAGAGCCCATACAGCAGCAAAAACATATGATTTCAATTTGAGTTTACAGCAACAGTCTTGATTACTTGCTTATTCTCATGAAATTAGACATCGACTTTCTCAAATTTTCAGCGTTGAATCAGTCCATATCCCACAGTAGCAAGAACAAAGGATCTGAAAATATCAAAGGATTTAGAGGACTCACCCTTGTTCTAGCAAACTCCCTTCGTTCTCCTTCTTGCTTCATGATGCTCTGTCTCTTTCCTTCTAATTTTCTTATACACAAAACCAGAACTTCACCGACGCTCAGACAGGAACAGAAAACCAAAAGCTTCGGTGCCCTATTTCAAAACGCGACGACACCTACTGCTGACGGCGGTGATGACTGACCTCGACAGTATCTCACAACGGCGTCGACCCTCCTCTCTCTTTTCCCACTGCCCGCGACCTCCTCTGATTTCCCTCACAAGCTCCATTTATCCGAAAGATGTAACTTGCCAACTGATGTGATGACTCCAATGGCAGCAAAGGAAATGACAGAACGTTGGAGAGGATGGCTACACGGCATCGATGGCGTGGAGTTCCCTTCCTGCTCCTGCTGTTTCTGTCTGCACCGCCGCGAGTTTTAGAAGAGAAATGGTGAAGGTACGGTTCTACGGAATTAAAAGGGGAAGGAGGGTAGATTTGTAATTTTGTACGCCAAAGAAAAGAAAAAAAAGACCCTCACTTGCAGTAGCTAGGATTCGAACCCATGACATCATGCTTATGCCTGTGCCTTTTTACCACTCTGCTAATGCCTCTTTATTGCCATTTTCTGCCTCCAATATATATATATCTTTTGTAAAAATTAATTTTCTATTAAATTTCTCATAGCCATAACATAATATTTTATACTCTTTGATTTTTTAATATAAAATCTATTTACTTAAGTTAATTAAATTAAAAAAATTAGTTAAGTTAGTTATATGATATAATTTTTTCCTAAAATACTATAATCATTTTCTAATCTATTTCATTATTTTTATTTGATTATTGTTTAAATACTATCAATAAGGATAATTTAAAAAAATGATTAATATAAAAGATATATTTTATATTTAAGATTAAAATTAAATTTTTAATTAAATTATATATTAAGAATTAGATTAATCTTATTTTATATCATGCCAGATGTGTAGGAAATAGGAAATAATGAAAAAGACCAAAAGGAAGAATAGAAAAGATAAGGACATGGAGAGAGATAAAGGCATTTTCATCCTTTAATAATATTTAAAATTCTTAATTAAACATCTGCGCTCTTAGTCTTATTAGGCGTTTATTAAAAAAAAACTTTAAAAAATAAAATAAGACATAATATTAATAATATTTAATATAAAATTGATAAATTTTTAACTAAAATTAGCAACTTCACTACTTTAATATTTATGATTTTTTAAATATTTTTTATAATTTTTCCTTCATTAAAAGTGTATGTCTGAATTAAAATTTAGAGATTCAATTATTTAATTAAATTCTGGATGTGATTTTTATTATTAATAAAAATCTGCATTAATAAAATTTTAAAATTAAGTTGTCTCCCATCGAGTCCTCTGTTCATCATCTCCCCGACCATGGCGAGAGGTTACACGCCGGTGTATGACACCGACGCCCTGACGGAGAAATTGAGGGGTGCAGCACCGCTGATGTCAGAGCGTCTTTTCATTTCCTCATTTGAGCTATAGTCCATTGTTCACATTACTTTAGGAGTCAAACCTTTACATACCTTTAGTTTACAGCACCCGTTCATAATCAATTCCACCCAAAGGATAAGAAGAGGATATTATGGTCTCTGAATAAAAAAGCTCTGAAAGGTAGGAAGCATTGGAAAGGGGAGCAGCTTCGATGGGAAACTAAGGAGGCGCATGGTGTTAACAGTTATTAAAAAATTCAAGCTCATCTCGCTGGACCTAATTTCTTGGAGTTGAATTGATTGTATATAATTCAAAATCATTAATATAATCAAAAAATAATTTAATAAGCCGAGACCACAATCTCCCCAGACTCTATAATTTGACAAATTTCATTGTGGATTCTCTGGAATGTCAACTCTACCGGGTCGTCCTCAGTGGATATGGCCAGGAAACTTATGCACGTGATTCAGTATGATCGCTGTGGCAATGGTCCGGCTAGTTTGAAGGTTATTTTTTCTCTTCCTTTCTTTTTGGCTCTTTCTTCCATTGATTCTGTCCTAATTTCTGTGGTTTTTTCTTTGGTCTTTATTCTATGGATTATGTTCTGATCTACTTCTGTGTTTTGTGACTTATACTTCGATATGATATTTTAAACTTAGGATGTAATAAGAGTGTGCTTTCTTCATGATTCAAGCCCAGATGATTTTCATTTGAGGGGGCTAGTTAGATAAATAAATAAAGTAATTCTTGCATCTTTACTTTTGGCATCAAGAGGCCTCTCTCCTTTTCCCTTATGCTTTCTGCATTTGAGTTTGCGTTAAAACATTGCAATGCTTATTTTATACTTGTAAGCAGCATGTTGAGGTTCCAGTTCCCACTCCAAAGAAAGATGGGGTTTTGGTGAAAGTGGAAGCCACTGGAGTGAACCCTATTGATTAGAAGATTCAGAAGGGCATGCTACGGCCCATACTCCCTGGAAAGCTTCCCTTCATGCCTGGTAAAATTAAATTTTTTGATGTGCTTTGAGAAGTTATTGAGCATTCTTTGTACTTAGCTCTCAGAATTTGTAATTATGTAGTTTGGTCTTTACAAATTCATGATTTCATCTACATTTTATTTCTGATTTATGTTATGTCTCTCTCCATCCACGTGTGTTTGTGTGTATATATATATATATCATCTTTATTGAACTTAGAAGGACAGTGACTTACTATTGATGTTGAATAGACGACCAATAGCTGCCAATTGCTGGAAATTTAGGTAGGCAATAGGCACCTATCTCTCCAAAAACTCCAAGCATGGAATCTGTTGCTTAAGCTGGAAATCTGAATTGGTTATGATGCTGGAACTTCATACATCAGCATTTAAAATAATTTGAATAAGTTTTGAGTTTGGGATTAAGGACTAGGAGTTCTAGGTGATATTGAAGATTATTTGAATAAGTTTTTTGTTTCTGGATTCCTTCCAATAGTCTAATTAGAAAATCTGAGGAAAAGAGAGAAGAGGTTTAGACGCAGAAGATTAACATAAGCATAACACTTCTTTGCAGCTTGGGCTAATTTGAAACTAAACTCCTGATTCACTGAGCTGCTTAAGGCCACTGTTATATAACATGTCACTAGTATATTAAATAAAATCCCTAATGAGTAGTAACTGGGATCATATAATGGATCATATGAAGCATAGTTATGGACATAGACACGTTGAAATATCACTCATTAACAATTAAATAAAATATAAAACATGACACATAAAAGTTTTATTCAATGACCTGGTATTGTGAAAAGATCACAGCATCATCCTATATTCTATGTATCTTGATGTTTATTCTCAAAAAATTCTACTACATATAAAAGATTTTAATTTATATCACCCAAATTGTTCATATAGAATAAAAAGCATGTAGAATGAACTTTTATGATCTCATAAAATGTGGTTGCTTTTCACATTTTCTTTTTGTTTTGTTTTTGAGCTTTTCTGTGTCTGAGTTGTGTCCCTACAATGTCAGTGGAAAAAATATGTCAATTTCTTGTCACACTTGTCCAACACGCCATCACACCTGAAAATTGATGCCTTCATGCTTTATTATGACAAACATGCTCATTCATACCATAAGTAAAATACTAAGGGACTCTGGATGACTGCATTACTTCATAGTTCTAATTATGCTTTGCTGCCAAAATTGTACTTATTCTACTTTGTAGTCTACTTGATTTAATAATAGTGCGTTTTATTTTACAGTCATTTCATAATGATGGTTCCTCTAAACTTATGGCAAAATTGATAATTATTTTTCTCTTGTTGGAAACAGGTACTGATATAGCAGGAGTGATAATAGAGGTTGGATCACAAGTCAAAGATTTGAAAGTTTGTGACAAAGTAGTTGCTAAACTTTCTCATGAGGTAATCTTCTTTCTAACCTCGTTGGTATTCTGCTAGATTTGGGTTAAAATTGCAAGCTTGTGTAGACATTTGACTGGTGACAAAAAAAGGAAATATATAGAAGATGGAAATAACTGCAAATTGCAACCTATGTTTTTTTGTTCAAATAAACTACCTAAGATTAATTCTGCGTACTTTTATCTCTTTAGATTTATTCTGCATACTTTTTCCTGTAAACCAAGAAAGTTATAGGTAATAATATTGTGTTTGATATCCAACATTCTTAGGCATTGACGTTACTTCCTTGAATGTCGGTATTTGGTGTCCAAAATCTATAAGAACATGTGATAGATTGTTTTCCGGAGTTTACAATCCATGTAACAGTTACTAGTCTCCAAGCATACATCTTGTCCAATTTACGTGCTGGTGCATTCTTTTTTTCCTATACACTAAAAAGTTTAGATGAGTTGGTCATGGTGATGTGCTGGTGTGTTCTAATTATTCACAATTTTCTTTTCGTCTGTTGTTCATGTTGAATGGCAGCACGGGGGTGGATTAGCCAACTTTTCTGTGTCCACTGGGAGCTTAACAGTTGCCAGACCATCTGAGGTCTCAGCTGCTGAAGATTCGGCTTTACCTCTGCCTGGCCTCACGGCTCGTCAGGTCCTCACTGAGATTGCTGGAGTCAAGCTTGATGGAACTGGTGAACAGAAGAACATTCTAGTCACTGCAGCCTCAGGCGACACAGTTTAACTGGCCAAGCTAGGGAACACGCATGTAACGGCAACCTGTGACGCCCGTAATATCGACTTTGTCAAGAGCCTAGGTGCTGATGAGATTCTTGACTATAAGACTCTAGAGGGGACTGCTTTATGGAGTCCACCGGGTCGAAAATATGACGCCATTATACATTGTGCAACTGGAATTCCATAGTCAACTTTTGAGACTCAATTGGCTGAACATGGGAAGGCAGTAGATTTAACACCCGGCCTAAGTTCATTGATAACTTGTGCTCTGTTATTGACTCTCGTTTCCATTTGAACAAAGCCGAAGATGCTTGGGTTAGAAGTCTTGGTGGCCATACCACTGGAAAAATAATTGTGGAGTCAGAATAAGATTTGCTTGAACTGCTGGATGCTGTGTTTGTGTAAAAAGGTTTGTATATGGCCTTCCATGTTTATATTTGTGTATTAGGAAGAGTAAATAAATATAGATTTGTGTTTTAGGGTGTTGAAATAAAGAATTAGGCATAAGATGCAAAATGATCGTGTGAAACTTTATTTCCTTTGAAACTTTAGATTTTGTGAGATCAATTGAGCTTAAATTTCCACCTCAGTTAGGTCCAGTTTGATCCAATTGCACTCCACTTCACGTCTGTAATCCATAAATGGCTGACATTCAATTACATTGAGTTGAAAACCAATTGTGATTGGGTCTAAGTTTTCATTATTGTCCTGTCTCAGCTAATCCATTTAGGTCCTGGTCATATCGAGACAGGAGGAGGGGTGTCAGATATTTTATTTATATATATATTATTATTTTTAAAGATTCTATTACTTGATTTTATATATAATTAAAATTATATATAATAATTATAATGGATATATAAATATTATAAATCCTAGATAAATTTATAATGTATATATAATTTTATAATTATATTTATAATGTTTGTATATATGTAATAATTATAAATATTTTTATGATATAATAATTATATCATTTTTTTAAAAAAAAAGTAGAACTGGACGGGAAGGGACAAGACAAAAAATGTCATCCCCTCCCTATTTGTTGGGATAAGGTTATCCTAGTCTCATCATATCCCCACGAACACCCTTAAATTTAATAGAAAGAGTTACTACCTCTTAATAGGATAAACTCATTTTATTTTGCTAAGTATAGGTATGATCTTATTGGAGGCCATCTTCTTCGACATATTATTAAGCACTAAATATAGACACCTCTCTAAGTAGAGATTCAAACTTTAATTTGTAATATTATAAAGAATTAGTCCATTCTACTAGACCTAACTCTTATTAGTCAGGGACCTAAGATTTGAATCCTCATTAGAGGTATTCACTTTTATTGTATAATAATGTCTTGACTGTAATTACTTATAATAAAGCATTGGAAAAAACGATCGAAGCAAAAAAGTGGTTAAGAAACACTTTGTCAACACTGCTATTCTTGTATATAGTCAAAGGTAAGAGCTTGAGAACCGAGATTGCAAACCTTATTGCTCGTGTAAGTCCCCAAAAGTTTTCATTAACACCCAGAGTTACCTATAACAAGTATAGTGGACATAACCTGAACTTCAAAGGTTATTGAAAATGAAAACAAAGAAAAATAAATTGAAATTGATTTTTCCCTCTTTTTCAAATTAACAAGTAAACAATCATTGTATTGCCTTCATATGTGCACTAAATTTAACATACTCCTCATATCCTTAATATAGAACCTATTTAAGTTAAATTAATTAATATGATAAACTTTTTCTAAAACACCCTAACCATCTTATTCTTTAACTCAATTCCTTCATCTCTTATTTGATTATTATTGAGACAATATCAATAGAAATAATTTAAAAAAAATGATAAATATAGAAAATATATCTTATATTTATGATTAATATTAACTCCCAAATTGAATCCTATAGTAAGGACTAGAGGAGTATATAGGAATATGGCTAGAAGGCTAAGACCTTAGCCATTCACTACAAATGCTCCCCCCCGGGGGGCGCGCCCAACTTCCTCATATATAGTTTAGATACTTAATGCTAATTATATATTATCACCTCTACTTAAACGAGGAGTTTATTGACATGTAAATTTAATTCACTTTGCTTCTTTCCATTTTCTTTTCTCAATTTTTAATTCAAAAATTGAAATTTTCAGATTTAACATTTTATAAAAATATTTTTTTCTATTTTTTTACTATAATTATGAATTGTACAAATCAAATTTTAGCCTCATGGATTTATATATTGACTTATTCTTTATAATTTCACATTTTAGTAATAGTTTTGTAAAATATCAAATTCGAATCGTTCAAATTTGATTTAATGGTTAGGATGAAAAGTGAGGAAGAAGTTGAAAAGAAAAAAGACAGGGAGAAGCTGTAAATTTATATGAAAAAAGTGACCTATTCTTCTTCTTCTAAAACCTTAAATATTTTACTCCTTTTTAATTGCAAATACTAGATAATTAATTTATAAGTATTAAGAAAATTAGTTAAGTTAGTGATTTATAAGAAATATGTATCAATTTTTAAAATATCATTTTTAATAATTTGTATTAAAAACTAACTACATTGATGACAATCCCTTTAATACACATAACAATAGAGATAATTTTGAGAAAAATATATAAATTTGAGAAATAAAATATATTAAAGTCTTACATTTATGATCAAAATAAAGCTTTCAATTAGAGTGAAGGTAATGACTTTGTGGAGTGCGATTAAGCTTTCAATCAGGCAGAGGTAACGACTTTGTCAAAGACAAGGCCTTTTAAGCTGTAGGTGCAATTCTAATGCCACATCAAGGCAAACAGTAACCCCACTAAATATATTAATTATTAGAGTGAAGGTAATGAGCATACATTCAACTTTAGGGATATTAGGAAGTGGGTGTGCAAGAAATCTCATGATATCACATATTTTAATACAAGTTTAGGTACACATATACCATACTAGGTTAGTGCCTAACACAAGATCTGATCTGACACCTGAGTTGAACATAGTAGTATGTGGTATGCTTCAACCTAGACTGAACTCAAGATCAAATTAGATAGGGTTTGGTCCACTTAAGATCCACTTCATCTTTTATTTTGAGTTAATATGAAAATTTGCTCCAAAATTTTTTACTTAAGAACACTAGGCCTGCGGAATTTTTTTTTTGGTTTAATGACGTTATCCAAGTTTAGTACGTTATTCACTCTATTTTTTTCTAACTTAGATTTATAAATAAGAAAAAAAATTAAACAAAACTCATCCCTCTAAATTCTGCTATTATTGGAGCATCATTCTCAAAAGACTATACTATATAGCCTCTTAAAAAATAATACGATATCCCCATATGTTATCTCTTCTTATATTTATAATATAACATATGTCTATGGTTATTTTCAAAATTGAACCCTTCACTTATAACTTTCAAGAATTCTTGTGAGTCTTCGTGAGTATGTTATCTTCTATTTTTTTACTCTACTTTTACACTCAAAAAAAGCACCAAACTAGAGTATGGTCTCCTAAAAAATGATACTCTATTAATAGCAAAGCTTGGAGGGATATACTTTTTTTAACTTTTTTTTTTATTTATAGTTCTTATTTAGAAAAAAAATGAAGTGAATAATATGTGTATACTAGTAAGTTAAGTATAATTTTTGGTTACAAAAAAGTTTATGTGAGTTTGGCACTGGTCTCCACTAAGGTTAGGGCATAACTTTAGAGCTCAAAGAGCGTTTTATATGAGACTTACCATATCACCTACCAAATGAGCCCTTACGACGGTAGCGAGAATTGAACTCACGTACTTATAGGATACGAACTTAGTTTTTACTATATATGCTAACACGAAGACTAGTAAGTTAAGTATATTTTTTTTTATACAATAAGTTAAGTATATTTAGTCAAACTATCAGTTGATCTTAGGTAACCTTTAAACCAAGCCCAAATGACAAAACCCTAATTTTCTATCAAATTTTCTCCCTATAAATTGTCGAATGCACTTATGTGTACGGTCGGACATGCACATTGAATCTGTGTCTATGTACGCTCGCATGTTTGAATCTCCTAAATTTATTCTGATGACAACAAAACACTTATCAAATGTTGCTTTTACGCTATAATTGAATATTAGGATCAAATCAACCAAAGTGAAGAAATACCAAGTTAAAGCATGGATTGACAGTATATATGAATATATTTTCTTGTGTTGGCTATTGAGAGCTTCCTCACACTAAAAAATGTTTTGAAATGTTTTCACTCCATAAAAATAAGCTCGATGAATTAGTTTCATGGGCATTTTGAATGAGTTGAGATGTTTGGGGATTAGCCAATCAGTTCTTTCATTGATCAATCATCGATGCTATATATGTTTGAAGAAGAAAACAATCACTAAACTTAAACATATGCTTGATAAGAAGGATTAATAAATGGTGAGAACTAGAGAATTGTGGAGAAAAAAACTAGAGTATTGTAGTATTATCAAGAAATAAAAAACTAGAGTATTGTGGAGAGAAAAATGTTGTTTGGTGTAGGTGGAAAAGGCAAGCACATTCCGTGCTCATCACTAATCTAAATTGTCTAGATTAATTTTAGAAGGTCCAAATTTAATATTATTGATTTTTTATATGTTAAATATTTTTTTTGCTTTAATAGATGTAAATTTTAAAATAAAGATAATCTTATAACTGTCATTTTACTTAAAATAAATTTATTATTCAAAAAATTATAAATTAAAATTTTTAAATCTAAACTATTCATATTTGATTTAAACAGTCCAAATTTTATCATAATAATGAGTATTTGGCCCTCATTACTATGATGCGCACCAAATAAGAATCATGCATAAGAAATGACTAAAATATAAGCTTGATCTTGCCATTGAAGTTGTGGTTAGTCTAACGATTGTCAATTTCAAAGATGTCCAAGTTGTTGGAAGTGCCACCAATATTTGGAAGGCAAAACTTGTTACACAATGTTGCTTCCATTAAAGGTTTTAGAATTCTTTATGATCTATATCGATGAAAATAGTATATCTACATTTGGTGGAATTTTGCTTTGCTGAAGGTGGAATCTAAACTTTCCGATTTCATGTCCCTTTTCTGGACCTAGGTTCCATCATATCAAACATGTTTTTAAGGGTATGTTTGGTACGATGGAAGTGGAACATGTTTTAAGGGTATGATTGGTATGAGGGAAATGGATTCCACTTGATTTTTTAGCATAATGGAGGCCATTTTTACTTATAATATTTTAGGTAATTTTAGTTTAAAAAAAAGTTAAAAAATAAGATGATAGAAGTGAAAGTAAAATATTTTAGACTATTTTACTATAAATTATAAAATTATTAGACAACTTTAACCCTTCACAAGTTATAAAAAAATATTTTGAATAAATTTATCCTAAGTTATGAAAAATATATACATAAATTCTATACTCATTTTTATCATACCAAACAAATTGTTAAAGTCTATTTCTATTCTAATTCTATTTCTACTTCTACTTCCATTTTTATATAAAAAAAAAACTCTTCTATCCTACCAAAGGTACCGTAAAGTTGGAAATTGAAATGCATCAAAATAAACCAAAGATGGCACGATGGTGGTAACTTGAGAAGAGCTTGTTTCCTAATATCAGTGGCATTAAAATTATAAGTTGGCCTTTGATTTCCCCCACACAGCCATTATACCTCGCCAAGATTTACATTTTGTAGTGGCAAACACTGAATTTTGAAGAATCAGCACAAAAACCAGCTTTCGCGATGGCAAAATTTGCCATTTTGAATGCACTAAATTGAATCGTGTACCTTGTTATGGATTTATATAAGATTATTAAGATGATAACTATAAAAGAAGAGCTCATTTTAAAAAATTAGTCTATTGTGTGGAAGGGTTATTTGAACTTATAACCTATATTTTACTTGTGAAATCTCTAATCGTTTCACATCGCAATACTTTAATCGGGCTCTTGTTGATCAGAATCCTCATTGTGGATAGGTTTCTTTGTGAAGATCAAGCATTCAATGAAAGAGACTTTGCTATGATTCCTAAATCTAAAAAAAGGGAAACCGTCCACAAAAGCTAACCTATTTAGAGAAAAAGTCCCTTAAATTTATAAACGGCAGTTCACTTTTAACATTCCTCATGTGAAATAGAACAAAGATATAGTGTATAATTTAATACTCCCACTTGCTCAAAATATAAACTTCAAACTTGTGATGTGATATAGTTTTTTTTTATGATCTTCAATTTGGATTTATCTAATCATTTAATACATTATTTTTCATTTTTATCCCTAATTAATATTTTCTCTCCTATCTTTTTACCACACATTATCTCTCATATCTTTTTCTATTTACTTCCTCTCCCACTAACCCTCTCTATAAATAAGAGTGTTTTAGAAAAATAAGTTTTATTTCTTACATATTTATTGTCATGAATCAATTTTAACTAACTTTTTTAAAAGCTAATTTAATTATTTAAAGTTTATATTTTGATCCTGAATGAGTAGTTTGGAATGAGAAGATATATTGGGAAGAGACAGAAAAAAATCTAGTGATAAGTGATGCATAGTCGGAGCTCTTTTTATTTTATAGTTGTGTTATCATTATTCCTTCAATTGGTTGGAGCATTTAAACTCACAAAATGTTAGCTAACACTAGTCCATACATGGGGCAAGACTGGCAAAGTCTTGCCACTGTTTAGGGCAAAAATCTTGTGTTTTCTTCCCCATCTATCACGTACTTAGGTTAAAGACATTATTAGCATGGTTATTACCTAGAGTTAAAATTTAACAATGCAAACTTTTTAATTTAAGGATAATTTCACTTATTTGTCCAAGATACGATTTCATTTTAAATATGGACACAAAAATATTCTAAAATTACGTTGCAGTACCAAAAGACCAAAGTGAAATTATGTGATGATAAATCCAAAATATCTTTCCTCCATATGGATATACATGTAATTTTGCCATTATTAGTTGTTAAAATGTTTATATAAAGTTGTAAATTCACTTATCAATACTTATAAATTTTAATATCAATTGTTATAAATTAGGAATTATAAATTTCTATATGTATTGTTATTAAAATATTTATATATACTTGTAAATTAACCTATAAATTTCAATACTTGTAAATTTCTATTAACCTATTGTTATTTCTTTAATTCATTCCATTCTTATTTTTCCGGCAACCAAACGACCTAGAAAAGCATCATGGAGTCAAGTAAATCAAAATAACCATGCATTTTATTGGATAAGTCAATTATAGCATTAATCTAATTAAAGCACCACATTAAAAGACCCAAGTTGCTCTTTTTTTTTTTTTGGTATGAAATACAACCGACCAAACTAGACAAAAGTCTCCGTGAAAACTACTTCACCTCTTCTATGATTACTTTTGAAACTTTTGACCTCAAATATTGGATTCAAAATACTCATATGATTTTATTTATAAGTTATTTCTAATACATTTTATATAGAGTAAAAAATTATTAAACCTCATTAATTATACTATAAAATTTAACAACTTTCAAACTTTACCCATATTTAATATTCATTATACCCATGGAATATGACCAGAGAGTAAATTATATATCGGTTTTATACATGGTATATATTAATTAAGTACAGTATATAGTCGATATTACTCATTTCAATCGAGTTGGGATATCATAGTTTCACAAAGTTATATTTATATAGTATAATGTATTTATTGAAATATAAAAAATATATAATAAATATGAACTCATATATAATTTTAGCTAAATAAATTTGCCGTTGTTGTTGTTGTTTGTTATATTGTTCTAGTCATCTTAATTATCTCAAAACTTAAATTAATTTTGTTATTTTAAATTATTTTATTAAGAAGTTTTAGTAGATCAATGATAGTATAATTCCACGGAACCTTTGTTAAAATTTATACAATTTTTTGTTGCATATTTTTAAAATATAAACATATATTACTCTTGAAAGTGAAATGAAAACGGTTATAACTTTAAAAATAGATTATAGAATAAAAAAGTTATGGTTAAAGTATATATTTAATTATTTATATTTATATTAAATTTTATTTTAGTCCTTTAAATTTTTAGAGAGAAAAATGCAATTTTAATCGCACAATCTTAACAATATTAGTTTTACTTAACAAAGTGCATAATTAGATTTTAATCTTTTAATATAATATATTTATATTTTAAATATGTAATTTTTTGAGTCAACAATTTCTATTCTTTATAGAGTTGTGCAATGGGTGGGTTAAGCCAGTTTGAAGGTGTACATGTAACTCATCTAATATAAATAGGCAACTCGCCCGTTAAATTTTTTATTGGGAAAGCCTAAACGGGCAAAAAAAGTTGCAGGCTATGGGCAGGTTCATAAGGTCATAGGTCTCTTGCTCAACTCTAATTCTCAATTTGAGATGGGTGTTTGGTTATGCACCTAGTTATTCATTATTGTCCCACAACTTATATGGTGTTCAGCACTCAAACGTGAGATATTAAGATCAGTTCCTTTGATCTTGATTTTTTTTAAAAATTGACCTCCAAGGTTACTCTAAATTACTCATCAAATCTTTACTATAAGACATATTTAATTAATTTAATTAGCTTAAAAAATTAGTTAAATTAGTATATAATATTTTTCTAAAATATCCTAATCATTTTGTTTAACTCTCTCGTTTCCTCTTATATTTGACTATTTTTTAGGGAGTATCAATAGAGTTTATTTGAAAAAAATTAATAAATATCTTAAATAAGTCTTCTATTTAATACCTTTATCAACTCTCTAATTAAATTTTATATTGAGGACATGAAGATTATGTTATGTTGGCAAAAAAAAAAATTACTATGTTGTGTTTGCTTATATTAGAGAACTGTAGTATCTGAGGAATTAATTACGTTAGACTACATGATAACAAAACTTAAGAAGATTGTTGCTTTGTAAGATTAAATGGTTAGTGTTAATCATAATTTGAGATATTAATCCTGTCATGTAATACAAAGTCCTAGTCATACTTATACATTATAAGCAAATGAAGTTAAAGTATTTTATATCTATCGCTTTAGCTAATTTGAGTCATATACACAAATAGAGTATGGACATTTAAGCTATTGGAGTAGCTAATTTGAGTTATGCACTTAAGCAGAGCATTTTTGTATAAAGCTCTCAAAGTAGCTAATCCAAATTATGCAGTTAGAGAATCTATATTTAAACTCTTTAAATAGCTCATTTGAATCATACATTGAAGTTGTGTATTCTTAAACCATCTCAAATTAAATAACCAATTTGATTCACCGACTTTAGCACTTTGTTCCCAATCTCACTAGTAGAAAAACGCTCTTTTAAATTGATTAAATGGGCATTTTAAACTTGACTTGGGACAATGTAAATAAGATTGGTTTAAAAAGTTTGGCACTTTCTATATTGGTTGAATAACTTAATAAATTTACAATTATATTCTTTTGTTCACAGGTTCCCTTGAGATTAACTTAAAAGATTTTAAGAAATATTGCACTTAATAATAATTTCTCATAATTGGGACCGGAGCATAATTTTCATTTTTGTTTTTCCATCCCCTCCCTCCTTGGGGCCGTGACCGCAGCAGCGTCTGGCAGTGGACGAGGAACAGTGTAGATAATCCACTGGCAATTCCCTCGTTGAAAGTTTTAATTTTCATTTGCTTCCTCCTGGGACAGACCATTTTGATTTTTGATTTTAACTCTATCTAAACAAACCTAAGGGAATGAAGTCGTTAGGCTGAAGAAGGCATTTTCTCAGAAAAATTGGAGCGACGAAATGGCAGGAGCAGAATGTTATGATCAGGAATTTAGTTAACATATATGTATATTCAGTGTAGAATATTTCGAATGAGAAGTGTTAGCTGAGTGGTTCACGTGGCGAAGGGGAAACCATCCGGCCAGGGTTCGAGTCGCAGCGAAAGCGGAGGTGAATTGTTTTTTTCTCAGACGCGTGAAATTACCATTTTGCCCCTCTGTCTATTTCCACCGAATCCTCTGCTCTTCTTCATCATTTTCTTCTTTCTTCCTGCGAGCCGCGAACAGAGACGGCAGGCTGCAGCGTGGGCAGGTGCGGGACGGCAGGAGCTCAGCGTGCGGCGTGGGAGAAGAGTACACGGCACGGAGAGTCTCGGTCATCATCTTTATGAAGCTTTCCGCCCCGCTCTCCTTCTTTTTCTGTCGGCAATGACGCTGCTGTGAGAGGGAGAATGGAAGGCGCAGGAGTGTTGCAAGCTTAGTGAGCTGGGTGCTAGCGCCAGTGGTTACTTCTTCCGGTAAACCACCCTCGTGGTTGTTGTCGTCGCCGTGTTGCAGCTGTTCGTCACCGTTCTTTGCTACTGTAGCAAGTCTCTGCTACTGTAGCAAGTCTTCGAATTCAATTTCCAGGTTGCTCTTCGGTGGTCGGCTCTGTGGACGCTGTGAGTAAGCTTCTTAAACCATAATCCATATTCAAATTCTTTCGTTTCTTTCCAGCTAGTTATCTTGAGCAGTTGAGCTCACTCCGTTCAGTTTGGACTCCGGTGTTCCCCTGTTTTGGGGTGTCATTGTTAGGACCGACGACTGTTCTCGTCGCTGTCATCTATTGTCACCGTAGCAACTTTATATCTTTGGCATTCTTCTCTGTCGCTGCTTTGCAGTGCTTCGCGGGGAGGGTGTGTGATCTCTGGGTTTAGGAAAGGAAGGAAGTATGGAAGAATGAAGGATGTTGGAGTTGCATAACCTCCATGGAATTTTAACAGTGCGTGGTATGTTGTCGGAACTTTCTTCTTCTGTTGTTTGTGGACATTGCTGCTGTGTGTATGAGTATGTTAAGCCATTGTTCTGTTAAGACCGCTGTCCAAAGAAATGATTTATGTTACTGTTGGAAACGATTGTATATATGCATGTGTGCTGTCCATGGTTATGATCGATGAGCATTGCTGTCATTTTGTTTCTGTGGTGGAGCGCTGTGTATGTGCCTGTTGTGCTGCTGCTGTGTGTGGGTGTTGTATGCTGGGGTTTTCGGTATGTGCAGTGTATGTGCTTTGGAATACGGTTGATGTTTGCACATAAGCATGGATATTGCTAATTGAATGAAAGAAGAAGTGATTGGAGATTGTTGCTGTTATGCATATGTATATGTACGTATAAAGTTGGAGTTCTGTGATCAGTGAACTAAATCGCGGTATTGGAAGTAAAGTGATATATGTAGGGAAATGTTGTTATTATTTGCAAGGAATAAGAGGAATAGAGTAAGAGAAGCGACTTCTGTTGTAGTGTGCGTATAAATGATTAATGGTGTGTTAGTGGTGGAAGTGATAAGTAGGGATGCTTATATTGGTCAAAGACGTTAAGCAAATTGTTAATATGTTATTTTTATATCAGGGGATTGAGTAGTGGCTTTACAGCAAGTGGTTGGTGGGAAGAGTAGCAATTTAGGAACGCGGCAGGTGAGTGAATAACGTTCCCTAAAATTTATATTTTCAAATGCATTGTTATTTCAAATGATGAATTTCAAATATGGATTTCGAAAAGCAAGTTTTACGAAATTATGGTTTAAATCGTTAGAAATGATTTTCTTTCGATCGATTTACAAAAGATTACAATTATGCATGAAAATGGATAAAGAGGCTTTAGAAAAAGATTTGACAGTGAACTGATGTTATTCATGAAATATTCCTACATGAAGTGCATATGTTTTTACAGTAACTTGATTATGAATGTTCATGCTGGGGTTTTTGAAATTCAAAATGGCTTTATCAATGATTATGGTATTTGAAACGATTGAGATCATTACATGTGAAAAGGACCCCACGCATGATGGAAATGTTTTAGGACAGAATACAGAACGCTGGTTGCTAACAGCAGTACTGTTAGTCCTTGGTGCACCTTGGTTACTCGAGCTCGACAGATTGTGGCATAGCCACCAGAATTATTTCGTGGGATTTATTCTCGCGACAGTTTGTGGCATAGCCACCAGAATTATTTCGTGGGATTTATTCTCGCGACAGTTTGTGGCATAGCCACCAGAATTATTTCGTGGGATTCATTCTCGCGACAGTTTGTGGCTTCGAGCCACCAGAATGGTTAGTTACCCTCGTGGACTGTGTGTCCACGTCTGTTTTCGTTCTGTTGAAGTCCTACAGAAAGATCATGGTTTTGAAAAGATTGTTTTGAATGAGTATTTGAAACAATTAGTTCATATGGTTATTTCCCCTGAAATACAGATGTTTATGAAAAGGTTTGCATTAGATTATGAAGAGTTAAGAAAATACATTTTAAGATGATTATGCATTGTTTATTTTCCGCATTCTTATAAATCATGTTTTTGGGACGTTATTCACGAGTAGATTTTTGGCTTCAGATAGTGCAGGTGACCCTATTTCTCCAGCTGAGCGGTAAAGAGCCTTGCTGTTGATCCGAAGTTTCATTTGATAAGAACTACTTTTGATGTAATTGCTTCTTAAGAACTTTAATTATTTTGGAAAGGAAAGTGCTCTGCATGAACCTTAGAAAATGTTTGTATGATTTTGAAAAATGCTATGGAGAATTAATGGTTTTACTTAAAATGATAGGCTTTCAGAATATGATGTATTCATATTCTGTGCCGGTCACGGTCCAGAAATAGGGACGTGACACAGAAGGATTTGTTGAAGCAGATGATGCGGAGGCTATTATGATAAGAATTGAACACAAAAATCGGAAGTAATGGCTTCTTCCTCGTCTTTTGTCTATCTCTGCTCTGTTTAAATTGACCCATAAGATATTTTCTTACCCTTATGCGAATGCTTCAAAACCTTTTATCTTTGATGTAAATTCAGGTATAAACCGGTGGAAGCACTTGAAACTGCTCTTGAAGGCACTCATGCCATGACCCGAGATGAACGTTGCAAGGTTTTCCTCTCTCTCTTCAGCCATGTTAATTGTTTCAAACTTTAAAATTGAATGTGCATTGGGGTTTATAAGGACGAACATAAATAAACCCACATCTTTGTGGATTTTCCATACTGCTATCTCTAAGCTAACCTCCATAGGCAAATGGTCCGGATTATGAAATGTCGAAATATTAACGTGCCCTCAATTTCTTCTGCATAGTTTGAACTATTTATTTTGTTGATAATCTTGTGTTCCTAATCCTGAAACCATTTTGTTTTTAATATGCCGCTGTTCAATTTGCAGTCTGCACATTAGATTGTGGTACATAGATCTTTAATGGCTATAAATGATGCTTCTTTGGACCCTGAGTACAATGACATCCTAATGAAGTAAGTGATCAAGTTTTTTGTTCAAATCTTTGTACGTGTGAATTTTGAGTTCAATATTTTGGAGTTATGTTAGAGTAATGAATTATTTGGTCAGTGTTAACATTCTGCTATTCTTTGCTTTTCTTTTCAGAATCTGCATTATGAATTTGAATTAATAACTGGGAAAAATAACTTAAGAATGCATGTCAGTGAATTCCCACAACAATATTTGTTTCTTATGCATTTTCCCTGCAAAAGGAAAATAAAAGGTACAATGGTACACACCATGCTGCTTTGCTGAACTTTAACCTCCCTGGGATTACATGTGCTACACCAGAACAATAGGAGCTGGAGATAAGAATGCATATAATGAGTTAGTATAATCTTTTCAACATTTGACAGAAATATGCTGGCATGTTGTATCATGATATAGATTTCTGTAACTCTCCACAGCGTGATTATATGGGTATAGTCTTGAAGGATAAATTGAATGATTTAGAGAGAAAAATTGAAAAGAACCTGAAAAATACAGTATATCATCAATATATATAACATAACCCTATAATAAATTGTAATATTCACAAGTCATGAATAGTACAACTCATTCCAAACGTTGCGCATTTTATGAGAAAACATGTCTAGTTATGCATATACCTATAACATGAACCAAAATAATAGATTAAACCTAAGAGATAAGGGGAAGTACTTAAACCACAAGCTGTAAAAAGGTACTTTAAGTGCTATGTTTTTTGAGGCTGATGTAACTCCCATAATTCCGGTGTTTTTTGCATATCAGAACTGATTTTATTCTCCTTACGTGACTGGAATTGGGAATTTAGAGCCCAGATGAACTAGTGGGATATGTAAGCAAAGCAATTGCTGTCTGCTTCTAAATTTCACTTCATACTTTTTTAGAACTCCATGATATTATCTTTACGTTTATCTACATGTTCTATTTATTTTTGTTTGTCGTAGTAAGTGATAGAACCATTTGTATCATGAAAAACTGACAGAGAGGGCAGGATTCGGTTGTATACGGTGGTACCTGGCAGATACTATGAATACAGTTTGATTTCATTTTGTTTTTTAGTTTAGAGTCCTCTTGTATGTTCTTTACTTCCCTTTATTTTTTCCTTATTACAATCAATTTAAACACTCACACATTCAAACATGTCAATGCCAGATTCAAGCTCAGGTCTTCATTCAATCATGGCTAGTAGTGCTTGTAACAACCTAAATTTTGGTATATGCCATAATTAATTTAAGCAGTGCTAAAGAGCTTAGGATACAATACGAAATGCTCTAGAAATATTAGAATTTGTATTTAGAATATATCCTTTGTTATAAAACTCTATTCTGGGCTTTATGTAGTATTGTTTGGAATGATAATATTATGGTAAGACATGATTTAGTAGTATCACAAATAGGGAATATGTATACCAAGTTTACATTATCTTCTATGTTTTGCAAATGGTTATATAGGCATGGTGGGACGTGATGTTATTGCCAACTTAATATGTTACAAAGTTCTTTTAGAAATATATTTGTTTAAAAAAATAAGCTAGTCATTCAAGTTGGGTTTTTATCCTTAATGGGCCCCAGTTAGTTAAAATGTTATATGAATATACTGGGTATGTTTTGTAGGAGGCTCAGTGGGAAAATTTTAATAAATTCGATTAAAAAAATTTAGAGAAATTGGTTAAAAGTTTTTAATTAGTTTTTTTTTTATTTTACATGTTCTCTTTATTAAAATTTTATAACTCCACTTTTCAATTTCTTTAAAATTCAACTTATTAAAATTTTTCCTCCATTTTCCTCATACCAAACAAGAGCCTGCATGCCTAATTTAAAGATTAATATGCATATTTATTGATTACTTGCTAAACTTTTCCATTTAGCTTGTAATTACATAAATATATATAGAGAGGAATATGCAACATGAGAAACGGTGGAATAGAAGGGGTAAATAGAAAACCTATACCTAAGGCTATAACTTGGGCTGTGAATAGGTGGCAAAAGTGATTCCATGAGGTGGCAAAGTTTAAATTCATCTAAGGTTAAAGCAATTAGATGTGGCAACAAGAGAAGAAAGCATCAAGTTGTTCGAACCAAATGTGGCAATAAATTGAATTGGATGATAGTAGAAAAGATTAGGTATCATGAGCTAAAGCAATTAACCAATGCCTCTTAATATCACATGAGAGTTGAGAGAAGGAAGAGCATCAAGAATTTTAAGAGACTATCCAAGTGTCACTAAGGAAGAGAAAAGTAGTGTTTGTAAAGGTAGTAGTTTTCTTCTATACTTGTTACTCCTCCTCTATTTAATTAATTTAATTACATTACAAAATTTAATTAGATTAAATTAATTAATATGATATGTTTGATTTTCTAAAATATCCTAATCATCTTCCTTAACTTCCTCAATCTATTTCTTGACTATTGTTGAGGGAGTATTAATGAGGGTATTTTAGGAAAATATTAATAAATATATAAAATAAATCTTATATTTAGGATTAATATTAACTATTCAATTAGGTTATATATTAAGGATAAGAAGAGTATTATTTCTTAAATAACTAATATATTCCGTACAAACACGAAGTAAGTTGACAAAATCTATGTTGACAGCAGTTCGTCAATTATGTGATGAATATCATGATTATAGTTTGATATGGATACTCCTGTATGATATAAGGATTGCATATTTGAGCATGTTATGGTTTCCTGTCCGATTTATTATAACATGCTAGGATCATTTTACTACTGGCGAGATTCGTGTATGAATCAATGGTGTTTGGCCAAGAGTTGACAACAGCAGAGTAAAAATGCCTCGACCATCTAATAATCATGATGCCATAGTTGAGCCCAAGGATGACCTTAATGAGGGAAGAAGTTCAATAGACTTAAATTCATTGGAAAGTCAATGAATATTTAGGCAAAATCCAGATGACATTTTAGGATGGTTAGTTAACGATGTACAAGACATGATAATAAAGTTCCAAGGTTACTTTGGGTGGACATTACTTCATGGAGACATATATAGATGCTAAAGCTAAACCATTAGCATTAGGGACTAAATAGGAGGTCCTTGAAAGTTAAGAGAAGAAAAAACAGTTATAGAATCAGCTAAAAGACCTGCAAAATAAATAACACTTTTTTGCAAAATTCTTAATAGCTGTACAAACTAAGTAAGAAAAGTTGCAAAATCCATTATCTGAACATATATTTATTGATTTCAATTTGTCATGTTCTTTTACATTATCTGGACTTTAATTTTTGAAAGAATTTAATAACTTTGAAATTTTCTCAAGACAATAGAATATTCAGAGCCCACAATCCATTACAAGACATTGATAGGTCATTAACTCAATCTCGAGCCGAAAGAATGAAGGTGGCATTACAAGTTTCAAATTGGGACATATGTGATGTCAGGTTCAGTCTCGATGTGAAAAAATAATGAAGTTGTTGGTATTACATGATTAAGTTCTTAGCTTTAAATAAATCCATGCCACATTCCTTCAAATTAAATTAATTTAATATAATTATCTCAATTTAATATATACACTTTTTAAAAACATAACAACATACATAATAATAAATGAAGGCTAAAAATTGTATATTTATAAATAGAACTAGATAAATATTAAAGATTTGAGCAATGTTTGTGGTCCCTCTCTAATGTCTAGTGCAAAATAACATTTTTAAAGCAGAGCTTTTACGCCAGATGGTGTAAAAAAGGCTATCGACAGTATTTTTGTAAATAAGAGATAAGATTATTGGCTTTTTACATTGACTGCTAAAGGAATCGGGTATAAAACACTTTCCATATCAATTATAACTAAAATTGGTGTAGAGAGTTATTTAAATTATTTAATTTCTTTAAAAACTTATCACTTGCTAGCATAAGTACAATGGGTGTAAAAAAAACTTTGAACTGACACTTTGGGTTTTTAGTATTATTTTTATTTCTTAATATAAAATTTAGTTGACTAATTTGGAAAGATAAGAAAGACTAAATAAATTATTTTAAAGTATTTATATTTATCATTTTTATATAAACTATTTTTTTCTTTAAAGTCAATCCAAGCCCCTTTTAATTGCAAACCAATGTCCTCTTAGAACACGTGGATTTTCTCCATTCTAATAAACAGGAAAACAATGTCGTTTGATTAAATTTACCTGCATCATTTGACCATCACACACTTGAAGAGAATATATAGAGGAGGGGGGGCGGGAGATAGAGGACATTAACATATGCGCTTAGCAACATTATATCTTCATTTTATTATTTGTATATCACTTACCATTTTGTTTCCTTAACATCAGCCCAAATTCAAATAAGTTGTCCCTTGTTAATACTTCATATGAGAAGTAGACTTGCCAAAAATTTAATCCTTCTGTCAGATGGCACAATCTCCAAAAAAATTGCTACATCCTATATTATTGTAAACACTACAGAAAACTAACACGAGAAATAAGACAAATGTTAACTCACAGAGTCCTCCTTTTACAGGAACACAAACTCTCTCTTCCTCAATCTCATATAGTTCAGATGGCCAAGCACTCCCCTTAGAAGAAGATCCATGACCATTTTTGTCCATTTTGCTATCAGAACTTTGTCTTTCTCTTGGACCGATACTGCATTTTGCATATTCTCTCCACCAACTTGAAAGCAATTCTTCCTCTCTCTATAAATTCATATACAAGAAAGAATGTCACTATCCAAAGGTCGCGCTAGCTAATAGAATCATCAAGGAGAAATGCATAAATTCCTCCAAATATGTCACATCCTGAAATTTGGACCGTAACCGGCACAGAATATGAATGATTTCATACTCCGAAAGCCTAAAACCTTAAATAAAACGTTTTGACCCATAAATCAGATTTGTATTTCATAATTCAAAACAAGTCTTGTGTAGGAATCTCGGCAGGATCGTCGATGTATAATCGACCTCCTGATGATCCTACAACAGACTACCAACATTCGGGTTTTCATGACGTTTTCCAAAATCAACGTGATCTTTTCTAAGGTCAATGTAGAGCTTCACCATTTTTCAAAATAATACAAGTTCATAGGAAAAGCAATTACATCAAAAGTAGAGTTTGTCAAACAGCGCTTCGGATCGACGGCGAGGCTCTTTACTGCTCAGCGGGAAGATTAGGGTCACCTGCACTCTCTGAACCCAAAAATAATCTACTCGTGAATAACGTCCCAAAAACGTGAGTTAAAGAATGCGGAAAATAAACAATGCATAATCATATGGAAAATATATTTCATAACGCTTCGTAATCTAATGCAAACCTCTTTGTTAACATTTGTATTTCCGTGGAAATAATAGTATGAAATAACTATTTCCAATAAATCATTCAAAACAATCATTTCAAAACCATGATATTTCTGTAGGACTTCAACAGAACAAAAACAGACGTGGACACACAGTCCACGAGGGTAAATAACTAATCTAGCAGCTCAAGGCTACTAGCCGTCGCGAGTACGAGACCCACGTATATCCGTCGCGAGTACAAGACCCACGTATATCCGTCGCGAGTATGACACCCACGTATATCCGTCGTGAGTACGAGACCCACGTATATCCGTCGAGCTCGGTAACCAAGGTGCACCAAGGACTAACAGTACTGCTATTAGCAACCAGCGTTCTGTATTCCATCCTAAAACGTTTCCATCATGCGTGGGGTATATTTCACATGAAATAATGTCAATCGTTTCAATGTCATAACTATTGGTAAATCACTTTAATTGTCCAAAACCCCAGCATGTATATTTGAAATCAAATTACTGTGAAGATATATGAAATTCGTAAAATAATATATTTCATGAATAACATCACTACATTGCAACTTTTGCTAAACTCTTTTCAAAAGCTTATTCATCCATTTTCATACATAATCATAATTCCTTTGTAAACCAATCGAAAGAAAAACATTTCTAACGATTTAAACCATACTTTCGTAAAATTTGCTTTTCGAAATCCATATTTGAAATTCATCATTTGAAATGACAATACATTTAAAAATGTAAATTTTTAGGGAACGTTATTCACTCACCTGCCACGCTCATAAACGGCTACTCTCTTCAGCCCAACCACTTCGATTACTATCACTTCTCAATCCCCTGACATCCCAAAATAACAGGTTAACCTTCAAGGCATACCCTTAACGGAAAGCAATTATTCTACACTTACTATCAATCAGAGAGACATCGCCATTGGCGTGCCCTTGCCATGGTTAAGTTGATTAAAACACTAATTTATTTCCAAACAACCCTTAAACATGATCTTTACACAGATTTGAAACCTTCCCCTTATAACCATTTAACATTTCACAATCTCTATTGGCTTCCAAGTCCTTTCATTTATCACACCACTCGGACCACAACAATTTTGACAGCACAGCAATACCTACCCCTGAATGCGTATTTATATACCAAAGAAAATGATCAGAGCCTTAAATCCCAATTCTTTTCTTTCCTGACTCCACCTCCAAGCATAAATATATATATATATTCCCAATGCATCCAAACACAACAACCATGGCAACCTAGGCAGAAGAACATACATGTATACCTTTTCTCACTCACACCATAGAACTGCCCACCATCATCACAGCACACACATACCTACGTATATATATATATATATCTTCACAGCCTAGCAAACATAATGCATACATATACCATTATTTCCAAACAGCAACAAAATCATTTATTGGAACCACAACCTTAACAGAACAATGGCCCACACATTCATACACCACGCACCAGGTAAGCCCAACACAGATATGCCAAACCAAATCAATGACCATTATCACTGACGACACACACTCTGTTTCCTTTATTACTACAAGGCACATACCTATCTATCACAAGAAGGAATTCTCAGCCAACACAGCAGGGGACAATGAATGGCTCAAGACTCAGAACCTGGAACCAACCTACGGCCATTGCAACCACAATTCCAGAGTTTATCTTCTTTGCAAAACAGAACAGAGGAGTATAGAGGTGAAGGCATCCAAACGAGGAATGATCAATGGAGGGGGAAAATGGCGTGCACTTACCTCCAGTGGAGATCACATAATCATAACAGAAGAAAATGATAGAGCCAAACGTCCCCACCCCTCCTTTCTGTCACTCCCAGAGATGTCTAACCAACCTGCAAAACTCAACAACAGCTACCCAGCAGGAACCCAAACTCTAACATTTCCCAGCGACAACAGAGGAGACACGACGATGATGACTGGCTACGGCAATCCCTGAACAACGACGGCAACAGGAAAAGAGATTGGACCATGACTTGCTACAGTGCCATAATGGATCTTGCGATAATGGCTCCCCCACACGACGGTGACCCAACACTCCAGAACAGAGAAACCCAACACTGATGATCGCCACACCGCCTCGCTGCCTTTCGTGACTTCTCTTTCATTTTCCCCTCCCGCCCGCTCGCAATACTTAAAGACGATCGGCAATCATGAAATACGCAGCTTCCAAGACAAAGGCACCACAGGGGAGAACGACTACACACTGCAACTACTGACCACAAGCCGACCCTAGCAGAAAGCTTCCCTCCTGCTCACGCTGCTTCCCCACCTGCGTCGCCGCTGAAGCCAGAAGTCTGAAGGGGGAGGGGTACGGTGTCTGAAATCAGAGAAAAAGAAGGAAGGGGGTACGGGTGAGAAGGAAAGACAGGAGGGGTAAATCCGTAATTTCGCGTGCTAAAAAAAATCAAAATAACCCTCACCTAGCAGCAGCCAGGACTCGAACGCAGGACCTCAGAGACCACTCCCGAGCCTTCAGCCACTCAGCTGCCCACGACCCTCTGAGAATTATTTGCAAAATCTATAACATATTCTTTTGTTGAATAAATTTCTCTAATAAATTTTTGAAACCATAACATTCTTCCCCTCTTAAGAAATTCGGTCCTCCGAATTTGAAAATATGCTCACCTTAGATTTCGAATAAATGCGGGTGTTGGCTTCGCATCTCACTCTCTAATTCCCAAGTAGCTTCTTCCTCTGAATGATTTCGCCATAACACTTTCACCGAAGAAATCTCTTTCGACCTTAGCTTCTTTACTTGTCTATCAACAATAGCTACCGGGTATTCATCATATGACAAGTCTTCGCTCACCTGAACCTCTTGATATTCCACCACATGAGATGGGTTGTGTAAATACTTCCGTAGCATCGATACATAAAACACTGGATGTATCCACGATAATTCCGGTGGTAGGGCTATTCGGTAAGCTACCGCTCCAACTTTGTCCAAAACCTCAAAGGGACCAATATACCTTGGACTCAACTTGCCTTTCTTCCTAAATCTCATGACTCCTTTCATTGGCGACACCCTTAAGAACACTTTATCTCCTACCATAAATTCCAATTCTCTACGACGATGATCGACGTAGGATTTTTGTCGACTTTGAGCTGTTAATATCCTTTGTTGAATCACCTTCACTTTCTCTCTGGCATCTTGAATCAAATCGGGTCCTAATATATCCCTGTCTCTAACTTCGAACCATCCAATTGGAGATCTACATTGCCTTCCATATAGAGCTTCAAACGGTGCCATTTGAATACTTGCTTGATAACTATTATTATAAGCAAATTCTACCAGTGGCATATGCTTATCCCAACTTCCACCAAAATCCATGATACAAGACCTCAACATATCCTCAACTGTTTGGATTGTCCTCTCTGATTGTCCATCAGTCTGAGGATGAAAAGCAGTGCTAAGATTCAATCGAGTACCCAATGCTTTCTGAAATGATTCCCAAAACCGAGAGGTAAACTGGGGTCCTCTATCTAAAATGATAGACATTGGGACTCCGTGCAATCGCAGAATCTCCTCAATGTATATCTCGGCGTATCTAGCCGCACTGTATGTCATCTTAACCGGAAGGAAATGAGCAGACTTGGTCAATCTGTCAACAATTACCCAAATAGAGTCAAAACCTTTAACGGTACGGGGCAATCCAACGATGAAATCCATTGTTATGTTTTCCCATTTTCATTCAGGAATTTCCAACCGTTGCAACGGTCCCGTCGGCTTCTGATGTTCCGCTTTAACTTGCTGACACACCAAACAACGTGCAACAAAATCCGCCACATCATTCTTTATACCATGCCACCAATACAATTTTCTCAAATCTTGATACATCTTAGTTATACCAGGGTGAATAGTATAAGCAGAATGATGAGCTTCCTCTAGAATCTGCCTTCTCAACTCTGGAACTTAGGGCACACACATCCTGCCCCTGAATCTCAGAATACCTTCCTGATCAATCACAAATTCTGAATTACTTTTATTTTGACCCGAATCCCGCAACTCGCACAACTTCGCGTCAGAATACTGGGCTTCCCTAATCTGATCACTTAACGAGGAACGAGCTTGCAAATGAGCTAGAAATGCTCGTTTATTAGCAATTCCAAATATGACTCCCCCTAGCTCCACTTTGTGAATTTCTTGCACCAACGGTCTTCTTTCAACCTTTATATGTGCTAAACTACCCATAGACTTTCTGCTTAGGGCATCAGCCACCACATTCGCCTTTCCCGGATGGTACAAAATGGTGCAATCATAGTCCTTTAACAATTCCATCCACCTTCTCTGCCTGAGGTTCAAATCCTTCTGATCAAAGATGTGCTTAAGACTCTTGTGATCAGTGAAAATCTCACAAGTTTCACCGTACAGGTAATGTCTCCAAATTTTCAAAGCGAACACCACAGCCGCCATCTCTAAATCATGAGTCAGATAATTTTGTTCATGCGTCTTAAGTTTTCTAGAGGCATAAGCAATCACTCGACCATTCTGCATTAACACACAACCTAACCCGACTCGGGAAGCATCACAATACACTGTGTACCCTCCAACTCCTGAAGGCAAACTTAACACTGGGGCAGAAGTCAAAGATTCCTTCAGTTTCTGAAAACTTCCTTCGCAATTATCATCCCACGCGAACTTCACCTTCTTTTGAGTTAATCTTGTTAATGGAGCTGCTACTCTCAAAAAATCCTGAACGGAACGGCGTTAATATCCAGCAAGGCCCAAGAAACTTCGAATCTCAGTGACCGTAGTAGGTCGTGGCCAACTTTTAACTGCCTCAACCTTACTAGGGTCAACCTGAATACCGTCTTTCGATACCACGTGCCCCAAGAAAGTGACTTCTGTTAACTAGAACTCACACTTCGAAAACTTAGCATAGAGCTGATGTTCTCTCAACCTTTGTAACACTATCCGCAAATGATGCTCATGCTCCTCCGTACTCTTGGAATAAACTAGGATATCATCAATGAACACGATCACAAACTTATCTAAAAATTCCCGGAATGTTCGATTCATCAAGTCCATGAATGCCGCAGGAGCATTCGTCAAACCAAAGGACATTACTAAGAATTCATAATGACCATACCTAGTCCTGAATGCTGTCTTTGGAATGTCTTCCTTCCTAATCTTTAATTGGTGATACCCCGATCGCAAGTCAACTTTTGAAAAGTACTACGCTCCTTGTAACTGGTCAAACAAATCATCAATACGTGGCAACGGATACTTGTTCTTTATTGTCACCTTGTTAAGTTGCCGATAATCAATGTATAGCCTCAATGATCCATCCTTCTTCTTGACAAACAATACTGGTGCACCCCACAGAGAAGTACTGGGATGTACAAACCCTTTATCTAGCAATTCTTGCAACTGAGTCTTTAATTCCCTTAACTCGGAGGGCGCCATCCTATAAGGAGGAATAGAAATTGGCTGCGTACCCGGAAGGACGTCAATACCAAATTCTATTTCTCTATCTGGGGGTAACCCAGGCAATTCTTCTGGAAAGACGTCAGAAAATTCTTGAACAACAGGAATCTGATCCAAACTGCCAATAGGTCTGTCAACATCTTGGACTACAGCCAAAAATCCCTGATAACCCTTAGTCAACATCTGCTGGGCTTTCAAGGCAGAGATTAAGTTAGTTGGCTTCTCCACCTCATTCCCTTGCAACACAAACGAAGTTTCGCCTGGAACATTAAACTTCACTACTTTTAAGTGACAATCAACATTAGCATAACATGAAGCTAACCAATCCATGCCTAATATTACATCAAAGTCAATCATATCCAGTATCATCAAATCGACAAGACTTTCTCTACCCTCAACAGACACCTCACAAGATCTACACGCTTGTGAAACTGATAACGATTCCCCAACTGGGGTAGCAACTGAAAAAGGATAATCAAGTCTGGTAGAATCTCTACCTAATCTTTTAGCAAAATAGTTCGAAACATAAGAATGCATCGATCCAGGGTCAAACAGCGCATAAGCTTTTTGAGAGCATATAGAGATAATACCTGTGACCACAGCATTAGAGGCCCGAGCATCTTGCCTCGTCATCGCATACACCCTAGCTTGCCCCTGACCTGAAGAAGGTTGTGCTCTTTTCTTCGGAGGTCGTCCAGATATACCTCTACCTGTAGGGGCAGAAGTTGCTCCAACAGATGGAGCTGTAAATGAAGCAGGGTGAGGAGGAGGACGAGCTGATGCATAGCTCGAAGTAGACTGAGCAAATAGACAATTTCTCTTCATGTGACCTGGCTGTCCACATCCGTAGCATGCCCCCTCTTAAGACAGGCTCCAGAATGATAATTCCCACACTTACCACAGGGAGATCTGGAATAATTCGACTGGCCTACCCTAAACTGAGGTCTAGCACCTCCAAACTTAGGTCTCGGGTCAGAAACACCCACAGAAGGCCCATAAGATCTAGGCGCTGGGTGCATGGCAAAGGACAAGGGTTGGCCCTGAGAACGGTTACCTTTAAATGAAGATCCTTGGAACCTTCCGCTCTCCGTCTTCTGCTTCTTAGGAACCCCTTCTTCTTCTATATGCCTCAACTCAATTCTCAAAGCACAGTCAACCACATCGGCATAAGAAGCAAAATGATTCAGCATCGGAGCCACAGCATCATGAATATGTATCGGCAATCCCTGAATAAACCTACCAATCCTATCCCTCTCTGACGGAATTAAGGTAGATGCATACGATGAAAGTTCTGTGAATCTTCTGTCATACTCAGCCACAGACATCCCAAAAGTACATTTCAACAGAAGAAATTCTTTAACTCTAGCATCCTTCTTGCTCTGGGGAAGAAAACGTTTCAGGAAAAGATCTTTAAAATCCACCCATGACAATAATGGTACTCTATCCCCCTGAAATCCTGGTACTGTCTTACTCCAGGCATTCACAATCCCCTCAAGTCGAAATAAGGCAAACTCCACATATTGCACATCTGGGCATCTCAAAGCTCAGCATCTCTTCTCAATTCCTTCTAGAAACTCCATGGGTTCCTCTCGAGAATCATACCCTGAGAACTTCGGAGGATCCAACTTTATAAACTCTGATAACCTTACCACTATAGATTCTTCCTCTATAATCTGGGGTGTCTCTACTCGAGCCTCGTGCCTAGAGGATGTAGAGATCTCAGGAGACTGTGGAGGAGATCGTTCTGCCTCAGATAGAATTTCCCGAAGGGGTCTAAGGGGTCAACCTCCCCGAACCCTAGCTCCCCTACGACCCTGACCTCGACCTCGAGGAGGCACATCACTTCGCTGAGCAGAGCCTTGATCTGAAGCCCTAGAGCTTCCTCCAGATAGTGCACGTCTAGGCGGCATTTAACTATTCATACAACATAGAAAATATTCAATTTCAAGAAAAAGTACATTTTCAAAATCATGAGAAAATATAACACTTTTGATTTCCTCCTAGAGATCTTCAGAAATGCCTCAACTACGGTTATGCCCGGGTTCATAACGATAATTAAGACCCCACTGAAGTATCCCTGCTCCACTTAGCCCTAGAAAAACAAACCTGGCTTTGATACCAAACTGTCACATCCTAAAATTTGGACCGTGACCGGCATAGAATATGAATGATTTTATACTCCGAAAGCCTAAAACCTTAAATAAAACGTTTTGACCCATAAATCAGATTTGTATTTCATAATTCAAAACAAGTCTTGTGTAGGAATCTCGGCAGGATCGTCGATGTATAATCGACCTCCCGATGATCCTACAACAGACTACCAACATTCGGGTTTTCATGACGTTTTCCAAAATCAACATGATCTTTTCTAAGGTCAATGTGGAGCTTCACTATTTTTCAAAATAATACAAGTTCTTAGGAAAAGCAATTACATCAAAAGTAGAGTTTGTCAAACAGCGCTTCGGATCGACGGCAAGGCTCTTTACTGCTCAGCGGGAAGATTAGGGTCACCTGCACTCTCTGAAGCCAAAAATAATCTACTCGTGAATAACATCCCAAAAACGTGAGTTAAAGAATGCGGAAAATAAACAATGCATAATCATATGGAAAATGTATTTCATAACGCTTCGTAATCTAATGCAAACCTCTTTGTTAACATTTGTATTTCCGGGGAAATAACAGTATGAAATAACTATTTCCAATAAATCATTCAAAACAATCATTTCAAAACCATGATCTTTCTGTAGGACTTCAACAGAACAAAAACAGACGTGGACACACAGTCCACGAGGGTAAATAACCAATCTAGCAGCTCAAGGCTACTAGCCGTCGCGAGTACGAGACCCACGTATATCCGTCGCGAGTATGACACCCACGTATATCCGTCGTGAGTACAAGACCCACGTATATCCGTCGAGCTCGGTAACCAAGGTGCACCAAGGACTAACAGTACTGCTGTTAGCAACCAGCGTTCTGTATTCCATCCTAAAACGTTTCCATCATGCGTGGGGTATATTTCACATGAAATAATGTCAATCGTTTCAATGTCATAACTATTGGTAAATCACTTTAACTGTCCAAAACCCCAGCATGTATATTTGAAATCAAATTACTGTGAAGATATATGAAATTCGTAAAATAATATATTTCATGAATAACATCACTACATTGCAACTTTTGCTAAACTCTTTTCAAAAGCTTATTTATCCATTTTCATACATAATCATAATTCCTTTGTAAACCAATCGAAAGAAAAACATTTCTAACGATTTAAACCATACTTTCGTAAAATTTGCTTTTCGAAATCCATATTTGAAATTCATCATTTGAAATGACAATACATTTAAAAATGTAAATTTTTAGGGAACGTTATTCACTCACCTGCCACGCTCATAAACGGCTACTCTCTTCAGCCCAACTACTTCGATTACTATCACTTCTCAATCCCCTGACATCCCAAAATAACAGGTTAACCTTCAAGGCATACCCTTAACGGAAAGCAATTATTCTACACTTACTATCAATTAGAGAGACATCGCCATTGGCGTGCCCTTGCCATGGTTAAGTTGATTAAAACACTAATTCATTTCCAAACAACCCTTAAACATGATCTTTACACAGATTTGAAACCTTTCCCTTATAACCATTTAACATTTCACAATCTCTATTGGCTTCCAAGTCCTTTCATTTATCACACCACTCGGACCACAACAATTTTGACAGCACAGCAATACCTACCCCTGAATGCGTATTTATATACCAAAGAAAATGATCAGAGCCTTAAATCCCAATTCTTTTCTTTCCTGACTCCACCTCCAAGCATAAATATATATATATTCCCAATGCATCAAAACACAATAACCATGGCAACCTAGGCAGAAGAACATACATGTATACCTTTTCTCACTCACACCATAGAACTGCCCACCATCATCACAGCACACACATACCTACGTATATATATATATATATCTTCACAGCCTAGTAAACATAATGCATACATATACCATTATTTCCAAACAGCAACAAAATCATTTATTGGAACCACAACCTTAACAGAACAATGGCCCACACATTCATACACCACGCACCAGGTAAGCCCAACACAGATATGCCAAACCAAATCAGTGACCATTATCACCGACGACACACACTCTGTTTCCTTTATTACTACAAGGCACATACCTATCTATCACCAGAAGGAATTCTCAGCCAACACAGCAGGGGACAATGAATGGCTCAAGACTCAGAAACTGGAACCAACCTACGGCCATTGCAACCACAATTCCAGAGTTTATCTTCTCTGCGAAATAGAACAGAGGAGTATAGAGGTGAAGGCATCCAAACGAGGAATGATCAATGGAGGGGGAAAATGGCGTGCACTTACCTCCAGTGGAGATCACAGAATCATAACAGAAGAAAATGATAGAGCCAAACGTCCCCACCCCTCCTCTCTGTCACTCCCAGAGATGTCCAACCAACCTGCGAAACTCAACAACAGCTACCCAGCAGGAACCCAAACTCTAACATTTCCCAGTGACAACAGAGGAGACGCGACGACGATGACTGGCTACGGCAATCCCTAAACAACGACGGCAACAGGAAAAGAGATTGGACCATGACTTGCTACAGTGCCATAATGGATCTTGCGATAATGGCTCCCCCACACGACGGTGACCCAACACTCCAGAACAGAGAAACCCAACACTGATGATCGCCACACCGCCTCGCTGCCTTTCGTGACTTCTCTTTCATTTTCCCCTCCCGCCCGCTCGCAATACTTAAAGACGATCGGCAATCATGAAATACGCAGCTTCCAAGACAAAGGCACCACAGGGGAGAACGACTACACACTGCAACTACTGACCACAAGCCGACCCTAGCAGAAAGCTTCCCTCCTGCTCACGCTGCTTCCCCACCTGCGTCGCCGCTGAAGCCAGAAGTCTGAAGGGGGAGGGGTACGGTGTCTGAAATCAGAGAAAAAGAAGGAAGGGGGTACGGGTGAGAAGGAAAGACAGGAGGGGTAAATCTGTAATTTCGCGTGCTAAAAAAAATCAAAATAACCCTCACCTAGCAGCAGCCAGGACTCGAACGCAGGACCTCAGAGACCACTCCCGAGCCTTCAGCCACTCAGCTGCCCACGACCCTCTGAGAATTATTTGCAAAATCTATAACATATTCTTTTGTTGAATAAATTTCTCTAATAAATTTTTGAAACCATAACAAAATATATCTTAATTTACCTGCAAAAAAATTCTTCAATTGCCAAAGAATCTCTCATTCCAAAACGAAAATAATCACTCTTTCCCACTATTTCTGTGCAAGGGACTGAAGCAGACAACACTGTGGGGAAACGACAGGAAAATAGAGTAAAATTAAGTACATGTTCCTTATGTGGCATAAGGGATCCAAAAGCTAGCCAAGAATAATGGGGATTCCTCAGTTCCCATAGTTGAAGGAGGACGAAAGACAAATGGCTTTAAGTAACAGAGTCTCATCCATGACTCCAGATTCATACTAAAGCCAGCATGCACAAAGTATTAATCTTCCACTTAATATAAGAACAGTCTGGCATATAAGGTGTAGGTGTTCATATATAAGTCCGAGACTATCAAATTTTGCAGACTACAAACGAACAAGTTCAATTTATAAATTTTCAAAATAATGAGCCAATACATATCCACGTTTCCCATTATTGGGACAAAAAAAACAAGAAGAAGAAAAACATACTATCTGTAAACCTAGATTTTAGATAAGCGATTAGTTTCTGGGTAAAGAAAAAAGCTTATAGTTTGTGTAATTATTATTTTGCCTAAATATTTTTTCTACTCTCTCTCCCAGTAGCCATCCTACTCTTCTTAGCTTTTGGCCTTCACTCTTCTCCTGTCACCATCCATACTCTTTGCTTTGCTTCACTATTTCCGACGAAGGTGAAGAAAGAAAAGGTGGTGGGTTCTTGTTGTATGGTCCTCATCATCGAGGAGGAAGAGGCAGTAGTTTCGTCCAGATATGTTACTCGTCGTTTGGTCTGCTTCATCAGAGAAGGAAGTGGTCAATTCGTCTTCTTCCAGATCTCGTCGTGATGACAATAGAAGAGGGATCTGGAAAAAGGATGACGACAATAGAGGGAGGAGGGAGGAGGGAACAGTGATACAGAATAGTAAGCTATGGAGATATCGTCGGTGGGCGGTCAACATTGTCATCATTGATAGGAATGATGATAAATAGTGACCAATATTTATTTATATGCTTGCGCGGATGGGGAATAAATTTTCTGCAAACTACATTTGCTTGTGAGGCAAGTATTTCTGTTGGGATTTAGATTAATTGAGGTCTCAACGATGCATATAAACAAGTACTATTAGATTGTGTTATATTGGTATTGGAAAGAAGGGAGAGTTATAAATTTATTTTTCAAAAAAGTTAATAAAAATTTCTAGTTTGATATTATTAAATTATGATATGAGATCTGACAGTTAATATTCTTTATAAGCCTAATTTAAAATTAATGGATCCCAACCTATTTCGAATTAGGATTGGGCTCTTTTTTTCTTCTGCAAATTTTTTAGGTAAAAAATATATATCATACAATAACTTTGAATCTTTATTATAAATCTATTTTAACTAATTTTTATATATTAAGAATAATAGTTGAGTGATTAAATATATCTTAAATTGATAAAAAAAATTAAATTTGACCTTATTAAAAAATTTATCTTTTTTTATATATTTACAAATCATTCTGATTGTCCAATTCAAACACATGCAAAAGCAATGTCTTTCAAGATTGCAAATTAGGTCGCTAGGAATATAACCATTAAATCAAATCGTCTCCAAACAAAATATTACATATATAACAACCCATATATACACAGATAAATTCACTTATACTAAGAAAGTTTTCACAATGTTCTTCTCAAAGTAGAGCAGTTAGCTTTTAGGGTATATTTAGTAAGATGGAAATGGGACTTAAGAAGTGAAAGTAAACATAAAGTCAAGTATTTCACTTATTTGCTATTATAGAACTCAATTCTATTTCTATTTTTACTTTTAAAATTTTGTCATATTTCAGTTCTATCCAAAAAGCTGAGAATTGAGATGGGTTCTATAGAAGTAAAATATTTTAGACTATTTTACCCTAACTTAGAAAATTTTTATACAATTTTACCCTTTTTATTTTACTTTCATCCATTATTTCTTTTTTTTTTAAAAAAAAATATATATCAATTTCATATTTATTTATAACCTACCAAATAAACTTTAAAGCATATTTCTAATATAATTCTATTCTTATAAAAAAATATTTCATGTTACCCGATGGTACCGTTAAATTCTTTTCCAAGCCGGTGAATTTGAAGAAATTTAAATATCATAAGAACATCAAATATCACCTCCTTTACAAGGCAAAATTTTTTCTGACTGATTTTGAGATACTGCTCTTAAGCTTCAAACATCACCCTAATTTTCCCTTCCTATCCAAACCGGTAATCATTCCAACAAGAATTTATGTTTTACCCCAAATTAGCTAATTTAAAATCCCAAAACTCCCACAAATTTCGGCCCTCAGTTCGTGGCCGACTAAAGTAAAAATTAACAAAAATAAAAGGATGGAAGAAAGAATAACAGCGAAGAACGATATTGTACCGGAGGCAACAGAAACAAGGTATGCTTCGACGTCGACTACGATCTTTTGAGAATCCCCCGATAAGCTAATGATCTTATATACCTTTGCCGCCTTGCGCTGAAAGCATAACTCGGCTCAAGTAAGGGAAAGTGCTATTTTTTTTAAGGGAATAAAGTTTCTGCGAACTACATATGCTTGCGTGGCAACTATTTTTGCTGGGATTTTGATCAATTGAGGTCTCAACGATGCATATAAACTAGTACTATTAGCTTGTGTTATAATGGTATTGAAGGAATGAAGTGAGAGATATAAATTTATTTTTTTAAAAAAAATTAATTAAAATTTTTATTTTGATATTATTAAATTATGATATGGGATCTGACAGTTAATATTCTTTATGAGCGTAATAAAAAATTAATGGATCCAAATCTATTTTGATTTAAGATTGGGCTCATTTTTTCCTGCTAAGTTTTAGGTCAAAACTATATACTATAAGGGTTATTATTATAAATATATTTTAACTAATTCTCATATATTAATAATAATTGTTGAGTCATCACATATATCTTAAATTGATAAAAAAAAATTAAATTTGACCTCATTAAATTTTTTTCTTTTTTTTTATATATTTGCAAATCATTCTGATTATCATCTCTCATCTCTTTCTTCAACCAAAATTTTAGTTTTGGTCAAAACTCTAACTAGAATTGAAGAATTGAATAGAAGTAAAACTGAAAATAATTTTTAATTACCCTCTAATTTCCTAGGGACTGAATTACAAATTAAATAATTTTCAAGGGCTAAAATATAAATGTTGTTAAAGACTGTAGGAAAGTCCAAGGGCAAAATTGAATGAGAATAAGGACTAAAAGGTAAAGAAACACTTACTCATGAGTTTGGAAGCTAAAAAACACTCTCTAAAATAAAAAAATATAAAGCACTAGCAGAGAACAATGAAGTCGCCTCGAACTCCATTCGTCTTATACTAGATTTTGTGTTGTTTCGACGCGGCCAACCACACAGACAAGATGACTTAACTTACAGATTACGGCTCTTTAGAAAGTTTGAGATGTCTATTTTTTAATGCAAAATGAAGCACTAAAAAATATTATCATTCGAACATCGAAATTCCAAGAGCTCAAAAAGGTCTAAATGAGAGAGTGACTTAACTTCAAAATTTTGTAATTAACTACAAACATATCCAAAAATTACAAATTAAGACTATTGAAAATTTTTGGAATGTCTACTTTTCAATGAAACTAAAAAGAATAACTAAAAAAGAGTAAGACTATTCAAAATAAATTTAAAGATATGACTTTCAATCATCCTTTAGTATTTCTAATCCTCAAATTAATAAATATAATCAATCACTTATTATCTCAATTTTCCACACAAATCAAACGTAACTAACACTAAACTTCAGAATTAAAAATAAGAATGTTATAGTGTAAATGTTTAATTTTGTCTAGGAAATTTTTCGTAGGAATAGTAGATATCTAGAAGTTTTTTTTTTTCAATATGTTAAAATATGAGCAATAATGTACCCCTCCTCTAACGATGGCCAAATGGATGTCTGCCATTTAGACATTATGCCACATATGATTCCATGTGGGTATGATTGTGCTTTCTTGCTGGGTTATTTTTGGCTGAGAAGTTTTCAAGAAACAATAATATTGGCTAGAAGTGTTAAAAAATAATAGTGTCAAAACGGAAAAAACATGTGAAAATTTGATAAAGGCGCAAAATGAAGTATATGACAGAGTTGAGAAATGGGTCACCCTGCCCTTAGTATTAATAAATTCCCTTTTCCTTTCAACATCTCCGCAAATGAGTTGAATTTGTAAAAGTGAAACATGAATCTCCGACTCTTGAAATTTAATTCATCTAACAAAATTTTGAATGCAATTCTGATTTAATTATTTTTGGTATTATTAAAGTTGGTATTATGAGTGGAGTACCGTGAGAGGATGTCTAGCAAGAAAGCATGTCGAGTGAGCCCAACATGCTGATTGTAAGATATGAAGGGGAGTTGTTTACCATATGCTTCTATCCCTTTATTCTTTGAAGTTTGTTTATATATGCTTCATGGTTTCTGTCATTTTTATTTTGTTTTATGTTCTCATCAGTCTTTTATGTGATTTTTTTTGTTTTACTGTTAAATTTAGACGAAATTACTTATTTTTTAAATATTTTTAGAGAATATTGCGCTTTCACAAAAACTTCTAAAACAAAAGTGAGCAAAGAAGAACGTACAGTTATAGACACATACAATCATATGTGGCATAAGGTCTAATATGGTAATTGTTTGTTAAGTTACTATTAGAGCTTTGCTATATTGCTTATATTTTAACACTTCTGAGATAATATTAAATATAAAAAATCTTTTTAATACCCATAGCTCATAGGTGAAAAATAAAATTGAACATTAACACAATATCTTTTATGTTTCTAAATAAAAAGAAGATAATTATGAACTAGGGAAATATACTGTTTAGTATTAGCGGTGCAATAAATATTATATAATGAGTTAAGATGGTTGAGTTGGTCTAATGTGCTGAATTAAGGTTCTCTTTGGCTGTAAATCCCACTCTCCACAATTTTTTTTTCTTTTTAGCTTGTGAAACCACCGTGATCAACCAATATAAAATAATATATAAGAATAATAATTATATTTTATTTAGAAAAGTAATAATAAATTTTAAAAAGATAACGATTAAATATTTAATTTTAGGGTTACCTTGTAAATATTCTATGCATACTTGCATTGTTGGATTTTTTTTTTTAGTTTAAGACAAATTCAATGAGTTAATTATCTTCTCTCTTTTTTTACTTTGATAAATTTGGTGGAACTATAAAAATTGGAAGATGATTTTTCCCTTGAAACAACAACCTAATTTCAAAATTATATATATATGTGTGCATTCAATCCTCAATAATTCAAGACAAAAATTATGCATATATTTTTTTCAAAAAATAATTATTCATATATTATATATAAACTTATTGAACGTATTATTCATATATTAATTTCAAAATTAATACATTATATCATACTTGTACCACTAGGTAGATAATCCATCTCATTTCACACTATACACAATACATTAAAAAGAGTGTCTAGTTATCCGACAAGCACTAAATGAAGCTATTGTCAGCTCCATCGTGCTTATCAGCCTTGCGATATTTTTCCTCAGTTTGTTTGGCCATAAACATGCCAGTTTCTGATAGCTTCTTCATGTTAGGCAGTTTATAGTTCTGAGCCAAGTAAATCCCACAGGCTGTTTCTGTTATGAAACGGAAATAGAATCTGATTATACTCATCACACTTACGTTGGTCTATTGAAGTATGCACTTGTGAGGATCATATGGATTTCTCAAAAGTTGTTTTAATCACTGCCTAAGAAGAAGCAATAATTAAAATTTACCTCTTAACCCTGTAAAATTTACCTCTTAATCCCTGTAAAATTTACCTCTTAATCACTGCCTAAGAAGAAGCAATAATCAAAAAAGTTTCTAGCTAATATTATTGTAAATTTTTAGAGAAAATTTACCTCTTAACCCTGTAAACATCAACTTCAGATCCCTCCAAACAAGAATTATACATGTTTAATACCTCTTATATAATAAGCACATAAAATTTCACTTATAATAAGAAAGTCTTCACGAAGTTCTTCTCAAAGTAGAGTAGTTGGCTTTTATACTTTTTGAAATGCCAATGAATTCGAAGAAATTTTAAATATAATCGGAATATCAACCATCAAATAACACCTCATTTACATGAACACTATTTTTCTAACATCACCTGATTTTGGGATGCTGACACTCTTAACCCTCTCTTCCTCTCCAAACTGTAATCGCGCCTATAAGAGATTGTGTTTTGCACTAAATTAGATTAGATTATTTGAAATCCTCTAATCCCTAAATTTTCGACCCACAATTTGCGAAGATCAACTAAAACAAAAAAATGAGAAAGGAAAACAGAATAACAAACGATCACCTGATTCGTACTGGCGGTGACAGTGGCAGGTGTACTTCAACGTCGACGGCGATATGGGAAGAAGAACAGGTTGGTGTTCTATGGATGAAGAAGAACCTCATGATATACCTGTACTGAATTTTTGAATTGCAAGTACATCTTAGTTCAGATTTAGGGAAATTCTATTTTTTATAAAATAATATATATATATATATATATTATGGAATATATGCTTGCACTGCAAGAGATCTCTCAATTATGTGGTTTAACCTTAATCTTTTCTTTTCTTTTTTATTTGACCATAAAATATCCGTTCAACTCTTTTGACTTAACAATAAAATGTTATAAATATAATAAAAAATAATATTCAAGTCCTATAATTTTATACATTGGTCCTTATATTTATATTTTATTAATTAGTAAAAAACTATAATATTATTAATTGATAACTAGGATTCCACATGAGCAGGATAAACCCTATACCTATACCTGATGCCTAACCCAAATGATAAACGGGCTGCATTTTGCTACCAAGTGCCCGAATCATTTTGAGTTGGGTAAAGCTAGATTGGGTAGGACGAGTTTCCCTACTCAAGTAGTGACATCTTGCCCATAATATTTAATTAAGATATAATAAATAATATTTTGAAAGACAACTATATTCCATAATTCAAAATATTAAAACAAATATAAATACTAATAGCCAACATAATTTGACAATAATTCTATAATCAAATACAAACATTCTAAAATTATGGGCAGGGCACCTTTTAGAATGTGTGTATGGGCAAGGCTGGGCAGAGCAGCCCCCTGCCCTATGCCCTGTCAAAAAAAAGTATGAGCTGCATTTTACAGCCTGATGCCCGGCCCTACCCGATAAAAGCCCTAACAATTTTGGGCTGGGCATGGGCAGGCTGAGCATGCCCAGGTTGTGATGCCATGCTCATGTTGTGAAAAAATATACAATTAGGAACTTCTAAAATAATACCATATTCATATATCTTCAAGAGTTAAATAATATCAATAATTCACTTAGAATAAGGCAACAAAGATAATAATTAAAATCTTGAGATCCATTATATATAAAAAATAAGCGTTAAAGTCTAAGTAGTTTGTAATTGTAACTTTGCATCAATCTCCCCAATATTGATAAAGATAAAGCATCTAAAAAATAAAATAAACAATTATAATTTGTAATGTAATCATATGATAATTAACAAAGTTAAAAAAAAAAAGAAAAAACTAGTATAATATAAATATTAAAAGATACAACTTACCTACTTAACTACTCATATTTTTAAAATGACATTCTAGTCATCAGTAACTATCATATTCTCCCTTCCAAGATAGAGAAAAAAATAAAAGAAATAGTACTCATGGGCTGGGCTAGGCAGCCCCCATGCCCAGTGCCCAGCCCGAAAAATACATGGGCTATATTCTGCAGCCCGATGCCCAGCCATGCCCTATATTTATCGGGTTGGGCAGGGCATTTTTATTGCGGGCTCGGGTGGGCATACCGGGCCGCGGGCTTTGTGCACATTTTAATTTTAGTTTCTTAAGTTTCTTTTTATTTAAAATATTGATCCTAAAATAAATAAATATTTAGATCATTTTGTCGTTTAAGGGATCAAAACCTATAGTTTAAAAGTTGATAAACTAAAACTAAAATTCATATAAATTTAAATGATCAAATATTCCTTGAATCAATTAAGCTTATACAGAGATGTAAACCAATGAATTCCTTCACACAGTATGTATTCCGTCTAGAGTGTAAAAGAGGCATAAAAGGGGAAAGGTAATTTACAATAGAAAAGTGCCTTTGGGTTTTGACCTTGAGCCAAATTAGGATAATAAGTTATGATTTTAATGGGGGGAAATCATTTTACATGTATCTATATTTTTCCTCAATTTTTAATGGGGGAAAAAGCTTATACGGAGCTTTTTTCTCTTTTAATTAAATATTTAATTTTTCTTTGTTAAGAACAATTGGTTTATGTGAGGGGTTAATGATGCTAACAAACAAAATTATGAGGATTAGTAGCAGTGTTAACATAGCAAATTAAAAGATTTAATTAAAAGAGAAAAACACATATACTAATAATAGTGTTAGATTATATTTAATAGTCTTGATATTTTTGCTATCATTTTAAATATTTATGAATATTCCATCTTTAAAAAACCTATGTATTAGGGTGCACTTTTAGAAGAAGAAAAAGTACATAGATATTTTTGTACCTTTCCACTATTAATATTGAAAAATTAAAAGCTTTTACTCAGCTTTTACACAATATTTAAAATAACTAAAGTTTAGGGTTGAAAATATAGAAGATAATTCTAAAACATACTTTAGGGTATTAGGGCACCTAAAAAATATTTTAGTGTGCTAGATAATCATAAAATTGCTAAGATATTGAACACACCTACTGGAGTAACACACATAGACAGATCATAAATGTAAACAATTATTGATTTAAATTAGCGTGCCAACCAAAATTTTCTATTTAAAAAAAAAAATCCATACACATTTTCATTATGAAGTAAAGCATATCAACATACAGGTCATCTTTTTAGAAAAAAAGATAATTTTTTATTTAACTTTTCAAGATTAAAAAGTATTTAATTAATAAACTGTGGATTATTCAAATACCACCAGCCAAAAGTGGTCGCCCTCTTTTTCTATATCATGCGCGTATAGTCATTTTGAATGTAGTATTTTATGTAAAAATTAATACACTGTATCCAGTTCTAGTTCATATATTTTGTGTTGACCCATAACTTGAGTGGCACATTGGAGTTGCCATCATACCTATTATATACTCCTCTATTTCTTAATATAATACTTAATTTGATAGTTAATCTTAATCTTAAATATAAAACCTATTTATAATATTTATCAATTATTTCTTAAATTATGACTATTATTGATACTCTCTCAATAATAATAAAATAAGAGAGAGAAAAGACTTAAGAAAAATATTTATGATATTTTAAAAAAAATACATCATATTAACTAATTTAATTAACTTTTTTAATCTAATAAAAATAACTAAATATATTATATATTATAGACTGAAAATTCAACTAGCTTATATATTTTATTATATGTAGCTAACTAGTTTACCAAAGCTTCGTGAGAAGGGTCGTCCTCTCCCAAATGTTTTTTTCGTATTTCTTTAGATCATTAGATTTTACATAAAATAAGTGTCATTTTCATATCTTATGACTAAAACATTGTGCAATTTTCAAATTTTTATAATTTTTTAAAGATTTATATTTACTCTCAAATTTTTTAATTCATAGTATTAAATCTTTGAAAAATCATAAAAAATTAAAGGATAAATGTGCATATAATACGCTGAACTCATTTTGGAGATGCAATTACCATATTAAAGTATTTCAGGTTATAATCAGCACTCTAAACTAATTTTAGAAGTACAATTAACACTCTAAAATTTTTAAATTGGTGCAAATCAAAACACAAATTTCTGTCTACTCCTTGTCACATTGAATCAAAAAAATTGAGACTATTAAATCTTTAAAAATTATAAAAAAAATTGAAAACTAAACCATATTTTACTTATAAAAAGCAAACCCTGTGACAACAAATGTTTTGTTGCTCAATGCTATGTTTGTAACATTATTATCATTATTCCCATTTCTCATAATCTAATTGGAAGCAGATTACGTTGGCTTCTTGTTGGCTACTTCAGCTGGTTACGATCCCCAAGTGGCATTTGACGATGATCCCATTGTAAAAGAGAGGGCACAGTTGGTTGCTCAAACTCAGGTCATGGAGGAAACCACTAAATCAAACTTTGAGTTCTTTGGGAGAATGTTTGTGGCACAAAAGTACGGCCCAACCAATATAAATTATTTTTTAGTTAATATTAATATATAGTTTACCGTTTTTGCAATTTGAATTTTAGGTTCAAATGAGCTTTTAGAATGAAGTTATTTTTTATAGCTTTTGGCTGCTTTTGACTTCTTCATCTTCACTTTTTTTTTATTGTTTTGATTCTTCATCCAAATAAATTTTTTTTAAACTAATTATTTTACAAAAATCAATCCAAGTATAAATTAAATTAGACTTAGACTATCTGATTTTATAAAAATTATATTAAAAAAATACTTCTCCATTAGCATACCCTTAAATGCTTTAACTTTCAGATCTTAAGTTGCTTTGTCTTTGTTATGACCAGGAATTTAATTAACATATATATGTATATTCTTTGCAGAATACCTTGCATGGGAAGAGTTGGTTGAATGGTTCAAAGGCAAGAAGGAAAACATGTGGTCTGTGTTCGAATCCCAGCAGGTGTAGAAGAGTGGTTTTTCTTATTTTCAGACACGTGAAATTACCCTTTTGCCCCTCTGTCCATTTTCACCAAATCTTCAACCTTCTCCCTCATTTTTTCCTTCTGGCGAACTGAAATGGCAGGCAGCAGCGTGGTGTAGATGAAGAGTGGCAGACGTTCAGCGTGCGGCACGGGAGAAGAGTGCACGGCACGGAGAGCCTTTGCCATCGTCTTTATGAAGCATTCCGCCCCGCTCTTTTTCTTGTTCTATCGATGATGAGGCTGCTGTGAGGGTGAGAATGGAAGGCGCAGGAGTGTTGCGAGCTTAGTGAGTTGGGTGCTAGCACCGGTGAATACTTCTTCCGGTAAACCACCTTCATGGTTAACGTCGTCGCTGTGTAACTGTCCTCCGTTGCCATTGTTGTGCTACTGTAGCAATCCTCTGCTATTGTAGCAAGTCTGTGATTTCCAGTTCCGTCTCATTTCTGCTGTGATCCGTTCGGGGAGTGAAGTGGTAAGCTCCTTGGTTCACATTCAATATGCAGTTTCATCTTTCCTCTTAAGTGGCTGCTGTGTAATAGAGCTTACTCTTTTCGGTCTGTGTGGTCGTATCTTTGTTTCAGGCCGTTGCTGTGTTTGATAAAGAAAGGGAAGTGAAGCTGTGAAATGCCATTTTCTTCTGCTTAGTTCTATGGTTCTGTTACCGTGATTTCCATGTCCGATAAGGGTGGTAAGTTTCACCCTTTTTCCTTAGTTTCTCTATGATCGTGCTTATGGTTATGGCGTTGTGAACTCTTGGATTTGGGAAAAGGTTTCTATCGCAATGTGTATATCTTTGGATGCATGCTGGGTTGCTGCTACTATGTACCTATATGTTGTGGTGTTGCTGTTGTGTGTGAGTGTTTATGTGCATGGGTGTTCGGTGTGCAGCGTATGTGCTTTGGGGTATTGTTGATGTTTGCACCTAAGTGTGGGTATTATGAAATTATGAAGGAAAAAAAAATTGATTGGAGACTTTTGCTGTTATTCGTATGTATATGTATACACTTAGAGAGAGGGGGTTTTAAATCAGAGAACCATGTTGCGGTGATTGGAAGATAAATGATATATTTATATATAAGGAATTATGTTATAAATTGCAGGAAGAAAGTAAAAAGAATGAAGGGAGAAAAGGATTTTTGTTGCTGTGTGTGTGTAAATGATTAATCTTCATGCTTAGTTGTGGGCTAAGGGCAATTAGTTTGGATGAGAATTTGAAGAGAATGTTAAAATGTTGTTTCAATATCAGGAGATTGAGGAGTTATCTTGTAGCAAGTGTTTGTGAGAGGAGTAGCGGTTTAGGAGCGTAGCAGGTGAGTGAATAACGTTCCCTACAAATTTACATTTTCAAATGCATTGTTATTTCCAATGATGAATTTCAAATATGGATTTCAAAAAGCAAGTTTTACAAAATTATGGTTTAAATCGTTAGACATGATTTTCTTTCGATCGATTTACAAAAGATTATGATTATGCATGAAAATGGATAAAGACGCTTTAGAAAAAGATTTGACAGTGAACTGATGTTATTCATGAAATATTCCTACGTGAATTGCATATGTTTTTACAGTAATTTGATTTCGAATGTTCATGCTGGGGTTTTAGAAATTCAAAGTGGTTTTTACCAATGATTATGGCATTGAAACGATTGAGATTATTTCATGTGAAAAGGACCCCACGCATGATAGAAACGTTTTAGAACGGAGTACAGAACGCTGGTTGCTAACAGCAGTACTGTTAGTCTTTGGTGCACCTCGGTTACTCGAGCTCGACAGTTTGTGGCCTAGCCACCAGAATTATTTCGTGGGATTCATTCTCGCGACAGTTTGTGGCCTAGCCACCAGAATTATTTCGTGGGATTCATTCTCGTGACAATTTGTGGCTTCGAGCCACCAGAATGGTTAGTTACCCTCATAGACTGTGTGTCCACGTCTGTTTTCATTCTGTTAAAATCCTACAGAAAGATCACGGTTTTGAAAAGATTGTTTTGAATAGTTTATTGAAACAAATATTTCATATTGTTATTCCCCCTGAAATACAAATGTTTACAGAAAGGTTTACATTAGATTGCGAAGTGCTGTGAAATACATTTTCAATATAATTATGCATGGTTTATGTCCGTATTTTTGAAATCATGTTTTTGGGACGTTATTCACGAGTAGATTTTTGGCTTCAGATAGTGCAGGTGACCCTAATCCTCTGGCTGAGCAGTAAAGAGCCTCGCTGTCGATCCGAAGCTTCGTTTGACAGATATTACTTTTGATGTAATTACTTTCTTAAGAACTTGTATTATTTTGGAAAGGTTATGCTCCACGTAAACCTTAGAAAAGATTTCGTATGATTTTGAAAACGTTATGAAAAATTTAAAAGTTTTTTTCTAAATGTGTTAGGCTTTCAGAATATGGGATATTTATATTCTGTGCCAGTCACGGTCCAAATTTAGGGACGTGACAGTTTGGTATCAGAGCCTGGTTTTCTATGGTTAAGTGGAGCAGGGATACTTCGGTGGGGTCTCAATTATCGTTATGAACCCGGGCATAACTATAGTTGAGGCATTTCTGAAGGTCTCAAAAAGAAATTCAAAAGTGGTGTTTTCTTATGATTTCAGAAACGTATTTTTCCTAAACTAAATATTTTCTATGTTTTATGAATAGTTAAATGCCGCCTAGATGTGTACCATCTAGAGGAAGCTCTAGGGCTTCAGATTAAGGCTCTGCTCAGCGAAGTGATGTGCCTCCTCGAGGCCGAGGTCAGGGTCGTAGGGGAGCTAGAGTTCAGGGAGGTCGACCCCTTAGACCCCTTCGGAAAATTTTATCTGAGGCAGAACCATCTCCTCCACAGTCTCCTGAAATCTTTACGTCCTCTAGGCACGAGACTCAAGTAGAAACACCCCAGGTTATAGAGGAAGAATCTATAGCGGTCAGGCTATCAGAGTTTATAAAGTTAGATCCTCCGAAGTTCTCAGGGTTTGATTCTCGAAAGGAACCCATGGAGTTCCTGGAGGGAATTGAGAAGAGATGACGGGCTTTGAGATGCCCAGATGTACAGTACGTGGAGTTTGCCTTGTTTCGACTTGAGGGGATTACGAATGTGTGGAGTAAGACGGTACCAGGATTTCAGGGGGATAGAGTATCGTTATTGTCATGGGCAGATTTTAAGGATCTTTTCCTGAAATGTTTTCTTCCCCAGAGCAAGAAGGATGCTAGAGTTAAAGAATTTCTTCTGTTGAAATATACTTCTGGGATGTCTGTGGCTAAGTATGACAGAAGATTCACAGAACTTTCATCGTATGCATCTACCTTGATTCCGTCGGAGAGGGATAGAATCGATAGGTTTATACAGGGATTACCGATACATATTCATGATGCTGTGGCCCCGATGCTGAATCAGTTTGCTTCTTATGCTGATGTGGTTGACTGTGCTTTGAGAATTGAGTTGAGGCACATGGAAGAAGAAGGGGTTTCTAAGAAGCAGAAGACTGGGAGCGAAAGGTTCCAAGGATCTTCATTTAAAGGTAACCGCCCTCAGGGCTAAATCTCGCCAGCTGATATGCGGCCAGCGCCCAGATCTTATAGATCTTCTGTGGGCGTTCCTGATTTGGGACCGAAGTTTAGAGGTACTAGACCTCAGTCTGGAGGGAGCCAGTCTAGCTATTCCAGGCCTACCTGTGCTATGTGTGGGAAGCACCATTCAGGGGTTTGTCTGAAGACCTTGGGGGTGTGTTATGGTTGTGGACAGCCGGGTCACATGAAGAAAGAGTGTCCGTTTGCTCAGTCAACTTCGAGCTATGGATCAGCTCAACCTTCTCCCCACCTTTCTACTTTTGCAGCTCCGTCTGTGGGAGCAACTTCTGCCTCAGTGGGTAGAGGTATATCAGGACGACCTCCGAAGAAGAGAGCACAACCTTCAGGCTAAGGACAAGCTAGGGTTTACGCGATGACAAGGCAAGATGCTCGGGCTTCTAATGCTGTGGTCACAGGTATTATCTCTGTATGTTCTCAAAAAGCTTATGCATTGTTTGACCCTGGATTGACACATTCTTATATTTCAAAATACTTTGCTAAGAGGTTGGGTAAGAATTCAGTCAGACTTGATTGTCCTTTCTCTGTGGCTACCCCTGTTGGGGAATCTTTGTCAGTTTCACAAGTGTACAAATCTTGTGAAGTGTCGGTTGAGGGTAGAGAAAGTTTTGTTGATTTGATGATCCTTGATATGATAGACTTTGATGTAATACTGGGCATGGATTGGTTAGCCTCATGTTATGCTACTGTGGATTGCCACCTAAAAGTGGTAAAGTTTAACATTCCGGGTGAAACTTCATTTGTGTTGCGTGGGAACGAAGGAGATAAGCCAACAAACTTAATCTCCGCATTAAAAGCCCAGCAAATGTCGGCTAAGGGTTGTCAGGGATTTTTGGCAGTAATCCAAGATGTTGATAGGCCTACTGTTAGTCTAGACCAAATTCCTATTGTTCAGGAATTTCCTGATGTTTTTCTGGAGGAGTTGCTGGGATTACCCCCAGATCGGGAGATAGAATTTAGTATTGACGTCATTCCTGGTACGCAGCCAATTTCTATTCCACCATATAGGATGGCGCCGTCTGAGTTAAGGGAATTAAAAAGTCAGTTACAAGAATTGCTAGACAAGGGGTTTGTACGACCTAGTACTTCTCCTTGGGGCGCACCGGTGTTATTTGTCAAGAAGAAAGATGGATCGATGAGATTGTGTATTGATTATCGACAGCTTAACAAGGTGACAGTAAAGAACAAGTACCTATTACCTCGCATTGATGATTTGTTTGATCAGTTGCAAGGAGCGCAGTACTTTTCAAAGGTAAACCTGCGATCAGGGTATCATCAGTTAAAGATTAAGAAGGAAGATATTTCAAAAACATCATTTAGGACTCGCTATGGTCATTATGAATTCTTAGTAATGTCCTTTGGTTTGACAAATGCTCCTGCGGCATTCATGGACTTGATGAATAGAGTATTCAGAGAATTCTTGGATAAGTTCGTGATCGTGTTCATTGATGATATCCTGGTATATTCCAAGAGTGCGGAAGAGCATGAACATCATTTGCGGATAGTGTTGCAGAGGTTGAAAGAACATCAACTCTATGCAAAACTTTCCAAGTGTGAGTTTTGGTTAACTGAAGTTACTTTCTTGGGGCATGTGGTGTCGAGAGATGGCATCCAAGTTGATCCTAGTAAGGTTGAGGCAGTTAAAAGCTGGCCACGACCTACTACGGTAACTGAGATTCGAAGTTTCTTAGGACTTGCAGGATATTATCGCCGTTTTGTTCAGGATTTTTCAAGAATAGCAGCTCCGATGACAAGACTAACCCAAAAGAATGTGAAGTTCGTGTGGGATGAGAAATGCGAGGCAAGTTTTCAAAAGTTAAAGGAATCTTTGACTTCTGCTCTAGTGCTAAGTTTACCTTCAGGAGTTGGTGGATATATAGTGTATTGTGATGCTTCTCGAATTGGGCTAGGCTGTGTGTTAATGCAAGATGGGCGAGTTATTGCCTATGCCTCTAGAAAGCTCAAGTTGCATGAGCAGAATTATCCAACTCATGATTTAGAGATGGTTACGGTGGTGTTTGCTTTAAAGATCTGGAGACATTACTTGTACGGTGAAACTTGTGAGATTTTCACAGATCACAAAAGTCTTAAGTATATCTTTGACCAGAAGGATTTGAATCTCAGACAGAGAAGGTGGGTGGAATTGTTAAAGGACTATGATTGTACGATTCTGTACCATCCGGGGAAAGTGAATGTTGTGGCTGATGCTTTAAGCAGGAAGTCAATAAATAGTTTAGCACACATAAAGATTGAAAGAAGGCCGTTGGTACAGGAGATTCATAAAGTTGAGCAAGAGGGAGTCATATTTGAAATTGCTGATAAGGGAGTATTTTTGGCTCATTTGCAAGCTCGTTCCTCGTTTAGTGATCAGATTAAGGAAGCTCAGTATTCTGACCCGAAGTTGTGCGAGTTGAGGGATTCAGTTAAAGATGGAGGTAATTCAGAATTTGTGATTGATCAGGAAGGTGTTTTGAGGTTTGAGTGTAGGATTTGTGTGCCACAAGTTCAGGAGTTGAGAAGGCTGATTCTTGAAGAAGCTCATCATTCTGCCTATACTATCCACCCTGGTATAACTAAGATGTATCAAGACTTGAAACAGTTATTTTGGTGGCATGGTATGAAGAATGATGTGGCAAATTTTGTTACACATTGTTTAGTGTGCCAACAAGTTAAGGCGGAACATCAGAAGCTGGCAGGACTGTTACAACGGTTGGAAATACCAGAATGGAAGTGGGAAAACATAACTATGGATTTTATCGTGGGATTGCCCCATACTGCTAAAGGTTTTGATTCTATTTGGGTAATTGTTGATAGATTGACCAAGTCCGCTCACTTTCTACCAGTGAAGACGACGTACAGTGCGGTTAGATACGCTGAGACTTACATTAAGGAGATCTTGCGGTTGCACGGAGTCCCAGTGTCTATCATTTCAGATAGAGGGCCCCAATTTACTTCTCGATTTTGGAAATCATTTCAGAAAGCTTTGGGCACTCGATTGAATCTTAGCACTGCTTTTCATCCTCAGACTGATGGACAGTCGGAGAGGACAATCCAGATAGTTGAGGATATGTTAAGATCCTGTGTCATGGATTTTGGCGGAAGTTGGGATAAACATTTACCGTTAGTAGAGTTTGCCTATAATAATAGTTATCAATCTAGTATTCAAATGGTACCATTTGAGGCGTTGTACGGAAGGCAGTGTAGATCTCCAATTGGATGGTTTGAAGTTGGAGACGGAAAGATATTAGGGCCTGATTTGGTTCAAGATGCTAAAGAAAAGGTGAAAGTGATTCAACAAAGGTTGTTGACGGCTCAAAGTCGACAGAAATCTTACGTAGATCATCGTCGTCGGGAATTAGAATTCATGGCTGGAGATAAAGTGTTCTTAAGGGTGTCGCCAATGAAAGGGGTTATGAGATTTGGTAAAAAGGGTAAGTTAAGTCCGAGGTTTATCGGCCCCTTCGAGATTTTGGATAAAGTAGGTGCGGTAGCCTATCGATTGGCCTTACCACCAGAGCTGTCAGGGATACATCCAGTGTTTCATGTATCGATGTTACGGAAGTACTTGTATGATCCCTCCCATGTTGTCGAATATCAGGAGGTTCAGGTGAGGGAGGACCTGTCATATGATGAATATCCGATAGCCATTATTGATCAACAAGTAAAGAAGTTGCGGTCGAAGGAGATTCCTTCGGTGAAGGTGTTATGGCGAAACCACTCAGAGGAAGAAGCTACTTGGGAGTTGGAGGCTGAGATGAGAATCAAATACCCATAATTATTTCAAAACTAAGGTGTGTATATTTTCAAATTTGGAGGACCGAATTTCTTAAGAGGGGAAGAATGTTATGACCAGGAATTTAATTAACATATATATGTATATTCTTTGCAGAATACCTTGCATGGGAAGAGTTGGTTGAATGGTTCAAAGGCAAGAAGGAAAACGTGTGGTCTGTGTTCGAATCCCAGCAGGTGTAGAAGAGTGGTTTTTCTTATTTTCAGACACGTGAAATTACCCTTTAGCCCCTCTGTCCATTTTCACCAAATCTTCAACCTTCTCCCTCATTTTTTCCTTCTGGCGAACTGAAATGGCAGGCAGCAGCGTGGTGTAGATGAAGAGTGGCAGACGTTCAGCGTGCGGCACAGGAGAAGAGTGCACGGCATAGAGGGCCTCTGCCATCGTCTTTATGAAGCATTCCGCCCCGCTCTTTTTCTTGTTTTGTCGACGATGAGGCTGCTGTGAGGGTGAGAATGGAAGGCGCAGGAGTGTTGCGAGCTCAGTGAGTTGGGTGCTAGCGCCGGTGAATACTTCTTCCGGTAAACCACCTTCATGGTTAACGTCGTCGCTGTGTAGCTGTCCTCCGTCGCCATTGTTGTGCTACTGTAGCAATCCTCTGCTACTGTAGCAAGTCTGTGATTTCCAGTTCTGTCTCATTTCTGCTGTGATCCGTTCGGGGAGTGAAGTGGTAAGCTCCTTGGTTCACATTCAATATGCAGTTTCATCTTTCCTCTTAAGTGGCTGCTGTGTAACAGAGCTTACTCTTTTCAGTCTGTGTGGTCGTATCTCTGTTTCAGGCCGTTGCTGTGTTTGATAAAGAAAGGGAAGTGAAGCTGTGAAATGCCATTTTCTTTTGCTTAGTTCTATGGTTCTATTACCGTGATTTCCATGTCCGATAAGGGTGGTAAGTTTCACCCTTTTTCCTTAGTTTCTCTATGATCGTGCTTATGGTTATGGCGTTGTGAACTCTTGGATTTGGGAAAAGGTTTCTATCGCAATGTGTATATCTTTGGATGCATGCTGGGTTGCTGCTACTGTGTACCTATATGTTGTGGTGTTGCTGTTGTGTGTGAGTGTTTATGTGCATGGGTGTTCGGTGTGCAGCGTATGTGCTTTGGGGTATTGTTGATGTTTGCACCTAAGTGTGGGTATTATGAAATTATGAAGGAAAAAAAAATTGATTGGAGACTTTTGCTGTTATTCGTATGTATATGTATACACTTAGAGAGAGGGGGTTTTAAATCAGAGAACCATGTTGCGGTGATTGGAAGATAAATGATATATTTATATATAAGGAATTATGTTATAAACTGCAGGAAGAAAGTAAAAAGAATGAAGGGAGAAAAGGATTTTTGTTGCTGTGTGTGTGTAAATGATTAATCTTCATGCTTAGTTGTGGGCTAAGGGCAATTAGTTTGGATGAGAATTTGAAGAGAATGTTAAAATGTTGTTTCAATATCAGGGGATTGAGGAGTTATCTTGTAGCAAGTGTTTGTGAGAGGAGTAGCGGTTTAGGAGCGTAGCAGGTGAGTGAATAACGTTCCCTACAAATTTACATTTTCAAATGCATTGTTATTTCCAATGATGAATTTCAAATATGGATTTCAAAAAGCAAGTTTTACAAAATTATGGTTTAAATCGTTAGACATGATTTTCTTTCGATCGATTTACAAAAGATTATGATTATGCATGAAAATGGATAAAGACGCTTTAGAAAAAGATTTGACAGTGAACTGATGTTATTCATGAAATATTCCTACGTGAATTGCATATGTTTTTACAGTAATTTGATTTCGAATGTTCATGCTGGGGTTTTAGAAATTCAAAGTGGTTTTTACTAATGATTATGGCATTGAAATGATTGAGATTATTTCATGTGAAAAAGACCCCACGCATGATAGAAACGTTTTAGGACGGAGTACAGAACGCTGGTTGCTAACAGCAGTACTGTTAGTCCTTGGTGCACCTTGGTTACTCAAGCTCGACAGTTTGTGGCCTAGCCACCAGAATTATTTCGTGGGATTCATTCTCACGACAGTTTGTGGCCTAGCCACCAGAATTATTTCGTGGGATTCATTCTCACGACAGTTTGTGGCCTAGCCACCAGAATTATTTCGTGGGATTCATTCTCACGACAGTTTGTGGCTTCAAGCCACCAGAATGGTTAGTTACCCTCGTGGACTGTGTGTCCACGTCTGTTTTCGTTCTGTTAAAATCCTACAGAAAGATCACGGTTTTGAAAAGATTGTTTTGAATAGTTTATTGAAACAAATATTTCATATTGTTATTCCCCCTGAAATACAAATGTTTACGGAAAGGTTTACATTAGATTGCGAAGTGCTGTGAAATACATTTTCAATATAATTATGCATGGTTTATGTCCGTATTTTTGAAATCATGTTTTTGGGACGTTATTCACGAGTAGATTTTTGGCTTCAGATAGTGCAGGTGACCCTAATCCTCTGGCTGAGCAGTAAAGAGCCTCGCTGTCGATCCAAAGCTTCGTTTGACAGATATTACTTTTGATGTAATTACTTTCTTAAGAACTTGTATTATTTTGGAAAGGTTATGCTCCACGTAAACCTTAGAAAAGATTTCGTATGATTTTGAAAACGTTATGAAAAATTTAAGTTTTTGTCTAAATGTGTTAGGCTTTCAGAATATGGGATATTTATATTCTGTGCCGGTCACGGTCCAAATTTAGGGACGTGACAGTCTTATCGTCTCAATATTGTTATGATTTTTGAACTTTTTATATTAGTAGAATTGGGTCTAATATATATGTGTGTGTGTATTTTTAAAAGATAATGTTTAGCTTAGTTCTCTTAACTGAAAAGATATACACTAACAGCTTAAAGTTATAAGGGGAATCAACCTTATAATCTCTCAATTATAAGAGATTTTTTTACGCCACTATATATTACGCAGGTGTTGATGTTTGACAATTAATCGTTTAGTATAAAAAATGGCCTAGTAAGTAGAGTTGTCCTGATTTTGCTTAGTCCACTTCCTATCCATGTTTAGGAACTTTTATTCCTTACACAAATGGTTTATGGTCCAATTCCAATCGTAATGTATAGAACACATAAGTAGATGATGATACGGAATATTGAGTTTAATTAGTTTTAGGAAAAATTGTTAAAAAAAAATCACTATAAAATTTATTCCCTAAAAGTAATTAAAATTTGTTTAAACACCTTAGTGCAACTTATTTTCAACTGATTTAACTTTTCTTCATATGTATTCATATAATTAATTATGTGCAAAATAAAAAATATTTACATATATTTAAAGAACTAAGAATAGTTATATTTATTTAAGGATATATATCTTTAGATATCTTAGAATAATAAATTTTGTAATAAAGAATTGTTGCCCTAACTTTTTCACTAGCGGTCGATTTTGTCGTATGTGTCAATTCCGTAGTTCTTTTTTGTCCCTGTGTTTCATCTTCTCAAAACAAAACTGTCAATTGCACATAAGGCATTATCATGTTCATGCAATTCAATAACACATGCAAAACTTAAGTCCAAAGAAATAATTAATGTTTAATTTTATAATTAAATTGTATAGATAAATTACCTTATTAGGTTCCCACATGGTGTCATCTACTTCCCATTTTCTAGCCTCTATTTTTTGTTTTCCAGAAAGTTTTTAACCTATCTTCAAAAGAAAATTGATGTGTTTCCTTGAATTTACCTTTTTCAAAAAAAGATAGATAAATTTATTATATTAATTTTTAGTTTAATTCATTAAATTTATAAAATGTATTTTGGGATTGGGTTGAATTTTTTCTATCGGTTTAAATTCGTGTTGGACCTTTGAAGCTACTGGAACTTAAACCTCTTGGGCCTTCAAACTATATAGGCTTCAATTATTTAAAAAGATGATAATCCATTGAAATTTTAGTGGGTCCGGCCTTGACTCTTGAATTCTCACACTCATTCTAATTTGATAATGGAGCATAACTTGGTAAAAAAAAAAAAAGGTACATGGCATTTTACGCTTTGCTTGTTTTATTTTTAAAATAAATTTAAAAAATATTTAAAGGGTAAAATAGCATTATTTTTCAATAGCATTTAACACCATACTTTTATTTTTGATGCATTCAGCATTTTGATATTATTTTTCTGATATATCAAATACTCTTTGATGTTATTTTCTAATTACACTTAGCCCCTTAATTTTATTTATAATTTATGGTATTGGATACACTATAAATAATATTTCAGTGTTAGAAACATTAGAAAAATAAAAGCAGAATGCTAAATATAGCATAATTAATATTAAGATGTTATATGTAACTAAAAAATAATATCAAGTGATGTGAATACTATTTTATTCTTGTTAAAAAAAAGTGGTTAATTGATAATCTTCGAAGTGCAATTGGAAAAAAATTTCCCCAATTGAAAATTGACAACACTAGATCTTCCAAGAAATGTTGAGAAGATATGCCAACTAAGAGAGGCCACGTGACTGAAGAAAGAGGAGGACACATTCATGGGGGAGCCACCACCTCATTTCATCATTTTTATTTATTCAAATTTAGAGATTGAATTTCAACTCTTTTAAAACACAACATCATGCTCTAACTCTTGAATATCAATCCAAAATTCAACTTTTGTTTTTTATATAGACTTCAACATCTAATCTCAATCATGCATGTATTTAAATTCAATTATAAATAATGTTTCAATACTATTTTTGTATTTTAAAAAGGTTAAAAATTGTATGGTAATTAGATTAAGTACAATACTTAGGTCAAGTATGTCCACGAGCCCAATCATTGTTTGCCACCTGTGTTATGTTGCCTTGTTAGCATTTAACGCCACAATCCCACTTAACCACGTTGTTAGTTCTTTTGATGTCTAGAAAAACATTTCTTTAAAAAAAATAAAACGCAGAACTCTAGGAGAAGCGGTGCCAAGGAGAGGCGACAACAATTGGCTAATAATACCGATGGCCAATGACATCGATACTTACTATGACAAACTTCTTGTGGGTGAGAGTGGGATCAGCCAATTTGACAGGTTCGATGCTTCCAAGTTTGCTAGGCAGATTCGAGGCTTCATCTCCGAGGGGTACGTTGATGACAAGAATGATAGGCGTCTTGATTATTGCCTTCGGTCCTGTATTGTTGCTGACATTAAGGCTTTTGAGGATGCCAACCTTGGGGGTTATAGGCTTCCAAAGATATTTTTAACTTTATTATCAATTACTGATAGCATTAAATTGGATTGAATTTATGTTGTTTATTTGACCACAAGCAGTTGAAAATTGGTATTGCACCAATAAGTTTTTTTCCTGAGGTTAATGCTGAAGTGACTTTTTGAGTTTGAGGCCGCTGGTGCTCTTTGTGAATCGTCATTTTTCCAGATATCCTATCAAAAGAACTAATGGCACGGTTAAATGGGATTGTGGGGTTAAATGCTTACAGGGTAAAATAGCACATGTGGAAGAATATGATTGTTCTCATGGACACACTTGACCTAATAAACTTGAACTAAGTATGGTCCTTAGATTAAATAAAATATAGACTCAATATTATTATAAAAAGTTTGATAATTCAAATTTGGATAAAGATGAAAATTTATCTATAAACTCTTACTAAATGTGTATCTTGCACTATAAAGATTTTTATGGTGCAAAAGTAACCATAAATATTTAAAATCAGTGTAAAAATGACAAGGATGTTAAAATAGACTAAGGTTCGTTATTTTTTACAGTAGGACCCATGCTATATTTATAAAAAGTACAAAACTCCCCACAACTCCATAATGATAAATGTTCAAAAATATCCACAAACTTTTATTTAAAGTGTGTCGAACACCATATACTTTTTAGAGGAGTAAAAATAATTATGCACATTCATAATGTAGATGAAAGTATCAAAATACCCTCAATTTAAAAAAATACCATTATATCTAGCCATTCAAATTGACACTGTTGGGTAAAATTTATGTGAAAAATCTACACAATAATAAATTAAAAATAAAAATATTCTCTACTTACCTTATAAATATGACCTTATTAGCTTATAAATAATGCAATTTATTTTTAGTCTTATGTTTTTATATGAGTTATTTCTGTCAAGTTTTAGGGATTTATAATTAATTTGACAATTGGGCATGGTAATACATATTATGCTGACTAAAGTACATGAAAATATAGCCAATTGAGGAAGATATCATATAAATCCATAATAATATAATTATGGAGGAGCATATTATTTTTTGTCTTGAAAAAACAATAACTAAGGTGAGTGAGATACAAGATTAACTTATATTAAAAAAGAATCTAGCAAATACATGAAAGCAATTCTTATAAAATAGATTTGCCATAAACATATATATGTAGGGTTGGATAAAATTATCCTGAACTGATCCAGTTGTGGCGAGATGGGTCTGTCCCATCCCATAGAAGATTAGGATGAGAATTCTTTAGGTCGGTAAGGGTTATGATCAGGTTGGGACAGGTCTTGGCTAGGCCCTCAGGACGTCCTGTCCTATCCTGACAATATATATATTTTTAAATTATCACATGCTACTCATTGTTCAACTTTCCCTTCCTTATTCTGTTCTGTTCCCTTCCTTGTTCGGATTTAGGGCCATGCTTCAGCAAGCTCAGTGCCTCAGTCGCTCTCGCCTCTTGTTCTCAGCCTCTCATCTCACTTCACCTCAGTCTTCACGCTTTCCTGTTCTCCTCTTCTCTTCAGGTCATCTCCACAGTCGTCAATTTAAGCTGTCTCAATAGGTTATCTTCATCGAGTTCTCATATGGGAGCTTGTCTGAACTTCCAGAGAGTGATTATTTCTCTTGTTCAATGGGACCAACCATTGCTAGGGAAATTGGAGTATTTGGTTATAGACCATCTGTACTAATGGACATGCTTGTGGGCAAGAGAGCTGAAGTTGGAACAAAAATTGGAGCATATATGAGAACATTTTCTGGTTACTGTTCACCTTCAGACCTTGAAACTGCTTTGCAGGTATCTTTAAATTAATTGCAAACTGATGTCACTTGTTTGATCACAACTAAGAGTTAAATGTAGTTGTTCATTACCAACTGAAAGCATGATATAATATAGTTTTATAACTAATGATAGTTATCGAAAGGGCGTAAAGTCAGTCTGAACTTTGAACATTGAGATATTCTTAGTATCATGATTTATGCTCTCTAACTGGAATATAACACTTACAGTGTGTTCTTGATGTTTTTGCAACTCTACAAGAGTTTATTGCTCATGTTTGGTTGGTGCTAATCCATACAGTTTTGTCATAAGATTGTAACTATCTTTCTACGCACTTACTCATGGTTTTGTTATTTGACCAGCTTGTCTATCAGTTGTTTACTACAACTTTAACACCAAGGGAAGAAGATGTCAAAATAGTTATGCAGATGGCTGAAGAAGCAGTCCGTGCTCAAGCGGAATCCATATACTGCTTTTAGAAACCGTGTGAAGGAGCTTAACTATGGGAACTCTTATTTTTTCAGAGTATGTGCAACTATTTCGTGATTCCATTCAAATTTGTAGACTGATTAGACCATTCCTGACTTCTGAGTAAATTTTTTGTTTTGCAGCCTATTAGAAAAAGTGATCTGCAAAAGGTTGATCCACTTAAAGCCTGTGAATATTTTAGCAATTGTTTCAAAGACTCATCAACCTTTACAATTGCGATTGTTTGGCATATCGTTCCTTCTATTGTAGTCCCATTAATATTGCAATATCTAGTGAGTTGAATCCGTCTATCAAGAGCATAGTAACATTGAATTGATTAGATATCAATTGGTTTCATCAATGCTTCATGCATGGTGGAATTCCAAATCCTTCTGAGCCTATCATGCACTTTAACTGTGACTACCTGAAAGGATTGCCTTTCACTTTCCCCACAACTATATCTAGGTACATCAATGCATCTTAGACACAAACGTGTGTTATCATAATCATTGTGCAGTTTTGTTCATAAAAGAAAAGATTTGTACATTCACTAGACTTGTGATTTTTTTTTGCTGGTTTCAAAAGAAAACATATGCATTCTTTTACATTTATCTTGTGAAAGAGATTGAATATTGTCATTTCTCTATTACCTTTTTATGGCATTCTAAAGATTAAGTAATGCATTTTGCTGATTAAAACATACTTTCTGCTTAAATGATTGTCCATTTGTCTACTATTTTTTTTTAAAAATAAATAAAGAATTCAGGATTTTTTGTCCTGTACAAGCTCAAGACGGTACAGGATGGGACATTGGACGTAAAATGTGTCCCGTGTACTATATCGGGATGGGACATGAGATGGAGTTGTCCTAGTCTCGACCCTATCTTGTGAACACCCCTATATATATGTGTGTGTGTGTTGTGTTTTAGTTGGGGGTATTTTGATACTTCCATCTCTATTTTGAATGTTCATAGGTATTTTGTACTTATAAAAAGTTTATGGTGTTTAACGCACTTTAAATAAAAGTTTATGTGCATTTTTACACCTTTACTATTTTTGAGTTGGAGGTATTTTGGTACTTCCATCTCTATTTTGAATGTTCATAGGTATTTTTATATTTCTAAAAAGTTTATGTATTTAACGCACTTTAATTAAAAGTTTATGCACATTTTTACACATTTACCATTTTTGAGTTAGGGGTATTTTTGTATATTTATCAAAAAGTATGGTCCTACTATAAAGAGTAAAGGACGTAAGCATATTTTAATGGACTTATAATTGTTGCGTGAATTTTAAATGGTTATGGGCACTTTTGCACATTAAAAATGTTTATAGTGCCAGTCGCACATTGAGTAAAAATTTATAGGTGAATTTGTACCTTTATCCTTCAAATATTATAAATGATAAAATTATCATTAGGGGTAAAAATTGATCAAGCCTTTAATAGGGATCTACAACTTGACCTGGTTAAAGCTTGATAATGCGCATCCTATTTAGCAAATAGGTCATGCTTTCTACCTATTTAAAAATCTACTAATTTAAATAGGCTATATTTTTTTAAATGGTCTATAAACTTGCAAGCTTGACCTATTTAATTATATGTAGGTTATAAATAGGTTCAAAACCTATATTTAAAGCCTTTTATTTATAAAAATGTAGACTTTAAAACCTATTAAAAGCTTACATTTAGGATTTCAAAGAATCAAGCATGAGCCTTAAACAAACTTGTATACAAACTAATATTTTAAATTCTTATCACAAACTTAGGTTTATTTAGCCAAACCCTTGTCAAATTTGATCTATTTCCATCCCTAATTAGTATAGGCTACTTAGTTGTATAAAAAGAGTTTAAAAAACAAGACAAAGTAAGAAATTGGCATTTGGCAGCTGATCCCTTTGTTTTGAGCAAGACAACATTGGTCATGTTGGAGATGATTACGCCGTCTGTTAAGGTGACCGCAAATTTTCTATAACAACAAAGTAAGAAATAATAATATTATTAACTATTTTTTCTAATTGTAGAAGTTAAATAATGAAATTATAAAAATTAAAAATTAGTTAAATTAATTATTTATAAAATAAAATGTATTGATTTATCAAAAAAAAAAATCTTTAATCATTCTTGCTGGAACTACTTTCCATAAAAACTTTTTTAATACCCAATTAGTAGGAATAATTTATAAAAAAAATACAAAAATTAAAAGATAAAATAAAGTGAAATTTTATATTTAGAATATAAATATATTTTTTATGTAGCCTCTAGAGGAAGTAATAACAAAAAGCATGGAGACTTTTACGTTGAAGGTGATGCAATGCAGGTTAATCATAGGGATGTAGTTCAAATAATAACGGTAAAATTACATATGGTATAAAACATAATTAGAAGCAGAACCCTCCTCATATAATTAAAAAATAACTGCTATATGTTTGGTACGAAGAATTTGGAAGGAGGGGGGAAACATTTTCTAACTTTAGATTTAAAAAAATTGAAAAAAGGGTTTAACTTCATTTCTCTGTTTTTTTTTTAAATTTAACTCCAAAAATTTTTTCCTCCTCGCCCAAATCCTTGTACCAATTACCTATTGAGATATAAATTTTGATAAGTCCAAAAGTCTTACTCAACACAATATAATATTTAACAAGGAAAAATATATAGTTATTATTTTTAAGTTGAAAAAGGTGTGCATTATTCAAATTCAACATAATACAAACTTATAAAATTGACTAAAAGCTAGCTTAATATATATATAATGTAGACCCGTAACTTGACCGGCACCATGAATTTTTCAAAACTAATAATTTCTCCACTTTATTTCCCCACACGTCTAAATAATTTAATAGTTATTTTTAAGAATTAAATATCTATTTTTTAAAAAAATAGTTAGAGATTATTGTTTGTCTCAAAAATTTTAAATAATTTTTTTATAAGTTAGAGAAACTATTAGAGGAAGAAAATATTTATTTAAATTAGGGCTCACTTTATTTCCACTTTCTTTGAATTTTTTCAGCTTGGATTCACCGATTAAATTAGGGCTTTTAAGTTAAATCATTGATTAAGTAGAGAAAGAAGTTTAAGAAAGTGAGGTGAAGCCTTAAATCGGTGTTTTGAGTGGTAAATCACATTTTTCTTCTCTGTTCTATGAACTTGCCGAGAAATAGAGACTTGTTGTCTAGGTGTGTAGGTGATTGCATGGTTCTGGAAATAAGATTCAAGTTATGTTAAATTGAAAAGGATATATATATATATATATATATATCTGTGTGTGTGTGTGTGTGTGTCTAGATACATATGAGGACGCTGCTGTTCTGGTGTGTAGCGTTGAGATTAGATAGGAAGAGAAGTTGCTGTGATTGTGCTTGAGTAGTGATTACTGAAACAGGGACTCTCTGTTTTGATGGGTATGGCATCTTGTTCTTTGAAAACAAAGTAAAAGGGAGTAAAGATGCTTAATAATATATTAAATCGAAGGTTGCATGTATTTAAATTTGTTCTAGGATGATATCCATCCATTTGGTTAGTGTTTCTGCTAATGAATTCTGAATAGGAGAGAATTAAATTATGTTAAATTTAGGCTGCCAAAGTGTTTAGAAGAGTATTTTGTGTGGTTGGGAGTACATTTTCAAAATTTGCAAGCTTGGTAGTCACGAGGAGTTGCTGCCCAAATTTTTAGAAAATGTGCAAGTGCTCAAATGCTAAAGAAATTAAATGGTATATGTGCCCATCGATTGTATGAGAAAGAATATTGGATGGATTTAGATTCTGGATATCTAAAGATGGAAATGTCAGAGTACTAATATGCCCAGATATGACATAAGTATACTAAGTGGATATAATCGCTCATAGGAAATTTTTAAAGAGGTTTTAGAATCAATGGTATGGGAATTCAAGCTTGATTTATTTCCTATGCCGTCGCCCTGTTTATATGAACATGTTAGAGATGGATTTTTGTTAATATGAGGCTACCAATGGATTTGAAATAAAGCGTTGTATAGAGTAATGTTCCTTGATATGTAATTGGAAGCATTGTAAACTTAAATGAGATTTTTGGAATTATATTTAAGTTATCTAAGAATAATTAGATATGAGGCAAAGCTTTTTAGATGATTAAAGCTAAGCATGCAAGAGGATCCTAAAATGATGGTTAACACCATATTTTTGAAGCTGGAAATCATTTCAGCATTGTAACAAGGGGCGTTAGGAATTTTAGAAGTAATCAATGTGACCAAATGCTAATGGAGTAGTATAATATAAGTGATGAGTTGAGAATGGGAAATTGCATAGGGAGGAATTAAAGACAAAGAAACAAAGTTAAAGAACTAACTGAGAGTAGGAGAGTTTTGGATAATGTGAAGAGATTTATTATGACATGGTTTCCAAAGTTTAAGTATTGATCTTCCCTATATGAATAATTATTAGGATTTGGCATTTGCTATCGAACAAAGACGGAAGTAAGATTAAATAAGTTAAAGCAAGAGGAGGTAAGTGGGATGAAGAAACAAAAAGTAGTGGAACTTATTCTTATATAGTTTGTGCTTGGTTGTTTGCATGTTTATTTGCCATATATGTCATAGTTAGGCTTTTGAACATGTAATATCCTTGCTTGAGTTTGTGTCATGTCCATGTGTAATTGCCTGTAAGGTGTTGTTACTGTTTACATGTTTAGTTAATTACTATTGCACGTTATATATTGAATTGTAGGTTTGCAATTGAGATTCCTCCAAGTCTCATCCCCTCATCTCCTATGTACCCACAATAGGAGCAGATTTCTTGAAAGGGAATAGCAAGCTTGTGGAGGAAGTTTGGAAGTGGAGACATGAAGGAAGTCACTTAGCTATTATTAGTTATTTGTTAATCTTGTCATGAAGGAATTGGAAGTTTGGAAGTGGAGACATGAAGGAATTGCATAGGGAATAGCAGATTTATTAATCTTGTTGCATCTTGAGGTCATTACACTAACCTACCCCCAAACGACTCGCATTTTGCCCAATCACACAATAAAGAGAGACGTTGGACAAACTCACTTTGAACAACATATCATTTTGCAAAAATACTCAAGAGAAGGAACAACATTCTAAAGAACGCCACAGAAAAAATAATTTAACCTTGGGGGTATTTTTAATTTCCAAATTTCCTTCCATATAAGCATGAAGTGGAAACATGGCAGATTAGCGACAGTGAGACGCTAATCAACAAGGGAATTGGTGCTAAATTTTTTTATTAAATTCTCAACTGATTATTTAAGGATTTAACCATAGAGATGTGGTTTTTGATCAAGCTTTAAGCCACTTAAAGATACTTGAAAACCAAGCTTTGGTTAGAATAGCAATTTTGGAAAATTTAAGGGTATCTCTCGGCCAAACATGGTTCATGGAGAAACTGAGATTTTGTTAAATTTGAGTTTAAATATGGATTGCTCATGAAAAAAAAAAATTAAGTGGGGAATGTTCAAGGGAATAATTTTGGAAACTAAGAATAAATATGTGAGATTCTAGGACAGAGAGCAACAAGGAGAGTAATCTTGAGATGTTAGTGATTTAATTTCAATGGTCATAATGGGCTTAGAAATTGATGTGTCATCTCTACTTATGGCTACTGAACACTGAAAGTAGAATTGGAGGCTTGGACAAATAAGTTCTAAGTAAAGAAATCAAGAGAAGTGGAAAGTTTAAAGATAGCAAAGTTCACCTTATTATTGTATGCTTAGCTTGGTCGTTCTTGTATATATATGTATCTTTCTATGGGGATTATAGGGATATAAATTATTATATACTAAAATTAATTTGTGCAATTATTTCTCATTATACGATTTAACATATGAAACACGCTAAAGATTTACATCTACCAAGTACATTCCAGCAACATGAATAATATTACATGTAACAATGCAATTTCAAATCATGTAAATGGAATTAAAACAAATAAGCATTTCAAATCATATTCATTATTTTATGGTATTGAATTCAACACAATTCAATGCTCCAGTAATACAAATAATATCACAAGAAGTTTTATATCATCAAAATTCAGAAGTTATATATTCATATTTTTCATGAAGAAAGGTATGAAGAGGAGATGGTTGTTATATATATATATATATATATATATATATATGAGTCACACACCTCCATTGACAGCAATAACTTTCTTATTGGTCAGTAGTTCGAATGCTGTGTCATCCATTGCACGAACATCACAGCCAATCAACAAAGGAGCCTGTATATATGTCTATGTATACACACACATAACACATATTGTTTAATTGATTAATTTACAACCATGTATTAAAGTCCAGTGACTGATTTGTTCTTGTGTTTTGAGAACTCTTAATTATATATTTTTTTCTTAATGATTTAAGAATAATTATATATAACAAATGTAAGAGGACTCACCAATCATACATGGAGAAGAAAATTGGCCTTCCTGAGTTCAATAAAGCTTCAGACATTTTAGAATACTTGTTTGTGTTTATGAAAAGTACACATGGACTACATTGTAATTATTGAAGAAAGATAAGAATATTTATGTGTAAATAAATATTATGAAATTATATCATAGTACCTAATTCAGAGAATATTTTAACTTAGGTAAGAGGCTTACAAGGTATTTTAAGACCTCAAAGATAGTAAAGAGAATTGCATAAATGGAAATTTATATTGGGATCAAAAGTATAATTTTTGAAATTCTGGTCCTTAGTGTAATTATAAAAACTTTATTTGGAAATTTAGAAATGTTACACAAATTCAATCAAAATAGAGAAAATATCCAAAGTGATATTTAAGGTATAATCAATTAGTTAGAAATTTCAGAGATAATTAATTATGGAATTTATTTCATGAAATTGCTAAACTCTCTACCTAAAAAGCCCAATTTGAGCCCAAATTGAAAGAGAAGGATGTAACTTGGACTAGCAAAGGAGAGAATAATTTCTAGACATATTAATAAATTATACTACCAACAGGGTTAGGTATAGGGAAATAGCTAGTCACTCACAATATGACAAACTAAATTTTAGATCCTGTTGAGAGATATGCTCACATTTAGTACCCGATAGTATTTCAAATATTATTACTTCCAATAAGAGGATATTTATGCTTAAAAAATATACTACTAACATAGTATTGATTTAGCATTGTAAGCACTCAAGTTTATAACTCCACGAGTACATGTATAGTGTGGCCATATTTATGGGCCTCAAGCTAAGCAAGGAAGAAGAGTTTAAGATTAAAGTGTGATTAAGGTAGCATTTTACCTATTCTAGCATTTTGACTTTCCTATAGATTCAATATTTAGAACAATCAGAATAAATTACTATTGTGATTACACTGTTAGGCTTAATTAAAAGGTAAAAATATTTTTTAAAAAAATTGTTGAAAAATCTCTCATAAAATTTATTGTCCAATAACACCTGAAATTTGTTTTGAACCTAGGTACATCATATTTCTAATAGGCGCAATTATTCTTTAGTTATGTATAATATATCTTCAACTATGTACAAATATTTTCTATTTTGCACATAGTTAAATAAAAGTTGCAGATAACTATAGAAAAATTACACTTGTTAAAAATAGGTTGCTCACATCCTTAAACAAATTTCAAATAATTTAATTAATTAATTTTATATTGGAAGATTTTATAGCAATATTCTATTTTTAGGGTAAGAGAAATATTCCATTGCCATTTTTTGGCCAGATTAAATCTATTACCATTCAAGCATCAAATACTACAACAATAATGACAAAAGTCATCCAACACATTAAGCCAATTTATACGACTCTTACATTTGATTTAAAAGGCCCAAACCATGCAACACACAAATCATATACTAATATTTTGTCCTCAAATGTTTGGGCAAAAATAAATCTATCACTAAGCAATGCCTCTAAAGACGGTTTTGTTCCTTTGCTTAAACATGATCTTGATCTTGTTTAATGATGCTACAACGTTTGTCATGTTGTTACGCGTTTCTGGAACATCGTTACAACAATTTAATGCCAATTGAAGAATAGAGCACGTGGATGTCAATATATTACCAATATGTTGTTCATCTCCTTGTAATAAATTGGAATCTATGATTTGAATTATCGCATGAGGCATTGATGTGCTTACCCAACTCCTTAAACTCATCCCTGATACAAAGATGTCTTCTCCTGGTTTCTTCCTTGTGAACACTTCTATCAATGTGATTCCATAACTGTACACATCAGCTTTTGTTGAAACAACTCCCAAAGATCCATACTCTACATATAATCAAATATGAGTTATTAAAATTAAGTTCTCACTCAGTATAAAATCTACATACTAATATCTAATAAAGACGATAATCAAATCAAGAACATTTAATGTTTTGCAAACACACATGTGTGGCATACACACAAATATGTTAATACCAAGTTTAAGTCTAAAACCTCATCCATATATGGAGAGTAGCACTGTCTCTAGGGTCCAAAATTCTGTTATTGGTCTAAAATAAATTAGTTGAAGTATTCCAACATATATAAAAAATGGAATCAAGAACATTGAAAGTTTTGTGAACACCCATATCATCTCAATTAATTTGTCATACGCTAATGCTATCTGGTATTGCTGATTTGAATAATGAGCGACAACATATGCAAGTTTTTATAAATGTCCTCTACTAGTTTTATAATGAGCGACAACAAATGCTACATCAATCATTACGTTCAACCTTTGAACAAAATCCAGACAATAATTATGAGAATATAACCATTTTTCAAGGCTACCGTTGGGCATAAAATCCATTATCAAAGACTTGAAATCAACATTATTGGAGCAGCTAGCTATGATCTTCACCAAATTTCGATGGCGCACGTTACGCACTGTGTTACATTCTACTTCAAAGCTCTTTAATATTACTTCTGAATCAAAATTGAAGACTTTAACTGCAACCATTGTCCCATCCTGAAGCATTCCTCTGAACACAGAACCATAGCTACCGCTTCCAAGCAAGTTGCTCTCATCAAATCCATTGGTTGCTTCTAGAATTTCAAAATATGAAATCCTTCTTGGCAATCCTAAAGTTGAAACATTCCCTTCAACTTGGTCCTTACTTGAATTTTTTCTTTTGAATCGTAGCAAGATAATGCCTAAAGCAACCAAAATTATTGACGCAACCATTGCTATTATGTATTTCAACAAGATCAATTTTGTCATTGACCTTTTTCTTCTTTTATTTCTACATGGTGGGACTTTCAATCGTGTTTGGCCACAAAGAGCTTCATTCATCATAAGTGACTCAAAAGTCAAATTTTTAAAAATGCCACCACTTGGAATCTCTCCTTGTAGTTTATTATAGGAGAGATTAATAAACTTAAGGTAAAGAAGTGACTCCAAAGATTTAGGGATTTCACCAGACAAATTATTTTGAGAGAGGTCCAAATTTACTAAGCTTAGCAAGTTTCCAAATGATTCAGGAATATTCCCATACAATTCGTTATGTGCTAAGGAGAGAATTTGTAAATTCTGCAAGCCACCTAAAGTTGTGGGGATGCTGCCTGAAAGATTATTTCTTGACAAATCAAGTGATACAAGAGCTTTTAAGTCCCATATCCTGTATGAAAGATTTCCAACTAAATTATTGGAAGATAAATCTACTTCCAACATATCTTTTAAGTTCCAAAAGGAAGAGGGTATCTTTGAAGTCAACATATTGGATCCCACATCAAGCTTTTGTAAGGATGTCATATTTCCTATGCAAGATGGCAATGCTCCGGAGAACTTGTTTCCACTTAAATAAAGATAGGCAAGTCTTCTGATTTCACAAATCTCTTCAACAATTAAGCCGTGTAGCTCATTACCATGAAGATCCAAACTTTGAAGAGCTTTTAAGTTGTTTATAGTTCTTGGAATTGGTCCATTCAAAATATTTTCAGCTAACTTCAATGAAATCAAATAAGTAAGATTCCCTATCTCTGGTGATATGTTGCCTGTAACATTCCAAAACTTGTAAAAAGGATATATAAAATGCAATTGGGGGATATTTTGTAAAATTTAAAACATGTAAAAAATAATTTAGTGTATTTTTGGTTAAATTTATAAAGGAGTTGAGGAGAAAATAATTATTTAAAAATATTTCATGTCTTAGAAAAATTGTGGAAATATCATAAAATAGGTATTTTGGGTTTTAGAAAATTATAAAAGATCTTATTTCAAAGGCCCAAATGACTTAAAAGCTATGTTTGGATTTTAAAGCCCTATTTTCTTGAGAAAACTCAACAAAAATAGTTAGATGTTATCGATTGTCTAGAAATTTTTAGAGAAGATATTGGAGTTATAATTCTTTATACAACATTAAGTATTAATTTCTGAAGGTTTCAGGATATATATAGAAAAACAAAAAAAAAAAAGGAGATGAGTATAAAATTAAGGCTGAAGGGCATGATGGTCATTCCACTCACCACACAATCCCATTCATGTGACACTCGCACTTAAACACACACCGCATCTTGCACTCTTTTTGTTTTTTTTTTTTTAGAAAGATGAGATACCTCTAAAATTTATTAGATATTCTCACTTAAAGTAAACAAGAAAGATCCCCGCTTCAAATATATTTGCAGAAACAAAATGTTTTATAGGGCCAAAATTAGTGACCAAAAAATTTGATAATTTTTTAATTTCATAAGCTTTTCTTGTATGATTTGCTCTGTCAGCCACCATTTTCTTAGGAAGGAGATAATTTTTGTTAAGTTAAAATTATTAGACAAGTATAAAGCAAAAGATCTAAGTTAATGAATTGGAGTTTGGAGTTTTGAGAAAGATTTATGCCATTTGAATATATATAGATGTATATATATAAATATATTTGTCCAAAATAACAATCTACTTTCATAAGGGCAGTGCTTGAAAAGAAATGGGATTTTTAGGGAAGTTACTTGAGTTACAATTTTTATGCAATGGATTTGTTGAGATATCGAAAAAGTTTATCAAGGAACTAAACAAAAAGGAAAGTAAGAGGAGGTAATTAAGAAGAAGAAGATCGAGGTAGTAATATTTTCTTTCATATCCTATAATGTTTAGCTTAGAAGCATTAGTTATAGTAGCTGCGATTCTTCTAGAACATTTGTTACCCATACATACATCTCTTCTAAATTTGGAAGGCTATTTCCAAAATCTGAAGAAGACTACCCGAAAGAGAATTGCTTTGCAAACTCAAGAGATTCAAAGGTGACTTTTTAAAAATAATTGACGGAATTGGCTTGTTCAAATTGCGAAGTACGTACCTGTGAAAAAGTTGCCTCCCAAATGTAACTGTTGAAGCATAGTCAAATTTGCAATCTGCCTTGATATGTATCCACTAAATCTATTAGAGTTTACCGCAAATATTTGGAGCTCCTTGCATTGTATCCAATCAGATGGTAAAACACCGGACAATTCATTTTGTGAAAGAAACAAAACTTGTATTTTGGGAAGTCCGTGACACATATAAGAGGGGATGCCTCCAAACAAATTATTCCCACTCAAATCAATGTCTTGCAGCTTTGACATGTTGAAGACAGTTGATGGTATATGTCCAGAAAATCCATTACCATCTAAGTATGTAGTTTGAAGATTTTGAAGATCCCCAAACTCTTTGGGAATATCTCCTAAAGAAAATAAAAAAGAAGAACAAAAAAGAAAAAGAAAACAGAATGTTGTTTAATAGGTTTGTTTCTCTAGTTGACAAAATAAAATGGATTTTTTTCCACATAAGTCATTAGCTAACAAAGAATAAAATAATAATGAATTGTTATATTTTTATTGAATATAATTCAGATGATATAATATTATTAAAATTTAAATATTTCTCTTAAAGAGTGACAAGATAATTATGAAAACAAAATTTATCGCACAACATAAATTCAAATAAACAAATCTTTTATTGTCAAAATAGGACAACATAACCTTGCATAATTGATATAGCAAGTTATAATTTGGCAAAAGAATACCTTGCAAGTTATTGTGATCAAGATACAACTCTTTAAGCATAGTCAGATTTCCAATGCCTCTTGGTATGCGTCCTGTACTAAGGGAAAGGAATATTACTAACTATTAATGCATATAGAATCATATTATGGAAACTAATAAATTTTATATCTAACATGATAACAGAATTATTCTTTCATATAATTTTTCCCTTAAAACTAGCTTTTTGAACACACAAAAAGTTACTTAAATATGTCTGATATTTATTAATTCAATAAAAAAGAAAAAAGGAAATAATTTAATTATTCAATCTATTTGTGTCACATCATCTAAACTTTATCCAATTAAAATATAACCGCTCAATCTATTTTAATTTTAGCAAGTTGATGACTCATTCAAAACAATTCATATTTTATTTTAATTTTAAGAAAAATAAATCCTTATTTTAGTTCATGAGTTTTTATTCTTTCGGATGAAGAGGTTTGTTTTTCTTGAATACAAAATAAAATTAAGTGAGGTGGTATTTTTTTTATTAGTTAGAGTTGTTAGGTATCACACCCTGAGTATATGAGAATTTTTTTATTTTATATTAAATAATTAAAATTTAAACATATTTTATTATTATTTAATTGTTAAATGATCATTTTAAATTTGTTGAGTTAATATTTTCTATTAGTAACGTTAACAGTGTTAAGTTTAAAGGATTAAAAATATACTTTAAATTTAAAGGATCAAAATAAAATTTAATGCAAACATAAATAATTATACATATATTTTACCCAATGATTAAATAATCAAGAGCAATCAGTACATGCAACAACAATTTGGGCAATTGAGATTTTGTTTATTTTATAAATATATAAATTATTTCATTAAACAATATTTTATTTAAATATAAATAAAGTCTATTTATTCTATGTTTTGATGTGCAATCAAAATATATTTGCTAAGAAATTTAGATAGGAGATTCGACACGGGTGGAAATATATACCTGTCAAATTGTTCGTTCCTAAATCAATCCTTTGCAACGCCAATATATTGAATATGCTTGATGGTATCTTGCCAGAAAATCTATTAAAACCTAAGTATATAGTTTTCAGATTTTGAAGATCCCCAAACTCATTGGGAATATCTTCTAAAATCCAAAAGAACAAGAAGAAAAAGACAGAAAAATGTTATTCATGATGAGAAAATAATAATAATAAAAAAAGAAGATGGCAGCTAGCATATCATAATTTGGCAAAAAAATTCCTTATAAGTTATTGTGATGATTACATGAAAACAAAATTTCTCGCACAACACAAATTATTCAGAGCTTTTGATCTCAAAATAACACAGTATAACCTCATATAATCGATCTACTAACTAGTTATTGTAGGACAAAAGGACACGCTCTCAAATAATTGATAATCTCATATGCATCTAAAGGCGTTCACTTAAATGCATGAAATATATTAAAATATTGAAATCTTCTGATCTAAAAGTGAAATAAAAACGTACGTGAAACTTTGTAAACGATAACTGATTTTTTTTTCATAAAAAAAATTCAGAATTTGATTATTGGATTTTTGAAATAAATCCAATAGACATAAAAATGTAATATAAAAAATATGCTTAATTTAAGAGTTAAAATGTAGATGAATGGGAATCTTAGGATTATGCTTAAATAAAACAACTCGTGTTTTTGCCAAGCCACCATAGACTTACTTCACTCTTTTGTTCTAATTTATAATTTGATTTGAAAGAATTGAAAATATCTAAACGTTGGAATGAGAAATAGCGAATAACTCAAGGCATCAAAGAGAAAAGAACAAATTTAAAAATAAATCTAATCAAAACTAACATTAGAAAACTTTATAATAGAATATGAAGGAGAAATACCTGATAAGGAATTGTAGGATAAGATAAACTGCTCAAGAGAGGATAAATTAGAAATAGTTGGAGGTATTATTCCAGAAAGGTTGTTTTTTGACATTCGTAAAATCTTCAGACGTTGAAGCTTTCCGATCTCAAATGGAATATATCCTTTTATAAAATTGGATTTGCAATTTAAGGTCTCTAACTGTGATAAATTAGATATGTTTAGAGGAATAACACCCCCAAAATTATTATTCTCAAGAATCAAGTGTTGAAGAGAGAATAAACGTCCAATCCATATTGGAATATCTCCATGGAATTGATTATAGCCCAAGTTGAGAACTTTCAACTTGTCTAACTGATTCAGCTCTTTTGGCAACTCTCCAGAAAAGTTGTTGCTATGAAGGTCAAGTTCAACCAAGAAAGACAAATTCCCAATTTGTGAAGGTAAGGTACCTTTGAGACCCATCTCACTAAGATTTAAGGTCTTCACTCTCCAATGGTTAGAATCATCACATGTAATGCCAACCCAATTGCAGATGGAAGAAGAGTTTGATGACCAATTAGCCAACTGATTGTAAGGGTCTGTCACAGAATATTTCAGAGCAAGCAGTGTAGATTCATCACTGGTTAAAGTGGTCTTACATGAAATGGGATGAACCATGAGACAAAATAATATGAACATGCCCACGCAGAAATAAAAATGAATATTTGTCATGATCGATGGAATTGAAGGCTTCTAAGATTAAACGGGAACATGAAGAAGGCTATCCTATATATATACACCTGCACACATAGGAAAAATTAATTTTTAAGTTATTGTAGTTTTAATTCAATTGAAATTTAGTCATTGAATTTAAACTAACTGCAACTTAGCCCTATAGTTTTAATTATTTTAAATTTTGGTCTTTAAACTTTATAAAATATATAATTTTATTTTCTAAAATATATACATTAATGTTTAGGTTAAACTATATATACTGAATTGTATCAATTCAAAATTTAGATACTAAGTTAGATTGAGTCAAAACTAAAAAGATTTAGTCACACTAAATTAAAATTTAGATATTAAGTTACAACTGAACTAGAACTATACATATAGATTAGAAAAGATTAAATTTCCCTATATAGATCCTTTAAATTGAATAAAATTGTACAATCCTTTAAGGAAGATTTTGACGCCAAGTTAGGTAAAGGCACAATTCAATAATCAATTGAATTCTGTAAATGATGGCAATAGCTGCAGACAAGTCATAATAGCACCCCCACTCTCTCTACTTTGGTTATGTCAGAACAACTGTATGTCTATAGTCTTGGTCTTCATTTTATCTTTCATACATGATCCACACAATAGAAAGATAAGATGTGATTCTTTTTATATGGCTACATCAATGCGATGACAAATGTCCAGAAAAAATTCATGGTTATGAACTCTCTTATATGAAAACAGCCTGGTCTTGATCCTTCCTTTCATGTTCAATTCATCTACACAACTACTTTTAGATAATATTTTTTTTTGGATAAGAACTTTTAGATAATATTATATATGATAATACTTGCATACGAAATAATGTGTTAACCCAAAACTACAATAAACCTAATATAATGAATATATTGAAATTTGAAAAACATGTAATATAAATATAATTAAAAATTAGTATTTTCTTTTTCTTGTTTTTTAAAAATCCCTAATAATGCGCATGCGTAGCTAATTTTGTATTAATCTATTGAAATGATAATTTTGCTACTGAGATTCTCCTTAATGTCATTTTTTCTCCTATGTACCATAAGTAGGAGCAAGCTTATCTAAAAAAAAGAAGAAGTGGAGCTTGAGGAAGTTTAGTCATATTTTGTTGTTATATATATTATTATTTTGTTTTGTGGCTGATACATGTATCTGACCTCGGAATAGGAAGGGTGAGCGTGGGTACAGGTAAGGGCTAAGCTTGAATTAGGTTATGAAAAATTATTAGAGAAAAAAATAATTAAGGATTATCAATGATTTTTTTTTATTTTTTAGCAAAATAAGTGTCTTGTTACTTTAAAACTTATCCAAAATTAAATTAAGGATCATCAATGATTTTTTTATTTTTTAGCAAAATAAGTGTCTTGTTACTTTAAAACTTATCCAAAATTAAATTAAGAATCATCAATGATTTTTTTTTTCAGCAAAAATAATTTTATCAACTATGCATATTTATATTATATTAGTTTTTTTTATAACGAAAACTATTGAGGTTATATAATTAAGGAAACTTTCTAGACATTTCACATCTAATAATGTGGCTATGGAAAAAAATTTCTCATCTTACCTTTCTATCCTCACATTCTAAGTCAAGTCAACTCAAATATTCTTAAAGTAAAGAAAGGGGCATAATAATATCGGTCCTTAGAAATAAAATATAGTCCTCATCATTTTTTTCAAAAATAGTCACATTTGCTCTATTATTTATAACTTTCAATTATTTTATATACAAATTTACCTAAATTAAATATAAAAACACTTACTTTTTGCCAATTAAAAACCTTAAATATTACCTATGAAAAAACAAATGTGTGTAACAGAGAAGTTGAAAAAATACAACGCATAACAAATTATAATTAGAGAACTTAATATAATAGTTATTAAAAATTTGATCTAAATTTTGTCCTTAAATCCTTTTCAATACATCAATGCATGAATATAATGGTAAAAGGATATGTCAACCGCATCCATGAGAAATACATTTTATATAAAACATTTTAATGCTCCAAACTTAACATTTTACAAAAACATTATTATTATTTTATATAAAAATATAAATAAATATAAACTGTTAAAATTTGATATAGATAGTTCACATCTATAGAATATTATTATAAAGTATATTTTCTATCCTTTTTTTATTATAATTGTGAATTGTTCATATCAAGTTTTAACACTTTAAATTTATTTATATATTTATTAAATAAAATTATAATAATAGTTTTATAAAATCTTATAATATGTTCCATCAAATGGGGTAAAGGTAAAAGGAGTATAGAGGAGGGGAGGGGTAGAGGAGAGAAGCTAAATCTGTGCTACAAACAGTAATCTTAAATTTGCTGACAGATGTGGGTTTGGAGAAAAGCCATAAATGGTGGGAAATGATAACCCATCTTTTGACCACAATATGCATAATCGTGTCTTTTATTCAACGCTAGGAAAATTAGTAGTCCCTTCTTTTTCTTTCTATCATTCTTTTTCCAATGAGTGGTACCTTTGTTGAATTCATTACTAGTGAAATGATAGACAAAAGACGGGTTGTATTTTTCCACCATTCATGACTTTTTTCCGGTGCCATATTTGTGAGAAAATTATGAGAGAAATTGGAAAGTGTTGACACCAAAGAGCATGTGGGTCTGTTGGGTCACGAAAAAATTATGAGTTATTATCACCATCTTTGACTCAAGTAACCCACCGAGCTCTTTGGTGCCAATACTTTCTCAATTTCTCACAAAATTTGCTCACATATATGGCACTAGTGAAAAGACATGAATGGTGGGAAATGACATCCCATCTTTTGTCCATCATTTCACTAGTAATGAATTCAACACATGTACCACTCATTAAAAGAAAGCAGATTTTTTTGGTTATAATTTTAATATGCTGATCATTCTCTAACAAGCATTATTATTACAAAAATCGATTTTATAAATAGAGAAAAATAAGTTTCTTGTTACTTTAAAAATTATCCAATATTTAATTAAGGATCATCAATGATTTTTTCACAAAAATAATTTTATCAATTATGCACATGTATATTATATTATCATTTTTTTCTAACGCAAACTATTGAGGTTCTATAATTAAGGAAAACTCCTAGACATTTCGCATCTAATACAGTGCTCATAGAAAAAAAATTCTCATCTTACCTTCCTATTCTCATAATCTAAGTCAAGTCAACTCAAATATTTTTAACGTAAAAAAAGGGGCATAATAATATATAGTCTTTGCTAGAAATAAAATAGTCCTTATCATTTTCAAAAAAAAATATCTGTATCATTTGCTCAATTATTTAAATGAACGTTAATAATTTTACATACAAACTTTTAAAAATAAATATAAAACACTAACTTTTCACTAATTAAAAAAAGAAAATATTAACTATAAAATATTAAAAATGAAGCCCATGATGCTTCAAATGAATAGCTAGTTAAGTGGTGATCTAAAGAAGATGCCAGTTGCTCTTGATATATTTTTATATCGTTTAATTACTACATTGTGTTTTGGTTAAACATAATTGGATTAGTGAAACTTGACCTTCTTATGAATTCAATATCTGGAACAATTAGAGTAAATTATTATTGTGATTACCCTCAATCAAAAGGTACAAATATTTATTTTTTTTAGAAAAAATATTAAAAAATCTCCAATTGTAAACTTTATTTACCAAAGTACTTGAAATTTGTAGAATGAGCACATCTACAACCTAGTTTTAGTGTGTAATGACTATGAAAATATTTTTAGATTTCATAGTACATTTTGTTTATATATTAACCGATGCAGAAAAGTTTCAATGTGGAAGGAGTGGATTAGTGGTACAAGGCGGAGAAATTATTTAGGCATCCCGTATTCGATTCCTGGAGGCTGCAGAAGTTGGGCATTGATTTTTTTTTTCCAGCGTGTGAAATTACATAACTGCCCATTCCCCTTTTTCTTTGCTGAAGCCGTACCTATTCGCCATTTTCTTTTCTCTCTCAGAATTCCTTCAGCGGCACAGACGGATGGAGGCAGCGAGGGAAGCTTCATGCCCGTGACGCCGTGTGGTCAGCTCCTGCAGTGTCCGGTCTCGTCCCCTGCTGTGCCGCTGTCACTGGTATAGTCATGTCGCTCGACTAGCTCCAGCTCCTGGATTTATAGAGCTACCGATGGGAAGCAGAGGTGGTGATAATCGGTAAGAAAGGGAGAGTATAGGGCCGGAGTTAAGTGCAGCGGTGGTAGGGAAGGAAGTCTGGCAGCAACATCTGAGCCAAATCTGCAGGGTTGTTGGCGGTGATCGGTAAGTGAAGACTATGTTTTCTGTGTAATGGATGCAGGGGGATTGGAAATTCTTTGATTGAGCTTCTGATTGAGTAATGAAAGATTTCTCTTTTCTTCTGTTTGGACTAGTGGGTGCACCGGCAAGGTATTTTATTTTCTGTTTCTCTATTTATCGTGGCTGGCAAGGATGTTCTGTGAAGGCAAATTTGGCGCCAGGAGGCTGTGATGTTTCTGCTAAGTTTGAATTGTAAGTGGTAAGTATTTCAGTTTTTCCTTCCACTATTTTCTTCTAGCTGTCTGTGTAATTTGGGGGGGTGATCTGTCCGAAAGGTTGAAGCTTATGAGAGTAATGTTTAGTTATTGAGTTAGCTGATTATGAAAGGCATTTAACGTGATATGTAGCGAGATAAATTGCTACTGGTGTGCGCTGTGTATATGCTCTTGTGGGAAATGCAAGAAGAAAAGGGGAATAGAGGCATTCAGTGATGGGTTTTATGTGGGTTGGATATAAAGTGTATATACGTTGTCTGTTGTGTATAGTTTTTATTGAACGGAGACTTTGGATACGGTTCTGGGAAGCTAGATGATATATATATGTGTGTGTTACGGTTTCTGTTAGCAGAATCAGATATGGGGAAAGGGAGCCGCTGTTTTGATCATTGCTTAACTTAAGACATATTTGGATATAATTGCTATTACCATGAGGAAATAGACAATAAGTATACATAAGTTAAGTGCCGTCAAAGCTTTTGAATTTGGTTAAAGAAAATTTAAGTGTAAATGTTAAGGAGCAAGCATATTAACCAGAGTATATATTCAAGAAGGGTATTAGCTAAAGAGCTGTGTTGGGGGTGGCAATCTCATATGTAGGGATGCTTATTGTTTAAGCTTTACGGTTCCAAGCTCTATGAATTGTGGTCGTACGTGAAATAAAGCTATGATGAGACGACATGGATTTAACGAATGATGTATCGAGTAATGCCTTTGAAATGATAATTCTAGCATCGATATGAAGTGAATGGTGAATTGTATATAATTAGTTGAAGTGATAAATAAGGATAATTATTTCTGTCGAAATGTTAAATAGAATGTTAATATATTATTTCAGGATACCAGGAAATTTAGAGGTGAATAATCGAAAATGATTGGTTGAAGTTAAAGGTTTAGGAGCGTGGCAGGTGAGTGAATAACGTTCCCTAAAATTTATATTTTTCAAATGCATTGTTATTTCAAATGTTGAATTTCAAATATGATTTACGAAAAGCCAGTGTTACGAAATTATAGTTTAAATCGTTAGAAATAATTTTCTTTCGATTGGTTTACTAAGAAATGTTGATTATGTATGAAAATAGACAAATAAGTTTTTGAAAGGAGTTTGGCAAAAGTTGCGTTGAACTGATGTTATTCATGAAATATTTCTTTTGAAGTTCATGTTTTCACATTAATCCGATTTCAAAAGTACATGCTGGGGTTTTGGAAAGTTAAAGTGATTTTACCAGTAGTTATGACATTAAAACGATTGAGATTATTTCATGTGAAATAAACCCCACGCATGATGGAAATGTTTTAGGATGGAATACAGAACGCTGGTTGCTAACAGCAGTACTGTTAGTCCTTGGTGCACCTTGGTTACCCGAGCTCGACAGATTTCACCATGGGTTTTGTACTCACGAAGGGTAGTGGTTGAGCTACCAGATTTCACCGTGGGTTTCGTACTCGCGAAGGGTAGTGGCTAAGCTACCAGATTTCACCGTGGGTTTCGTACTCGCGAAGGGTAGTGTCTAAGCTACCAGATTTCACCGTGGGTCTTGTACTCGCGAAGGTTAGTGGCCTTGAGCCACCGACAGTTAGCAGCTTCGAGCTGCCAGATTGGTTAGTTGCCCTCGTGGACTGTGTGTCTACGTCTGTTTTCGTTCTGTTGAAGTTCTACAGAAAAGTTATGATTTTGAAAGAAATGGTTATTTTAGATTGTTGTTTTCCTTGAAATACAAATATTTACAGAAAGACTTGCATCAGATTACGAAATGTTATGAAGTACATTTTCAACATGATTATGCATTGTTTATTTTCCACATTCTTTAAATCATGTTTTTGGGACGTTATTCACGAGTAGATTTTTGGCTTCAGATAGTACAGGTGACCCTAATTCTCCAGCTGAGCGGTAAAGAGCCTTACTGTTGATCCGAAGCTTCGTTTGATAAATACTACTTTTGATGTAATTGCTTCTTAAGAACTTTTATTATTTTTGAAAGGATAATGCTCTGCATGAACCTTAGAAAACGTTTGTATGATTTTGAAAAATGCTATGAAGAATTTAAAGGTTTTACTTAAAATGTTAGGCTTTCAGAATATGATGTATTTATATTCTGTGCCGGTCACGGTCCAAAAATAGGGACGTGACAGTTTGGTATCAGAGCCAAAGTTTTTCTATGGTTAAGCAGAGCAGAGATACTTCGTTGGGGTCTCAATTATCGTTATGAACCCGGGCATAACTATAGTTGTGGCATCTCTGAAGATCTCTAAAGGAAATTCGAAATGTGGTGTTTTTCTTATGATCTCAGAAACGTATTTATTTATAAACTGAATATTTTCTATGTTTTATGAATAGTTAAATGCCGCCTAGACGAGTACAGTCTAGAGGGAGCTCTAGGGCTTCGGATCAAGGCTCTGCTCAGCGAAGTGATTTGCCTCCTCGAGGCCAAGGACAGGGTCGTAGGGGTGCTAGGGTTCGGGGAGGTCGACCCCTTAGACCTCTTCGAGAAATTCTATCTGAGGCAGAACCATCTCATCCACAGTCTCCTGAGATCTCTACGTCCTCTAGGCACGAGACTCCAGTAGGAACACCCCAGGTTATGGAGGAAGAATCTATAGCAGTTAGGTTATCAGAGTTTATTAAGTTGGATCCTCCGAAGTTCTCAGGGTTTGATACTCGAGAGGAACCCATGGAGTTCTTAGAAGGAATCGAGAAGAGATGTCGGGCTTTGAGATGTCCGGATGTGCAGTATGTGGAGTTTGCCTTGTTTCGATTAGAGGGGATTGCGAATGCTTGGAGTAAGACAGTGTCAGGATTTCAGGGGGATAGAGTACCGTTATTATCATGGGCGGATTTCAAGGATCTTTTCCTGCAGCGTTTTCTACCCCAGAGCAAGAAGGATGCCAGAGTTAAGGAGTTTCTTCTGTTGAAATGTACTACTGGAATGTCTGTGGCAGAATATGACAGAAGATTTACAGAGCTTTCTTCATATGCATCTACCTTGATTCCATCAGAGAGGGATAGGATTGGCAGGTTTATTCAGGGATTGCCGATACATATTCATGATACAGTAGCCCCGATGCTCAATCATTTTGCCTCTTATGCCGATGTGGTGGACTGTGCTTTGAGAATTGAGTTACGGCACACGGAAGAAGATGAGGTTTCTAAGAAACAGAAGACTGGAAACGGGAAGTTCCAAGGCACTTCATTTAAAGGGGACTGCTCTCAGGGCCAATCCTCGTCTGTTGCTATGCAGACTGCGCCCAGACCTCATGGATCTTCGATGGGTGTTTTTGGACCAAGACCTAACTTTGGAGGTGTTAGACCTCAATCCGGGGCGAGTCATTCGAACTATTCCAGATCTCTCTGTGATATGTGTGGGAAATATCATTCCGGAGTCTATCTTAAGACCTTGGGGGTATGTTATGGGTGTGGACAACCGGGTCACCTAAAAAGAGATTGTCCATTTGCTCAAACTACTTCGAACTATGGATCAGCTCGATCTTCTCCTTACCCTGCTACTTTCGCAACTCCTTCCATTGGGATAACTGCCTCAACAGGTAGAGGTACATCAGAACGACCTCCGAAGAATAGAGCACAACCTTTTTCAAGTGAGGGACAAGCTAGGGTGTATGCGATGGCTAGGCAAGATGCTCGGGCCTCAAATGACGTGGTCACAGGTATTATCACTTTATGTTCAAAAAAAAAACTTATGTATTGCTTAAGCCGGGATTGACACATTCTTATATTTTGAGATATTTTGCTAAGATATTGGTAAGAATTCTGTCAGATTTGATTGTCCTTTCACTGTTGCTACCCTGTTGGGAAATTTTTGTCAGTTTCGCAAGTGTATAAATCTTGTGAAATGTCTATTGAGGATAGAGAAAGTTTGGTTGAATTGTTGATACTTGATATGATTGACTTCGATGTGATTTTGGGCATAGATTGGTTAGCTTCATGTTATGCTACTGTTGATTGCTACTTGAAGGTGGTTAAGTTTAATATTCCAGGGAAAACTTTGTTTGTGATACAAGGGAATGAAGTAGAGAAACTAACTAAATTGATCTCTGTTTTAAAAGCCAAACGAATATTGGTTATAAGTTGTCAGGGATTTTTAGTTGTAGTCCAAGATGTTGACATGTCTACTGTCAGTTTAAACCAAATTCCTGTCCAGGAATTTCCTGACGTCTTTTCGAAGGTCGACTTACGATCAGGGTATCATCAATTAAAGATTAAAAAGAAGATATTTCAAAGATAGCATTTAGGACTCGTTATGGTCATTATGAATTTGTTTTAGTAATGTCATTTGGTTTGACGAATGCTCCTGTGGCATTCATGTACTTGATGAATCGGGTATTCAGAGAAAATTTTGATTCAATTTGGTTCGAGATGCTGAAGAAAGATGAAAGTGATTCAACAAAGGATATTAACAGTTCAAGTCGACAAAAATCTTATGTGGAGCATCGTCGTAGGAAATTGGAATTCATGGTCGATGATAAGGTGCTTTTTAGAGTGTCGCCAAAGAAAGGCATTATGAGATTTGGGAAATAGGGCAAGTTAAATCTGAGGTACATTGGTCCCTTTGAGATTTTGGACAAAGTAGGTGCGGTAACTTATTAGAGTTATCGGGAATTCATCCGACGTTTCATGTATCGATGTTACGGAGGTACGGGTATGATCTATCTCATGTTGTGGAATATTAGGAGGTTCAGGTGAGCAAAGAATTGTCATATGATGAGTATTAAGTAGCTATTATGGATAGACAAGTAAAGAAATTAAGATTGAAAGCGATTTCTTCAGTGAGAATGTTGTGGCGTAATCATTCAAAGGAAGAAATTACTTGGGAAATGGAGAATGGGATGTGGATTAAGTACCTGCATTTATTTGAGGACTAAGGTGAGTATATTTTCAAATTTGGAGGACCAAATTTCTTAAGGAGGGTAGAATGTAATGACTCTGAAAATATTTTTAGATTTCATAGTACATTTTGTTTATATATTAACCGATGCAGACAAGTTTCAATGTGGAAGGAGTGGATTAGTGGTACAAGGCGGAGAAATTATTTAGGCATCCCGTATTCGATTCCTGGAGGCTGCAGAAGTTGGGCATTGATTTTTTTTTTTCCAGCGTGTGAAATTACATAACTGCCCATTCCCCTTTTTCTTTGCTGAAGCCGTACCTATTCGCCATTTTCTTTTCTCTCTCAGAATTCCTTCAGCGGCACAGACGGATGGAGGCAGCGAGGGAAGCTTCATGCCCGTGACGCCGTGTGGTCAGCTCCTGCATGTCCGGTCTCGTCCCCTGCTGTGCCGCTGTCACTGGTATAGTCATGTCGCTCGACTAGCTCCAGCTCCTGGATTTATAGAGCTACCGATGGGAAGCAGAGGTGGTGATAATCGGTAAGAAGGGGAGAGTATAGGGCCGGAGTTAAGTGCAGCGGTGGTAGGGAAGGAAGTCTGGCAGCAACATCTGAGCCAAATCTGCAGGGTTGTTGGCGGTGATCGGTAAGTGAAGACTATGTTTTCTGTGTAATGGATGCAGGGGGATTGGAAATTCTTTGATTGAGCTTCTGATTGAGTAATGAAAGATTTCTCTTTTCTTCTGTTTGGACTAGTGGGTGCACCGGCAAGGTATTTTATTTTCTGTTTCTCTATTTATCGTGGCTGGCAAGGATGTTCTGTGAAGGCAAATTTGGCGCCAGGAGGCTGTGATGTTTCTGCTAAGTTTGAATTGTAAGTGGTAAGTATTTCAGTTTTTCCTTCCACTATTTTCTTCTAGCTGTCTGTGTAATTTGGGGGGGTGATCTGTCCGAAAGGTTGAAGCTTATGAGAGTAATGTTTAGTTATTGAGTTAGCTGATTATGAAAGGCATTTAACGTGATATGTAGCGAGATAAATTGCTACTGGTGTGCGCTGTGTATATGCTCTTGTGGGAAATGCAAGAAGAAAAGGGGAATAGAGGCATTCAGTGATGGGTTTTATGTGGGTTGGATATAAAGTGTATATACGTTGTCTGTTGTGTATAGTTTTTATTGAACGGAGACTTTGGATACGGTTCTGGGAAGCTAGATGATATATATATGTGTGTGTTACGGTTTCTGTTAGCAGAATCAGATATGGGGAAAGGGAGCCGCTGTTTTGATCATTGCTTAACTTAAGACATATTTGGATATAATTGCTATTACCATGAGGAAATAGACAATAAGTATACATAAGTTAAGTGCCGTCAAAGCTTTTGAATTTGGTTAAAGAAAATTTAAGTGTAAATGTTAAGGAGCAAGCATATTAACCAGAGTATATATTCAAGAAGGGTATTAGCTAAAGAGCTGTGTTGGGGGTGGCAATCTCATATGTAGGGATGCTTATTGTTTAAGCTTTACGGTTCCAAGCTCTATGAATTGTGGTCGTACGTGAAATAAAGCTATGATGAGACGACATGGATTTAACGAATGATGTATCGAGTAATGCCTTTGAAATGATAATTCTATCATCGATATGAAGCGAATGGTGAATTGTATATAATTAGTTGAAGTGATAAATAAGGATAATTATTTCTGTCGAAATGTTAAATAAAATGTTAATATATTATTTCAGGATACCAGGAAATTTAGAGGTGAATAATTGAAAATGATTGGTTGAAGTTAAAGGTTTAGGAGCGTGGCAGGTGAGTGAATAACGTTCCCTAAAATTTATATTTTTCAAATGCATTGTTATTTCAAATGTTGAATTTCAAATATGATTTACGAAAAGCCAGTGTTACGAAATTATAGTTTAAATCGTTAGAAATGATTTTCTTCCGATTGGTTTACTAAGAAATGTTGATTATGTATGAAAATAGACAAATAAGTTTTTGAAAGGAGTTTGGCAAAAGTTGCGTTGAACTGATGTTATTCATGAAATATTTCTTTTGAAGTTCATGTTTTCACATTAATCCGATTTCAAAAGTACATGCTGGGGTTTTGGAAAGTTAAAGTGATTTTACCAGTAGTTATGACATTAAAACGATTGAGATTATTTCATGTGAAATAAACCCCACGCATGATGGAAATGTTTTAGGATGGAATACAGAACGCTGGTTGCTAACAGCAGTACTGTTAGTCCTTGGTGCACCTTGGTTACCCGAGCTCGACAGATTTCACCGTGGGTTTTGTACTCGCGAAGGGTAGTGGTTGAGCTACCAGATTTCACCGTGGGTTTCGTACTCGCGAAGGGTAGTGGCTAAGCTACCAGATTTCACCGTGGGTTTCGTACTCGCGAAGGGTAGTGTCTAAGCTACCAGATTTCACCGTGGGTCTCATACTCGCGAAGGTTAGTGGCCTTGAGCCACCGACAGTTAGCAGCTTCGAGTTGCCAGATTGGTTAGTTGCCCTCGTGGACTGTGTGTCTACGTCTGTTTTCGTTCTGTTGAAGTTCTACAGAAAAGTTATGATTTTGAAAGAAATGGTTATTTTAGATTGTTGTTTTCCTTGAAATACAAATATTTACAGAAAGACTTGCATCAGATTACGAAATGTTATGAAGTACATTTTCAACATGATTATGCATTGTTTATTTTCCGCATTCTTTAAATCATGTTTTTGGGACGTTATTCACGAGTAGATTTTTGGCTTCAGATAGTACAGGTGACCCTAATTCTCCAGCTGAGCGGTAAAGAGCATTGCTGTTGATCCGAAGCTTCGTTTGATAAATACTACTTTTGATGTAATTGCTTCTTAAGAACTTTTATTATTTTTGAAAGGATAATGCTCTGCATGAACCTTAGAAAACGTTTGTATGATTTTGAAAAATGCTATGAAGAATTTAAAGGTTTTACTTAAAATGTTAGGCTTTCATAATATGATGTATTTATATTCTGTGCCGGTCACGGTCCAAAAATAGGGACGTGACATAGTGGGTGTTACAACTCTTCTTTAATTATATGTAATATATCTTTATCTATATCTAAATGTCTTTTGTTTTACATATAGTTAAAAATAGATTATACATAGCTGCAGACACTCATTTCTATAAACCAATTTTAAATAGCATAAATTGTTTGTGTTTAATTTGTATTATGGCATGTAATCAACCTTCTCAAGGAAGAACAGGGACATCAAGCACAAGCCAAGGAAAGTGCCATGCTAGATCATAGCTAAAACGCATGGCTAGTAGTAGCTATAATTTTAGAATAGAATTCATTTGTGAGCTATGGGTCTGTGTTTGTTCAGAATGTGGGCAATTGTATGAGTTACATGTCTAGAGCTTTAAAACATCTGGTAGTTTATAATTTTTAAATGTGTAAAATAAAAGATATGATTTTTCAAATTAAAGTTTAGTCAGAAATCTTGAAATTCCTGTAAAAATCCCACGACCAGTTTTGGTTTGCATAGAATTTTGGACTAAATGGGACAATAATGAACCAGGGTCTTGATTTTATTGCCAAGGGATTTCCAAAAGCTTTAAATATAGCATTGAATCACTTTAATTAAAGTTTTATATAATTATATGAATTTTTAAAATTATTCAGGAAAATTCATTATTTCATATATATAGTATCCAAGTTTTTAGAAAAGCTTTTAATTATTTGACATTTCTAAGGGTATTAATTGGGTCACAAGTAGTTCTTAAAGGGTTAAACAACTCTGATAAGTGACCTTAAGATAAGTTGTGACATAATTAAAGTTTGAATTTGGGTTTGAAGAGGTATATTTAGTACCCAACTATTTCTAATAGAAGAATATTTCTGTGCAAAAAATAAAAATAAATAAAGATTGAACGCAGATTCAAATTAAATGACAAGTTGTAAATCAATGACCATGCATGCTGCCTCTAGTAATACAAAAAAAATACTTGATCATTCGTAGTTATTTCCATAGCTTTAATTAATTTCCTAAACTATTGTTTCGCTTCCATCAAGTGGTACCTTGGAACACGCTTTATCTCTATATCAATTCATTAATATTACATCGTAGGAATGAGTTTAGGAGAATTTTGTGAAATTCATTGTATATCGATGCTGCTATACCCAACTCATATTACTCCAACATCCGTTTGATTCAACAAAAACCAGCACCCTTAGTCAATTGTTTCTTGTTTCTCTCAAAACTTCAACAAACCTACCCTTCTCTTGTTCTTTTGTCTCAAAACTTCTATTATGGGGTCATAAGATTATAGATGTAGATTTTCGGTACAATTTCAATCACCTCTGACTATCATAATATCTCTTTAGGGTTTTGGGCCTATAAATGTGCTTCTTTCAATCCTTCTAAGGCCCTTTATAATGGGCCAAACTCTCAAATGTTTTCTTTTTTTCTTTCTTTTCCATTAGATTCAATATAAAATACCTATCATTCGTGGGTTCAACTGGTAAAGGGATAAGACATGTGACCATTTAAAGTGTGTTCGATCCCTAGGAAATACCACTTTGTTGTGGTTCCAATAGCAGCACTTGGGGAGGCATCCTATCTCTTAGGTGCTTAGGTTTACGCTTGAGGGTAATAAACGGCTAGCCCTGCCCAATATTGGTATCGCCTAGGAGGAAGGGAGACTTCGTCCTGCCATTGGATCGTGGGTGAGCCCAACCCCTTTCCAAAATTTTTTGTGCAAAAAAGAGATTCAATATAAAATGCACAACATTTTAATATCTTATGATTTGAATTTATGATTTTTCAAAAGAAAATAAATAAAAGATTCTCACTCATCATATCTGAACTTTAATTCATTTATATAAACATACTCTTCATTTGATGGTATGCGCAAAATCTTTTCTCACTCTTCATTGTTTGATTGACCAAACAACTCAAGTTTTTCTGGTGTCATTACTTGGGAATCAAAGCAATGGGTGAACAAAAGTAAAAATCCCTTTCTTGTCATTATCTTTGTTTGTTTGTTTTCTTTTATTGTGTTTTGTAGGTTCTAATTAAGGTAATTACATGCCCATGCACTTAGGATGTATGCAAACGATACAATTACTCAACTTGCAAATCACAGCTGAACCATCAAAGTTTTTTTGGTAGAACTATGAAAAAAAATCAGCCTAAAATCGTAGTTTCAGGTACAAAACTTCAAAATCAAGCTGGTGATAATCGTAAGTGACGTCAGCAAAAAGAGATGGCGATAGTTCTCTCGAGTTCTCTGACAACTATTGTGCATCCTTCACAAGAGGAAGATGATTTACTATTTTGAAGCTCTAAGAAAGTCAAGAATGATGGAAACAAAGATGGAAATGAGAATGTACTGGGTCATTGGCTAATGTTAGGCTTAAAAGGACCAAATTATGTCACTGGTGGACCTTCATTTGCGGATAAACTAAAGGGGTGGATAGGAACAGTGAGCAAGCTGAAGATGAGATGGGTACAGATGAAGGGATGGAATCAGATGATATTTCTGAACCCCCAAATCAAAGGTAGCTAGAAGAGGATGAGCCTATATGCAATACCACTAAAGATCCCTCGAGGATTTTTCCTACTTTCTCATTTTCGGAAGATGAAGAAAAGTTTTACAGAGCATGGCACAAGGTGGTGATTGCCAAGCTATTTGATAGAGGTATTAGTTATAAAGCTTTGCAATCTAAACTATAATCTATGGGGACAAAAAAAAAGGCATCTCCGTAGACACTGTTTTAGGTCAAATAACTACAAATTTATAGCGGTTCATCATCAGACCGCTACAAAGTAACAATTTATAGCAATTTGCCCATAACCGTTATAAATGAATCGCTGAAACTTTCACTTTTTTTTTTGTAGTGAGGATATATAGAAATGGAATGTATTCGGGTGTTCATGTGGATAGCATTCCATAATTGTTTAGCAACTAATATTTGGAGAAGCAAATGGGCTTCAACTAGTGCTTTATGTCAATATTGCAAAGAGGACACAGAGGATATTCTATATATTTTTTGAAATTGCAGTTATGCTAGATAGCTTTGGCTACTGCTAATGAATCCCATATATTATTTCCCTTTTTTTAGAAATCCTTTACAAGACTAATTTGCTTTAAATCTCAAAAGAGAGTTGGGATCAGATGGTCTTAGTAATTAGGGATTAATTTTGAGAGTTTCAATTTAGAGTTTATGGAAGTGGAGGAATCAAGCTACTTTTGACACGAGCTTGTTCAAATCGTTGAATCCTTACTCGATCATTATGCACACATTGAGAAGTTTTATATACAAGTTCAAGATGATTATGGAGTTAATGAGGTCAATGTTCTAACTTCATCAAATTGGCAATCACCCCCTGTAGGATGGTTCAAACTAAATGTTGATGGAGCTCTTTCTATAACTCATAGTAAGGTGGAGTGTTGAGGTATTATTAGAGATCATACAGGCACCTGGGTTGTGGGTTTTATAAGTAAATTGGGTTCATATAGTGTAATTGAAGTAGAGCAATGGGTAGTATATAAACGTCTTAAACTAGCTTTGAATTTATGATTTCAGAAGTTTATTATTGAGTCTGATTCTAAGAATATTATTGATATGTTGTTCAATCCCAATATTGATAGATGTAGTTTGCTACTTATACATAGACTCTTACAGTTATCATGGGACATTAAACTCCAACATATCCCTAGAGGTCAAAATATACTTGTGGATGCTTTGGCAAAAAATGGGTTGATGTCCAAGGGATTATTATATTCATGTCCTGCACATTTGGAGCCTATTGTTAATACTAAGTGTATGGGATTTAATCCCCTTTTGAATTAGTTTTAGTTATTTCGAGCGCATAGCCCTCACTTGTACAAAAAAAATAAAAAGCGGTTGATAATCTCAATTTGCTCTTGATACATTTTTATCTCATTAAATTGTCATATTGTGTTAGGATTACATTTAATTGAATTAACGAAATTCAACATTTCTATGGACTCAATATGTAGAACTATCATAATGAATTACTATTGTGATTACTACTATTAGGCTCAATCATAAGATAAAAATATTTATTTTTTAGAAAAATTGCTAAAAAATCTTTCGTTGCAAAATTTATTGTCCAAAAGTACCTAAAATTTGTTTTGAAGCTAGGTACAACCTATTTTTAGTAGGTACAAATTTTCTTCAATTGTGTATAACATATCCTTAATTATATGAAAATATTTTTTATTTTACACATAATTAAAAAATGTTATGCACCACTATAGAAGAGTTGCACTTGTTAAAAATAGGATGCTCACATACTTACACAAATTTCAAATCCTTTTTATGCAATAAATTTTATAATAGAAGATTTTTTTAGCAAACTTCTATTTTTTGGGGTAAAAGAAATGTTCTATTGCTATTTTATTGCCGGATGAAATCCATTACCATTAAAGTATCAAATACTACAACAATGATAACAAAAGGCATCCAACACATTAAGCTTAATTATATGACTTTTACATTTGATTTGATCAAAAGGCCCAAACCATGCAACACACAAATCATATTATAACTAATATTTTGTCCTTAAATGTCTAGGGAGAAAATAAAATTATCTATCATTCGGCAATGCGTCCAAATATGGTTTTATTCCTTTGTTTAAACATGATGTTGATCTTTTTTAATTATTCTATAACATCTGTCATATTGTTATGCATTTCTTGAACATCATTGCAACAATTCAATACCAACTCAAGAATAGAGAATGTGCATGCCAATATATTACCAATATGTTGTTCATCTCTTTACAATAAATTGGAATCTATGATTTGAATTATTGCATGTGACACTAATATGCTTACCCAACTCTTTAAACTTATCCCTGACACAAACATGTCTTCTACTAGTTTCTTCCTTATGAAAACTTATCTTAGAGTAATTATATAACTGTACACAACTGTTTTTCTTGAAACAACTCCAGAAAATCCATACTCTACATATAATCAACTTAACTTGCTAAAATCAAGTTCACACTCAGTGTAAAATCTGCATACTTATAGTTAGAGGTTATCGTTCATTATGAACATCTAAAAAAATTATTTTATGAGTTAGAGAAGCTGTTGGAGGAAGAAAATACTCATATAATGTTAAGGATTAATGTCTATGAACTTCTCAATGTTTCAGTATATATATAAAAAAACAAAAAAGAAAGGAGATGGGTATAAAATTAAGGCTGAAGGGCATGATGGTCATTCTCCTCATCACACACTCCAATTCACGTGACCCTCCCACTTAAACACACACTGCCTCACTCTAATTTTCATCATCGTCATTTCATCGTCTTCACAGAGCGAGAGCGAGAGTGAACAAACTATGCAAGGGAGGGCAAGAGGTGTGTCGCCGGAGGGAGAAGGAGGAGGAACTGCCAGAGATTGCATGCAACCGTATTTTCTGACCAAGGCGAGTCTTCTAACTCCTCCACCTTTAGGTGTGTTTGACTGTTTGAGCCAATTAAAATCGAAGCTTGTGGAAGAAAATGTGCGATTCAGTGAAGATAAGTAAAATTTTAAGCTTTTTGACACTAAATCCATCATAAATCATGAGTTTTGGTTGTTTCATGTGTGTTCTCTATTATGTGTATGATTTTCAAAATAGAGCTTGTGGTTCTGGATTGTGTAATTTCGAGTTCTCCGAAATGAAAGCAAAAGGGAGTAGAAAAGAGTTAGATTGATGCATTATACTGATTTCATGTGTGTGGTGTGCTTTGGGTTGTGATTTCGAAAAAGGGGCTTGTTGTTTTGGAATGTGACTTTGGATTCGCTAAACTCAAGGCTAAAGGAACTGGAAATTTCCCTAATGATGTATCAATCAGTGTTTTCTGGAAGAATAGTTATGTTGTGGTCCAAAAAATTGAAGCTTGATGGTATAGAAAGTTGATTTTGAACCCAAGCTATCTGTTTATAAAAGTTTATTGTTAAATTCCTTAATGGGATATAAATTTCTGCAAATAAGTGGATTTGAGCATGTGGCGTGATGGATTGAAATTTGAAACTGGGACAATTTCATTAGAGTTTTTAGATGTAATGAATATGTGATAGGCCTGCATATGTGTGTGTCTTTGACGCTTTGGTATGATGAAATTGACTTGCGTTGTTAAGGGAGAATTTTCGAAACTCGAAAACTGATTAGAGCTCACAGTTTTGATGCTCTAGGGTGAAGAATTATAAAATTGAATTTCATAAGCTTTTCTTGTATGATTTGCTCTATCAGCCACCATTTCCTTAGGAAGGAGATAATTTTTGTTAAGTTAAAATTATTAGACAAGAATAAAGCAAAAGATCTAAGTTAATGAATTGGAGTTTGGAGTTTTGAGAAAGATTATGTATGCCATTTGAATATATATAGATGTGTGTATATATATATATATATTTGTCCAAAATGACAAACTACTTTCATAAGGGTAGTGCTTGAATTTAAGGGAATTTACTTAAGTTACAAATTATAAATAGAAAGGTACTAACATACACCTTATGTATTTATATAATTCATAGGATTTGATTTGTGCCCGAGCCCATCAAGGAACCAAACAAAAAGGAAAGAGGAGGTAGTTCAGAAGAAGGAGATCAATGTAGTGACATTTTCTTTCATATCCTTATGCATTTACTTGTGCATGTTTGTTTGTGCCATAGTATTGACATGCAGAGCATGGTTTATTAAGCATGGTATTGACATGCATGTATAAGCATGGTATGGAATGAATACAGTCAAGATTGACTGGTAGCTCGCAGTAAAATACATGTAAGAGTACATGGATGATTGGCAGTTCGTCGTAATGAGTACTGCTTCAGGTAAAAGTACATGGAACTTGCTTTGAGTGATCTGTTAGCCGTGGCCTTGTGCATTGCAAAGTGTTTGATGTATGGGCATCATTGATAGCATATGTATTGGTATGATGTTTGACATGGCTTGTTTTGCTCGCTTTATAGAATTTTATATATTTATATGAAAGTATGTTGCTACTATTGAGATTCTTTGAATCTCATTCTTTTCTTCCATGATATTCAACAAGGACTTGTGGCTCAAGAGGCAAGAGGGCAATAGTAGAAGGAGACTGAGAAGGTTGGTGGGTTGAAGTAGTTTAAGTACATGTATTTATTATTATGTTAAAGTATTTATTATTTTGGTAGCCAAGTATGGTTATGTAAATGTAGTTACATGTAAATATGTAATAGTTAAGAATTATGGGATGTAAAATCCTCTATAAAAGGGAAAATGAGATCCTCACGAGTTAACAGGTGAGTGTCATCTGCGTCGATGGCCAATTGGTGGTATGAAGTAGTTAATTATTAGTTATTCATAATTATACGATTGAAGTTTATCAGTATTATGGTATTGAAAAATAGGCTAGTGAGTCATGTTATGATATACTTGTGACTTTTATAAGGTATTGCGTTGTCATTAATATTGCAGTTGTTTATGGCCAACTTTTATAGACGAGAGAGTTTCCATTTCCAATGGACTTGGGAAGTTTATATGCAATGGATTTATTGAGAGATCCAAAAATTCCGAATTTCTACAATTTGTCAATTGGTAATCTATGACAGTTAGGTTGTTGGTAGATAATCAAGTATCTTAACAGGCCAAATGTGGCTAGTAAAATGCCTCCAAACATGTTATGTGCCAATTCTATAATCAAGTATATGGGATACTTCTAGAAAGCTTGTTACCCCATAAATACTTCCCGGTTTAGGCAGATTGCCTATTTCCGTAGGAATTGAACTTGGAAGAAAAATATAAATATAATTTGTTTAGTAAAGTTATTTGAAGTCAATACCAACATAGTCATGTAGTTCTTAATATAGAATTTAATTAGAGAGTTAATATTAATTTTAAATATAAGATTTATTTTTTATATTTATTAATTTTTTAAATTACCTTTATTAATATTCTTTTAATAATAATTAAATAAAAGACGTAGAGAGGGAATTAAGAAATATTACAGGGAGGGAATTAAGAAATATTACTACGGTGTTTTAAAAAAAATGTTATATTAATTTAATAAATTTTTTAATCTAATTAAATTAGTTAAATAAATTATATATTGAGGATATAAAGAGTATTAATTACTCACTTTGATATTGGGTGTCACTAATGTTTTCCCCTCTTTTAATTTATCATATATTTTTACAGCTCGTTGGACATATAATAATGTGTTTAGGTTGTCTAGTTTTGCTATGAAATTAAGGTTGGATTGACAAATTGCGAAGTATATATCTATGAAAAAGTTGCGTCCTAAATATAACTTGTGAAGCATAGTCAAATTTACAATATGCCTTAACATGTATCCACTAAATCTATTGGAGAATATCCAAAACATTTGGAGCTCTTTGCATTGTATCCAATCAGATGGTAAGGTACGGGACAATTCATTTTGGATAAAAGATAAATATTGTATTTTGGGAAGTTCATTTTGGGACAGTTCAGAAAGCTAATTATTACTTAAACTTGTATAGTTCGTATTTGTTGAGTTAGTAATTCCATTAGGGATATGTCCTGTAAAGTACGAAAGAAATCTTATTAATTGTTAATGTATATGGAATCATATTGTGGAGACTAATAAAAACTTTTCACTTGTAATAAATTTTAAATAACCAACATAATTATATAATTATTCTTTAATACGTTTCTCCCCTTAAAATTTGCTTCTTGAACACACAAAAAGTACTTAAGCATGTTTGATAGCTTTAATTCAATAAAAAAACAAGAAAAGGGAAATAACTTGATTGGTCAAGTAAATATTAGAGAAATATTTATATGTTGGAGGATTATTACATCATCTAAATTCTGTTCAATAAAAAATATGACAATAGGTTGATGACTCATTTGAAATAATTCACATTTTATTTTATTTTTAAGAAAAACATACTTTTAATTTGATTCATATGAGTTTTTTTCAAATTTTTATTTTTCTTGAAAATAGAATAAAATGTGATTTCTGATAGATGAGTCATGAGCTAACTAAAATTAAAATATTATGAGTTATTGTATTTTGAATGAATAGAGTTGAGATGATATGGTAGCTTTGAAGTATGTAAATATTTCTCTTAATGACTAACGAAATAATTATTTCAATTCATAAATAATTACTATATGAAAATAAAATTTCTCTCACAACACAAATTGATAATAAACAGCAACTTTAATGTCAAAATAAGGCAACATAACCGTATGCCAACTAAAGTAGGACAGAATAAAGGATACGCGCTAGAGAATAGTTGGATGTATTATACACATCAAAAGGTGTTCACCAAAATGCATAAAATATCTTCAAATATTGAAGGCTTAAAGTGAAATACATGTTTTTATAAAGTTTCTTACTACTAATAATTTTTGGAGAAGTAACACCCCAAAATTACTACTTTCGAAAATCAAGTATTGAAGCGTGAATAACATTCCTGTCTATGTTGAAATCTCTCCGTTGAATTCATTATAACTTACGTTGATCCTTTTTAATGTAACTATTTTGGCTTTTTATTATAAATGTTATAGCTGTGAAGGTCAAGTTCCACAAGTTCAAATTTCCACTTTGTGAGTGTAAAGTAATATTGGGACCCATCTCACCAAGATTTAAGACTCTTGACTCTCTCATTAACAGAAGGGTTCGAAGAGTAATATAGTCCAAATTCATTGGTAGTGTGATTGGTGTGGCATAAAGTAAAAACATGGACAAGTAGAAGGTAGAAGTCTTCTTAGATGTTTTTTTTTTTTTGAACTGAGAAGTCTTCTTTAGATTAAAGAGGAAGGTGGAAGCTATTTTGTTTGCTACAACAAAAACAATGAAATAATGCGGTGGACATACATAAAAAAAATACCATTCCAATTTATTTTTTCGATTGGTGTTTCCATTGCTAACCAGAGAATCACAATTTTTTTTTTTTGCAATGGCTATGAAAATTTTTCATGAAATATTCTGGTACAAATTAAATTTTCTCTGTGGTGTGTTTGTAAAGTTCCCTCAAAATTGAATATGAATGTAAATTCTTAAAGGTAAGGTTTTTTGTTTTTTGCTTGTGGGGGCGAGGGATGGTGACTTTAAGGTAGGTCGTGAATGTATTCATCAACTTGTCTGCGAAGACTTTGACCATTTCAATTTAGAAACACAAAAATAATTTTGATAGCGAGAAATAAATCTCTTAATTTTGTTCATGAGTTTTTATTTTTTTCCAAATTTAAATATTTTTTCTTAAAAATAAAAGTAATTGGAAATTTCTTAGATGAATTATCAGCTGGTTGTTTTATTTTGATTGGACATAGTTTATGACATGGCACTCCTTGATTATGCAAATATATCTCTAAAATATTATGAGTTGTTGTCAAGTATATATTTCTCTTTAACGACTAACGAAATAATTATTGACAACATAAACCTCGTAATCCATATAGGTGCTAAAGTATGACAAAATAAAGGATAGACTCTAGAGAGAATGTGATAAAAAATAGTTGGATGTATTGTATATCAAAATGTGTTCACTGAAATGCATAAAATATCTTCAAATTAAAAATAAATAATTTATATTTGTTCTACGTTTAGAACAACCAAAAGTGTGTATGTGCAATCAAAATATATTTGCTAAAAAATTTATGTAGGAGATTCTAACACAGTTGGTAATACATACTCTGTCAAATTATTATATCCTCAATCAGTTATTTGCAACTCCTATATATTGAATATATATATATATATATGTATTTAGGTATATGTATATGTATATGTATATGTATATGTATATGTATATGTATATTTAATGGTATTTGGCTAGAAAGCTTATTAACAGCTAATGCCATAATTTCCAAATTTTGAAGATCACCAATCTCCTTAACAACAAAAATTAAAGACAACGGAACAAATAGGGGGGAAAAAAGAAGGAAACACGATGTTGATTAATGCGATAGAAAGACAATTATTTGGAAAATATAAAGATGGCAGCACATTTTAATTAATTTGATGATTGAGGAAAGAGAGCCTTAGAAACTAATGTATGAAGGGATCAAAACATATTTCTCGAGGTGCAAATAAAAGGCGCGCGCGAGCGCCCAGGTTGAATCTCAATGAAGTTTTATTGTCTCTTGGGATATGTGTTCTTATTGATGTTGTATCAGTATTAAGCTATCTTCACTATAAATATGGGTAACCACTTGTTCATTGTAATTTGAAACCAAAAAATATCCTTCTTGACAACAACATAGTTGCTCATTTGAGTGATTTTAAATTGGCAAGACTACTTTCAACTGTTGAAGTCATCTCTAATGAAGAAAACATCACAATTGGAGTAAAGGGTACCATTAGCTATATTCCACTAGGTATTGTTTAATTTTTTGTATATAAAATCATGCAATTATTTGCGTTCAAACTCTTCAATTTTTATTTTTTTATTTTTTAATTATAAGAGAAATGATAAGCTTATAACATTTCGAAACCGGCTGAACGAATGCAGTGATTCGACTTGTATATGGAATGGGTTTTTAGGTGTATTATTTTAGAGATGTTAATGAAGAGAAGACCTACTGAAGACATGTTTAAGGATGGTCACAATCTTCATAAACATGTGGAAAGTATTTTTCCAAACAATCTTTTGCAAGTACAATATTGTCTTGATACAACTCCTATGCTTGTATTTAAATTTAGGGCTTGCATAAACCCAATAATATGCCTACCCCAATCCGGTCCAACCCAAGTCAGAGTCGTTTTAAGCTACAAAAATCAATATGAACACTAAACTGGGCTGACTAGACCAAGTTAATTGTCTGGACCAGACCATACCTCATACTACCCTTAAGGACCAATTAGTGTGGCCCCGCCCATTGTTTAATTAGATCTAACAATATTTTTTCTTTTAAATTACAAGGAAAATGTCCAAAAGTACCTATAAAATTTTACAAGAAGTGCGCTCAATACCATAAAGTTCTTGGAAGTGCAAAAGTACCCATAATATTTGAAAATGGGTGCAAAACTATCATATTATATTAGTTGACCATTAGAGAAAACTTTTGACTAAAAATACTGATATAGACGTAGATATGGTATAACTATGCCATACATGCATCCATTGTTATGATTATGAATTTAATTAGCGGTTATATGTATATTTGTGGTGGAATATTTCGTATGGGAAGTGTTAGCTGAATGGTTCAAGAGGCGAAGGGAAAAGCATTCGGCCAGTGTTCGAGTCGCAGCGAAAGCGGAAGTGAAATTTTTTTTCCTCAGGCGCATGAAATTACTCTTTTGCCCCTCTGTCTATTTCTCACCGAACCTCTGCTTTTCTTCCTCCACTTTCATTTCTGCGAGCAGAGACGGCAGGCAGCATCGCGGGTAGGTGCGGGATGGCAGAAGCTCAGCGTGCGGCACGGGAGAAGAGTACACGGCACGGAGGTTCTGCGAGTCGCCTTTAAGATGGAGGTATTCCTTTCCTATTTCCATTCTTCCTTCGGCAGTGAGGTGGCCGTGAGAGGTTGAGTGAAGAGCGCAGGAGTGCCGCAGGATTCTGGGTTCGGGATATAACGCCGGTAACACTCCTTCCGGTGGACCACATTCAAGGTGAGCGCCGTCGCCGTGTAGCTTCTGTCCGACACCATTGTCGTGCTACTATAGCAAATCCTTTGCTACTGTAGCAAGTCTCGGAGGTCGATTTTCAGTTGCTTTTCAGCGATTGGTTCTGTGGGTAAGCTTCTTAGACCGATATCCGCATTCACACTCCTTTTCTTCTGGCTCGTTATGGTGCGCATTGGGCTCACTCTGTTCGGTTTGTAACTTCGGCACTCCCCTGTTTTGGGGGTCGGTTGCGGTTGATAGAGGAAAGAAGGAAGTGAGAAGCTCGGCTCGGTTATTTCCTGCTCTATTTCGCGGCGTGATTTCTGTGAATTCCAGGTACGGTAAGGGTGGTAAGTCTCACCCTTGTTCTTTATTTCTCCGCAACCGTGGCTGTTACTGTTTTTGCTGTGGATGCTGTTTTAGCAATTTTGGTTACTGCTTGCGGTGTTGGGAAGGTTTCTGTTGTAATGTGTATAATCTTTGGATGCATGCTGGGTTGCTGCAGTGTTATATATGTTGTTATGCATCTATGGTGTGTGTGTGATCCGATGCACATTGGGGTTGCGGGAGTTGTCTGGCCAATGTGAAGAAAGAAAAGATTGATGTGTTTGTCGCCCGGTGTGGTTTCTGTTGGTGGATTATTATTGGATGCATGAATTAAGTCTTTGATATTGTAGCTTGTTGAAAATAATTCATGGGTAACCGAAGCTATATAGGAAATTTTTAGATAATTCAGTTAAGTTAAAGGTATTAAAGTGATTGTTAAGGAGTAGTGGCTGGGGTATTGAATCTTCAAATTGAATGTTTAGTGGTGGAAGTGATAAGTTAGGGATGCTTATTATGGCCAAAGACTTTAAGCAGAATGTAATATGTTATTTTTATATCAGGGGGTTGAGAAGTAATCTTGTAGCAAGTGTTTGGTGGGAGGAGTAGCGGTATAGGAACGCGGCAGGTGAGTGAATAACGTTCCCTAAAATTCACATTTTTCAAATGCATTGTTATTTCAAATGATGAATTTCAAATATGGATTTCGAAAAGCAAGTTTTACGAAAGTATGGTTTAAATCGTTAGAAATGATTTTCTTTCGATCGATTTACAAAAGATTATGATTATGCATGAAAATGAATAAAGAGGATTTAGAAAAATATTTGACAGTGAACTGATGTTATTCATGAAATATTCTTATGTGAATTTCATATATTTTTACAGTAACTTGATTTCGTATGTTCATGCTGGGGTTTTAGAAATTCAAAGTGGTTTTTACCAATGATTATGGCATTGAAACAATTGAGATTATTTCATGTGAAAAGGACCCCACGCATGATAGAAACGTTTTAGGACAGAATACAGAACGCTGGTTGCTAACAGCAGTACTGTTAGTCCTTGGTGCACCTTGGTACTCGAGCGCGACAGTTTGTGGCATAGCCACCAGAATTATTTTGTGGGATTTATTCTCGCGACAGTTTGTGGCATAGCCACCAGAATTATTTCGTGGGATTCGTTCTCGCGACAGATAGTGGCTTTGAGCTACCAGAATGGTTAGTTACCCTCGTGGACTGTGTGTCCACGTCTGTTTTCGTTCTGTTGAAGTCCTCCAGAAAGATCATGGTTGTGAAAAGATTGTTTTGAATGAGTTATTTGAAACAGTTAGTTCATACGGTTATTTCCCCTGAAATACAAATGTTTATGAAAAGGTTTGCCTTAGATTACGAAGTGTTAAGAAATACATTTTTAAGATGATTATGCATTGATTACTTTCCGTATTCTTTTAAATCATGTTTTTGGGACGTTATTCACGAGTAGATTTTTTTTTGCTTCAGATAGTGCAGGTGACCCTAATTCTCCAGCTGAGCGGTAAAGAGCCTTGCTGTTGATCCGAAGCTTCATTTGATAAATACTACTTTTGATGTAATTGCTTCTTAAGAACTTTTATTATTTTGGAAAGGATAATGCTCTGCATAAACCTCAGAAAATGTTTGTATGATTTTGAAAAATGCTATGGAGAATTTAAAGGTTTTACTTAAAATGCTAGGCTTTCAGAATATGATGTATTTATATTCTGTGCCGGTCACGGTCCAAAAATAGGGACGTGACAGTTTGGTATCAAAGCAGGGTTTTTCTATGGTTAAGCAGAGCAGAGATACTTCGGTGGGGTCTCAATTATCGTTATAAACCCGGGCATAACTATAGTTGTGGCATCTCTGAAGATCTCTAAAAGAAATTCAAAAGTGGTGTTTTCCTATGATTTTAGAAACGTATTTATTTATAAACTGAATATTTTCTATGTTTTATGAATAGTTAAATGCCTCCTAGACGAGTACAGTCTAGAGGAAGCTCTAGGGCTTCGGATCAAGGCTCTGCTCAGCGAAGTGATGTGCCTCCTCGAGGTCAAGGACAGGGTCGTAGGGGTGCTAGGGTTCGAGGAGGTCGACCCCTTAGACCTCTTCAGGAAATTCTATCTGAGGTAGAACCATCTCACCCACAGTCTCCTGAGATCTCTACATCCTCTAGGCATGAGACTCATATAGAGACACCCCAGGTTATAGAGGAAGAATCCATCGCAGTCAGGCTATCAGAGTTTATAAAGTTGGATCCTCTGAAGTTCTCAGGGTTTGATTCTCGAGAGGAACCCATGGAGTTCCTGGAAGGAATTGAGAAGAGATGCCGGGCTTTGAGATGCCCAGATGTGCAATACGTGGAGTTTGCCTTGTTTCGACTTGAAGGGATTGCGAATACGTGGAGTAAGACGGTACCAGGATTTCAGGGGGATAGAGTATCATTATTGTCATGGGCAGATTTTAAGGATCTTTTCCTGAAACGTTTTCTTCCCCAGAGCAAGAAGGATGCTAGAGTTAAAGAATTTCTTCTGTTGAAGTGTACTTCTGGGATGTCTGTGGCTGAGTATGACAGAAGATTTACTGAACTTTCATCGTATGCATCTACCTTGATTTCGTCGGAAAGGGATAGAATCGGCAGGTTTATACAGGGATTACTGTTACATATTCATGATGCTGTGGCCCCTATGCTGAATCATTTTGCTTCTTATGCTGATGTGGTTGACTGTGCTTTGAGAATTGAGTTGAGGCACATGGAAGAAGAAGGGGTTTCTAAGAAGCAGAAGACTGGGAGCGAAAAGTTCCAAGGATCTTCATTTAAGGGTAACCGCCCTCAGGGCCAACCCTCGTCAGCGGATATGCGGCCAGCGCCCAGATCTTATAGATCTTCTGTGGGCATTCCTGATTTGGGACCGAAGTTTGGAGGTACTAGACCTCAGTCTGGAGGAAGTCAGTCTAGTTATTCCAGGCCTACCTGTAATATGTGTGGGAAGCACCATTCAGGGGTTTGTCTGAAGACCTTGGGGGTGTGTTATGGTTGTGGACAGCCGGGTCACATGAAGAAAGAGTGTCCGTTTGCTCAATCAACCTCGAGTTATGGATCAGCTAGACCTTCTCCCCACCCTACTACTTTTACAGCTCCGTCTGTGGGAGCAACTTCTGCCTCTGTGGGTAGAGGTACATCAGGACGACCTCCAAAGAAGAGAGCACAACCTTCAGGCCAAGGTCAAGCTAGGGTTTACGTAATGACAAGGCAAGATGCTCGGGCTTCTAATGTTGTGGTCACAGGTATTATCTCTATATGTTCTCAAAAGGCTTATGCATTGTTTGACCCTGGTTTGACACACTCTTATATTTCAAAATATTTTGCTAAGATGATGGATAAGAATTCAGTTAGACTTGATTGTCCTTTCACTGTGGCTACCCCTGTTGGGGAATCTTTGTCAGTTTCACAAGTGTACAAATCTTGTGAAGTGTCTGTTGAGGGTAGAGAAAGTTTTGTCGATTTGATGATACTTGATATGGTAGACTTTGATGTCATACTGGGCATGGATTGGTTAGCTTCATGCTATGCTACGGTGGATTGTCACCTGAAAGTGGTAAAGTTTAACTTTCCGGATGAAACTTCGTTTGTGTTGTTTGGAAACGAAGTTGATAGGCCAACAAACTTAATCTCTGCTTTAAAAGCCCAGCAAATGTTGGCAAAAGGTTGTCAGGGATTTTTGGCAGTAATCCAAGATGTTGATAGGCCTACTGTCAGCTTAGACCAAATTCCTATTGGTCAGGAATTTCCTGATGTTTTTCCGGAGGAATTGCCGGGGTTACCCCCAGATCGAGAGATAGAATTTAGTATTGACGTCATTCCTGGTACGCAACCAATTTCTATTCCGCCCTATAGAATGGCGCCGTCTGAGTTAAGGGAATTAAAGATTCAGTTACAAGAATTGCTAGATAAGGGGTTCGTACGACCTAGTACTTCTCCTTGGGGTGCACCAGTGTTATTTTTCAAGAAGAAGGATGGATCGATGAGATTGTTCATTGATTATCGACAGCTTAACAAGGTGACAGTAAAGAACAAGTACCCATTGCTGCGCATCGATGATTTGTTCGATCAGTTGCAAGGAGCGCAGTACTTTTCAAAAGTAGACCTGCGATCAGGGTATCATCAGTTGAAGATTAAGAAGGAAGATATTCCAAAAACAGCATTTAGGACTCGTTATGGTCATTATGAATTCTTAGTAATGTCCTTTGGTTTGACAAATGCTCCTGCGGCATTCATGGATTTAATGAATCGAGTATTCAGAGAATTCCTGGATAAGTTTGTAATCGTGTTCATTGATGATATCCTGGTTTATTCCAAGAGTGAGGAAGAGCATGAACATCATTTGCGGATAGTGTTGCAGAGATTGAGAGAACATCAGCTCTATGCCAAACTTTCCAAGTGTGAGTTTCGGTTATCTGAGGTCACCTTTTTGGGGCATGTGGTGTCAAGGGATGGCATCCAAGTTGATCCTAGTAAGGTTGAGGCAGTTAAAAGCTGGCCACGACCTACTATGGTAACTGAGATTCGGAGTTTCTTAGGACTTGCAGGATATTATCGTCATTTTGTTCAGGATTTTTCAAGAATAGCAGCTCCAATGACAAGGCTAACCCAAAAGAATGTGAAGTTCGTGTGGGATGAGAAATGCGAGGCAAGTTTTCAAAAGTTAAAAGAATCTTTGACCTCTGCTCCAGTGCTAAGTTTACCTTCAGGAGTCGGTGGGTATACAGTATATTGTGATGCTTCTCGGATTGGGCTGGGCTGTGTGTTAATGCAGGACGGATGAGTTATTGCCTATGCCTCTAGAAAGCTTAAGTTGCATGAGCAGAATTATCCAACTCATGATTTAGAGATGGCTGCGGTGGTGTTTGCTTTAAAGATTTGGAGACATTATCTGTACAGAGAAACCTGTGAGATTTTCACGGATCACAAAAGCCTTAAGTACATCTTTGAACAGAAGGATTTGAATCTCAGGCAGAGAAGGTGGATGGAGTTGTTCAAGGATTATGATTGTACGATTATGTACCATCCGGGGAAGGCGAACGTTGTGGCTGATGCTTTAAGTAGGAATTCTATAAATAGTTTAGCCCATATCAAGATGGAGAGAAGACCGTTGGTACAGGAGATTCATAAAGTTGAACAAGAGGGAGTTGTATTTGAAATTGCTGATAAGGGAGTATTTTTGGCTCATTTGCAAGCTCATTCCTCATTATGGGATCAGATTAAGGAAGCTCAGTATTCAGACCCGAAGTTATGCGAGTTGAGGGATTCAGTTAAAGACAGAAGTAATTCGGAATTTACGATTGATCAGGAAGGTGTTTTGAGGTTCGAGGGTAGAATTTGTGTGCCACAAGTTCAGGAGTTGAGAAGGCTAATTCTTGAGGAAGCTCATCATTCTGCCTATACTATCCACCCTGGTATAACTAAGACGTACCAAGATTTGAAACAGTTGTTTTGGTGGCATGGTATGAAGAATGATGTGGTGAATTTTGTTGCACATTGTTTAGTGTGCCAACAAGTTAAGGTGGAACATCAGAAGCCGACAGGACCGTTACAACGGTTGGAAATACCTGAATGGAAGTGGGAAAATATAACTATGGATTTTATTGTGGGATTGCCCTGTACTGCTAAAGGTTGTGATTCTATTTGGGTAATTGTTGATAGATTGACCAAGTCTGCTCATTTTCTACCAGTGAAGACGACGTACAGTGCGGCTAGATACGCTGAGATTTACATTGAGGAGATCTTGCGGTTACATGGAGTACCAGTGTCTATTATTTCAGATAGAGGGCCCCAGTTTACTTCTCAATTTTGGAAATCATTTCAGAAAGCTTTGGGCACTCGATTAAATCTTAGCACTGCTTTTCATCCTCAGACAGATGGACAGTCAGAGAGGACAATCTAGATAGTTGAGGATATGTTGAGGTCCTGTGTCATGGATTTTGGTGGAGGTTGGGACAAACATTTACCGTTAGTAGAGTTTGCCTATAATAACAGTTATCAATCAAGTATTCAAATGGCACCGTTTGAGGCGTTGTACGGGAGGCAGTGTAGATCTCCAATTGGATGGTTCGAAGTTGGAGACGGAATGATATTAGGGCCTGATTTGGTTCAAGATGCTAAAGAAAAGGTGAAGGTGATTCAACAAAGGTTGTTGGCGGCTCAAAGTCGACAGAAATCTTATGCAGATCATCGTCGTAGGGAATTAGAGTTCATGGCCGGAGATAAAGTGTTTTTAAGAGTGTCACCAATGAAAGGGGTTATGAGATTTGGTAAAAAGGGTAAGTTAAGCCCAAGGTTTATCGGCCCCTTTGAAATTTTGGATAAAGTAGGTGCGGTAGCTTATCGATTAGCCTTACCACCAGAGCTATCAGGGATACATCCGGTGTTTCATGTATCGATGTTGCGAAAGTACTTGTATGATCCCTCCCATGTTGTCGTATATCAGGAAGTTCAGGTGAATGAGGACCTCTCATATGATGAAGATCCAATAGCCATTATTGATCAGCAAGTAAAGAAGTTGCGGTCGAAGGAGATTCCTTCGGTGAAGGTGTTATGGCGAAACCACTCAGAGGAAGAAGCTACTTGGGAGTTGGAGGCTGAGATGCGAACCAAATACCCACAATTATTTCAGAGCTAAGGTGAGTATATTTTTCCAAATTCGGAGGACCGAATTTCTTAAGAGGGGAAGAATGTTATGATTATGAATTTAATTAGCGGTTATATGTATATTTGTGGTGGAATATTTCGTATGGGAAGCGTTAGCTGAATGGTTCAAGAGGCGAAGGGAAAAGCATTCGGCCAGTGTTCGAGTCGCAGCGAAAGCGGAAGTGAAATTTTTTTTTCCTCAGGCGCGTGAAATTACTCTTTTGCCCCTCTGTCTATTTCTCACCAAACCTCTGCTTTTCTTCCTCCCCTTTCATTCCTGCGAGCAGAGACGACAGGCAGTATCGCGGGTAGGTGCGGGACGGCAGAAGCTCAGCGTGCGGCGCGGGAGAAGAGTACACGGCACGGAGGTTCTGCGAGTCGCCTTTAAGATGGAGGTATTCCTTTCCTATTTCCATTCTTCCTTCGGCAGTGAGGTGGCCGTGAGAGGTTGAGTGAAGAGCGCAGGAGTGCCACAGGATTCTGGGTTCGGGATATAACGCCGGTAACACTCCTTTCGGTGGACCACATTCAAGGTGAGCGCCGTCGCCGTGTAGCTTCTGTCCGACACCATTGTCGTGCTACTGTAGCAAGTCTCGGAGGTCGATTTTCAGTTGCTTTTCGGCGATTGGTTCTGTGGGTAAGCTTCTTAGACCGATATCCGCATTCACACTCCTTTTCTTCTGGCTCGTTATCGTGCGTATTGGGCTCACTCTGTTCGGTTTGTAACTTCGGCACTCCCCTGTTTTGGGGGTCGGTTGCGGTTGACAGAGGAAAGAAGGAAGTGAGAAGCTCGGCTCGGTTATTTCCTGCTCTATTCCGCGGCGTGATTTCTGTGAATTCCAGGTGCGGTAAGGGTGGTAAGTCTCACCCTTGTTCTTTATTTCTCCGCAACCGTGGCTGTTACTGTTTTTGCTGTGGATGCTGTTTTAGCAATTTTGGTTACTGCTTGCGGTGTTGGGAAGGTTTCTGTTGTAATGTGTATAATCTTTGGATGCATGCTGGGTTGCTGTAGTGTTATATATGTTGTTATGCATCTATGGTGTGTGTGTGATCCGATGCACATTGGGGGTGCGGGAGTTGTCTGGCCAATGTGAAGAAAGAAAAGATTGATGTGTTTGTCGCCCAGTGTGGTTTCTGTTGGTGGATTATGTCACGTCTCGAAATTTAGACCGTGACCGGCACAGAATATGAATAACTTCACATTCTGAAAGCCTAACACCTTAATAAAATATTCAAATTTCCCGTAACAATTTCCATAATAAACAAAATGTTTTCTAGGGACTATGTGGAGCATTTACTCTTTTGTCAAAATAACACAAGTACTTAACAAAGATAATTACATTAAAATCAATATCGTTCAAAATAACGCTTCGGATCTGAGACGAGGCTCTTCACTGCTCAGCGAAAGGGTTAAGGTCACCTGCACTATCTGAAGCCAAATAATCTACTCGTGAATAACGTCCCAAAAACATGATTTAAAAGAAATGTGGAAATAAACAATGCATAATCATGTTAAAAATGTATTTCATAATATTTCGTAATCTGATGCAAACCTGTCCACAAACATTTGTATTTCAAGGGAAACAGTAATCTGAAAGAACCATTTCAAATCAATTTGAAATAGTCATTTCAACCCAATCATTTAAAACAAATCCTTTCAAAATCATGATCTTTCTGTAGGACTTCAAAAAAACGAAAAACAGACGTGGACACACAGTCCACGAGGGTAACTAACCATTCTGGTGGCTCGAAGCCACTAACTGTCGCGAGAACGAATCCCACGAAATAATTCTGGTGGCTAGGCCACAAACTGTCGCGAGAATGAATCCCACGAAATAATTCTGGTGGCTAGGCCACAAACTGTCGTGAGAATGAATCCCACGAAATAATTCTGGTGGCTATGCCACAAACTGTCGAGCTCGAGTAACCAAGGTGCACCAAGGACTAACAGTACTGCTGTTAGCAACCAGCGTTCTGTATTCTGTCCTAAAACATTTCCATCATGCATGGGGTTTATTTCACATGAAATAATCTCAATCGTTTCAATGCCATAATCATTGGTAAAAACCACTTTGAATTTCTAAAACTCCAGCATGAACATTCGAAATCAAGTTACTGTAAAAATATATGTAATTCACGTAGGAATATTTCATGAATAACATCAGTTCACTGTCAAATCTTTTTCCAAAGCCTCTTTATCCATTTTCATGCATAATCGTAATCTTTTGTAAATCGATCGAAAGAAAATTATTTCTAGCGATTTAAACCATACTTTCGTAAAACTTGCTTTTCAAAATCCATATTTGAAATTCATCATTTAGAATGACAATGCATTTGAAAAATGTAAATTTTAGGGAACGTTATTCACTCACCTGCCGTACTCCTAGACCGCTACTCTTTAGCCCAACGACTTTGATTATTTCCACTTCTCAATCCCTGATAGTCCGAAATAATATATTAATATTCTATTCAAAGTTTTAACATAAATACATCTTCCTTAGTCCAACATTTCCAATCCATAACACCACCAACTAAACAAAAACTAAATGCATAAGCTCCTAAAATCTTTATTTGGCCTAAACCATGTGTTCACCACTACAACACATAATACATTCTAAAATTCCTATAGTGCATCAAAATTTCAGCTCAAACACCCAAATATATTACTTTAATGATTTACAACTCCCCACACCCTACTTAGCTATTAACCTTCCTAATTTGATGCTTTGGCTACAATTGTTTGCTCTTCAACATTAATACTTATTGTCCAATTCCTCATGGCAACAGTAGTTTATACCCAAATATATATCCTATGTTAACCAGTGATTAAAATAGAAATTCTAACGCCCTCTTCCCTGTTTCCACTAACTCAACCCTACGGACATATATGCTATATCATATCATTATCAAGTTCTGTTAGTCTAGCTTCCACACATATAAATATATCCAGCAGCAGTTTAAAGGTACACACACATAACCAGCAGCAAGGTTGGCGAAACACAGCTTCTAATTTCCTCTTTTATTTAACCATTTGATCTTTAAATCATTTTTCCAACAATTTTCCAAGCATCAACGTATAACAACCTTCTACCCCCATCACCATTCAAACCAGTTCCTTACCCTTCATATATATATTCACACACACAAGCTGTCCAGACATAATATCACAACACATATCCAAATCTCTCATTCGCTCTTTATCAATTCCTTTCTGTCACTTTCTCAAATCCAATTATATTTATACATAGAGACATATCAGCAGCAACCTATCTATTCTCTCTTCCTTCATTCATCCTTCTTATTCATAATTTGCAGCTCATAATTGCATCAGAAATGGCATTTATACACATTCTTTTCAGCTTCAAACTAAAATAACACACACACACACACATATATATATATACAGCACGCATACATAACATATACATATCATTCACCCCTGCAGCAACATCCTAAACAGCGCGATGACCAAATATACATATATCTCCAGCACACACGATGAGCATATATACACACATATCCTTTCCCAAAACCAAGCTAGTGTCCAACCTCAATGACAGCCTTTATATCTTTCTCTGTTTCAAATGGCCACTAACACATTCAGCAGACAAATCCACACACAGAAACCTCCACGATACAACACAAACACAGGTTTATTTCCACAGGGACCAATATCCAGTAGCAAGGCACACACACATATTCTAGCGGCATATATATATATCCACAAGTATGATACCCATGACCAACGAAAATCACGCATATACATTGAGACAACATCGTCTGATTATTCAGAATTCTTGACAGAAAATGGAGCAACCGAAATCAATTTAATCCATCACAGATACTTACAGCCATAACAAAGAAAAAAAATCCGATAGCTTACCCCATAGATTAGAATCCAAGGAGGTTCCAATATCTTAGCATCAACTGTGCTTTCAATCCCTTTTCACGCACCCCCACAAGGCATCACCACGCAACAACACCAGAGAATAGTGTCGGCTACGAATTGCTACAGTACCCCGCCATTTATAGCGAGCAACAGAGCGAAGAAAGAAATGGAATGCCAGCAAGGAATGTCGCGCATAATGACAGCGACAATGCTAGATGAACCCACCACAGCGAACTCCAACAATGCCGACTGCTACACCCTTCCTCAACCTCCCTCGACGCTCCCATAATTTTTCCCCTGCTCGCGGCATTTAAAGCCCAACCGAAATCATGCGTTGTGCCGCTTCTAGGACAACGGCACAGCAAAGGACATTGACAACACACTGCAGTGACTGTCCATGCTAGCGTGAAGTTTCCACCCTGCTCCCGCCTGCGTCGCCGCTATAATCAGAAGTGTGAAGGAAATGGTGTTATGGTACAGAGCAAAAAGGGGGAAAATGGCAAAGTCGTAATTTCACACGCTGGAAAATTAAAATAAAACACCACTTCTGCACTCTCTAGGGTTCGAACAGAGGACTCCTGATTTACACCTCCGTCCCATACCACTCTACTACTCATACACATTGAAATTTTATGAAACAAATATATATATCCCAAGCTAAGTTGATTCTTGAAATTTGAAAAATCCTAAGGCATAACAGATTATTATTGGATGCATGAATTAAGTCTTTGATATTGTAGCTTGTTGAAAATAATTCATGGGTAACCGAAGCTATATAGGAAATTTTTAGATAATTCAGTTAAGTTAAAGGTATTAAAGTGATTGTTAAGGAGTAGTGGCTGGGGTATTGAATCTTCAAATTGAATGTTTAGTGGTGGAAGTGATAAGTTAGGGATGCTTATTATGGCCAAAGACTTTAAGCAGAATGTAATATGTTATTTTTATATCAGGGGGTTGAGAAGTAATCTTGTAGCAAGTGTTTGGTGGGAGGAGTAGCGGTATAGGAACGCGGCAGGTGAGTGAATAACATTCCCTAAAATTTACATTTTTCAAATGCATTGTTATTTCAAATGATGAATTTCAAATATGGATTTCGAAAAGCAAGTTTTACGAAAGTATGGTTTAAATCGTTAGAAATGATTTTCTTTCGATCGATTTACAAAAGATTATGATTATGCATGAAAATGAATAAAGAGGCTTTAGAAAAATATTTGACAGTGAACTGATGTTATTCATGAAATATTCTTATGTGAATTTCATATATTTTTACAGTAACTTGATTTCGTATGTTCATGCTGGGGTTTTAGAAATTCAAAGTGGTTTTTACCAATGATTATGGCATTGAAACGATTGAGATTATTTCATGTGAAAAGGACCCCACGCATGATAGAAATGTTTTAGGACAGAATACAGAACGCTGGTTGCTAACAGCAGTACTGTTAGTCCTTGGTGCACCTTGGTACTCGAGCGCGATAGTTTGTGGCATAGCGACCAGAATTATTTCGTGGGATTTATTCTCGCGACAGTTTGTGGCATAGCCACCAGAATTATTTCGTGGGATTCGTTCTCGCGACAGATAATGGCTTCGAGCCACCAGAATGGTTAGTTACCCTCGTGGACTGTGTGTCCACGTCTGTTTTCATTCTGTTGAAGTCCTCCAGAAAGATCATGGTTGTGAAAAGATTGTTTTGAATGAGTTATTTGAAACAGTTAGTTCATATGGTTATTTCCCCTGAAATACAAATGTTTACGAAAAGGTTTGCCTTAGATTACGAAGTGTTAAGAAATACATTTTTAAGATGATTATGCATTGATTACTTTCCGTATTCTTTTAAATCATGTTTTTGGGACGTTATTCACGAGTAGATTTTTTTTTGCTTCAGATAGTGCAGGTGACCCTAATTCTCCAGCTGAGTGGTAAAGAGCCTTGCTGTTGATCCGAAGCTTCATTTGATAAATACTACTTTTGATGTAATTGCTTCTTAAGAACTTTTATTATTTTGGAAAGGATAATGCTCTGCATAAACCTCAGAAAATGTTTGTATGATTTTGAAAAATGCTATGGAGAATTTAAAGGTTTTACTTAAAATGCTAGGCTTTCAGAATTTGATGTATTTATATTCTGTGCCGGTCACGGTCCAAAAATAGGGACGTGACATCCATATGCTATAAGAAGAGGAGGTTTAATGAATTTGAAACCATTACTCTTACCAAAAGTTGTACAGATGTCATAAAAGAAATGCCACAAAAGATGAAAGGTCTTGGTAGCTCCTCTATTCCTTGCCAAATTGGAAGCAAGTTTTCATGTAAGGCACTTTGTGATGTTGGAACTAGTGTCAATCTTATGTCTCTTTCTATTTTCAACAAATAGGAGTTGGGTGAGGCTAGACAACAGCCATGATATTACAGTAGAAGCATAGTTTATCCTCAAGGTATTATTGAAGATGTGCTTGTCAAGGTAGATAAGTTCATTTTTCTGGCAGATTTCATTGTTCTTCATTGTGAAGCGGATCGAAACATCCCTATCATCTTAGGAAGATCTTTATTACCAACTATTAGAACCTTGATTGATGTTGAAAAGGGTGAAATCACTTTACGAGTTGATGATGAACATGCCACTTTCAATATGCCCAAGTTAATGAGGCCTTCTAATGAGCCCGATCATTGCTTGTGTTAACATGATTGAACAAGGGGTGCAAGAGAAATTCAACAACAGAAGTCCTAATGATACCATTGAAGCTTTGTTGTTGGGGGTTGAAGTAGAGGATGATCAGTTGGAAGAGTGCATGGTTATCATGGATGCACCATCAACTTGTCCTAAGAGTTAGGTGGAATTTGAATTGTTAGATTTATCCTCTCTTGATAAACCACTTTTTAGAACTTATATTGAAGGGCCACCTCCTCTTGAGTTGGATGAACTACTCTCTCAACTTCATTATGTTTATTTTGGAGCTGGCAACACTTTACTGATTATTATTGCTGAAAACTTGCCCATGCTCAACTCTGATTCGGGTGAAAAGAGACTCCTTCAATTAAATGAACTTGAAGAATTTTGATTCGATCTATATTTGATTGTGGTGCTGTTGAGCTTAAATACAATGATTGCTCATGGTTGATTTTGTTTGACAATTAATTTGAAATGATTTGAATAAGTCATGATGTTTGAGGATGTATTTTGGAGTTAAAATTCATAAAAGTTGCCATCTGATGACCAAATTTACTGCTGATTCAATCTGATTGGGCAAAGAACAACTTGCTGTAGCCAACAAAATATTGGCTGCAGCTTAAGTGAAGGCAAAGAAGCACTGGCTGTAGCCAAGGACAAGGCAGAGGCGAACTGGCAGCGGCATATAGTAGTGTTTGGCTGCAGTGTGAACCTCATTTTTCTTTTAAATAAAATTTACAGTAATTAAAAAACAAAACTTCTTTTAACCTAATCCTTTTCCACTTCCAGTCCCACAATCGCTTTCATCTTTCCCCCAAGCCTCAGCCGTAACGTCTTCCATCTTCCTCCTACCTCCATCGCCTTTGCCGACCCCTGCCACTATGCTGAGTTGCCGTTTGCGATGCGACCTCTATTTCCCCTCTCGTCATCTCTTTTGCTTCTCTTAGTCTGCGTTCTCGTCTCTACTTAGCCATGCCGCCATCTCGTCCTCTCATACCAGCGATGTCATCTCTGTCCACGCGGTTCATGATTGCATTCTTGTACGTTCTACTTACACCGCGAAATCGACGAACTCCTTTCTCAAACTTAAGACTTTCCCATCATAGTTTCTTCTCATCTAGTTCAACGTCTCTTTTCCCTCCAAAGATCAGTGCCATCGCCATTCCCTGTTTCTTCCATGTCTGCTCTGCTTGTGCGACCTTCTCTTCGGGATAACTCGCGTCGCCTCCTCTGATTTGCTTTCCTTCACCCGTTGCCATTGTTCTTCACTCTTGCGCAGTGGTTGCTGACTTTCTCCTCGGCATTGCTTTCTATTTTGTTGTTCTTTTGCTACTTGGAAGGTATTCCTCTAGACTTGTTTACTTTGGTTTTAGTTTTGTGATAGGCTTAGAGTTGGAAAGCTGAATTTTTGAGCGAGAAGTTATTATTGTTGGGATTTGTAATCTGATTTGGGGTGTAGACTTGTATGAAATAGGTTTGAACTGACATATATCCTAACACGTAAACTAGTAAGTTAAGTATATTTTTTTGGTATAATAAGTTAAGTATATTTTGTCAAACTAATAGTTGATCTTAGTTAACCTTTAAACCAAGCCCAAATGACAAAACCCTAATTTTCTAACAAATTTTCTCCCTATAAATTGTCGAATGCACTTATGTCTACTGTCGGACATGTACATTGAATTTGTGTCTATGTACGTTCGCATGTTTGAATCTCCTAAATTTATTTTGATGATAACAAAACACTTATCAAGTGTTGGTTTTACACTATAATTGAATATTAAGATCAAATCAACCAAAGTGAAGAAATACCAAGTTAAAGCATGGATTGACAGTATATAGGTATATATTTTCTTGTGTTGGCTATTGAGAGCTTCCTCACACTAAATTGTTTTTTTTTAAATGTTTTCACTCCATAAAAACAAGCTCGATGAATTAGTTTCATGGACATTTTGAATGAGTTGAGATGTTTGGGGATTAGCCAAACAGTTCTTTCATTGATCAATCATAGATGCTATATATGTTTGAAAACAACCACTAAACTCAAACATATGCTTGATAAGAAGGATTAATAAATGGTGAGAACTAGAGTATTGTGGAGAAAAAAACTAGAGTATTGTAGTATTATCAAGAAGTAAAAAAAAAACTAGATTATTGTGGAGAGAAAAATGTTGTTTGGTGTAATATCGGTGGAAAAGGTGAGCACATTCCGTGCTCATCACTAATATAAATTGTCTATATTAATTTTAGAAGGTCCAGATTTAATATTATTGTACATGTTAAATATTTTTTGTTTTAATAGATGTAAAATTTAAAATAACGATAATATTATAACTGTCTTTTTACTTAAAAAATAATTTTATTATTGAAAAAAATTATAAATTAAAATTTTTAAATATAGACTATTTATATTTGATTTAAACAGTCTAAATTTCATCACAATAATAAGTATTTGGCCCTTGTTACTGTGAAGATCACCAAATAAGAATCATGCATAAGAAATGACTAAAACATAAGCTTGATCTTGTCATTGAAGTTGTGGTTAGTCTAACGACTGTCAATTTCAAAGATGTCCAAGTTGTTGGAAGTGCCACCAGTATTTAGAAGAACAAAATTGTTACACAATGTTGCTTCCATGAAAGGTTTTAGAATTCTTTATGATCTATCGATGAAAATCATATATCTACATTTGGTGGAATTTTGCTTTACTGAAGGAGGAATCTAAACTTTCCGTTTCCATGTCCCTTTTTTGGACCTAGGTTCCATCATATCACACATGTCTTTAAGGGTATGTTTGGTATAAGGGAAGTGAAATTTTCTACTTCTCTTTTGGTATAATAAAAGGCAACTTGAGAAGAGCTTTTTTCCTCCTATCAGTGACATTATTACAATTATAAGTTGGCCTTTGATTTTCCCGACATAGCCATAATACCTCAGCAAGATTTACATTTTGTAGTGGCAAACACTGAATTTTGAAGAATCAACAAAAAAACTGGCTTTCGCAATGGCAAAATTCGTCACTTTGAATGCACTAAATTGAATCGTGTAGGATGTTATGGATTTATATAAGATTATTACGATGATAACTCTAAAAGAAGAGCTCATTTTCAAAAATTAGTTAATTGGGTGAAAGAGTTATTTGCAATTATAACCTATATTTTACTAGTGAAATCTCTAATTGTTTCATCGCAATACTTTAATTGGCCTCTTGTCCCAGAATCCTCATTGGGGATAGCTTTCTTTGCGAAGATCAAGCACTCAATGAAAGAGCCTTTGTTATGATTCCTAAATCCAAAAAGAGAGCCCATCCAAAAAAGCTAACCTATTTGAAGATAAAGTCTCTTAAACTTATAAAGGGCTCTTCACTTTTGATATTTCCCATGTGAAATAGAACAAAAATATAGTACCAGTTCAAAATATAAACTTCAAACTTGTGATGTGATATAGCTTTTTTTATAATCTTCAATTTGGATTTATCTAATCATTTAATACATTATTTTTCATTTTTATCCCCAATTAATATTTTCTCTCCTATCTTTTTACCACACATCATCTCTCATCTCTTTTTCTGTTTACTTCCTCTCCCACTCACCCTCTCTATAAATAAGAGTGTTTTAGAAAAATAAATTTTATTTCTTAGATATTTATTGTTTTTAGTCAATTTTAACTAACTTTTTTAAAAGCTAATTTAATTATTTAAAGTTTATATTTTGATCCTGAATGAGTAGTTTTGAATGAGGAGATTTATCGGGAGGAGACAGAAAAACATCTAGTGATAAGTGATGCATAGTCGGAGCTCTTTTTATATTATAGTTGTGTTATCATTATTCCTTCAATTGGTTTGAGCATTTAAATTCACAAAATGTTAGCTTACACTAGTCCATACATGGTGCACTGGCAAAGGCATGCACTGTTTAGGGCAAAAATCTAGTGTTTTCTTTCCCATCTATCCCGTACTTAGGTTAAAGACATTATTAGCATGGTTATTACCTAGAGTTAAAATTTAACAATGCAGACTTTTTAATTTAAGGATAATTTCACTTAATCGTCCAAGATACGACTTCATTTTAAATAAGGACAAAAATATTCTAAAATTACTTTGCAGTACCAAAAGACCAAAGTGAAATTATGTGATGGTAAATCCAAACTGTCTTTCCTTCATATAGATACATGTAATTTTGCCATTATTAATTGTTAAATTGCTTATGTGAAATTGTAAATTCACTTATGAATACTTATAAATTTTAATATCAGTTGTTGAATTATAAATTTCCATATGTACATTTATAAATATTGATATTATTATTAAAATATTTATGTATACTTGTAAATTAACCTATGAATTTCTGTCAATTGTTATAATATAAATTGGAAGTTGTAAATTTACATATGTATTGACAAACTCATATTTTTATATATTTATTCATATCATTTTAGTGGATTTTTGTCAACTTTTTAGTCCTGAATTATATTATTTGTGCACTAATTGAATTAATATGACTTATATTGAAATAGTGCTTAATAGGGGTATAATTGTCATATTTTTATGATTTCTCTCAAATAATTATTTTTAGAATAAAAAATATTATATTATTATGTTTTTATATTTCAGGAATTTAGGAGAAATCGGAATTCACAAATGATAACAAAGGACTAAAAAAACTAGAAATTACACAATAAGACCCAATGGATAAAACCTTGCGAGTTGACCCATTAAGTTTTGTCTTATTATGGCTTTTAAAAAGCCATTCACGCACACACTCAGGAAGCACGCCGCGGGAGCATTGAAAGCAAAGGGAATTGAAAAGAAAGAACAAACACACACACGCACAGGAGATGCTGCCGCGGAATTGGGAGGAAAAATTGAATTGAAAAGCAACATACACACAGCAACGCCTCCAGCGACGTGCAGCTCTATTATCTATGGCTAAGCTCTTGAAATTGGTGTTAATCTTTGTGGCTATGCGTGGCTAAGCATCCTAATTCTCTAATTCAATAGCAAGGGCATGAGTTTGGGATCTTAAAGGGGAGTATAAGTTACTCTAATTCTCTACCCAATAATTATATTATGACTCATAGGTCTTAGGATTAATTTTATAATTATTAGAAATGTTTAGAATGATTTATTTGTATTTATTGAGGATTATTGTGACTGAATTTTTGCTCGACATTTGACATTAATCTTTAATTAACTTTAATTTCATTTACTTTGATCTGGGTCAGACATTGTATTGAGATTATCGTGAATATTTTGTGATTTTTCAAGGTGGCTTGAATTATTGGATCGTTGTATCTCTTCTTGGCTTAAATTCTATTTTATGAATTATTGAGTTATAATTAAGCATTGGTTTTTAATATCTTTAGTCATATTTTATTATTCTGGTAGCAGTTAATAAATTAGGATTTAGAAAATATTTTGTGACAATTCGATGTGGCTCGATTGTTAGATTAAAAACTTAATTATAATTCTTAATTCATTGTTTATAACTCTCATATCTTTTGAAGCTATGATTGCCTGCATTATTGAACTAGAGGATTGCTTTTAGTATTATTAATCACCCTTGAATTTATTCTTTTAACTCATTATCATTCATTATTCCTTTCTTTAAACTAAAAATACCAAAAATATTTTATTTAAATTTATTTTTAATTCATTGCATTTAGTTATTAGTCAATCGAAACAAATCCCATTTTCTAATTTAGGTTGCATTGCATTTAGTTACTTAGGAATTTAATTTCATATTTTGGCTCCTCAGAGAAAATGACCCGAGGTTGTACTATATGTAATCCTTGGTTTAAATTTTTGAAGTAACCCCAAGGCGACATCGGCCCAAAGTTGTTTCATGTATACATGTAAATCTTGCTATTGTTTGTTGTCAAAATACGTACTTGCACTTGAAAAATATGAATAAAGGGTACTTTGATAATTTATTATCAAAATTAAATTTCACTTTGGTCCTTAAGTCTTGTAGTGTAATTTCAAAATCTTCTGGTCCTTTTGTGAAATAAAGTCACATCTATAGGGGACTTGACGAAAATTAACCAATTTTAATATAGACTTCTAAATTTTACCGTCAAAATCACAGTTTTAGTGAGTTAGTTGGGCTAAGCTAGCTCACTAAACTAGGATAATATGCTTAACTCTAGCACATATTAGCTCATTATTACAAGAAGGAAAAAGGAAAACAAATATTATAGATTATATGTGAATTTACAAATAGAAATTCCAAGAACCATTTCTTCTAGAAATATTATTAATCTTGATTAAAAAATATTAAATTCAACACATAGAGATTTACTAATTTACCCTTGGATGGATTAAAAGATTTTCATTAATTATACATTAGGCCCAATTTTGAAAAAAAATAGCGCAAGCGGCCTAGTTTGTCATTGTAATTGAGAACTAGATGAAGAGGCCATCTGGTTGTAGGAAAGGATGAGAATGGAACGGATTAAAAAATAAAAACAAAATAAACTACCAAAATGAGGATGTGAGACAGGTTAACAATATTCACGAGGGAAAAGAGGCAATTCAATATATGAGGTTGTGAGTTATAATTTATGAGACCAGTGAAGAGTGTGGTGATTCTCACATTTGTGATATTAGGTTCCCATGAAAAGGTTGTGGTATCAAGATAAAATAGAGATTTATTTTTATTTTTATTTCTTTAATTCATTCCATTCTTATTTTTCCGGCAACAAACGACCTAGAAAAGCATCATGGAGTCAAGTATATCAAAATGATCATGCATTTTATTGGATAAGTCAATTATAGCATGACTCTAATTAAAGCGCCACATTAAAAGACACAAGTTGCTCTTTTTTTTTTTTTGGTGTTTTGGAATGAAATACAACCGACCAAGCTAGACAAAAATCTCCGTGAAAACTACTTCACCTCTTCTATGATTACCTTTGAGACTTTCCACCTCAAATAATGGATTCAAAATACTCATATAATTTTATTTATAAGTTATTTCTAATATATTTTATATAGAGGAAAAAATATTAAACCTCATTAATTATACTATAAAATTTAATAACTTTCTAACTTTATCCATATTTAATATTCATTATACCCATGGAAGTAAATTCAACATAAATAAATAAAGGGTAAAATTTTATATGTATATAAAAATTTCTCTCTATATACCATAAATAAGACTAAAACAAACTTTATCCCTCTATTTTATAAATATGACAAGAGAGTAAATTATATATCAGTTTTATAATGATATATATTAATTAAGTATAGTAGATAGTCCATATTACTCATTTCAATCGAGTTGGGATATCATAGTTTCACAAAGTTATATTTATACAGTATAATGTATTTAGTGAAATATAAAAATATAAAATAAATTAATATAATAATGAGATATGAACTTGAAACAATTTTAATCCGATGTCGCCTTGGGATTACTTCAAAAATTTAAACCAAGGATTGCATATAGTGCAACCTCGGGTCGTTCTCTCTGAGGAGTTAAAATGTGAAATTAAATTTCTAAGTAACTAAATGCAATGCAACCTAAATTAGAAAATGAGATTTATTTTGATTGACTAACAACTAAATGCAATGAATTAAAATAAATTTAAAGAAAATATTTTTGGTATTTTTAGTTTAAAGGAAGGAATAATGAATGATAATAAGTGAAAAGAATAAATTCAAATGTGATTAATAATAATAAAAGCAATCATCCAATTCAATAACGCAGACAATCATAGCTTCAAAAGATATGGGAGTTATAAATAATGAATTAAGAATTATAATTAAGCTTTTAATCCAACAACCGAGCCACCTCGAATTGTCACAAAATATTTTCTAAGTCCTAATTTATTAACTGCTACCAGAATAATAAAATAGGACTAAAGATATTAAAAACCAATGATTAATTATAACTCAATAATTCATAAAATAGAATTTAAACCAACAAGAGACACAACGATCCAATAATTCAAGCCACCTTGAAAAATCATAAAATATTCACGATAATCTCAATACAATGTCTGACCCAGATCAAAATAAATGAAATTAAAGTTAATTAAAGATTACTGTCAAATGTCAAGTAAAAATTCAGTCACAATAATTCTCAATAAATACAAATAAATTATTCTAAACATTCCTAATAATTATAAAATTAATCCTAAGACCTAGGAGTCATAATATAATTATTGGGTAGAGAATTAGAATAACTTATACTCCCTTTTAAGATCCCAAGCTCATGTCTTTGCCATTAAATTAGAGAATTAGGATAAACTAGCCACGCCTAGCTATCGAAGATGCTGTCATACTTTTGATTGTAACTGCTGTCACTGTTTTGTACTGGTGGGAGATCTATAGTAGTGTGTGCGCGTATGGCTTGTTTTCAATTCCCTTCCTCACTCACTCGTTCCGCGGCGTGCTTTGCGTGTGTGTGTTTGTTCTTTCTTTTCAATTCCCTTTGCTGGCCGCCACACGTACTTTTCTCTTTTCATCAATTAAAAAGGTGACGTAATGGCCCAAATTGTAGGGTTTAGCCCATTGGATCATATAATATAATTTTTAATTTTATAACTTTTTGTTATTATTTGTGCATTCCGATTTCTCCTAAATTTCTGAAATATAAAATTATAATAATGTAATACTTTTTATTCTAAAAATAATTGTTTAGGAGAAATAATAAAAAATATGACAATTATGCCTCTATTAAGAACTAATTTAATGTAAGGTATATTAATCTAAATCATGCACAAATAATATAATTAAGGACTAAAAAGTTGACAAAAACCCACTAAAATGATATGAATAAATATGTAAAAATATAGTTTTGTCATAACTCATATATAATTTTTATTATATTTTAGTTAAATAAATACTAATTTCAAGTTGCCGTTGTTGTTATTTGTTATACTGTTCTAGTCATCTGAATTATCTCAAATTAATTTTGTTATTTTGTATTATTTTATTAAGAAGCTTTGGTAGATCAATGATAGTATAATTCCATGGAACCTTTGTTAAAATTTATGCAATATTTAAAATATAAACATATATCACTCTTGAAAGTGGAATGAAAACGGTTATAACTTTAACAATAGATTATAGAATTAAAAAAGTTATGGTTAAAGTATATATTTAATTATTTATATTTATATCAAATTTTATTTTAGTCTTTTAAATTTTTAGAGAGAAAATACCATTTTAATCACATAATCTTAACAATGTTAGTTTTACTTAAGAAAAAATGTTGACTTAATAAATTTAAGTGATGGGATGCATAATTAGATTTTAATCTTTTAAAATAATATATTTATATTTTAAATATGTAATTTGTTGAGTCAACAATTTCTATTCTTAATAGAGTTGTGCAATGGGTGGGTACGGGCAGTTTGAAGGTATACATGTAACCCATCTAATATAAATAGGTAACCCGGCATGTTAAATTGTTTTATGGGCGAGCCTAAACAGGGAAAACAGTTGCAAGCTATAGGCAGGTTCATAAGGTCACAGGACTCCTGCTCAGCTCTAATTCTCAATTTGATACGAGTGTTTGGCTGTACACCTAGTTATTCATTATTTTTTTTCACAATTTATATGATGTTTAACACTCAAATGTGAGTTATTAAGATCAGTTCCTTTGATCTTCTTGATTTTTTTTTAAAAAATTGACCTTCAAGATTACTCTAAATTACTCCTCCAATCTTTAATATAAAACATATTAAATTAATTTAATTAGATTAAAAAAATTAGTTAAATTAGTTAGTATGTAATACTTTTCTAAAATATCATAATTATTTTTCTTAACTCTCTGTTCCCTCTTATACTTGACTATTTTTTAGGGAGTATTAAATAGGGTTTATTTGAGAAAAAATTGATAAATATGTGAAATGGGTCTTCTATTTAGTACCTATATCAACTCTCTAATTAGATCTTATATTAAGAATTGAAGAATTATATTATGTTGGCAAAAAATTTACTGTTATGTTTGCCTGTGAGAGAACTGTAGTATCTGTCTGAGGAATTAATTAGGTTAGACTACATGATAACAAAACTTAAGAAGATTGTTGTTTTGTAAGATTAAATGGATAGTATTAATCATAATTTGAGATATTAATCCTGTTATAAATAGTGTATAACTTGAGCATGTAATACAAAGTCCTAGTCATACTTATATATTATAAGCAAATGAAGTTAAAGTATTTTATATATATCACTTTAGCTAATTTAAGTCATATACATAAATAGAGTATTGACATTTAAACTGTTGGAATAGCTAATTTAAGTTATACACTATTGATGTAAATTCAGGTATAAACCGGTGGAAGCACTTGAAACTGCTCTTGAAGGCACTCATGCCATGACCCGAGATGAACGTTGCAAGGTTTTCCTCTCTCTCTTCAGCCATGTTAATTGTTTCAAACTTTAAAATTGAATGTGCATTGGGGTTTATAAGGACGAACATAAATTAACCCACATCTTTGTGGATTTTCCATACTGCTATCTCTAAGCTAACCTCCATAGGCAAATGGTCCCGATTATGAAATGTCGACATATTAACGTGCCCTCAATTTCTTTTGCATAGTTTGAACTATTTATTTTGTTGATAATCTTGTGTTCCTAATCCTGAAACCATTTTGTTTTTAATATGACGCTGTTCAATTTGCAGTCTGCACATTGGATTGTGGTACATAGAGCTTTAATGGCTATAAATGATGTGGATGGAATGTTTTCTTCTTTGGACCCTGAGTACAATGGCATCCTAATGAAGTAAGTGATCAAGTGTTTTGTTTAAATCTTTGTACGTGTGATTTTTGAGTTCAATAGTTTGGAGTTATCTTGGAGTAATGAATTATTTGGTGAGTGTTAACATTCTGCTATTCTTTGCTTTTCTTTTCAGAATCTGCATTATGCATTGGAATTATTAACTGAGAAAAATAACTTAAGAATGCATGACAGTGAATTCCCACAACAATATTTGTTTCTTATGCATTTTCCCTGCAAAAGGAAAATAAAAGGAACAATGGTACATAACATGCTGCTTTGCTGAACTTGAAACTCCCTGGGATTACATGTGCTACACCAGAACAATAGCAGCTGGAGATCATAATGCATATAATGAGTTAGTATAATCTTTTCACCATTTGACAGAAATATGCTGGCATGTTGTATCATGTTATAGATTTCTGTAACTCTCCACAGCGTGATTATATGGGTATAGTCTTGAATGATAAATTGAATGATTTAGAGAAAAAAATTGAAAAGAACCTGAAATATACAATATATCATCAATATATATAATATAACCCTATAATAAATTGTAATGTTCACAAGTCATGAATAGTACAACTCATTCCAAACGTTGCGCATTTTATGAGAAAACATGTCTAGTTATGCATATACCTATAACATGAACCAAAATAATAGATTAAACCTAAGAGTTAAGGGGAAGTACTTAAACCACAAGATGTAAAAAGGTACTTTAAGTGCTATGTTTTTTGAGGCTGATGTAACTTCCATAATTCCAGTATTTTTTGCATATCAGAACTAAGGTTATTCTCCTTACGTGACTGGAATTGGGAATTTAGAGCCCAGATGAACTAGTGGGATATGTAAGCAAACCAATTGCTGTCTGCTTCTAAATTTCACTTCATACTTTTTTAGAACTCTAAGATATTATCTTTACGTTTATCTACATGTTCTATTTATTTTTGTTTGTCGTAGTAACTGATAGAACCATTTGTATCATGAAAAACTGACAGAGAGGCAGGATTCGGTTGTATACTGTGGTACCTGGCTGATACTATGAATACAGTTTGATTTCCTTTCCTTACATATTTTGGTAACTTACTTCTAATTTCACTTTGTGTTTTAGTTTAGAGTCCTCTTGTATGTTCTTTACTTCCCTTTATTTTTTTTCCTTATTACAATCAATTTAAACACTCACACATACAAACATGTCAATGCCGGATTCGAGCTCAGGTCTTCATCCAAACATGGCTAGTAGTGCTTGTAACAACCTAAATTTAGGTATATGTCATAATTAATTTAAGCATTTCTAAAGAGCTCAGGATACAGTACGAAGTGCTCTAGAAATATTAGAATTTGTATTTAGAATATATCCTTTTGTTATAAAACTCTATTTTGGGCTTTATGTAATATTGTTTGGAATGATAATATTATGTTAAGACATGATTTAGTAGTATCACAAATAGGGAATATGTATACCAAGTTCACATTATCTTCTATGTTTTGCAAATGGTTATATAGGCAAGGTGGGACGTCATGTTATTGCCAACTTAATATGTTACAAAGTTCTTTTAGAAATATATTTGTTTAAAAAAATAAGTTAGTCATTCAAATTGGATTCTTATCCTTAATGGGCCCCAGTTAGTTAAAATGTTATATGTATATATAATGGGTATGTATTGTAGGAGGGGAGGCGTGGGAAAATTTTAATGAATTGGATTTAAAAAAATTTAGAGAAGTCGGTTAAAAGTTTTTAATTAGTTGTTTTTATTTTTTATTTTCTTTTTATTATAATTTTATAACTCCATTTATCAATTTCTTTAAAATTCAATTTATTAAAATTTTGCCTCCGTTTTTCTCGTTCCAAACAAGACCTTACATGCCTAATTTAAAGATTAATATGCATATTTATTGATTGCTTGCTAAACTTTTCCATTTAGCTTGTAATTAAAGAAATATATATATACATATATATATATATATATATATATAGGAATATGCAAAATGAGAAACGGTGGATAGCAGGGGTAAATAGAAAACCTATACCAAAGGCTATAACTTGGGCTGTGTATAGGTGGTAAAGTTTAAATTCATCTAAGGTTAAAGCAATTAGATGTGCAAGAAGAGAAGAAAGCATCAAGTTGTACGAACCAAATGTGGCAGTAAATTGAATTGCATGATAGTAGAAAAGATTAGGTGTCATGAGCTAAAGCAATTAACCAATGCCTCTTAATATCACATGAGAGTTGAGAGAAGGAAGAGCATCAAGAATTTTAAGAGACTTTCCAAGTGCCAATAAGGAAGAGAAAAGTAGTGTTTGTAAAGGTAGTAATTTTCTTTCATACTTGTTACTCCTCCTCTATTTAATTAATTTGATTAAATTAAAAAAATTAATTTAATTAGTTAATATAATATGTTTGATTTTTTAAAACATTCGAAGCATATTTATTAACTTCCTCAATCTCTTCCTTGAATATTATTGATGGAATATAATAGGGATAATTTAAGAAAATATTAATAAATATAGAAAATAAATATTTAGGACTAATATTAACTACTTAATTAGGTCATATATTAAGAATCAGAAGAGTATTATTTTTTAAATGACTAACATGTTCTGTACAAACACAAACTAAGTTGACAAAATATATGTTGACAGTAGTTCGTCATCACTACAAAAAAATTAACTTTCAGCGGCGACTACAAAAGTCGCCGCTGAAGACCTTTAGCGGCGATATTTTGTCGCCGTCTATGAGACTGTCGCCTATACACATTGGCAACGACAATTGAAAGTCACCGCTGAATGTCGATAATTAGCGGCGACAGATAAAGTTGCCACCTAAAACTAAATCAGCGGCGACTAATATTGTCGTCGCCTAAAGGGGATTCTGCGACGACAATTTTGTCGCCGCTGAAAGTTAATATTATTTTTTAAATTCTTTTCTATTATTTTTCTTAGATGAAAAAAATATAATTTAATAACAAAAATAATAAATGATAAATAACTAAATAAACCAAAATGTAATAACATTAATAAATAATTTCGATCATCCTATAAAATATCAAATTTATTCAATTACTTAAACATATTTAAAATTAAAATAAAATTATTTAGTTTATACATAAACATTATATAGAAAGACAAATACTAAGAGTAGAAGAAGTAGGCGCATGTGGTTGCCCTCTGTATCAAGGCAGCGAATTGAGCTTGTATCCTTTGCTCCATTCGTTTCATTAGTCTTTGCTCAAAAGATGAACAAGATATGACACTTGAGCTAGCTGAGCCCGAACTTGCTCTTCAGCATTATAGTTCATTGCACGAAGCTTTGAAGCCATAAGATGGCAGTGTGTTTTCAAACCAAATAAGAATCTGTCGAGACTGTTGTTTTTCATGTACTCAGACAAGAATTCTGTCACGACCTTTGCTACACCATCCCAAAAGTTGAACAAGATTTGGATGATGAGCATCACTTCACTCACAAAATCTTCCTCTAATCTTCTAGAGTTTTGTAAAGTTAACTTCTTGACTGCAACTTCTTTCCCATCCCACGTACAGCCCTATTTATTATGATTTAGAATTTTAATCAAGAAATTGTCATAAGAAGTTTTGCTTTTGTGGCTTTGGAAATGTAACTTTTTACATTGTATAAAACTCACTTTGAAACATGATGATATATATATTAAAATACATAAATATAAAAAACAAAGTTACCTTATATACTGTACCAAATCCTCTATGAACTCTCCTCTTAGTGCATTTTAACCGTCTAATACAGGCAAATAATATAAGGAGGATCAAAATAAGAATTACACCTCCAACAACTCCACCGATAATAGCCAACTTATTGCTTGAACCTACAAGACATGACTAGAGAACTAGTTTTCAAATAAGTCATATATAATTTTGGCAAATCAAATATTCCTTTTAAAAAGTACAAGCATGTGCATATCTATATAATATAATCAAGCCTTGACAAGAGAAATATATAATAGGAGTTTTCATAATACACAAAAGCAAATAAAATTGTCATGCTGCAATAATATATGTTAAATTGTAATCCTTGGATCAATGAATATACCTCCTTGGTAAATCTGAATCCTTGTTGGCTTCTCCAACTATTTGTTCAATCTCAGTAATAACAATATCAGATTAAAATACTTACAGGCACATGGGAGTCTCTAATCAGTGACACCTTGCGAGCCACCATGTAAAAGATGGCTCTAATCAGTGACACCTTGAGAGCCAAGAATAACCCAAATGTCACTGCTGGGTTAATGTGACCTATATTCATTGAATCATCCATGCGTTTCATTTTCTGCAAAGCACTGTGAACTTTACTTGTTTTTAGATTGAAATAAAAATCACTTGAATGCGAGTAGGGCATATCAGAGAAGAATATACCTCCTTGGTAAAGAATGGTAATTGACAAACCTATATTTTTATAGATTTATTCATATCATTTTAGTGAGTTTTTGTCATTAATCTGGTCCTTAATTGTATGTTTGTACACTAATTGAATCAATATGGCTTATATTGAATTAGTGTTTAAAAGGGGCGTAATTGTCATATTTTTATGATTTATCCTAAACAATTATTTTTGGAATAAAATGTATTACATTATTATGATTTTATATTTCAGGAATTTAGGAGAAATCAGAATTTACAAATGACAACAAAGGACCATAAAACTAGAAATTACAAAATAAGACCTAATGGGCCAAACCTTGCAATTTGGCCCATTAGATTTTGTCCTATTCACATGCTTTTAAAAAGCATTCATACACGCACAGGGTGTGGCGGCCAGCAAAGCAAAGTGAATTGAAAAGCAACACACACACGCAGGAAGGAAGGACGCAAGCCACGCCGCGAGATTTAAAGGAAAGAATTGAGAGAACAGGAGGCGTACAGGAGGCGTGAGGATTGCAGAACTGAATTGAAAGACATCACTGAACAACCACGGTGAACCTTGTGCAGCAGCATTATTTATGGCTAAGCTCTTGCAATTGGTGTTAATCTTTGTAGCTATGCGTGGCTAAACATCTAAATTCTTTAATTCAATGGCAAATGCATGAGCTTGGGATCTCAAAGGGGAGTATAAGTTACTCTAATTCTCTACCCAATAATTATATTATGACTCCTAGGTCTTAGGATTAATTTTATAATTATTAGGAATGTTTAGAATCATTTATTTGTATTTATTGAGGATTATTGTGACTGAATTTTTGCTTGACATTTGACATTAATCTTTAATTAACTTTAATTTCAATTACTTTGATCTGGGTCAGACATTGTATTGAGATTATCGTGAATATTTTATGATTTTTCAAGGTGGCTTGAATTATTGGATCGTTGTGTCTCTTGTTGGCTTAAATTCTATTTTATGAATTATTGAGTTATAATTAATCATTGGTTTTTAATATCTTTACTCCTATTTTATTATTCTGGTAGCAGTTAATAAATTAGGACTTAGAAAATATTTTGTGACAATTCGAGGTGGCTCAGTTGTTGGATTAAAAGCTTAATTATAATTCTTAATTCATTATTTATAACTCCCACATCTGTTGAAGCTATGATTACCTGCGTTATTAAATTAGAGGATTACTTTTATTATTATTAATCACCCTTGAATTTATTCTATTCACTTATTATCATTCATTATTCCTTTCTTTAAACCAAAAATACCAAAAATATTTTATTTAAATCTATTTTTAATTCATTGCATATAGTTGTTAGTCAATCAAAACAAATCCCATTTTCTAATTTAGGTTGTATTGCATTTAGTTATTTAGGAATTTAATTTCACATTTTGGCTCCTCAGAGAGAACGACCCGAGGTTGCACTATACGCAACCCTTAGTTTAATTTTTGAAGTAACCCCAAGGCGACATCGGTTCAAGGTTGTTTCAAGTGGCGCCGTTGCCGGGGAGCCAAGAAATTGGTTCCCTAGTAACTAAGTGTCAAGTAACATTTTTTTAGGATTAATTCAATTGTTGAGCTAGTCTTAGTTAATTTGCATAACATTTGCATTTGCATTTTTGCTTGCATTATCTATTCAAAAAAAAAGTTCATTTTCTTTGGTTTGTTTATTTTTCTTTTATTTCAGATTCTTTTCATTTGACTGCTACTGTTTATGCCTAGGAGTGATCGAGCTTTACCTTTGATTCCCTTAAATCTTGAAATTGAAAAGTCTGTGAAAAAGATTAGAAAAACAAGAAATATGAACGAATCTCACTTGTGTGACATGATTGTGAAGCATGATGATGTCTTTACTTGTCTATCTTCCTCCCACCCTTCTCATTTCTGTGCATGTGAAGGTGATGTATCGTGTGCCTATTGTTTAGAGATAGATAGTTGGCTTTCTTCTACTCATGAATTTGATGAATCATGTTGCTTTGACTTTGATATTACTGCTGATTCTACACTTGATAGCTTTGAGAAAGGTATATTTCTTGATTTTACAGGGACTGATGATAAGGAAGTTGATGCATAAGCTATGAATATAGCTTTTCTATTGAGTGACGCTGGAACATTAGAAGAGGATAACAGTGATTCTGCTACTGCTTTAGTCCTTTCTAATCTCACTCTCACTTCTAATTTATTTTCTCTTTCTATTGATCAGACTGACCCTAACTCTCCTATTTCTAGGTCATCTGATGGTGGCACTGAGTCAGGAAGTGGAGGAAATATACACCACACTGAGCTTATATCTCCTTCCCAAAGCCACATGGACACACCACTAGCACTGAATGCACTTGATATAACAAAGATGATTCCTTCTATTGTGCAACCCCCTGATTTAGAATTGAAACCCCTCCCCTCTAACTTGAAATATGTCTTTCTTGCTAATGATTATAAATTGCTTGTTATTATTTCCAGTTCTTTGAGTAGTTCTGAAGAAGAGAGACTAGTTTCAGTATTAAAAAGGTATAAAAGGGCTATAGGCATGTCTCCTTTTCGGTTGCTCTATGGTAAGTCTTGTCATCTACCTATGGAGATTGAGCATAAACCTTATTGGACAATTAAGGCATGTGATGCAGACTTTGAATCCTCACTTAAAAATCGAACGATGCAACTCCAAGAGCTTGAAGAGATGAGACTTGAATCTTATTATAATGCCAGAATCTATAGAGATAAGCTTAAAATGATTCATGACAAACAGATTTTGAGAAAACAATTCCATGAAGGTGACAAAGTTCTAAAGTTCAAGGCCTAGTTGAAGTTGATGCCCGGGAAGTTTGTCACCAAGTGGGAGGGCCCTTTTAGAGTTACCAAAGTATATTTTTTTGGTACGATAGAGCTGGTGGATGAAGCAACAGGTCATGTTTCACAAGCCAATGGTCATCTACTTAAGCACTACCATGAGAATCAGAGACCTCCCTAATTGCACGGTTGTTCCTTTCCACCTTTATCTTTTACTTTCTCTTGTATTACTGATAATATATGTTTGCTAAGATAGTTAGGAGTAAGTGTGGGGGAGGGATCATCACAGTAGTTTTAGATTTATTTGCTTTCTGTCTTTTAACAAATTCTTGGAATAGGTTGCATTTTAAATATTTCTTAGTTTTAGGTTAATTTTTCTTTGAATAAAGCTTCCTTCCCTTTTAATTCATGACTCTTTAATCATTTTCCCTTCTCCCTTTGATATATTCTTTAGTGATGCGTTAAGGACAATGCATGGTTTAAGTGTGGGGGAGGGATTGCGTTTGCTAATTTGTGTTGCCATTGCTTGCATTGCCAAAATATGAAAAATTCAAAAATTTTAAACTTGTTGGGCCAAATTAATTGGATTTTTCAATGCTGTATGAGCGAATTGTTTATGTGATTCCCACCTTCCACTTGACTTTTGCAATCATTGGGCTTTATTTTCAAATCCTTATTTTTTTATGCATGTGAACATTGGCATGTCTAGGTGAGAATATAATTTTTACTTATGTAGTTTTTATTCTTAATTAGTTAGCAAAGTGGAGTGTCTTTGATGCAGTGTTATTAACCTTGTTTCGTAGCTTGATCAGGGAGGAAACATATTAGAGAAAGCCTTGTTGGAAGGATTACTGAGCCTTAATTTTCTTTCTTAACTTGTGTGATTTCCATCTAGTTTTGGTTAACCTCTAGAACTTGTCTATATTCTTTTTTAAAGCTGCATTATTAACTGGATTTATGATCATGATAGGGGCATTCGTTTTTAAACCCTTTTACCCAAACACAAGCTATCTCAATTAACCTTTGTTTACCCCTTTGAGCCCATCACTTTCATTTCACTCCATTAATTTTGAACAAGTGCTTTGCATGAGTTATATTATGTTCGTTATGATTAACTGTGTACTATTGAAAGTTGCTATCTTTATCGTTTTGAGTTAGGTTTGCCAAAAAAAAGGGAGAAAAGAAATAGAAAAGACAAGAAAAAGAAAAAAAATGTGCAGAAAAAAAGAGACAAAAAAAATAGAAAGAAGTTGAAAAAAAAAGAAAGAGAGAAAAAGAAAAAGAAAAGAAAAATTGGCAATAAGGCATGAAGTTTAAAATAAGGCATCCTTTGGTAGTTGAAGATTAAAGTTTATTGTTCATTTGGTAGTCACATGTTATCTTACTTTGAACTATTTCTTAATATTCATGCATTAAACTTGTTCTACATTTCATTCCATCCATTCATTAGCCTTTCACCAACATTACAACCCAATAAAGTCCCCTTGATCATGAGTCTATGGTATGTTAGTAGTGGAGATAGTAGAATCTTTATAAGCCTATGGTAGGTGCTAATCTAGGTGGATTGAGTAAAAATTCCTTATACTTGAGAGTTGAGTGAAACACTTATACCTGTGAGAGATCTATTATTTTTCCTTTCCTCTATCTTACTATGTCCTGTGTTACTCTTCTTGCATCGAAGCAATCCATTACTGTTGATTGATTAGGGATAGAAGTTGCTTGAATTGATTATACATTCTTACCTTGTCAGTTTTATGTTTACTTGCATTGAGTTTAACTGTTGGAATTCTTTTCACTAATATTTTGCCCAGGAGTGCAAAAGGCTAAGTGTGGGGGAGTTGACAAACCTATATTTTTATAGATTTATTCATATCATTTTAGTGAGTTTTTTGTCATTAATCTGGTCCTTAATTGTATGTTTGTACACTAATTGAATCAATATGGCTTATATTGAATTAGTGTTTAAAAGGGGCGTAATTGTCATATTTTTATGATTTATCCTAAACAATTATTTTTGGAATAAAATGTATTACATTATTATGATTTTATATTTCAGGAATTTAGGAGAAATCAGAATTTACAAATGACAACAAAGGACCATAAAACTAGAAATTACAAAATAAGACCTAATGGGCCAAACCTTGCAATTTGGCCCATTAGATTTTGTCCTATTCACATGCTTTTAAAAAGCATTCATACACGCACACGGTGCGGCGGCCAGCAAAGCAAAGTGAATTGAAAAGCAACACACACACGCAGGAAGGAAGGACGCAAGCCACGCCGTGAGATTTAAAGGAAAGAATTGAGAGAACAAGAGGCGTACAGGAGGCGTGAGGATTGCAGAACTGAATTGAAAGACATCACTGAACAACCACGGTGAAGCTTGTGCAACAGCATTATTTATGGCTAAGCTCTTGCAATTGGTGTTAATCTTTGTAGCTATGCGTGGCTAAACATCTAAATTCTTTAATTCAATGGCAAATGCATGAGCTTGGGATCTCAAAGGGGAGTACAAGTTACTCTAATTCTCTACCCAATAATTATATTATGACTCCTAGGTCTTAGGATTAATTTTATAATTATTAGGAATGTTTAGAATGATTTATTTGTATTTATTGAGGATTATTGTGACTGAATTTTTGCTTGACATTTGACATTAAGCTTTAATTAACTTTAATTTCAATTACTTTGATCTGGGTCAGACATTGTATTGAGATTATCGTGAATATTTTATGATTTTTTAAGGTGACTTGAATTATTGGATCGTTATATCTCTTGTTGGCTTAAATTCTATTTTATGAATTATTGAGTTATAATTAATCATTGGTTTTTAATATCTTTAGTCCTATTTTATTATTCTGGTAGCAGTTAATAAATTAGGACTTAAAAAATATTTTGTGACAATTCGAGGTGACTCAGTTGTTGGATTAAAAGCTTAATTATAATTCTTAATTCATTATTTATAACTCCCACATCTGTTGAAGCTATGATTGCCTGCGTTATTGAATTGGAGGATTGCTTTTATTATTATTAATCACCCTTGAATTTATTCTATTCACTTATTATCATTCATTATTCCTTTCTTTAAACCAAAAATACCAAAAATATTTTATTTAAATCTATTTTTAATTCATTGCATTTAGTTGTTAGTCAATCAAAACAAATCCCATTTTCTAATTTAGGTTGCATTGCATTTAGTTATTTAGGAATTTAATTTCACATTTTGGCTCCTCAGAGAGAACGACCCGAGGTTACAATATACGCAATCCTTGGTTTAAATTTTTATAGTAACCCCAAGGCGACATCGGTTCAAGGTTGTTTCAGTAATCAATTTAAATATTGAGCAAGGATCTTTTCAGATATGCCACTACCTTTTCTATGGAATTCAATTTTAAGGTATCTGTTATGTATGTCTGCAATAGGCTCAAGTTAGTTGTCCATCTAAAAATTTTTATCTCACCGACTCTATAACAGCAGAAATCAGAAATTTTAAAAAATGCTGAACTCTAACTCCCCTTACTCATTTTTTGGTGGTCAGCAAACAAACTGAATAAACGTAACGAGGGGGAAATAGAACTTACTCTGGCGCTGGCTCTGAAGAAGCACATATTAGAGATTCATATAGCAGAGAATTTCTAGATGCTTCGATTGTAGGAAGGAACATGGAGGCCCATCCCTAGGGTTTTAGTGATGTGCCGAGTCCCTTTTTAGGCTGTGATTCTTTGCGCTTTCTAAAGAGAGAGAGGAGACGGAGACTGGCAAGAGCGGAGTGTGAGGCTGTGAGACGGGACGCGACGCAGGAGTGTACCACCATAAGGGTAGCCGTGAGCTCATGGGCGACGCCAACGCGACTAGGGCTCTGAAGAAGCAGAGAACGGAAGAAGAAGAGAAGTAAAGTGAATAGAAGAGTGAACTGGTGCGATACGTATTGAAAATAAATTGACTTTCAGTGGCGACAAAATAATGTCGCCGCTGAAAGTCTACCTTCAGCGGTGACAAAAAAGTCGCCGCTAAAAATCTTACATTTTATCAAATAATTTTTTTGAACCCAAAATATTTTTAATGATTATTTTTTCCTTTATTCTTTTTCTTAAATTTCACTTTTTAGACTTTTTAATTTCAGAAAACACTCTCCTAATCTCTTGATCTCCTGTATGCATTTTATGTGCCTTCTTTCTCCTGATCGAGAACACACACATATCTCCCTCTCTCTATCTCCTCCTCCACATTATCTCTAACACACAAATACTAACTCTCAGCTCATTGATACATATTTATAATATCTCTATGATGCACATACCCTTGCTTATCTCATTCTTTCACATACATTATATTATTATCTATATAATCTCTCCTTACTACAATAACATATGAATTTACTATTACCTTTTATAATATCTCTCTGATGCACATGCCGCTGATGTCACGTCCTGAAATTTAGACTGTGACCGGCACGGAATATGAATAGTTTCATATTTTGAAAGCCTAAAATCTCAAATATATCGTTTAAAATTTCCATAACATTTTTCAAAATAAACACAATCTTTTCTAAGGTCTATGTGGAGCATTTACCTTTTTATCAAAATAACACAAGTACTTAATAAAGATTAAAATCAATCTTGTTCAAAAACAACGCTTCGGATCTGCGACGAGGCTCTTCACTACTCAGCGGGAGGATTAGGGTCACCTGCACTATCTGATGCCAAATAATTTACTCGTGAATAATGTCCCAAAACATGATTTAAAAGAATGCGGAAAATAAACATGCATAATCATATTGAAAATGTATTTCATAACGCTTTGAAATCTCATGCCAACCTTTTTGTAGACATTTGTATTTCAGGGAAAATAATAATATGAAATTCAAAACTTCTCAGGGTTTAAAATCAATTTCTAAGCTCAAAACTCATAGCCTTTAACATTCTGAAGTACTTCCAGGAGAACCTGAAATCCCATTAACCAAAATACTAACTATCAACTTGATTACATCTAATCAAAGCTACAAAATCCACCCAAACAAGTTTCTACACCTCTTTTCAATGCCCACAACCAAAATTACATAGGTTCCTCTTGAGAATAAAAGCCCGAGAACTTAGGAAGATCCCACTTAATGCATTATAATAACTTGATTAGAACATTATCCGCTTTAGTAATGCTACGGGTTTCTTTACAAGTTTTATGCCTATATAGAAATAACTAGGGATAGCGGATTTGATGGTTTGGCTTTAAATAAGATTCATATAGAATTCTAAGGGGTCGACTTTCCCTGACATCTAACTCCCCTATGACCTTGTCCTCTCCCACCATGGGGCAATTCTCCTTGCTGAGCAAGGCCTCAATCCGAAGTCTTATCACTTCTAGAACTTCTTTCAAATGGTAGACGTTTAGGCGGCATTTAACTATATGCCAAAAACATATAAAATATTCAATTTTCTGAGGAGAAATATGTTTTCAAAACCATAGGAAAACAAAATAATTTCAAATTTCCTAAAGAGATCTTCAGTAATGCCTCAACTATAATTATGCCCGGGTTCATAATAATAATTGAGACCCCACCGAAGTATCTCTGCTCCACTTAGCCATAGAAAAACTTATGGCTCTGATACCAAACTGTCACGTCCTGAAATTTAGACTGTGACCGGCACGGAATATGAATAGTTTCATATTTCGAAAGCCTAAAACCTCAAATATATCGTTTGAAATTTCCATAACATTTTTCAAAATAAACACAATCTTTTCTAAGGTCTATATGGAGCATTTACCTTTTTATCAAAATAACACAAGTACTTAATAAAGATTAAAATCAATCTTATTCAAAAACAACGCTTCGGATCTGCGATGAGGCTCTTTACTACTCAGCGGGAGGATTAGGGTCACCTGCACTATCTGAGGCCAAATAATCTACTCGTGAATAACGTCCCAAAACATGATTTAAAAGAATGCGGAAAATAAACATGCATAATCATATTGAAAATGTATTTCATAACGCTTTGAAATCTCATGCCAACCTTTTTGTAGACATTTGTATTTCAGGGAAAATAATAATATGAAATAACTATTTCAAATAAATCATTCAAACCAATCTTTTCACAACCATGATCTTTCTGTAGGACTTCAACAGAACGAAAACAGACGTGGACACACAGTCCACGAGGGTAACTAACCATTCTGGTGGCTCGAAGCCACTAACTGTCGCGAGAACGAATCCCACGAAATAATTCTGGTGGCTATGCCACAAACTGTCGCGAGAATAAATCCCACGAAATAATTCTGGTGGCTCAAGGCCACAAACTGTCGCGAGAATGAATCCCACGAAATAATTCTGGTGGCTATGCCACAAACTGTCGAGCTCGAGTACCAAGGTGCACCAAGGACTAACAGTACTGCTGTTAGCAACCAGTGTTCTGCATTCCGTCCTAAAACGTTTCCATCATGCGTGGGGTTTATTTCACATGAAATAATCTCAATCGTTTCAATGCCATAACCATTTGGTAAAAACCTCTTTGAATTTCAAAACCCCAGCATGTACATTTAAAATCAAATTACTGTAAAATCATATAAAATTCGCATAAGAATATATTGCATGAATAACATTAGTTCAATGCAACTTTTGCCAAACTCTTTTCAAAAGCTTATTCATCCATTTTCATACATAATCATAATTCTTTTGTAAACCAATCGAAAGAAAATAATTTCTAACGATTTAAACCATACTTTCGTAAACCTTACTTTTCATAAATCTTATTTGAAATGATAATGCATTTGAAAATATAAATTTGTAGGGAACGTTATTCACTCACCTGGAATGCTCCACCAATTGACTTTTGCTTTAAGCTATCGAATACCATTCTCCCCTTTATTATTTATTTTTTCCCAAGTTTTCTAAAAATAAAATGTTCCATCAATGATTACTATACATCTCATTAGCACGGAAGACTATTTCCTTTACATAACACTTGAAATATGAAAAACCACAACCCTTGACTATGAAAACTTTCAAACCTTACAACCATATTAAATTTGACTAATCCTTACCCAATTATGTCTATTTGTCCTAATATATTATTCTATCACACTTAATGAACATCCATAGACAAATAAATTCATCACCTTTTTCAAACTCCCTATTCCATAAAGAAATGTAATTCACCTCTTCCATACCAAGTACTTTTGATTAATACCATCACTGGAAGATTTTTACAAACTCATTAATTTCCATTAGCTTCCCAATTCATTTACACATATATATGCATATCAGCAACAATTCCCATCTTCCCTTCAAGCTAAACAACATTACACACTTAATTCATATTCCACTTAAGACCATACTATTACTCAAATTTCTTCATTCACTAAATTCATCCATACACCGTGACATCCCATATCAATTGCTAAATTCATTACTACTTTTACTTATCGCTTAAACTTCAACTTTATATTATTATTTCTATTGATTTCAAGTTTACTCTAGGACCAATATCCTATATAAAAATGTCACCTAAACTCTACTCCTTCATACTTAACAAGTTGCTGAATAAAAACATGGAGGAATACAAATCCACATATTTCAATTCCATTACTACCAAATATCGCATAGAACCCTTTACGCATGAATTGTTCATGATCAAAGATATCATATAGCCTTACTTAATCTGTAATACATGATATTAAACCACTCGGTTTCCCCCAAAAGAACAAAGTTGTACAGTATTTATCAACACAAAATCCATCGATTTGTAACTACCTCGTTCAAACTCATATATGCATTCTGTTCACACTTAACTTTGATTCAAAACTGTCAGGATCACTTTCAAAAGAAAACTAAGAAATCAAAACAACACAGCACACTATCCACCATTCCTACTCAATCTAAAGGACTAACCCACTAGCTGCAACACCCACGCAACAACAGACTTTTGTTCCTCTTCCTTTACAGCCAGCTATCACAGTCCCACTTCATATAAGTTCATATCAGTACCACCCATAACAATATAGCGACAACAATACGAATATAAGAACAGCAAACAGGGGAAATTTGCAAATTGGACATCGCTGCAACATTCTTACTCATACCCATAATTTAATTCTCACCAATCCTAAACAGGATTCAATCAAGCAGAGAGCAATGGAATCAATTACATGGTTACTGGCACAAAATAGAGGAGTCGGCGACCATAACCGAGAAATACACTTAACAGAAATTGAAATACTTTCTTACTTCACTCACGGCAACAAGTGAGAGACTAATGGGGAAACCATTTCCCAGCAACAACCATGAATATCTGAAAACCAAAAACATAACATAACCAAATTCTCACCTTGGTTGTCGATGCCCCAGCAGAACCTCATCACACTTCATGACCACTGATTCTCATACCTAAACCTTCCTCGTTCACCAGTTCCTTCAACGCACAAAGCTCTACCCTTCTTTGTGACGGCTACAGGAAAGAGGAAGTTGAAGGTATAGACTTGCTACAGTACCATAATGCCCTCGACAGCAAAGAAACACAGTGCAATGGTGACAACAACCCAGATACCAGGAGTAGCCTCAATTAATCAGCGGCAACTCAAAGACACGGACCTCTCTGCACAATTTCTCTGCTCTCACTCTCCCTCGCGACTAACTGAAGCCAAGATGGGAAGATATATATATTAACAAAAAGGAATATGAGAGTCGGCGGTGATGGAACAAGACAGCATAGATACTAGCGGAAGCAATCTTGGGTACACGGCACCAGTTTCCTCTAGCGTGAAGCATCGTCACTACTCTCGCTGGCTCTTCCTGTCTGTACCGCCGTGGAGAAACAGAGAAGAATATGGCTAAAGGTACGGCATCTGTAGAGTTAAGAAAAGGGAGGGGTATTTTGGTCTTTTCACGTACCTAACAATTAAAATATTCCCCTTCCTGCAGCTTCTGGGAATCGAACATGGCTCACCACAGTCATAACTCGCTCCTTAAACCACTCAGCTACTGCCTCCTCACTAAAATTTTCTGTAATTAATATATATATATTTTACTAATAGGATATAATATATGCGAAATTTACCGAGTCATAACAGCTGAATTATACCTTTTGCGGTGACAGACAATTATCGCCACAGAAACTATAGACTTTTACTATTACCAGAAAAGTAGTGTTAAAATTTTTCATTATTGACCTTCAGCGGCGACAAAGGGAGTCGCCGCTGAAAGACTTACTTTCAGCGGCGACAAAGGAAGTCACCGCTGAAAGACATACTTTTAGCGGCGACAAAGAAAGTCGCCGCTGAAACTCTATTTTCAGCGGCGACTTTTTTGTCGCCGCGGAAGAGTTGTCGCCAAAACTTTATTTTTTTGTAGTGAATTATGTGATGAATATCATGATTATAGTTTGATATGGATACTCCTGTATGATATAAGGATTGCATATTTGAGCATGTTATGGTTTCCTGTTTGATTTATTATAACATGTTAGGATCATTTTACTACTGGCGAGATTCGTGTATGAATCAATGGTGTTTGGCCAAGAGTTGACAACAGCAGAGTAAAAATGCCTCAACCATCTAATAATCATGATGCCATAGTTGAGCCCAAGGATGACCTTAATGAGGGAAGAAGTTCAATAGACTTAAATTCATTGTAAAGTCAATGAATATTTAGGGAAAATCCAGATGACATTTTAGGATGGTTAGTTAACGATGTACAATACATGATAATAAAGTTCCAAGGTTACTTTGGGTGGACATTACTTCATGGAGACATATATAGATGCTAAAGCTAAACCATTAGCATTAGGGACTAAATAGAAGGTCAAGTTAAGAGAAGAAAAAACAGTTATAGAATCAGCTAAAAGACCTGCAAAATAAATAACACTTTTTTGCAAAATTCTTAATATCTGTACAAACTAAGTAAGAAAAGTTGCAAAATCAATTATCTGAAACATATATTTATTGATTTCAATTTGTCATGTTCTTTTACATTATCTGGACTTTAATTTTTGAAAGAAATTAATAACTTTGAAATGTTCTCAAGACAATAGAATATTCAGAGCCCACAATCCATTACAAGACATTGATAGGCCATTAACTCAATCTCGAGCCGAAAGAATGAAGGTGGCATTACAAGTTTCGAATTGGGACATATGTGATGTCAGGTTCAGTCTTGATGTGAAAAAAATAATGAAGTTGTTGGTATTACATGATTAAGTTCTTAGCTTTAATTAAACCCATGCCACATTCCTTCAAATTAAATTAATTTAATATAATTATCTCAATTTAATATATACACTTTTAAAAAAGAATAACAACATACATAATAATAAATGAAGGCTAAAATTGTATATTTATGTTAAAAATTCAATTATATGACTTATACATGGGACAATAAACTTATTATTCTTTAACTTATAAATAGAACTAGATAAATATTAAAGATTTGAGCAATGTTTGTGGTGCCACTCTAGTGCAAAATAACATTTTTATAGCAGAGCTTTTACGCCAGATGGTGTAAAAAATGCTATCGACAGTATTTTTGTAAATAAGAGATAAGATTATTGGCTTTTTACATTGATTGCTAAAGGAATCGGGTATGAAACACTTTCTATATCAATTATAACTAAAATTGGTGTAGAGAGTTATTTAAATTATTTAATTTCTTTACAAACTTATCACTTGCTACCATAAGTACAATGGGTGTTAAAAAAACTTTGAACTAACACTTTGGGTTTTTAGTATTATTTTTATTTCTTAATATAAAATTTAGTTGACTAATTTGGAAAGATAAGAAAGATTAAATAAATTATTTTAAAGTATTTATATTTATCATTTTTATATAAACTATTTTTTCTTTAAAGTCAATCCAAGCCCCTTTTAATTGCAAACAAATGGCCTCTTAGAACACGTGGATTTTCTCCATTCTAATAAACAGGAAAACAATGTCGTTTGATTAAATTTACCTGCATCATTTGACCATCACACACTTGAAGAGAATATATAGAGGAGGGTTGGGGGGGGATAGAGGACATTAACATATGTGCTTAGAAACATTATATCTTCATTTTATTATTTGTATAGCACTTACCATTTTGTTTCCTTAACATCAACCCAAATTCAAATAAGTTGTCCCTTGTTAATACTTCATATGAGAAGTAGACTTGCCAAAAATTTAATCCTTCTATCAGATGGCACAATCTCCACAAAAATTGCTACATCCTATATTATTGAAAACACTACAGAAAACTAACACGAGAAATAAGACAAATGTTAACTCACAAAGTCCTCCTTTTACAGGAACACCAACTCTCTCTTCCTCAATCTCATATAGTTCAGATGGTGAAGCACTCTTAAAAGAAGATCCATGACCATTTTTGTCCATTTTGCTATCAGAACTTTGTCTTTCTCTTGGACCGATACTGCATTTTGCATATTCTCTCCACCAACTTCAAAGCAATTCTTCCTCTCTCTATAAATTCATATACAAGAAAGAATGTCACTATCCAAAGGTCGCGCTAGCTAAGAGAATCATCAAGGAGAAATGCATAAATTCCGCCAAATATATCTTAATTTACCTGCAAAAAAAGTCTTCAATTGCCAAAGAATCTCTCCTTCCACAACGAAAATAATCACTCTTTCCCACTATTTCTGTGCAAGGGACTGAAGCAGACAACACTGTGAGCAAACGACAGGAAAATAGAGTAAAATTAAGTACATGTTCCTTATGTGGCATACGGGATCCAAAAGCTAGCCAAGAATAATGGGGATTCCTCAGTTCCCACAGTTGAAGGAGGAGGAAAGAAAAATGGCTTTAAGTATCAGAGTCTCATCCATGACTCCAGATACATACTAAAGCCAGCATGCACAAAGTATTAATCTTCCACTTAATATAACAACAGTCTGGCATATAAGGTGTAGGTGTTCATATATAAGTCCGAGACTATCAAATTTTGCAGACTACAAACGAACAAGTTCAATTTATAAATTTTCAAAATAATGAGCCAATACAAATCCACGTTTCCCATTATTGGGACAAAAAAAAAAAAGAAGAAAAACATATTATCTATAAACTTAGATTTTAGATAAGCGATTAAGAATAGCTTTAGGTAAAGAAAAAAGCTTATAGTTTATCTAATTATTATTTTACCTATATTTTTTTCTACTCTCTCTCTCCTAGTAGCCATCCTACTCTTCTTAGCTTTTGGCCTTCACTCTTCTCCTGTCACCATCCATACTCTTTGCTTCTTCTCTCTCGTCATTATTTTGCTTCACTATTTCCGACGGAGGTGAAGAAAGAAAGAAAAGGTGGTGGGTTCTTGCTGTATGGTCCTCATCATCGAGGAGGAAGAGTCAGTAGTTTCGTCCAGATAAGTTACTCGTCGTTTGGTCTGCTTCATCAGAGAAGGAAGTAGTCAATTCGTCTTCTTCCAGATCTTGTCGTGATGACAATAGAAGAGGGATCTGGAAAAAGGATGATGACAATAGAGGGAGGAGGGAGGAGGGAACAGTGATACGGAATAGTAAGCTATGGACATATCGTCGGTGGGCGGTCAACATCGTCATCATTGATAGGAATGATGATAAATAGTGACCAATATTTATTTATATGCTTGCGCGGATGGGGAATAAATTTTCTGCAAACTACATTTGCTTGTGAGGCAAGTATTTCTGTTGGGATTTAGATTAATTGAGGTCTCAACGATGCATATAAACAAGTACTATTAGATTGTGTTATATTGGTATTGGAATGAAGGGAGAGTTATAAATTTATTTTTCAAAAAAGTTAATAAAAACTTTTAGTTTGATATTATCAAATTATGATATGAGATCTGACAGTTAATATTCTTTATAAGCCTAATTTAAAATTAATGGATCCCAACCTATTTCGATTTAGGATTGGGCTCTTTTTTTCTTCTGCAAATCTTTTAGGTAAAAAAATATATATTATACAATAACCTTGAATCTTTATTATAAATCTATTTTAACTAATTTTTATATATTAAGAATAATAGTTGAGTGATTAAATATATCTTAAATTGATAAAAAATTTAAATTTGACTTTATTAAAAAATTTATCTTTTTTTATATATTTACAAATCATTCTGATTGTCCAATTCAAACACATGCAAAAGCAATGCCTTTCAAGATTGCAAATAAGGTCGCTAGGAATATAACCATTAAATCAAATCCCCTCCAAACAAAATATTACATATATAACAACCCATATATACACAGATAAATTCACTTATACTAAGAAAGTTTTCACAACGTTCTTCTCAAAGTAGAGCAGTTAGCTTTTAGGCTATATTTAGTAAGATGGAAATGGGACTTAAGAAGTGAAAGTAAAAATAAAGTCAAGTATTTCACTTATTTGTTATTATAGAACTCAATTATATTTCTATTTTTACTTTTAACATTTTGTTGTATTTTAGTTCTATCCAAAATGCTAAGAATTGAGATGGGTTCTATAGAAGTAAAATATTTTAAACTATTTTACCCTAATTTATGAAATTTTTATACAATTTTACTTTTTTTATTTTACTTTCATCCATTATTTCTTATTTTATAAAAAAATATACATCAATTTCATATTTATTTATAACCTATCAAATAAACTTTAAAGCCTATTTCTAATCTATAAAAAACTATTTCATGTTACCAAATTGTAACGTTAAATTCTTTTCCAAGTCGGTGAATTTGAAGAAATTTAAATATCATAAGAACATCAAATATCACCTCCTTTACAGGGCAAAAAATTTTGACTGATTTTGAGATACTGGTACTCTTAAGCTTCAAACATCACCCTAATTTTCCCTTCCTATCCAAACCGGTAATCATTCCAACAAGAATTTATGTTTTACCCAAAATTAGCTCATTTGAAATCCCGAAGCTCCCACAAATTTGGGCCCTCAGTTCGTGACCGACTAAAGCGAAAATTAACAAAAATAAAAAGATGGAAGAAAGAATAACAGGCGAAGAATGATATTGTACCGGAGGCGACAGAAACAAGGTATGCTTCGACGTCGACGGCGATCTTTTGAGAATCCCCCTATAAGCTAATGATCTTATATACCTTTGCCGCCTTGCGCTGAAAGCATACTTTGGCTCAGGTAAGGGAAAGTGTTACTTTTTTAAGGGAATAAAGTTTCTGCGAACTACATATGCTTGCGTGGCAAGTATTTCTGCTGGGATTTTGATCAATTGAGGTCTCAACGACGAATATAAACAAGTACTATTAGCTTGTGTTATAATGGTATTGAAGGAATGAAGTGAGAGATATAAATTTATTTTTCAAAAAAATTAATTAAAATTTTTATTTTGATATTATTAAATTATGATATGGGATCTGACAGTTAATATTCTTTATAAGCATAATAAAAAATTAATGGATCCAAATCTATTTTGATTTAAGATTGGGCTCATTTTTTCCTGCTAATTTTTAGGTCAAAAAATATATACTATAAGGGTTATTATTATAAATATATTTTAACTAATTCTCATATATTAATAATAATTGTTGAGTCATCAAATATATCTTAAATTGATAAAAAAAATTAAATTTGACCTCATTAAAATTTTTTACTTTTTTTATATATTTGCAAATCATTCTGATAATCATCTCTCATCTCTTTCTTCAACCAAAATTTTAGTTTTGGTCAAAACTCTAACTAGAATTGAAGAATTGAATAGAAGTAAAACTGAAAATAATTTTTAATTACCCGCTAATTTCCTAGGGACTGAATTACAAATTAAATAATTTTCAAGGGAAGTCCAAGGGCAAAATTGAATGGGAATAAGGACTAAAAGGTAAAGAAACACTTACTCATGAGTTTGGAAGCTCAAAAACACTCTCTAAAATAAAACATATAAAGCACTAGCAGAGAAAAATGAAGCTGCCTC